>JAUJPP010000007.1:23341190-24088251 GCA_030562195.1 Nipponacmea schrenckii | reverse complement strand
GTAGAGTAAGCATAATAAAGGTAATATACGCCCACTGGCAACATTGAATTTGAATAATAAATTGGGCAACAACTCCAAAAACAGTCATTGAATATTTTTTCAATGCCATTGCTCGCACCAAATTTCTTAAAAATTCTTTGAAACCTGCAGCTTCTATGCACCCACAATACCATTTTGATGCAATGTTACTAAGTCAAAGGCAATAACTCAATAACTGTTCATGGAAAATCGTCAAATTTAAACTTGACCACCATCTTATCTATTTCAATACTCATACCAAGTTTCATCAAAATCTATTAAAAATTGTAGCTTCTTTTGCACCCACAAACATTTTTTGACGCAATTTTATGAAGTCAAGGGCAATTATTCAACAAAACGGTTCGTTGAAAAATTGTCAATTCAAACTTGACTAAGGTCTAATAAATTCCAATGCTCACACGGTAACAGACAACAGCATTTTGGTAATAGGCAACAGCATTTTGACAATAGACAACAGCATGGAAATAGGCAGCCACAACAATCCAATAACAGACAGCAGCAACAGGATACCAATCCCATTGTGAAGGCTTTATTTCAGATTCTGCAGTGCCTACATCACGCGTCTGTAATTTCTCAGCAAGCAAACAATGGTTCGCCCACTCGCGGTTTCCTATTCAAAATCAATGATCTAAACCGGTTTGTTAAACCAGCTTTAAGAAATACATCAATTTTATCTGTAATTCAAAACATTAATAAAGCTTGGGCTAAAGACGTGGCATTGGCACTAAAATCTCATTATGAGAATATGCTTGCAGAAAAAATCAACTTTGTGAAGTCACGCAACCTTTCTGATCAAAATTTAAGACAGTTCTCGTCAGAAGCGGTTAATTGGGCAAAGAAATCATACCGCCGACTACAACGCGAAACTTTAGACAAATACACTCGTACGTTAAATTCTCTCACGTGCCAGAACCATATTTCGGAAACCCGCATGATTGTAGACACTGTAGAGTCTGCTCCATCAACTAGCAAACCACTACCAATTACCAATCGATTTTCGGCTCTTACCAAATCTTCAAAGAAACGCCAATACTCCCCTCCGGTCGCAGAACAATTTTCACCAGAAATTCTACCAACTCCTAAACGACATAACACAAATATCGATTCCACGACACTTCTTTCTTCTTCTGTCTCACCTTTACCCCTGTCACCAATAACTAGAGCCGACAACCAACAGAGAACCCCGAAGTCTAACCCAGAAACACCTAGACAATCTGTTGGCACCAGGCGACGTCTGAGTTTAGGCCACCAACCAGCCAATAAACCACGAAGAAACGACCATGATAACAGAAAATCTGATTGGAGCCTTCCGGAAATCTTGAAACCTGTCCTGATCATCGGTTCATCCAATATCTCTCGTGTACCAGAAATAGACCTCAACACCCAAGCTGAATCCTACCCAGGAGCCCGCATCCGTCATATATTTAATATCCTTTTCAAGGCTGAACCCACCAACGTACCAGAAAAGGTTATCTTCCATGTAGGCATCAACAACAGACAGGAGACTGGTGAAATTATTTATAAACAAATTTTGGAACTCTTGAACCTTGCCAAATCTAAATTTCCTGCAGCTACCATTTATGCAACCCAAATACCATTTTCTAACAGTTTACAAAGAGTCGAGCCCCATGCTACAGAAAATCTCCGCCGCTACAATAACTTGATCTACCATAAGCCTTCTCCTGTTTCCACTACCATCCCAAGGTTCAATGGAATGGTCGAAGTCTGCTCCGATCACGTCCACTGGACGGCCTCCACTGCTAGAAGTATCTACGTTAAATGGGTCTCCCATTTAAACTAGACGCGGGAGGAAGTATTCTAAAATTAGGTCAAACAATTCTAAATCTTAGCACACGTAAACTTTCTCCCGTAGAAGAAAGACTTTTGGATCGCGGATTGACTTTTATTCCCACGGCAAAGCCATTGTCTAATTCACCAATTTTATCATCGGTAAAAGAAATTCAGCGAATATTCAAACTCAATTTTTTCTTTCGAGAACGCCTTGGTCGCGGAAAACGTACCAATTTTGTTGAAAAGACTGGTTGGAATCCACCAGACAACGCGATAGACAATGGTATTATTGATATTTGCAATGAAATGTATGAAGAAATCTCTCGGTTACCTTTGGTAGACGAGAAGAACAATCTGACCAATTTTGAGCGTAGGGCATTGAATATATTAAAGAATGATGACAGCATCATAATCCGTAAAAGTGACAAAGGCAGTTGTTGTGTAATACAGGATCGCGTTGACTATATTTTTGAATTAGATAAGCAGTTAAGTAATCAAAATCATTATCGCGAACTAGACAGACCAATTTTCATGGAAACATCTATAAAAATCAACGACATTTTGAAAAATTTAGTTACAAAAAAATTTCTTTCTGACGCGCAATACGACTACCTTTCTGCAAAACCCAACGTACGCCAACGTCATATTTATTCTTTACCAAAAATTCACAAAAATCCTGAAACCGAATGGACCGTCGCGAATAAAATTCCCAAGGGCAGACCAATTATTTCTGATTGCGCTAGCGAGTCATACCGAGTTTCTGAATATATTGACCATTTTTTGTTACCTTTGGCAAGTAAACATCCATCTTATCTAAAAGATACCACCGACTTTATTGAAAAAATCAAAAAATTGAATGTTCCGCCTAATGCATATTTTATTTCTTTAGATGTTGCGAGTATGTATACCAACATTGATAACAATGTTGGTTTAGACGCTGTCCGTAAAGCATTTCTTAGAAATCCATCCTACGAAAGACCAGATAAAGAAATTTTGGAACTCCTGCAGATATGTTTAACGCGGAATGACTTCTTTTTCAATGGAAAAACATACCTTCAAATTTCTGGAACAGCTATGGGTAAACGCTTCGCTCCAAGCTATGCAAACATCTTCATGGCTGAATGGGAACGCGAAATAGACCAAATTTCACCTTTTAAACCTCTTTTTTACGGCAGATTTCTTGACGACATTTTTATCATTTGGACCGAATCATTAGAAAACTTTTGGCAATACTTCGAGATACTAAACAATCACCATCCTTCAGTAAAATTAATGGCGAACATTAGCGATAATAGTATGGACTTTTTGGACACTACGGTGTTCAAAGGAAACGATTTCGAAAAAACTTCAAAAGTGGACATTAAAGTATTTTTTAAAGAAACTGATACGCACCAACTTTTGTTCAAAAGCTCGTTTCATCCGAAGCATACGTTTTCTGCGATTATAAAATCACAAATCCTACGGTTCCATAGGATTTGTACACAACAGACCGATTTTGATTCTGCATGCAACCTAGTTTTCAATAAATTACGAGAGAGGGGTTACTCAAAACGATTTCTACGCAAAATTAAAAACGACACGTTATTACAACTTCTGGAGAAAAATAACCCCCCTCCATCGCCTATAAATGAATTTGGCTCCAAACCCTGTGGTGGTTCTACGTGTCGTACCTGCGAGCATGTACCTATTTCTCATTTTTTCAAAAACAATAAAACCGGCAAAACTTTTCTTATATCTGACCAACTTTCATGCGGCGACCAAAATCTAATTTACCTAATTTCATGTAAAAAATGCGAAACACAATATATTGGAGAAACTAAGAACGCGCTACGAACTCGCTTTAACGGCCATCGTTACGATATAGTACATGGCAAAAATAGACCAATTTCTAATCATTTTAACCAACCCGACCATTCCATTGAAGACTTGTTGATTATGCCAATTGAAAAGATACAACCTATGCCAAACATCAAGCCAAAACAAAGAAGATTACAACGCGAGAGTTATTGGATGGACCAACTTCAAACTGTATATCCAAATGGCCTTAATATCCAACATGATAATCAGATAATACCTTTTGTTACCACCTACAATCATACTGCCACTAATGCCTCCCTAATTGTCAAACGTCACTACCAAAGCCTTCAAAACCAATATCCTCATGTCTACAGCAAGAGACTTGTTACAGCGTACAAAAGAAATAAAAATCTCAGCAATATCCTAGTTCATGGTAGACTCAATCCCCAATAGCTTTAAATTACCTGACTTCCTTTATTCTGAATTCACTACATTTTACATTAATATTTCTTTATTTATTATAGGTACATAAAAATATTTGGCTTTTCTCTTTAGCTGATTATCGATATATCAGAAGAAAATTAATTCTTATATTTTCAACTATTTCAGATAAAGAAATTATATTACTTCAGATAATATTTCAGAGACATCCATAATTAACGCATCTAATTATCCTAACCTTTAACTTGCACCTTGCTTCCATGAAAATTGTTTATTGCACCACAAAAAATATTGACAAGATTTTACTAAGTCAAGGGCAATAATTCAGAAGCTGTTCATCAAAAAATTGTACACATATTCATGTGGGCGTATAAAAAACGCTCAGATATTTAAGTGAAAACCCAAAATGATCACGAAAATCAAACCAAACGGGTCGCAATCCTTCAACGAAGTTGTTAAAGTATTCTGAATTAGATACTTACGTGGGGAGCTTCGATGCCACACAATTAGTACTATATTCCTTAATTACGAAGCTCTATCTGTATACACCTACAATTAGAAATATCAAAAATATATTAAAAGTGAACATTGATTGTTATTGTGCAATAAAAGCACATAAGTCAATTAACCATCCAGATCTTTAAATTGTCAATATGTCTATTTGCGCATGTCATATGGTGACTTAGGCATCAGGTTCAAGTTGGAATTTTTAAAAATTTTAGAAGATTGTAACTACTATTCATAAACTCTTTTTTTTTACCAATATATTAAAACATTAAAGAATTTGTAACAAAAAAAAAATCATTAGCCATGACCCATAAATTTGCCTTAGTCACGTTGACCCAAACTTGTATTTGATTATTGAAAAACGCTTAATAAATTGAGTAAGCGGTTTTAAAATATGAGCGAGTTTTCAAGAGTTTAAGGGTTTCTGTTACTTTAAGACACCACTGATGAATATACTCATACTGACCATTATTGAGAACTAAAATTTTATGTTCATGCTAAGACGCAGTATCTCTTTTAGTCCCAAACTTGCTGACTCTATTCCCAGCCTCTGATAGCTATTTGGACAGATATGGTTGGCGGAGAGTTAGAAAAACTAGGCACCTAAAATTTGGGATTTTCCGCACCTCTGCGGATGCGGGGGTGTTAAACGTATTTACAAACCTCGAATCAACCAATCCTTGATTAATTTGGAAAGATGGATGTGTTGCACACCATAATGGATATTATCTGAAGTTGTCCGTAGCTAAGACCAACTACTTTATTTGGAACCCTGTAAATAATGATAATAAAATATAACTAGAACTGCGTTGCAGTACTGAAGGGTTCCTCTTAAAGGTTTTATTTAAAAAGTTAACATATGTCTAAATGTTAACAAAATCAAGTGATATTAGAACTCTTTAACAATTCATGTGTTGCCATTCAAATTAAGTTCAACTGGCCTCACTTCACGTAATATTGCGTGACAGTGTTCCACTCAAGTTTCGTAAAGATCGCACCGGTAGATTTTGAGAATTTCAAGGTCATCTGATATTGTACCAATTTTGTCGTCGGTTGAGCATGTCATTAGGACTTTTAATCTAAATTATTTCTTTCGCGAAAAATTAGGTCGAGGAAAACGAACTCCATTTGTAGAAAAGTTTGGCTGGAATCCACCAGACGATGCGATTGACTATAATATTCTGCGTAAATGCGAAAATCTGTACGAAGAAGTCTCCCATTTACCTCTGGTAAATGAAAAGAAAAACCTTACTAATTTTGAACGCTCCGTTTTGAACACCCTGAAGAATGATCAGACAATAATAATCCGTAAGAGTGACAAGAGCAATTGCTGTGTCATTCAAAACCGCGATGACTATATTTTTGAAATAGAATCTCAATTAAATAATGCAAATCATTACCGCGAACTAGACCAACCAATTTTCATGGAAACTGCTAAACAAATCAATAATATTTTGAAAATTTTGGTACAAAAAGGTTTTTTATCTGATTCCCAATATGATTATCTTTGTGCAAAACCGGAAGTCCGTCAACGTCACATTTATACATTACCGAAAATTCATAAAAATCCTGAAACCGAATGGCGCGTTGCAAATAGAATACCCCAGGGCAGGCCGATTATATCTGACTGTTCCAGCGAATCCTACCAAGTTTCCGAATATATTGACCATTTTCTACTACCATTGGCTTGCAAACATCCGTCCTACTTAAAAGACACTACCGACTTTATAGAAAAAATAAAAAAATTAGATATTCCAGACAATGCGTTATTTATTTCTTTAGATGTTACGAGTATGTACACGAATATCGATAATAAATCCGGTTTAGACGCGGTGCGAAAGGCCTTTTTTAGAAATCCTGATCGTCCTGACAGAGAAATTTTAGATTTATTAGACATATGCCTCACGCGAAATGACTTTACTTTCAATGGAAAAATTTATCTTCAAACTTCTGGTACTGCAATGGGAAAACGTTTTGCGCCGAGTTATGCAAACATCTTTATGGCTGAATGGGAACGCGAAATCTCATCTATTTCACCTTTCAAACCTTTATTCTATGGAAGATTTTTAGACGACATTTTTATTATTTGGACAGAGTCATTGGCTAACTTTTGGGAGTATTTCGAAATTCTAAATAATCACCATCCTTCTATAAAACTTACAGCAAATATTTCTGAAAACAGCATGAATTTCTTGGATACGACTGTATTCAAAGGACCTAGTTTCAGTCAAACAAAAAAACTTGATATCAAAGTATATTTTAAAGAAACTGACACTCACCAACTTTTGTTCAAAACTTCGTTCCATCCGAAGCATACCTTTTCTGGCATAATAAAATCGCAAATTCTGAGATTCAACAGAATTTGCACTAGAAAACCCGACTTTGATTTGGCTTGCGAACTTGTATTTGAAAAACTGAGGGAACGGGGGTACTCGAAACGTTATTTGCGCAAAATTAAAAACGACACTCTTTTGGCCATTGAGAAGAAAAGCATCCCCCTCCTCTACCTAACGGTTTTGGTTCTGTTCCATGTGGAGGTTCTAGGTGTCGTACCTGCGATTATATCCATGTTTCTCATTATTTTGAAAATAAAAAAAACGGTAAAATTTTCGAATTAACGGAAGTCCTTTCATGTATCGATAAAAACATTATTTACCTAATTTCTTCTAAAAATGCGACGTACAGTATGTTGGCGAAACTCAAAACGCGTTGCGTACTCGTTTAAGCGGTCATCGCTTTGACATTCTTCATAAAAAAGATAGACCAATCGCAAATCATTTTAACTCAGCCAATCATTCCATTGAAGATCTTCTTGTTATGCCCATTGAAAAAATTCCAGTCTCTACAACTATCAAACCTAAAACAAAGCGACTACAAAGGGAGAGCTTCTGGATAGACCAATTAGAAACAGTTGTACCTAACGGCTTAAACATCCAGCATGACAATCAAATAATACCTTTTGTAGCAACCTACAATTCTACAGCCAAAAGTGCGGCGGTGATTGTGAAACGGTTTTATAAAGAACTCCAGGATGAATTCCCTAACATATATACCAAACGTTTAGTGACTGCTTACAAAAGGAATAAAAATCTCAGTAATATCCTTGTACGTGGTAGATTAGACCCCCTTCCTTTACCTCCCTGAAGTAATCGCTTTGAAAAAATTCTCTTTGAAAATTAATCAATTGTGTAAATCTCTCCAGAAGAAGACAATTTCTTATCAAACTGATGTGTGATGTAGTCTCTACTTGTGACCTAGGCCAGTGCTTCTATAAGAGATTATCTCTTATAACACCCTAAACCAACAGCAATAGTAAATCTTATAACGTTACTCGACTTTAAACTCAATTTTCTCAAAAACGAAAAAAAATTTCAAAATTCCCTTCGAGCAAAAGTTAGTAAAATAAATGTATTATTTAATACAA
This sequence comes from Nipponacmea schrenckii, assembly GCA_030562195.1. Taxonomy (NCBI): domain Eukaryota; kingdom Metazoa; phylum Mollusca; class Gastropoda; family Lottiidae; genus Nipponacmea; species Nipponacmea schrenckii. The sequence goes on along the minus strand of JAUJPP010000007.1, from coordinate 24,080,252 downwards.
TAATGCTTTTTTGGTTTTGAATTTAATCCAAAGACTAGTAGCAATTTAAGTATCAAAAAATTGTAAAAAATGATGTTTTTTATACGCCCACATGAAATGGGGGGCGTATATTGTCGTCACCCACATCCGTCCGTCCGTCCGTCCGCCCGTCGGTCCGTCCATCCGTCCACAATTGCTCGTAAACACTCTACACGGTGTAATTCTTGACGGATTTAGATGAAACTTAATATGAGTGTTTATGATCACGCAATGATGAACCCTATTGAAAATCAGCGAAATCGGAAAAAAATTAGTATGAGTTTGTGCCCTTGTTCTTGAATGGCTCGTAAACACTCTACAACGTGCAATTCTTGACCGATTTTGATGAAACTTGGTGTGAGAGTATGTTATAACTCAAGGATAAACCCTATCGAAAATCAGCGAAATCGAAAAACATTTAGTATGAGTTATTGCCCTTGTTCTTGAAAACGCGTTCAATTTTAGCTTGTAAACACTCTTGAGAGAACAATTTTTCGTGGATTTTAATGAAACTTGGCCTGAGTATTTGTTATCACCCAAGGATCAAGCCTATTGAAAACCAGTCAAATCGAAAAAAAATCAATATCAGTTATTGCCCTTGTTTTTGAAAACACGTTCAATTTTTAGCTTGTAAACACTCTACAAAGCACAGTTATTGACCGATTTTGACGAAACTTGCTGAAATTGTTTAATATCACCAAAGAATGAACCCTTTTGAAAATAGCACATATCGAAATATATTTAATAGGAATTATTGCCCTTGTTCTATAAAATGTGTTGGATTTTTGCCTTGTAAACACTCTACAAGTCACAATTCTTGAGCAATTTTGACATAACTTGGCATGAGTATTTGTAATTACCTAAGGATGAACCCTATTGAAATTCATTTAAATCGAAAAATATTTAGTATCAGTTATTGCCCTTGTGTTTGAAAACGCGTTCAATTTTAGCTTGTAAGCACTCTAGAAAGAACAATTCTTAATGGATTTTGATAAAACTTGGCTTGAGTATTTGTTTTTACCCAAGGATGAACCTTATTGAAAATCAAATAAATCGAAATATATTTAGTGTCAGTTATTGCCCTTGTGTTTGAAATCGGGTTTAACTTTTTGGCTAATAAACACTCTAGAAGGTACAATTCATGACCTATGTTGACAAAACTCACTGAAATTGTTGGATATCGCAAGGGATGAGCCTAATTGAAAATTAAAAATATCAAAATATATCTTATATGAATTATTGCCCTTGTTCTTTTAAACGCGTTCGATTTTTGTCTCATAAACACTCTACATGGCACAATTCTTGATGGATTTCGATGAAACTTGGTGTGAGAGTGTGTTATAACTCAAGGATGAACCCTATTGAAAATCAGCTAAATTGAAAAATTTTTTAGTATGAGTTACTGCCCTTGTTCTTGAAAACGCATTCAATTTTAGCTTGTAAACACTATAGAAAGAACTATTCTTAATGGATTTTGATTAACTTTGGCTTGAGTATTTGTTTTTACCCAAGGATGAACCCTATTATAAATCAAATAAATAGAAATATATTTAGTGTAAGTTATAGCCCTTGTTCTTGAAAACGCGTTCAATTTTAGCTTGTAAACACTCTAGAAAGAACAATTTTTAATGGATTTTGATGTAACTTGGCTGGAGTATTTGTTGTCTCCCAAGGATGAACCCTATTGAAAATCGAAAAATATTTAGTACAAGTTATTGACCTTGTTTTTGAAAACGCGTTCAATTTAACTCGTAAACACTCTAGAAAGAACAATTTTGAATGGATTTTGATGAAACTTGGCTTTGGTATTTGTTTTCTCACAAGGATAATCCCTATTGAAAATCAGATAAATCGAAAAATATTTAGTGTCAGTTATTGCGCCTGTTTTCAAAAACGCTTTCAACTTTTGGCTTGTGAACACTCTAAACATTCCTTTTTGACAAAACTCGCTGAAATTGTTTAATATCAACCAAGGATGAGCCTTATTAAGAATTAAAAATATCAAAATATTATTAAGGGTCAACCCTATTGCAAATCATAAAAATACCGAAAAATATTTAATGAGTTGTTATTAGGTACAATTCTTGACAGTTTTTAATGAAACTAGAGACCATAGAATAAAATAGGTTGGTAGGTTGAATAATTCATTCCACTTATTGTAACCTTACTGAAAAGTTTTTATTTGAAATAAATGCTGCCAGTGGGCGTATATTACCTTGCCTGGCAAGCTATCTTCTTACTTTCGGGTCACTTCGGGTCACTTCCGGTCAACATATGGCAAGAAATTTGGTACCAATAGATAGGTATTTAAATTTGGCATCTATTGACACCACTTTTATACAAATTGAATGATATTTGTCAAAGTTATGACCAGTTATGCAATTATCTATTAGGGGAGATAACTTATCACAATTATGTTTGTATGAGTATGTATAAGAAGTCAATATACATCTGCAAACGTTGTTTTAAGAAAAAAATGTTGAGAATGTAAAAAATTGAAATTTTGAAAATATGCAAATTCAAAAAATGACATTGAAAAATTGCATAAAAGTGAAAAGTCAAAGAAGCTTATTTTTTTGCGTTAACATTGCCCGGTGTATAATCTGAAATCATTTTTCAAATCCATTGATTAGTTGCTGAGAAAAAACGACATTTGTAAAAATGGAAACGCATTCAAAATCGCATACTTCGCGCATGCGCAGAAGTCTGGAATTACATTTAAAATCTAAGTTGTAACAACATTATCAGGAAATATGAAAGTTTCGTAAAGATCGCACCGGTAGATTTTGAGAATTTCAAATGTGTAAAAAAAAAAATAATAATAATAATAATAATCTTTACAGAAATAATAGTGTTCCTCGCGAAACGCTGCGCTGCGAGGAACCCTAATAATCCTTAACTTTAGGCCTACATTAGTGGTGGTCCGATTACACTAAAGTGACATGGTTCATATTTTTTTTATATGATTTGCAACTGTTATCTTAATATTATTTATTATCAATATGTTCTATACCTATACCTACCTAGTAATATATTATAAGTTATAGACACTGACATACAATTTAACTGTTATCTTAATATTACTTATTATCAATATGTTATATACCTATACCTACCTAGTAATATATTATAGGTAATAGACACTGACATATTATACTTATACTTACCTACTTGTATATTATACAGGTAATATACTAATATATAATACTGGTAGTGATCTCAAGCTCTTTGAAACTTGACATAAAGATACAAAAACTTTACCTGATCACGTGATAACAACTTTAACACTCTTCTTTTGGAATTTCACTCGCGTTTTATTTTATAACCTCAAAATTAACACATTTCGTTTTCTTCATTTTAGCCCATCACACTATCTATACACCTAGTCTCATCATCCATGATGATATTCCTTGTATATTATAATTCCGTGTTCTTATTTTATCACACCACATCACATTGTAACATATGCACATCAAACAGATTTTTCCCATCTTTCGTGCTCTTGCTCTCTCAATATTTCAATTTATTAACAAAAGTGTCATTGACTTCAAAAACTGTATCAGATTTACTGCTTGTTTTGCTCATCGATTCCCTCGACACTCTCCAAGGCTATCTATAGCCGACCCCTGGTCGATCGAGGTATGGACTTATCCTACTCAATACCATCTTACCTTAACTGGTCTATTCCTTCTCGGATCTTACTATGTGGTGACATACATTCAAACCCTGGACCAACTACAAGAAACTTAACCATCGCACACCTAAATGTTCGCAGTCTTACAAACAGTCTTGATCAAATAACCCTTGAACTGGGTGACTGTGATGTAATAACCCTCTCTGAAACTCTGGACGACATCTGATCAGTTACCTTCCTCACTTTCACTAGTAAATTTCCACCCACCAAACCTATGTAGTCGTGATCCAGGCAAAGTTGGCGGTGGTGTTGCTATATTCATCAAAAACACGATCTTTCAGAAACAACGCACTGACCTTTCTATCGCTAGTTTGGAAGCTGTATGGGTTGAAATTATCGTCAATAAACAAAACTCTCTTATTGGTTCTTTCTATAGGGCACCAAATTCGCTAGTTGCATACTGGGAACTGGTTCGAGAGAGTATCTCACAGGCCACAGCTGAATGCAAACCAATTATCATCCTTGGTGACCTAAATGTCAACTTTCTTTCCACGAAAACCGGGCATCTACATGAAATCATCCAAGTGCAGTGCAGTGCATTGATGGACCAACCAGGATAACTGAGAAGTGCTCTTCACTCCTGGACATAGCTCTCGTTTCTTGCCCAAACCTCATCCAACACTCTGAAATTCTTGATGCCGGCATAAGTGATCACTGTCCCATTCGTATCTCATTACGCGTACCATGTCCGACACACCAATCTTACAAACGTACGATCTGGAACTACTCTGCTATACACCCTCCAGACATCGCTGCTTTCTTCCAAGAATTCAATTGGAACAATTTATTCGAACGATATCTAGATCCTAATAGCCCTAGCTGAAGCAATTTCTTCTAAACTGGTGGATGGCATTCACACCTTTGTACCCCATAAAGAAGTTACTATTAGAGTGAAAGACCCAGAGTGGATGAATGGCTATATTCGGCGTATTCTGCGCAAACGAAACCGGATCCACAAACATGCTAAACTCTTTAACTCGCCAAATGCATGGTCCGAGTTTCGAAGGTTCAGAAACTTTGTCACATCCGAAACTCGTAGAGTCAAGTTGGAATACTACACGAAATTAGATGACAAAATAAACGACTGTAAATTCAACGACAAAAACTGGTGGAAGCTTGTCAAATCTTTTGCACTGAAACACAATGCTATTCCACAAGCCTTCCCCCCTCTGCTTACAAAAAATGGCATCATCGATGATGACCACGAAAAAGCCGAAGTTCTCAACCAACACTTCATAAGTCAATCCAAACTACCGAACCCTAGCCAAACTCCACCAAAATTACAACCAAGTTCTATCGAAATCGAACAACCTATCTACACCCCAAGCGACGTCCATGATATACTGATCTCCTTAGATACAAACAAAGCCTGTGGAAGAGACCATATAAATAATTCCATCTTAAAACTGCTGCAAATTTCTATCCACCCCGTTGTCGTGTTTATTCAATTATCTCCAAAATTCTCAGTGTTTTCCACGCATTTGGAAACGGGCAGACGTAACCCCCATCTTCAAGAAAGGCGATCAACATTCCTGCTCTAATTATAGACCAATATCCCTGTTGAGTTGTCTTGGAAAAGTGTTTGAAAAATGCATGTACAAATACCTCAATAACTTCCTTGTTTCAAATAATTTAATTATACCCATGCAATCTGGTTTTAGGAGCGGAGATAGCTGCACTTATCAACTTGACGATATCTACCATCAAATATGTAGCGAGCTTGATAAAGGCCTTGAAACTAAGGCCATCTTCTTTGATATTAGTAAGGCATTCCATCGTGTTTGGCACGAAGGCCTTTTGTGTAAACTTAAAGCCATTGGGATCACGGGAAACCTCTTACTTCTCATTAAGGATTACCTCTCAGATCGCAAACAACTAGTTCAAATTAAAGGCAAGTCTTCAAATGAAATTACAGTACCTAACGGAGTACCTCAAGGTTCAATACTAGGTCCATTACTTTTCCTTATCTATATAAACGAAATAGCAGAAGATATAAACTCGCACCTTAAGTTGTTCGCCGATGATTCTGAGGAACACAAACACTTAGGCGTAATTTTCAGTGCAGATGCTAAGTGGAACAGACACGTCGACTTCATCATTTCTAAAACAAGAAAATCCATCGACTGCCTAAGATCACTGAAATATCGGCTCTCAAGAAATTCTTTAGAAAAAATATATAAGTCATTTATTTAAACACTCTTCGACTTTAATGACGTCGTTTGGAACAATTGCTCACTTCGAGATGCTCAACGAGAATCTCCAACTTGACGCATTACGAACCATTTCAGGCCTCACACGGGGCACATCTCACAAGATTCTATATGAAGAAACTGGTTTCTTACCCCTAAAAACCCGACGCTATCGACATAAGCTAACTCTCTTCTATAAAATGATACACCACCTAGCACCGCCTTATCTAAATATATTAGTTCCTCGCTCAACTGGTGAAATTCATGCCCACGACACCCGTAACCCGACTGAACTACGACCACCTTTCTGCCAGCATACTCTTTTCCATGAATCTTTTCTTCCCTCCACGACTCGTGATTGGAATAATCTTCCAGGGAACATCAAAGGAGCTACATCCATTAACTCATTTAAACAACAGCTAAAAATAGAAGATATTCGGATCCCTAGCTACTTTTATCATGGTGATCGAGCATCAGAAATAATTAACTGTAGAATTAGGAACAGTATGAGTGAACTCCACTCGCACATGTTTGCTCGACACCTTACTGATGATCCATCATGTCCATGTGGCCACTCTTTCGAAAATGCTGAGCACTTCTTTCTTTACTGTCCTCGTTACCACAATCAACGTTCCAAGACTCTTCATACTCTCCCAATTTATCTTCTAGATATCAAGTTACTTCTACATGGATCCCCGGATCTTAGTCCTGATGAGAACACGACTATAGTCAGCATTGTCCATGAATATATCAAACTAACACATCGTTTCAAAGCATAGTCGTTTTAACTGATTCGAAACAGTTTTAATTACTTACTTTTGCCATTTCAGAGTGAAAACCGAACTTACCGCTCGTTCCATTTAGTCTTACCTGACCCATCGTTCGCCCTATTGAGGCTCACCTGATCTATTATTGTTCGTCCTATTGAGGCTCACCTGATCTATTATTGTTCGTCCTATTGAGGCTTACCTGATCTATTATTGTTCGTCCTATTGAGGCTTACCTGATCTATTTTTTGTTCTTTTGAGAGCTACCTAATGTATCGTTCGTCCTATTGAGGCTCACCTGATCTATTATTGTTCGTCCTATTGAGGCTTACCTGATCTATTATTGTTCGTCCTATTGAGGCTTTCCTGATCTATTATTGTTAGTCCTATTGAGGCTCACCTGATCTATTATTGTTAGTCCTATTGAGGCTCACCTGACCTATTATTGTTTCGTCCTATTGAGGCTCACCTGGTCTATTATTGTTAGTCCTATTGAAGCCTATCTGATCTATTATTGTCAATCCTATTGAGACTCACCTGATCTATTATTGTTCGTCCTATTGAGGCTCACTGATCTATTATTGTTTGTCCTATTGAGGCTTACCTGATTTATTTTTTGTTCTTTTGAGGGCTACCTAATATATCGTTCGTCCTATTGAGGCTCACATGATCTATTATTATTCGTCCTATTGAGGCTTACCTGATCTATTATTGTTCGTCCTATTGAGGCTCACCTGACCTATTATTGTTTCGTCCTATTGAGGCTCACCTGGTCTATTATTGTTAGTCCTATTGAAGCCTATCTGATCTATTATTGTCAATCCTATTGAGACTCACCTGATCTATTATTGTTCGTCCTATTGAGGCTTGCCTGATCTATTATTGTTCGTCCTATTGAGGCTTACCTGATTTATTTTTTGTTCTTTTGAGGGCTACCTAATGTATCGTTCGTCCTATTGAGGCTCACATGATCTATTATTATTCGTCCTATTGAGGCTTACCTGATCTATTATTGTTCGTCCTATTGGGGCTCACCTGATCTATTATTGTTAGTCCTGTTGAGGCTCACCTGATCTATCATTGTTCGTCCTATTGAGGCTTACCTGATCTATTATTGTTAGTCCTATTGAGGCTCACCTGATCTATTATTGTTAGTCCTATTGAAGCCTACCTGATCTATTATTGTTTGTCCTATTGAGGCTCACCTGATCTATTATTATCAATCATATTGAGGCTCACCTGATCTATTATTGTTCGTCCTATTGAGGCTCACCTGATCTATTATTGTTCGTCCTATTGAGGCTTACCTGATCTATTATTGTTCGTCCTATTGAGGCTTACCTGATCTATTATTGTTCGTCCTATTGAGACTCACCTGATCTATTATTGTTCGTCCTATTGAGGCTCACCTGGTCTATTATTGTTCGTCCTATTGAGGCTCACCTGATCTATTATTGTCAATCCTATTGAGACTCACCTGATCTATTATTGTTAGTCCTATTGAGGCTCACCTGACCTATTATTGTTTCGTCCTATTGAGGCTCACCTGGTCTATTATTGTTCGTCCTATTGAGGCTCACCTGATCTATTATTGTCAATCCTATTGAGACTCACCTGATCTATTATTGTTCGTCCTATTGAGGCTCACCTGATCTATTATTGTTTGTCCTATTGAGGCTCACCTGATCTATTATTGTTCGTCCTATTGAGGCTTACAAGATCTATTATTGTTCGTCCTATTGAGGCTCATCTGATCTATTATTGTTCGTGCTATTGAGGCTTACCTGATCTATTATTGTTTGTCCTATTGAGGCTTACCTGATCTATGTTTTGTTCTTTTGAGGGCTACCTAATGTATCGTTCGTCCTATTGAGGCTTAACTGATCTATTATTGTTTGTCCTATTGAGGCTTAGCTGATCTATTTTTTTTTCTTTTGAGGGCTACCTAATGTATCGTTCCTTCTATTAAAGGTTACCTGATACAAATCGTCCGTCCAACTGAGGCTTTCCTGATCTGATCTAGCATTCTTATCTCGTCTCTTTTGTTCGTTTGATATCGACTGTCGTATTGTTGAGGCTTACCTGATCTATTATTGTTCGTGCTATTGAGGATTACCTGATCTATTATTTTTTTTTTTTTTTTTTTTTTATACACCCGCTTACCTGGTAAAATGTTTCCGCCAATTAACTTCATCCTATCAATAATGATATTCCCGTCCTTATTTTGACCTCGATCGACCCGGGTCGCTGTGGGGTCATGATGACTGTCGAGACCTCGATGAGCAAAACCTTCCCACCAATATACAACCGTACCACCTTTAAATGCACATTTAGATCTCCCGATAACTTTATTTTGGCAAAATCCCGTCATCTGTAGATTTAGACTTTAACAAAACAGGACTGCACAACACTTACACATAATTTCAAAGACATTGTATACTAGTATAATATTGTATTTATGTATTGTAATTGTATTACCGGTAAATGGCAACAGATTAATATAAGTCTCGACTTGTTTCTGAAACCATAGTCTTTATATATGTATGTATAATTTGTAATTTATGAATAAATATTGTTTAGAAAAAAAATCTAGTTAGATTCTCACATGTAGTTTATTCTATATTTTTCAAAAATTTAAGAGAGAACCATCTATCTATGGTTTGTGACTACTTCATTCCGTATAACTGCCCCACTTCTAATCTCAACAAGAACAGCTGCCCCCTACTTGTACACATAGTTTTAGAAGGTTGAAGCCGCCATTGTTCAGTATACTATTTGTATTACTTACCTCAATATGGATAGTTTCCCAATAATATTGTGTATTAACTCAATAGTAAAAACCGCTATTGGTCACCCTGGTCTGAAACGAAAAGACAAAAATATCATAATTAATAATGTTACAAGATTGTGGTTAATTTTGTATTGGCATGGAATTCAATACTTAAAATTTTAGAACCAATCAACTTCTTTATATATAACGAAATCATATATGAAATGAAATGAATTGAGTTTTACGTCCTAACCTTCTGCACCTTATGGGCTAATAAGGACGGGCAACGCCATGCAGTGTGCAATGACGTAAATTTTGCCAGGACAGCGGCATTAGCCTTCTCTTTTTGCGATTTCAAATTGTTGAGGGATCATAAACGTGCACTGGCTGTTGCACGGGGGGCCTCGGTTTATTGTCCCATCCGAACGAGTCTCTCCGCATAACTAAATTATATTACACATGCCTACAGTTATACGTTCTATCAAGGAAAATATTAAAATAGATAAGTGTTGTATATGTTTTAAAAATGTTTACATGCAAAGTATTCTTCAATAGAAATAAATTAACTGTTGATTTCTAATTATTATCTGTATTATTTTAACTTAGCATTCCATACCTACTTTCCATCCCTTTGGTTAGCGGTTTATATAAATTTCATTTTATATTAAGATAGGCCTATTATTAACATTTTTGAGAGAATTTAATAAAGTCGACTTACCGGTTGCTATAAACGAAGCAATGGTTGATCGGGTTGAAACCGAGAGAGTACATCTCATTAGTGAGGGTAACATTAAATCTGTAGTTTTGATTACTATTCAGTAAAAAGTGTAAGCCCTATAGTACGAATGTGTTGTAACAATGAGTTACTTACTAGTTTATAAATGATACATCTTAAAACCAAACGGAAGATCAAATTAAAAACCAATTAATTTAACAAATTCAAACATTTAATTAGAAGACAGTTGCAAAAAAAAAAGGATTAAATCAAAATTCATTTTTTATTTTAATCTTCGCTAGTTAATTGCAACTTTTTTTATGGAATGAAAAAAACTTTTTCTATGCAAGCTACACTGCTAAAATAGGTGCTGAATTACTAATGATCCTTAAGTTTTCAAACTAGAATTTTTTGTCATTCTGCACAATTTAGCACAAGAAGTGCTTAAACACAAATAAATATATAAGTTGCAAAGCTGGAATTCCATATCACATGGGTTATCTGGACATTTGGGAAAAAAGAGAATTCAAATATCTGACGGTTTACGATAATATTGGTATTTGACCTTCATGCCTTTTGAGCCAAATATACACTGATTAAGCTCAAGTCTTGCTAATTTCCTACTCCTGAGAGCTCAGGGACTTAAAAACAAAACTTGAAAACCAAATTAAAAATCACAAGTTTTCAAGCTTGAATTTTCAAATTTCTGCACAGTGTTGCACAAAAAGTGGCTAAACACAAATGAATGTTTTACTTGCAAAGTTACAAAGCTACTAAGCTGAAATTCGCAGGCAACATCCATATGGGCATTTGGGAAAAACAGTACTGAAATATCTGCCATAGATCACGAAATACTTTTGAAAATATGGGTATTTAGCTTGCATATAGGTCACTTGACAAATAGTTAACTTTGCCAAATAAACGAATTAAGCTCAAGTTTTGCTCTTTTCCTGCTAATTGGGAACCAGGCACTTTAAAAACTAAGAAAATAAAGCCCAATAAAAATCCATAAGTTTTCAAGCCAGAAATTTGGCCATTCTGCACAATGTTCCACAGAAAGATGTTGAAACACAAATAAATTTTTTTCTTCACAAAGTTACAAAGCTAAAAATCTGAAATTTGTAAGTAACTATCTATACATTTGAGGAAAAAAGAACTCAAATCTGCCATAGATCAAGAAATACTTGCATAATGGTAGGCCACGTGAACCAAATATGAAAAATGGCCAACTTTGCCAAATAAATTAATTAAGCTTTATTTTAGCTCTTTTCCTGCTATTTGGGTGCCAGGGACTTCAAAAATCTAAAAAAAAAAATAGAAAAAAAATTAAAATCCATAAGTTTTCAAGCTATAAATTTTGTCATTCCACACCATGTTCCACAGAAAGGTGCTCAATCACAAATAGATATTTTGCTCGCAAAGTTACAAAATCTACATGGGTTATCTATAGATTTGGAAAAAAAAAACAACTCAAATAGATGAAGAAATACTTTTGAAAACTCAAATATCTGCCATAGAACAAGAATTAATTTTTAAAATATTTGTGTTTGGCTTGCATATTGGCCATAATAGCAAAATATGACAAAAAGATAACTGCAAAATACACCATATAAGTCCAAGTTTTGGTCTTTTCCTGCTAAATGGGTGCCAGGGACTACAAAAAACCCAAAAAGCAAATTAAAATCCTGTTGAAATTTTCAACCAACATTTATACTAACGTAAATACTTTACTTAGTTACCTTAGTGAAAAGAGGACCAGCTCTTAAACTAGTTACATTTTTCGATTAGTCTGATTTTTAATAGGGTTCATCCATGGATGATTACAAACACTCGCACAAAGTTTCATCAAAATCCATCAAGAAAATTCAAGAACAAGGGCAATAACTCATAGTAAATTATTTTCGATTAGTTTTACTTTCAATAGGGTTTATCCTTATATATACAACCACTCACACCACATTTCATCAAAATCCATCCAGAAACCAGCTCTCTATCGTGTCCACAAAGAATTCAAGAAAAAGGCATACGCGTTTTCAAGAATAAGGGCAATAACTGATATCAAATATTTTTCGATTGGTCTGATTTTCAATAAGGTTCATCCTTGGGTTATATCAAACACTCCAGCAAGTTTCGTCAAGATAGCTTGCCAGGCAAGGTAACATACGCCCACTGATAGCTTTGATTGTAAAAGTAAAAGTCCAATTACAGCTGGTTCCTGATTTACAAGGAACTTGGAAGTTAACTATATTGTATTGCATTCAGAAGATCCAATAAAAACTGTAGTCTCTACAGTGTCCACAAACAATTGTTGACAGACGGATGAGAAACAGTACATTCGAAATTCCAAGTTCCAGAATTCCAGGAATTTTTTTCAGAATCATATCAAAATCAATAGGGGTCTTCCTTGGATGTATTCCAGGAATTTTTTTCAGAATCATATCAAAATCAATAGGGGTCTTCCTTGGATGGTAATAAACAAATATACCAAGTTACAAAAAGATTCATAAAGAAATGGAGTCTCTACAGTGTCCACAAGCTTTTGTTTACAAACAGAACAATTTGAAATTCAAATCCAAGAATTCCAGGAATTTTTTTCGGAATCATACCAAAATCAATAGGGGTCTTCATTGAATGATAATAAACATGTATACCAAGTTTCAAGAAAATCCAATGAAACCTGTAGTCTCCACAGTGTCCACAAACAATTATTGACAGACGGATGACAAACAGTACAATTCGAAATTCCAAGTCCCAGAATTCCAGGAATTTTTTTCAGAATCATATCAAAATCAATAGGGTTCTTCCTTGGATGGTTATAAACAAATATACCAAGTTACAAAAAGATTCATAAAAAAAATGGAGTCTCTACAGTGTCCACAAGCTTTTGTTTACAAACAGAACAATTTGAAATTCAAAGTCCAAGAATTCCAGGAATTTTTTTCGAAATCATACCAAAATCGATAGGGTTCTTCCTTGAGTGATTATAAACAAGTATACCAAGTTTCAAGAAATTCCAATAAAAACTGTAGTCTCTACAGTGTCCACAAACAATTGTTGACAGACGGACCAACGGACCGACGGTATTTGAAATTCAAAGTTCAAGAATTCCAGGAATTTTTTTCGGAATCATACCAAAATCGATAGGGGTCTTCGTTGAATGGTAATAAACATGTATACCAAGTTTCAAGAAGATCCAATAAAAACTGTAGTCTCTACAGTGTCCACAAACAATTGTTGACAGACGGATGAGAAACAGTACATTCGAAATTCCAAGTTCCAGAATTCCAGGAATTTTTTTCAGAATCATATCAAAATCAATAGGGGTCTTCCTTTGATGGTAATAAACAAATATACCAAGTTACAAAAAGATTCATAAAGAAATGGAGTCTCTACAGTATCCACAAGCTTTTGTTTACAAACAGAACAATTTGAAATTCAAAGTCCAAGAATTCCAGGAATTTTTTTCGAAATCATACCAAAATCGATAGGGTTCTTCCTTGAGTGATTATAAACAAGTATACCAAGTTTCAAGAAATTCCAATAAAAACTGTAGTCTCTACAGTGTCCACAAACAATTGTTGACAGACGGACCAACGGACCGACGGACCGACGGACCGACGGACCGACGGACAGACGGACAGGGGCGACAACAATATACGTCCACATTTCTATGTGGGCGTATAAAAATCCATGAAAAATCCAGCTCTCTATCGTGTCCACAAAGAATTCAAAAACAAGGGCAATAACTCATAGAAAATATTTTTCAATTGATCTGATTTTTAATATGGTTTATCTTTGGGTAATTACAAAGACTCGAACCAAGTTTCGTCAAAATCCACCAAAAAACCAGCTCTCTATCGTGTCCGTAAAGAATTCAAGAACAATGGCAATAACTCACAGTAAATAATTTTCGATTAGTTTGATACTCAATAGGGTTTATACTAGAGTGATTACAAACACTCACACCACATTTCATTAAAATACATCCAGAAACCAGCTCTCTATCGTGTCCACAAAGAATTCAAGAACAAAGGCAGACACGTTTTTAAGAACAAGGGCAATAACTCATAAATTTTTTTCGATTGGTCTGATTTTCAATAGGGTTCATCTTTGGGTTATAACAAATACTCACACCAAGTTTCGTCAAAATCTATAAAAAATTCCAGCTCTCTACCTGAACACAACAATTGTGGATGGACAGACAGACAGACAGACAGACGGGGGCGACCAATCACATTCATGTGTGGGCGTATTAACAGGGCTGTGGGTATGATAACTAAGTGATGTTATGTTGTTCATGGTTTGTTCGAATTAGGGAGGTAATGCTAAGAATCCTTAGGAGTAACGGACAGAGAAGAGCTAAAACCCCCTTTGAAAGAAGTTTCTGCCCTCTTTTTCTGCACCTAATGGGCTATAGAAGCAATCAGCAATGAGTGAATGACAGCAGGGAATAACATTATGTGTAAGTTACCAGCGATGGCTTCGGCTTATTTCCCATTCAAATAACATTTACATCCAGGTCAGTCTCCCCGACCTGCATCACTGACTGGACAGAATCTCAGGAGTTATATCAACCTATGTCATGATAAAGCCCAGGATAGTGGACAGATATAGAGGCCCATTTAAAAATATTTAACAACAAAAAAGTAGATATATTGAAAGACTTTATTCATATACCTGGTGACAATGGCTATAGGGTAAAATGACCCCTGCCTTCCCATCGACAGATTCAAAATATATGATAACAAGTAACATAACAGTATTCAATTTGACCATAGTTACAATGTTGAAAGATAACAACAACATTCAAACAACAAAACAATTTCATTAGTTTCACTTTTAATTAACAACATTTTAATCCAAGATGCTCTATAACTGTCATTTTCTCAATACTTCTATCTCTTATCTCTATTAATTTCATTATCCTCAAATGATGAAATGGGTAAGAAATCCTCCTTTAGAAACAAATTTCACTTTCCAATTCCATCATTCTTTTGCCATAGGACTATGATCAGAAGTTAAAGCCCTAGAACAATAAGCCTAAAAATTTTCCATTTCAAACTTCCATCCTAGTCACTTTGCATCTCAGATTAAAGCAAAATTGAGACAAGCTATGTAAGTAAGGAACACAATATGTGTCTAGTTCTGTATACATTTTTACACATGATAATACAAAAATAAATCCATGTTCTTTTAAAGTCATATAAACCAATACTACCCAATACTACAAATAAAATGGTTTTCTTGGTTAAAGAGTGTACGTAACTACAATAAAACAAAGTAAATTACTTTGAAGGAATTTTAAGCACTGGCTGCAATTTTCCAATTATTAAGGAAATGGTTTACTTATGAAGAATTAAACAAGGGTTGAGAAAATATATCTACCACATCTAAAATGAGCACTTGAAAAAATATCTTCAAAATCAGATTAGATTAGCCACATAAATCAAAACCCATGCAGTAACAATATTGTTTTGTCATCAAAATATTCAACAAGAATAGTGAAATACACAGTTCACTTAAAGACATTACAAGGATTTACTATAATCAAAACAAATCTTAAAGATGGTTTGCCTTATTTGATACCCCAATTAATTATCAATAATGAAATTTCATGGAAAATTTCATGTTTTATTTAACTGCAACTTATAATGTTGGTACTATTAAGTATAACAAATTTTTACAAAGCACCAACTAAGGCAATTCAACTTAAATTATTATTTTCAAAATAAGAGTAGGCTGATTTCTAGTTAATACAATGGATGATATTGTTTTTTATTTACAAGTAATGCACAAGATAATTTTAGACCAAACACACGATTTATAATAATAATAATTATATCTTCCATCTTTATATTTATACTGTACAGTATTTACATAGATAATATGGGATATATATATATTTATATATATGGTCACAGGAGAGATAACTCTATAATACAACAGTACTTTGTCAATTTATTCTCTCAACAATATTGATAATATTCATTTTAAAATCTTTTCTCGAAAATTTCATTTCATAACAGAGTTGCAAACAAGCCATCATTATTTCATTCCTGGTTGGGAACGAACATCTTAACTAATCTTACTAACAAAATTGATTGGTCTAATCAAATTACAGAATTTTCAGATATATGAATTCAAAATTTAATAGAGACTTCTTATCTCCTTTTGTCCTACTAGTTACATCTGATCATATAAAAATATTTCAAAACTCACAAAACATGAACATTATCAATCAAGTTGAAAGGTTATAATTAAACACAGTTCCAAGACAAACAATTTTTACAAAAATAGTCTTATGATTATTAACATAGATAACATTTGATAGATTAACATTTCATAAATTTAACAAACAAACAATACAGGTAATTCACATCTTGGATAAATCAAAAATATTAGTGGTAGTGCGAGATGCTAATGTGATTTTTAATCATTCAATATCCAATAAATTTGGATTGTACGGAATAGAATACATTTAGCTTTATACGTAAATAAAAATCAAAATCATATTAAAAAGATCTTTCCCCTAAAACCAAATAATATCAAACACTTGACAGCTCACTGCATAATGATTTTTAGATCCAACATTGACTAAACTTAATTTCCTTCTTAGTTTAGATCACATAATGATAATTTTTAATTGATAACATGTATGTGTTTGTACTATGTGTATATGTATTTGTTAACACATTTAAGCATATTAAAACTATGAATGATTTTTACATGGGAATAGCATTCAAAAACTTATTTCACCATCATTTTGAATCTCTATCTCCACTGATACACTGATCATTTCTAAGTTTTTAAATGTGATTTGAAGGCTTGGTTAAAAAATTAGATTACTTAAGTTGAATAAGTGATACAAAATGGCAGTGAACTATGTTCTAATGTGTTAAGTCCATGTAAGCATCATACATAGTATCAAATGCAAAGTTAAGATTATCTCCTATGGTTTGACAAAGTTTTTGTGCCATATTTGTGGAAAGATTCCAAAGATAATCATTAAAGCTATTAATCCAGATTTAGTTTGTGTATATTTTATGAACTACCCAGATATAAGGTGTACTTTACATGATCATTTTCTGAATTATACTCAGATGTGCATTTATAAATTTGTTGGTCTATGAAAAAAATATTACAATGAAATGAGTTTTAACCAAAAAATTAATAAATGTGCATGATTTAAAGATGAATCCTTTACATCGATAATATAGACAAAAACAGAACAGTTGTTACAATAACAGACAAATTAAATCCAACAAATAACAATAGAACATTATTATCACAAATAGAAACATGAACTTGTCAATAATTTTTTAAAATATATTTCATGAACATAATGAACACACAAATTAAAACAGGTTTGAACAGAACATCACAATAAAAAGTAAGTAATGTTTTAGAGAATTCAATATATATGCCAAATTTCAGATAAGGTACAAAGAATAAAACTTGTTAAATTCACAGTGTTCCATCCATCAAGCAACTTAACATATTGTGTAAACTAATTTCCAATTCACTGAATATCAGTGATAGGAACTATATAAGTTGATCTAAATTTTAAAAATAATTTGACAATATCAGTTATATTTGATACAACATCTAAATTATTTCAAGTTAACCAAAAAATCCAATAAACATTAATATTGAAAATGTCAAACAATACCAAATTATACAGAATTTAAAAAAAAATACTCCAATATCTATTCAATTGTTCTAATCCCTCCAAAAAACTATAAAAAAAAACCAGCATTAAGATAAACTATACCAAACAATTGTATTTTCTGAATTTTTTTCTATAAATTTGTCTATCCATGCTCAAACAATTATTTGAATGTTTAAATGGAGTAGCTTCCCTTGAATCTTTAGCAAATGTATGTAAATAGTTCAGATGAATGCTCAGCCAATACAAATTTAATATTAAGGGAATGTGAAATAGTATAGGATGAAAAGTGATCTGATGAAGAATTTGAAAACTTCATGGTAATGGATACTTATTCTTAATAAATTTGAAGTGGTCTGAAACTCAATCTGCAAAGTAGCTTAATGTTATTTTCAAATTTGGATTTTCAATTGCGACAAAACAATCAAGGAACTCTTTTCATATGATATTTGCAACCTTATGGCCTTCAATACAGAATACACAATGAATCAATGGACATGAAACAATCATCCATTGGTCTAAACAAAATTAAATATTTGATACCATTTTTACTGTAGTTCAAATAGTTTTTATAAATTTCACTATTTTTTGTCAGAGCTTTCACTTTTTATCTGATTTAAGTCCAAACTTTCCGATGTCGTAGTCACTGTTGATGATGATGAATATTGACGTCTCGAATAAGAATCTTGAGTTGTTACAGCTGGACGTGAGGAAACAGGCATAGAACTATGTGATGTTACTCCCTCAGATGACCTGACAGTTTCCGCTACAGAGTATGTTGACGGACCTTGTCTTGAGGTCGCTGGCGATGAACCATCTTGTTGTTCACCTAATTCAGAAGCAATCAATAAAGCATCTTTATGAGTTAAGGAGACACATTTATCATTTATTGCAAGTTTATGACATTCCAATCCATAACGTTGAGACGACGCCAGTGGTGAACAGGAAGTCCAACCCTGGTGAAATACGAAAAAGGGATGTTCCAGTGTAGCTTCAACTGTTACCTGAAATACACAAAACAATTAATTGAAAAAGTATTCAATAAAAGTAATAACCCATATCTTATACAGCTTGTTGATTTTGTTTTCAAGTTTGTAGTATGTTTAGGAATTGCAAATTTTCATTCATTGTTCAGATAAATTTTATGCAAAGAATCTAGGTAGTTTTCATATATTATTATGCTTATGCAGTTTCTTGGATTGGGTGAAGAATCCCCTTGAGGGGCATTCGCCATTTGAGTTATGCTTTGCTCACTGCTCACAGTATATTCACTCTGGTGACTCTGGACAATCCTTTCCTCAATGTGTATGCACACTTCTGTGCCCAACATCAAAAGTTGCCAGCCATAAAGCCATTATGGTGATTGTTATACTTTTGTATAATATATATGTTTATATATCTAGAAAAAAATATATATTATTACTAATTTTGCTTATCTATTACAGCTTGTGTCTTCTACTGAAATTAGACAAGAAGAACTTATTCTTAAGTCTACATTTCGAGACTAGTTCCAAAAGTTTGTTTTAAGTTGTGTGCTTAGGGGGGGATTAATGATGGAAAGCTTTTTAGTTAAACTCTGTTTACATCAGTTGGTTTGATACGTAGGATTTAGGTCTGTTCTCAATGGACACGGATATTTTGTAACTACAGTCGAACCTGGATATATCGATTTAGCCTGTAACTAATATCAGTCTATAGCGGTAGCTTGCGTAATCCTCGACCTTCATTAATGTTAAATTCCGGGTTCGACTGTATTATCTTTCGTCTTTTAGTGTTTTAAGAGTTCAGCACAAATTTTGTTAAAAATTCCTGCATATGATTTGCTTGGTTTTAGATGGTCCAAGAAACGTGTTATGTTTCATAATTATTGAATTCAGGGTAATTTTCACAATGTTAACTTCTGCATTAGACAATCTGCATTTCCAACACTCTCATACACATATTTCAGTGTCCCAACTTGTTGTTTCAATGAAAGAGAATCTCAAGTGTTGTCTGTAATGATTTGTATAATGTGTAACCAGGTTGGTACACCATGGTTTATTTTTCCAATCAATAAGAGAAAACTCCAGCCAGTACATTTCTCAAATTGTTCTCTATTGACTGACTTTCTTTTATCAATGAAATATTCTCCATCGATTATTTTCAAAGGAGGGAATGTTCAAGGCTATTCCACAAACATAGTCTTCAACATCTAGTCCTGTCAATGGATTCACAGATTTGATGTCGAAACTCATGTACATTATTGAGAGATGTTCAAGGCTAGATTATGTGAATGCAGTCCTGATCTTTCGGTCACAACAATCAATAGCCCTTACGATTAATACTGATTAAAAGATATGACCGGTCAACAAAGTTTATTGAATCTCTTGTACTCGGATTTCTTGGGCTGTCTGTTGTTTGTGGTATGTCTAAAGGGAAGAATTCTGCACTTGATCAACTTTTCCCTCAAAACTATGTGTCTGCTAAATACACAACTTTCACTCAAAGCAAACAATTTTTTGTTCTTTACTTTTTGTTCTCATATTTCAAACTCTTTAGATGAGATCAAGAGTCAGATTTTTTTTCATCTGCAAGGAATAGAGAATTAAACATTGTACGCATATTTGTTCAAATTTAATCTGCACTAAAGCACTTGCTGTTTATGGACCTCAAATTAGTCTAGATTTAAACTCAACATAAAAATAATAAGAGCAGAAACTGTGTGGACAGAGGACATTGATAAGGTATTTATAAATGTGATTCAATCCCAGAGAGCACTATTGATATGTTACTTATATATGCCTTTGTTGGAAATCTTAAAAAAAAAATATATATATTACAATGATAACAACTTAGGTTCACAATCAAGGACCTTTAACACCAGCTGGTCCAAACCTCTTGGTATTGATCTTTCCTTGATTATCTGTCCCATTTATAGCCGGGTCGACTGGAATTATGAGTGAAGATGACTTATTCAAAAGGAACTAGTTCTAGGCTAAGACATCTTCAAAAAGATCAAGCATGGTAGAAGTTTTTTTTTTATGCTCAACAGGAACGAAGGTCAATATTCATAAATTTGATCTGCTGCTTATATTCAAAATATCAACTTGCATTAGTATATCAGAGATCAGACCGCAAATACAGAATAAATATCAACTTGTATTGCTGGTGCTTTATTTTTGACCTACTGGAAGCCCTTAGGCTGTCGACCTATTTTCGTTTTTGAGAAAAGTGGGTTGAAAAACACCTAACTTACTTATTACAAGTAATTTTGTCTATAAATATGAAGAGTTGGTACAACTAAGATTAATTCTTCCTGAAACTCTCATTTCAAATATTTCATCACATCGAATTTTGATTCTTGTCTGCTCTTTATCATGTCCTATAGAATGTTCTATAAATGGACTATATTTGAATATGACTTTCCTTATATAGCCATGAAAGAAATGATTATTTCAAGCAGCTATTTCCAGCACAATCGCATTATTTGAGATCTAAATATAGGGATATGTCATTTCCATTGTATACCTTTTAGTAAGAATATAAGATACTTGTTGCCAATTATAGGTCTTTTCTAATTACCACTCTTGAGAATATCCATTAGTATATTTATATTAATTTTAAAAACTCTCCCTCTAGCACCGCAAAACTTCATTCAAACTTGATAGGATTTTAAACCTCACTATAGCAACACCCTTGTGACGTTTTCTACCATGCCAATAACCTTTCCAGTGGCGTAATAATTTATAAAACCAGAGTTATTTTAAATCGTGTACGTCAATCGCTAGAATCGTAGTCAATGAAACTTCTACGTTAATGTCTCTTTTAATCTTTTCGATAACCAATTGAAAGGATCTATATTTAGACAACCTACGTCAATAATTCTCCATTAATAATTCACCATAGTGCGTAAAACTGAGGAAATAGATTGTGGATAGCGGGGGTGGTTACTAATTCAATCTCCACTATTATTGATCTGTTCTTCATCGTTTGGCCGACTAAACTTTAAGTCTTTGTTCTGTGTGAATAGTTGACACTTTATTGTTGTATAATTCTTTGATAACTGATTGTCCTACTGGAACAATCCGCAAAAATATTGATTTAGACAATTTTAGCCCAACAACTTTGATCATTATCCATGTCTGTACATAATCATATAATAGGATTATATTTTTATCTATTGTAAAGTATGTACTTTTAATTTTGATTTAGAAGAAACATTACTATGATAGCATATAGAAACCCCAATACTGCAATATTTGGTTTAAAGGATTTTTTTTTCTGCTAGAAAACCGAATTTACACTGAAAATGTAAATAAACATAGCATAGATTTTTTATTAATTCAATTACTGTTGTAATCTATTTCCGAAAATATATATTTTTTGAACTAAAGATTGCTTTCAGTGCGTGTGCTCCTGTATGTGGGTGTGCAATAATACACTCAAAATTTACTTTTCCACTAATGCATGCTTTCAAACTACATCATATTAGTTTTTATTTTCAAAATTGGGAATTCACTGTTGTCCTTACCTCTTGGAAATGACATAATGTTGCAAGTCAA
The DNA here is from genome assembly GCA_030562195.1 of Nipponacmea schrenckii. Taxonomy (NCBI): domain Eukaryota; kingdom Metazoa; phylum Mollusca; class Gastropoda; family Lottiidae; genus Nipponacmea; species Nipponacmea schrenckii. The sequence goes on along the minus strand of JAUJPP010000007.1, from coordinate 24,057,892 downwards.
ACTACCATTGTTGTATTTTCTCAGTAATAGATTAACACCCCACCCATCTACTATTGATTCTACTTTTGTCAAAGGTCGGATATACTCTTTCAAGTCAAAATTAACTTTCATTGGAACTTCCTATATCAATCCTGGTTTGATTTCCTCCCACTTTTGTAACACAAATTGCTGAAAGCTGACCTACTGCTAGTTATATATATAATATGTTTCTAATAATAAACTTAATTATCATTTATTATTGATTAAACTGTTTGAACTATTACACATATAGCTCAAATTTCACAACCCTTGCTTATATACCTTCTCATGAATATGACCAAAAATCTTTTTAAAATGATTTCCAAGGTAAATTCACTATAGTAACCAAAACAAAATATACTGGTACTAATAATTGAACTCATTCATTCAGAAAAATTATGTTAAATTCAGCTTCAATCTATGCCGATGGCATCAGTCATTGATGACCTTTAGAAGCCACTGTCATGGTTTTTTTGACTAACCATCGAGAAGGACCAGCAGCTTAACACTGAATTGATTAATTGTACTCCGTCTGCTTAAGTATCAATTCTAAATTGTTACTGGTATTCAATAATCAATATTTTAGTGATTAATTTTTATGAAAACTAACATTCCCAAAGCACTATGCTTGACTTCCTTTATTTCACTCTTAGTTTGAATGTATTCATCTCAATAATTTATACTTTATTGTTTAAACCGCTTATAACAGTTATAGTAAAATGAATTCAGAACAATATTGTCGACAATGTTACAAGCTACATGTATAGCTTCTATCATTTTCAGAATTAAAATCAGAACACTGATTGCCTTACTATTTCCCAAATATATATGAAGGAGTTTAGATTGTGGTTAAACTCAATATTAGATCTATATGGTTAGGATTTATCTTGACCTTTTTATCTATATGTTTTAACTTTAAGAAACCTCTTCTGTTGAAATTTTTAAATACTGGTAACAAAACTATATACATTTCATCAATTTCTTTATCAATGTGATAGAATTTACATTTCAAACACACACCAACACATCAAACTTTTGTTGACATATTGTGAAATTCAAAATCATCTCTTTTAAAATAATTTCAAAATATCGTGCCATTTGGAAATGAGAAAATCGTGTTAAGTGTAAGAGGTATTAGGACAATTAATCTTTTGTCTACTCCTGAACTTGACATTGCGAAATCATCTTAAGAAAAAACAAAATCAAACATTATCTGAGAATTGCATTTCATCATTATGGAAACCTTTTAAAATTTGTATTTGATCAAACATTTTAATTTCTTAAGACATACCAATTATTTCTGAAGAAACGGTACAATAATTCTATGTTCTATACCAGTTCATAACCTTTTCGAACAAGAAATTAAATGGAACACTTCAACAAAAAAGCAACAGAGAAAATTGTGTCAAATCATACACAGTTTCCTTTTTTTTTTAAAGATGGGTTCCCTCATTAATTAAAGCCAAAGTAAGCTTACTAATTGATTAATTGGGGTTTCTAATGAATAATCTATGTATTCTCAAGTTCAAAAGACCTATGTGGACGTAGAAATGCTTGTGGATTCCATTTGACTCTGATCTGCTTTGAAACACTAAATTTAGACTCCATGTTTGATCACGTGACCAAATGACGTCATATAAATGAAGGTGTATAAGAATTGATTTTGTATTTTATTATTAGTGAGTTAAAATTTATTTAAATTAATTCATAATGTTTTTACAAAGTGATATTTAAACGTTTTATTGCCTTTTGCTAGAGATAATAAATGGAATACCAAAATTGTTGTTGTGGAAAATATTAAGGAATGTGGGCAAGTACACATGCGTGCATACTAAACAACCACAGCGTCCAGAATTGATAGACTGGATGATCAAAGAAAATATCAACAACATTTGAACGACATGATGTACATACCTATAGCAGTACCCTGCCGAGGGAAATCCCGTCATAATTAGCCTAATTACAAGTAAATTAAGGACTTGTGGGACCATCTGTTTTTTTTTTTCAAGTCATTACGTACACGTCTCTACTTTCTATTGATATAAGTATTACCGGTCCAATTATGGTATATATATGTATATATATGAAAATAAGGGAACCCTTATTTAAAGTGTTATTAATATGCAAGACAAAATAATTGCAAATCTTACTAATTCTCTCTTCAGACTGAACTTATTTATTTTTGATTAGAATTGTCATGATAGCAATATCATTGAAAATAAGCCTATTACTTTTTGTTTCCTTTTGAGTCAATCTACACTAGAGACACTTTGTTTATTTTTGTACAGAAATAAGGCAGACTTTTGTATAAAACTTGGAAATGCCAACCAAATTCCACCTTTCATAGGTCTAGGATGTTTCCTGGATTTACAGCAGAATATTATGCAGTTGCTAACCTCAAAATGACAATACTGTCTAGCAACATTGTAAAGTCTGAACTAAGAAAATTCAATTATCAATTAGTTATTCTTTGATTTGCAAACCAAATTAACAAATATTTCATTTTTCAAGCAAAATATACAATATTATCTGAAACTACAACACAAAGCATTAACCGCAAATAATAGAAGCCCTTCAAATAACCTAGACAAAAGAATCCGACACTCCTTATGGTAATAATAAATCATTTTAAATTCAATATTGCCATATTACTTTCTCTAGATTTTATGGATCAAAACTTTGACATTTACATCTTGCCTCAGGAAAATCCAAAATGGCTACTTAATTTATGTGTTTGGTTTTATTTTATCAAAATGCCATCAGCTGTCTGCAAGTTATTTTTTCATCAATGAAAACAAACCCTTAATAGCCACAGGAACTATTGCTGACGACATATGTTTGTATTTCTTATACCAAAAGTCAAATTCTTTCCAAATGGCCTACAGATTAGAATACAGTGTCACAAACAACTGTTTTTGGAACAATGGGAAAGTATCACTCACCTTGACTTTATGTTCTCCGACAGAAAATCCTAAAATAGCAGAACCCCGATCCAAATGTTCATCAATCCTAATCACAGTACTCGAGTCTATTTTGAGATCTGGGCTTATATCAGCACTTTGTATAAAATCGGCAGTTTCCAGATCTTCAACTCTTTTTAATTTATTATTTGCTAACTGTATGATAGATCCTTTTTTAAAATGAGGCGGATAATGAAGGTGACGAGGAGGTAAACCTTCATATTCTTCAGGTTCAGAAGGACCAGGTGCTAATCCTGAAACATGTGATTCTGTTGCTCCCCCTACATGTGAAGAACATCCAGAAACACTTGAACTAGCTGATGGCACAAGCTTTGATCGTTTATGTTCCTCCGATCGAGAATATTTTGTCTCAGCTTCAGTTTCACCGGGTGAATCAAGAGGTCGCTTTAATATTCGGTGTTTTAAACTTCCTTCCTTCCCACTAGGAAATTTATAAAACAGATCATTTTCCCTTGGACTTGATAATGGTCCTGTGGATTTCCCTGATAAAGGTCCTGAGGAATAACCTAGTGGTCGCTCATCACAAAGACCACTACTTGTTGATGTTCCAGATCTTTGACCTCTGTCTCCCTCTCTTGCCTCCACTTTGGGAGATCGCTGTCCATGTATCAATGTGTCACTGGAAGGATTATAGCTTCCAGAAGGATGTAATGGACCAGGAGATGAGGCAGAAGTTAAACTACGGTGTGATGCCATTGGAGAATATTGTGGCATTGGAGTGCCAGACATAAAGGGAGTTGTTCGAGGTAATTGGGACTGAGGAGTTGCTGGATTTCCATGTTGAACGTGACTGCCCATACTTGCTAGTACAGCTGAATAAGACTGTATATGAGGATACTGTCCAGGAGAAATCAGAGATGAACCTTCTGGAGGATAATTGTACGGATTAGCATAAATAGCACTATATTGAGAATGAACGTTAGACACGTGTTGATGTTGCCCATGTATTGAATACAGTGGTGAATATGGAGGATTACCGGCCAAATATTGATTTCCTGTTAATAATCGCTGGCTACCTTCAGCCATAGTCACTGATGAACGATAACCACTTGCTGAACTTGAAGCCGAATGAGATAATCTATCCTGTCCTTGACCTTGAAGATGGCCCGCTAAAATACTATCTGCTTGTGTTTGTTGGCTCTGAGAAGGAGTACTAGCATTTGCTAACCAAGGTAAATTTTCATTGGTCGACGAAGAACTGCCAGTCATTCTACCCCGCCCATATCCATTACTGTTCATGTGTTCAGATGACGTTTGGTCATTCTGCACACAAGTCAAATGTTGATTCTCTTTTTCAATGGATTCAAGATTATCATTCACTTGTTGTTGGTTCAGGTTGTTGTCACCTTTTTTTTCTGCAGCTTTATTATTACTATTACTGTGAAATACAAGCTGATGAAGCTGTTGACCACTAATACCAGATATAATACTAGTGTCACTCTCCTTGATCAGATGTATATTATGGTTTTTCCATGTGTTGTTATTATTTATCAGTTGAACAATCTGGTTGTTAGGGTCATAATTTTGTTGAGTCTGGTTGTCCTGTGATTTGTTGTCTGGTTTGCCATTTGTTTCTGAAAAGAGAAAAAAATAAAACAGATGAGAATAGATCATGGTTATCCTTCATTTTTACAGCTTGCTCAAAAATGGCTTTTAATTTGTTTTAGACATAAATAAATGAAATGAATGGAGTTTTACGTCTTACTCTTCTGCACTGTTTTAGACAGAAAACTCTGAAAACAAACTAACTATTAAATGAATTTTCTGAAAGAAAACCTATAGCCTATAAATAGTTCTATAACATAAAAGAATGTAGTATAGAAATAACTTTCCTGAGAAAAATTCCCACAAAGACCAGTATTTTTTTTCTAATTCTACTTTTTTTAAATTCATCAATTTGGAATTTTTCACTTTCAAATAAATCCTGTCCTTATTCATAATTTACAAATCTCCCTTAATCGTTTGTGAAAAATATTCCCCATAACTTGTTGTGTTCACATAGAAAACCTTCATATCTAACTTTTGACTAACATTCCTTTATGATTCATGCTCCTATTATCAAAAATAATCGTCAAATAAGGTAAAAATTTCACATTTCATTCTTTACTAACATGTAGGTAACGAAAACGTAAAACTTGTAATCAGCAAAAAAACAGGAAAGGAACATACAATAGAAAGAATTTGAAATATTTCTTCTCATGTCCTGCTTTACCGTATAAATCCCAATAAACTAATTCTTCAACATCAAATATAATGATATAAGAATGGGTGAAAAGTAGTGGCAAATTTTACTAAATAATTCAGAGAAATAATTTTTTTGTTAATTGGGAAGAAAACAATGTCTAAATATTATTTACTTGCTCTAAAAATTATACATTTCATGTACATTGAAACTCAGATAAACATGAATTAAAAGCCTAATGTAGTATATAATAAACTATTGTAATTGCCTACTGTACTATATAATAAACTATTGTAAATTGCCTACTGTACTATATAATAAACTATTGTAAATTGCCTACTGTACTATATAATAAACTATTGTAAATTGCCTACTGTACTATATAATAAACTATTGTAAATTGCCTACTGTACTATATAATAAACTATTGTAACTAACAGAGAAATTACAATTTACATAATTACTGTTGCAAATAATACATAGCATACATTAATAAATAAGCATTGGAGACATATTGTAACATGCCATTACATATGAATCTGTTCACTTAGATTTATTGTATATTGAATGCAGGTTTTGACATGGTCTTATTAACCCGTATTAAACTAAGCCCACTATACTTTTTTTTGGAAATGAGAACCAAGCATTTTAACTAGAGATATGATTTGATTGGCTGAGATTCCCTAAAATTATTCTATGACCAATTTTGATTGAACAATAAATTAGCTTTGTATATGTAATTTCCCTCATTAAAATTACTAGTCTCGAGGAAGTCTAACAAATAGGAGGGTGTGGTTTGGACACCAATACCTTTGAAAATAAAAATTTGGGGGTAATAAAATATTTCCTTTTCAATATTTCCTTTTTTTAGATGCAATATGGTATTGCCTAGAATAGGTATTTTGTACTATGAAGAAAACCATTTAAATACTCTACTATAGACTAAGGTTAGTACTCAGTGATTTTTACATGAATGGACATAACTCAACCAAATAAACTACGGTCCTTATAACTTAATTAGTAGTTCTAAAGCCCCATCTACACAAGCAAGTATTTGGACATGTCTGTCTTGACAAGGACAATTGTCTGTAACTCTTGTAAATATGATAGATGATTGAAATCTATACTTAAATCAGCTAACCAGAATTCTCTGTCATAGCAATAATAATAATTATATTATCTCTATTTGTAAACTTTTGAAAGAAAAGTCTTTTCTCATGATGAGATCTTGTATAAAGTTAACATTATTATTATTCATAGGTCTAACAGTGAAATTATTTTGTTTTTCATTCCTGTATTTATTTATTTTCAAAAATGAGGAGAATGAAAACTATTTGAAATAAAACATTTGTAATAATAGAAGTTTGATTTTGTGCCAATATACAAGTCTGTGGTTTATGAATAATTATATTATATCATTAATATACAAAGTATTTATATTATTCTATAATATTCTATCTAATTATCATAATATTCACAATAATCCATAATATTGTCTGCAACAGTATGTCACATCTGAAGCAGAAAAAATTTCATTCTAGTCTAGTCAACATTAAAAATAATCTCTGGGCTGTATACTCCTATTCAGATATCAGAGACCTATCAAATACAGTGAAGAATTAATATTTAGTACCGCTCTATTCTATTATAAAGAAAAAAAAACTTAGTCATTATTTTCATTTAATATCAGAATTTACTTTGCTAGTCATGGCAAACAATCTTGTGCCATGAATGTTTGGAAATACTCATCATATTTGGAACTAAATCTGAACTTATTGTCATACATCACATCACAATAACTAAACAATACAATCATCTACAGTATAGCAAAATAGGAACTTATTTTCAAATATTTCCCTCCTTATTCAACACTACATTGACACATTTAACCTTATATATAACCTTTCCAATAACATATGATTATGACCTGATGTTTTCTACATAAATCAGTAGTCAAACAGGACCTTATTCAGGGAATTCACAAAGATTAAATCCCGATCATCAGAGAATTTACGGAAATACGTAATCAAAATAAGTTGACACAATTATGATGCAGCCGCAATTCAAGCTATCTGATACTTTCAGTTAGCATACTTTTGAAGAGCACTTCACCATATCTATGACTAAATATTTCCCATATTTTTTAATGGTTGACCACGAGTGACTTTACAAGTCAATATTATGTAAAAATTTGAATGAAACATCAATCTTACTCAACCATTTATTCAATTGGCAACTGAATAATAGCTTCTGATTGCTGGGTTTTGAACCTTTTTATTATGTCCTATTATATATATACATAACAATGTACAACAGAACTTTTTAAAAGGGCTCTGTGAGTTAGATGCTTTCTCGCTAAGATCCAGAGTTCAATCTTGGCAAATGCTGAGATAATACCTTCAGATTTTTTAACCTGTTATCCCATTGTCAGCGATGCAGGTTGGAGGGACTAAAACTAGTCAATCGAAATTGAAAATAGACTTAGTCCTGCGTGCTACAGGCTGTGCTCGTTAAAGATCCCTTGACAGTTGAAAATCATTGCCTGTCTTTAATCATTGCCTGTCTTTATCAGCCCATTATAAATGATAAGAGATACACAAAGTAGCCAAACTCTTTGCTATCCCTTTTCAGCTTTATTTGCAGTAATATATACCATTAGGTCACTAACCTTATCATGAAATACTCTTTATTTATTCTCAGTTGTGAGAATTCTATAAGGTCTTTCTACACTTACCAATCCTCAATCTTCCAATATAGTTCCAATCAAATACAGACATCGTGATAAAGTTATTAATATTTCTCATGTCTCTCAGAATAATTAAACTCGATAGAGACATAAAAAATCCTTTCTTACTGGTCTATTATAAGGAATATTTATTCTTAAAAAAAAACCAACATGATAAAACAATCAATTCAAAATGATATACGCAAGTAAAATTAAAAAATAACAATGCAGCCCATAATTCAAAAACTGATTTAATTGTTCTGATGCTGCAGTTCATAACAAGCAAGATGACATTGTTTCCACACAAAAGATACAAACTTTTGTTAAGATTGAAGGCATGGAGATTTTATTTTTATTTTATATTTTTAATATCATGCAGATGCTTCAAACAATGTATGATTTATTTGAAATTCCTTATATATAGAAAACTTTCCATCTTGAAAAACTACCAACCTCCCTTATCCACTCAAAATGTATAATTTAAGCATATTTTAAGTCAAAACAACTGTTTTATGTAATCTCAAGCTGAAGTGATCAAAATTAACAGTGTTTTCTTCATGTGCGTTCCAGTAGTTTAACACAGGTCCATATTAGTTATACAGTTTGATATTGAATCAAGTGTACAGCAGATTCTCAACTATAATCAGACGTCAATTGTGAAAGTGAGACATACTATAACAAATTAAAAACAGCTGATGTAAATATGTTTTTAACAAATCACAGACAAAATTCTTTCCAACACACACATTTTTTGAGATTTTTGGTACAAATTCTTTTCACTTGAACCACTGACTAACATTGATACTGAATATTACTGAACATGTTCAAATGGACTCTTTCCAGTGCTTTTACCACCATTTTTAATATTTTTAATGTTAACCTATATATCTTCTCATACCCTTTATCTACTGACATATTTAAACTAAAAGAAAGCTGATCAATGTCCTATTTTCATCAGTTACTATATATATCTCTTACCGATAAACAAAACAATGGTTTGACATCCCAGCTAGTCTCAGGTTGGCCTAGACATAGTGCCATTGCTCAGATGCTCAGAATTAAAAGCCCACATGCGTACTAAAAACTAATGAAATTGTCATGCATTCAATTAATGCTGGCAACATTTGCTAAGTACACTAGCTATCAAATAATGTCAACTAATATTGTATAAATTAACATTTAAAAAGATAAAATTCATTCAGTTGTCAATATCATTAAATCTATAATACACTACGAGGAATGCTTAGAAACTTTCTAGTCTATGGAGGTTAGGTATAAAATCATTCAATCATTAGTTAATAATATTCAAACAAGAGTTCCTAACCCCATTATGTGGAATATTGAAGAGGATAATGAGGCCAATGGAAAATTTCCTTCCAGAGTTTGGAAACAACAAAAATACTAGCATTGCTTACAATTATGAACGTATTTCTAGAGCCTTAAAATATTATGTAGGCTTAATTTGCAATGACCTACATCTAGACAATATATTGAATATCATTTGACCTAGTTTTCAAACTCATAAAATAATTAGGTCACACCTTCGGTAACGGTTAAAAATGGCGAAAAATCGAAAATTATCAATTTTTGCTGTATTTAAGTACACTTATCTTTATGAATTTTTTAAGTATTAGCCAAATTAAAAAATACCTTCTCTTAGACAATATATTGAATATTGTTTGACTTAATTTTCAAGGTCATAGATTAAGTGGGTCACACCTTCCGTAGCCATTAAAGTGACCTAATTTTGAAAAAATCAAAATTTGAATAATTCGAAAAAAAAATGCGAAATTTAAAAATCGGCCTCCTAGATTTCATCAAAACCGGTCTATCAATAGTGTCTGAATTTCGGCTTTAAGAATTGTAATGAAAATTCAAAATGGCGGCCAATATGGCAGCTTGACTAAATTATTTAGGTCAAATCGATTACTATTGACAAGTTATTTATAAAACAGTTTTCACTTTTCACCTAGCTGTTATAGACCGGAAGTTACATAATTACGTCATTTCAGGCTAAGCCGGAAGTCGAAATTTTTTTTCAAAAATCATAATCATATCGCCTATCAACTGGTAAAGTTTCAAAATTTTACCATTTATATTAAACGAGAAATCACGGTCTGAAATTTTTGCCGATGACCCTTGAATATTGAATTGCAAATCGTGGGTAAAAGATTTAACCGAATTTCATATAACCTATAGTTGTTAGTTGACAAATACATTGAAGTTTTCAAATCTGAAAATTCGGTAGAAATCGAACTGACAATAAACTTGCTAAAGCAAAAAAACCTCAACTGTCGGTTCTCACTTCAGGTAAGACATAGAACTTCCGGTTTTGTTTTATTTGATAATAGAAATCATTCTAAGATCAACTGTAGATTTAGAATTTCTGTACATTTTACCAGTTTGTCTGTAAACTCATCCGAGAATTTCAAAAAAAAAAAAAAATATAATAATCTGAACGATTACAATACGTTTTCGACCAAAGTCGAAATACATAATTACCTGTGGTTTTGACCTGAGAACTACTGAAGTCAAATCAAATTTAGTGCCAATCAGAGTTCCATACACAGTTGCTGATTCTAAAATATCTTGTGACATAGTTTGAATTTTTCTTTACCACTGAAGAAGTCATAATCCTGTCAAGAGGAGACTTGTTCTTTGCTGGCGAACTGTTTGGTTATTGACCAGGTTAATGTCCACTTCCATCAGTCATTTAAGTGGGCTTCTAATACTAACAGATTTCTACTTCCTGAACCTACAGGCAATTGTCAAAAGAAAATTATGGTATCCGTATCATTTTCCAATAATGTTATTTGATTTCACTGTAGTATTTCAAAACCATATCTGAAATACCAATAACAAAATCATACCATGTCTCAATTGTAACTTTGGCAATATATCCTAATCATATTGCAGGTAAATCACATTTTCATTTCATTCTTGAAATTCTTAATTAATCAGCTGCTTTCAAACTATATATTTTAAATATAAGATAAGATTACCCATTGTGTACATAACATTTGACCAACACTCCTACCTATAAGAAAGTATATAACAATCTGTAAGCAATAATAGAACAGTGGGCGATATCACAGGATACTCACACCCTAAAACTATTACAATTTTAACTTTTAATATCAAAAATAGGTTTCCTTATCTTAAACCTTTTCCTATCTAAATGTGTTCCTGAAACATTTGTTACATACAATCATACGCAATATTGAAGTAACTATGCTTGTAGTCCTCTTTATATATTCACAATTATCACTGCATATTAAGAATAACTGTATGGATATTGAGCTGCTTGTTATGGCTTATATTATTAGCCTATATTTCAGGCATTCTTACACTGAGAGCTATAGTTCAAGATATGTTAGAGATATCAGATATATAGTTTGCAAAAAAAGCAGAAAGGGAAATATTGTTGAACTCTTGGTGTGTGAATTATCTTTGGTCCCAGCCCCCCGCAACCCTTCCTTAACCCCAGATAGACAGAAAGCAAGTTTGAAAGTGTTCATGCTGAATGATCAGGTAGCAGAACATGGCATTATGTAACATTAATATAGGTAACATTCTCAAGTATTAATTAACCACAAATATATACTCCTTATGTATAACTTACAAACTTATAAAGAGTGTTTTTTTTTCATGATTAATTATCACTTGAGAACGTTAACCCTGTTCAGTACAGTTTACTCTGCCTAATCCGTAAATACTCAAAGTTTTGTAAACATGTATGAAGGAATTCAACCGGGACCAAAATAAAAATGTGGGATTATCCAGAGTGTGAGAATACTGTGCTGTATATAACACAGAGCATACTGTATGTATGATGAAACGTGTTTTTTGAAATAAATAGAAGTTTTTAAAGCCATAGAGTTGTTTTCTTAATTAAACATAAAGTTGGTATTACACCATTTTTCATGGACAGTTGACCTGGCAGTTATGGAGGAGCTAAGTAAACAATTAAGGGATTGGTAGGTGTTTGATTGTCTACACCTACATGACAGTGGAGATACTGACATTAATGGAAAAGTATCATTCATACGTTGCCCATAAAAGGGGTAAATACCATTGAGTATTTTCAATTCTGCTCTTACAGATCCTGTTCAGCCATTAAATTATAGATCTGATAGACATAATCATAAATCTTCAAAGAATCATTGATTAAATTAATGAAATATGGTTTTTAATCCAAGTAAACTTAGTTAACAATGAGGCAAATAAGCCAGTAACTTGAAGATACGCCTACAAGTAGAGTATAATTAGAGTACCAGCGAATAATTAGTATGTATATCCCTGAAGGTAATTGAGATGACACTAATCAATAGTAAATTAATGATTTGTATCATAAACTAGGTCAGTAAGGTATCATCTCCTACTCATCATCTACAATTTTATGCTGCAATGCTTCTCTTGAATGATCAAACAAATTATTACCACAAGTGATTCTAAAACTACAAATCAGCAATGATCAAACGGTCATAATATCATCATCTCAATGACCATGTGATATGCTTTGAAAATTTGTCAATTTTAACCAGAAAGCAGACATATGCCACTTTGTTTACAATTGAGAGACTTTGTGCGCATATATATTACATTTGGTCTGTGAGATTGTCATTAACAAATACCTAAGTGCATGTTTATGACAATCACATGCAGATAGTCCACATTCTTATCTACAGACTTGAGTCATCAGACTTCTATTTGCTAGACATGACCTACAGGTAAGCTGAAATATCATTTTAGGGCTACTGCGAGATTTGAACCCACAAGACATGTCTGATTAAGGAATAATTTAATAGTCCTGCCCTCTTATACAGAGACAGTTAGAATTCTGGAAATTCAAAATGAAAAAGATAATAGTAGTAGTATCAATGACAAATTGTATCACAGGCCATTTTGATGATAATTCACAGCATGTGACCCAGTATAACAATACCGTACAATGAAATACAATTAATAGAATAAAACACTGCAGCATATCACCTACTAAAACTATATTCCTAATTTTAAATTTTTGCAGTTCAGTTTCACAAATGATTCTTATCACTATATATATGTATTACTCTTAGTTACAAAATAACATATATTTGTAATGAGAATGTTAAACCATTAAATGAGACTGACCTAGAAAACATGTAGACTTGTTTACAAATCATAACCATTTTCTATGATAGGCCAAGGTAAAAGTTATTAATACCTACTGATTTCTGAACTATAATTGTGAAATGAGACTTTCTTTTACATGATGATTGGAATTTGCACGAAGGAGTCCTGTCGGATATGACCCCTTTATAATGCACTGACCATGATCTTTGACTAATTTAGTAAGCAAAATATATGTAAAGTATGGAGAAAAGCCAAAGGTTTACAGCCCTGCAATTGATTATATCAGAAATTTCAATAAAAGTTGCCGTCAATATGAAACAAGATTATATTTTATGGCTCTAGATTGGAAAATCCAAAGTTTGTCGATTCTGAAAACTTCATTCATTTAATGTATAATTACAAATGTAATGCAAAGTTCTTCTAACCCTTGGTTAAATTCAGAAAAAAATGTGTAAAAGGATTTACAAATAAGTAGGCCTTAACTTCTAAATATTTTCTTAAACATTATTTAATACAGATACATGAAGTCAGAGATTTTTATTTTGAAAGGCTAGTGTATAAGAAACTATCCCAACAATTCAACTAATATTGCCTGGTTTACTGACTTTATAACACATTCAATACATCACTATTAATGATAGAGTTATTATGACTGTAATACTATCTATCTATTATTACATAGCCAGGAAATACAAAATAATTACAAGAAGACCATCAAGTCAGGCTATATTACAATGTATATTACAATTGTTCATGATGAAAGATAATGAAAGAAGATATAGCTTTACACCATGTTTGTCTATCTAAGGAAACCTGGTGGTTTACCTTGTCTATTTATTTGACAGTCCATGTTTTGAAAAAATGTTGATGTAGAATGCCTAAATCAAATGCATATTTTGATAAAACTTTTAACTTTATCTAAAACAAATAATAACTCAACCTTTATTTCCGTTCATATAACCAGGCCATCTAAAACAAAAAAATAACCTAACCTTCATTTCCATTCATATAACAGGACCAATCAAAGAGAAACTAGTAGTACATGAAGCAGACCTCTTACAATGTTAAATAAATCAAGTCTTATCATAACAATGCTGAGCCATATTGTCAGAGAGAGAAACTAGGTAGATATATTATACATACTGTAACACACTCAACTAGACTGGTAACATTCTTTATTATTCTCTTGTCTACAATCTCAAGTATGTCAGATCTTTCACATTTTCCTCAAGCATTCAAGGATGTTTCACACCAGTTGACTGATCTCTAAAGTGATCTCAATGTTCAGGGATGTTTTATACCAGTTAACTGATACAAGAGTTCTGGGAAGTTAACACCAGTTAACTGATACAAGGGTTCTGGGATGTTAACACCAGTTAACTAATACAAGGGTTCTGTGATGTTAACACCAGTTAACTATCAAGGGTTCTGTGATGTTAACACCAGTTAACTGATCCAAGGGTTCTGGGATGTTAACACCAGTTAACTGATCCAAGGGTTCTGGGATGTTTACACCAGTTAACTAATACAAGGGTTCTGGGATGTTAACACCAGTTAACTGATCCAAGGGTTCTGGGATGTTAACACCAGTTAACTGATCCAAGGGTTATGGGATATTTCACACTAGTGAACTATCCTAAGGGTTCTGGGATGTTTCACACCCATTTACATATCACCCAGTATTCAGGACTATTAGATATCAGTTGACTGAGCATCTTGGATTCTTGGATGTTCAGACATCAGTTGACTGATCATCAAGTTAATAATCATTCAATATTATACGTTGTTTTATTCCAGTTGACTAATCATTTAAAACCCTTTCACACAAAAAAGCAAAATATTATTCAAGTAAAATGAAACTTGACAATAACTAATTTATGAATGATTCGGGTTGTTTTACACAGTCATGCACAATACATTGGCGAAGGCAAGTTGCTTATACAGTTAACACTAAAACTACTTCAGGGAACAGACTTTGATGTACAAAAATATTAGTTGAAATAAGAATTGGTTAAGATTGCTCCTATTAGTAACAAATAATAGAAATTATTACAGTCGAAAAATCAGCATGTATATATTAACATCACTAAATTTTAAAAGTCCTTTTAAATTAAAACTTTATCCAGCTAACAAATATTTAAACATTAGCAGCATCAACATTTTTCAATAACGAATGATGAACACCATTTTACTGTTGGTGGATAAGGCTGTCTGAAAGGTCATTTTAAACTCTATTGTCCAAGCCTATTATTGACCTATCCCGTAAATGAAATAAGTAAGCTTACTGTGATAGGTGTTTCTAAAGATGCATAGTATACATATTTTTCCAACACTATGCAGTTGGTTTGTCAACTTTAATTTTTTCTACTATGTCTTGTTCAACAACAAAATAGACACTTCTTTAAAGGTTCCTGATAAACCTTATTTATGTGAACGGTCAGTGCCTTTTTGTTAGCATTCTCATCTTCTGTTTTGAAATATTAATTCAAGTATTTCCATGCAATATACAAACCATAAAGTAAACTCTGCACCACATGATTTTACAATGGGAAATTAAAATTCATACAGCATACTTTATAAGATAAAATATATGAAGTGTAACGTACATGTGTATTTTACAAAACCTGAAAAATGGCAGATATGTGAAGAGTCATTCACTTGAAACTCTAATCAAATATTTAATATGTCATCTTTACATATTTCTTTAGAAATTAGTCTTGATAAACACAAGCTGCCGGATGCAATGTCAGAATTATATTCAATAGTAAATGAAGTCCACTTCAAGCTATTGCGACATATCCAAATAAATATTTTTCAGAAAGAGTACATTTTGTTTACAGATATTGCATGTCATTAATGGTAACAACTACACAATGTCAATAACAGTAACAGAAAGTGATGCATGTATGCGCTAAACTGAAGTGGAATTTAATTTTAAATGAGATATGGATAGCTGAAACTAACTGAGGACTTTTCCTTTAAGATGATGTTCATTTCACTTCTTTTTTTATAGGTCACAGAAATGCATACATGAAGATGGTTGAAACTCATCAAAATACCTGAATTTTAAAATGTAACCAAAAGAATAACCGTCAAATGTAACCACTAATCTCTAATATCTATATTCATCAATCAGACTTAGCGAGCCATGAGGCATCACATACTTCACCCAGACAAAACAAATGATGAATAATAGATATTGTTTTATTCACCGATTGACAAACACATGTCACCAATATAATTACAATAGTTGGGATCTGTTACACATCAAGTCATTCCTTATAAATTTACTCTGAAACCAGGTCACTTAATATGTAATAAATGTTAATACCAAACCTAGTTCCACATTCTTGGTTTCAACTTTTAATCAAGAAAAAATAACATTCAGAAGTATCAAGTCAAGGATCAGCCAAAGACAAATTATGGCATAAAATGCATTAAGATGACAAGACCAACTTGAAAAAACTTAGTTAAATTGGAATTATGTTTAATATGTCTGAGACCATATTACTGCATGTAACAATCTAACATGTATCATAACAACAGATTAGCATTTGAAATGTTTGGCATACAACTTGGCCAGTAAACTGATTGTATATACCATTCAAGGTTGACTAGAGACTGAAAAATGGGTTGTCTCCACATGACTAAAACTGGAGATTTATTTCCTTATTAAAGGGATACTGCGTCTTAGCGTGAACATAAAATTTTAGTTGTCAATATGAGTATATATTCATCAGTGAACTTACCAGGTGTCATAAAGTTACAGAATCCCTTAAAATCTGAAAAACGCTTAATCATTTTATTACTTAGTTTTTTGGATCTATTTATTTTTTTCGTTATTTATGGCAGCAGGTATATTTACTGATGAATAGAGTTCTTATAGGCCAAGTTTAAAAGTTTCAAATTTTCTATCAAATGATATTTACTTCTTTATATCCCCAAGAAGATGCACCACATGGATTTCTTTTTGACCCAGACAGGAAAAATCACCAATAAGTTTCCATATGTATAACAGTACATTACAATTGGCCTTACAGACGTGAAAAGTTGAGTTGAATAGCAGCATAAGCTGAATTAACTTTGTTTAGGGTACCTGCAAAATGTTTTAGACTGAAAATTATTCATATAATGTGACAAATTCTGATTTAATTAGAATAAGTTAGTTTCAATAGGTGACAAGGTTTACAGGTATTTAACATTAAGAAGTATCAGATTATTTGCATGATGCTAAGAGTTCCAATTATTCTAAATTCATAATTTATCTGTGGTAAATACACAATCTTTCCAATGTTATTATCTATAAAGGAAATAAAATGTAAAATATGAAGTGCCTTACCGTCTATAAACTCTCAAGTTATGATTAGGGTAGAGTAGATCCTTTAATCCTCTATACTTCAAGGAAGAAACCAGTCAGAAGAGATGACAAATCTCTTGAAATCGGAGCTCTATTATATCACAGTCTTAATTCATACAAGTACAATTATTGACCCCTGTTTTATGAAAGTTCATCAGATTCACAGGGTACACAAACTGTTTTCTGAAATCACTGTCTGGCACAAAACTTTAGGTTTAAGATCTGTATACACAATTTGTCCTCATGTAATAGTACTATTATTTACTGTGATGTACTATTAACTGTATGTATTTATATACTTCAGTCTACCTGCAGATATCAGCTGATTAAAGACAAACCTTTACCTATCTTCTTCCTTCAAAACAGCTGTTTAATCTACTCTAATAGTGAGCTTGCCATTTTAGGTATGTGTCGACCTATAATAACTGACTAACTCTACAACTGCTGTCTAACCCTGGACTAGTTTCACAGGCTTTAAATATCACCTCCACTCACTCACTCTAGTTATAGTGTAAAGCTATTTTTAACTTGAAACTACGCTAGAGTAGAGAGTAAGACGAATTCTTGGCCTCAATAAACCTAACACGAATCAAACCTCCCCTCTATGGTTGTCGTGTCATCTAGCGCTGGAAGTCGAACACAGCTGAGAGTCTTGAAAGCCACAACTAACTACAACTACTACCAGACTGTAATGTGAGAGACCAGGCAGTCAGTGATTACTGCACCAACTCACTGACTGTCAGAGCATTATAGATGTTAGCCCAGTTCTCATCAGTAGAATATAAAACCAGGCTGCATCCATTTTCTAGTATCTAGATCACAGAATGGAATCATCTAACTTATTGTACATACAGTCTGATTCCATTAGCAGGAAGAGAAAAATACCAATCAATAATTGATAGTAGCTTGTCTTGACTTCATTATTGTCATTTACATGTATCTACACTTATTTCATATCAATCCACTACAATTATAATGCATATTAGTGTGAGAAACAGAGACAGAGTTAGAACTTTTCCAGAAACATGTTAACTAATAGACAGATTTTGAAAACAGTCCGGAACTACAAAGGACATAATTGGGTTAAATCAGAGAGTAGATTGTCTTTTCACAATTTATTGTTTTCAGTCTGTCTTAGTTAAACTGTACATTTAAAATAGTCTAATTGACATAGGATTGTTTTAAGAGAATATAACTTAACTGGTTCAAAGTTCAGTGATATATAACATTCACAAGATATGCACACCATGACAGTTTCTCCCCTTTCATACAAACCCATGACATACAATTCAAAGCCCTGGCTTCAGTGCTATACCACACTTGTATAAAATATGACCACATCCACCTATCATATTACACAAAGAAGTGACATAAATTGATAAAGCTTTCAATTTTAGTCATAAGTTAGCAATAAGTTACATTCATATTAGCTAAGTCTGCCACATATTGACAGATGCACATGAAGAAATTGGTTTTACAATGGCCTCACTCAGAAATAAGAAAAAAATGAAATGAATTATGAAGTGTTAGGTTATTCTTTTCTGAATTTTGCCTGGAAAAAGGTATTAGTCATTGCAAAAATCAGAAAGTTCATCTTGATTGGCTAAAGTAACAAGCATCCAACTCACCAAGCCACCACTGCTCACTCAGAAGCAATAAAATTGACTTTTGATACACATCAGATTTCAACCAAATTTGATCATGAAACTAATGTGTTCAAATGGTTAGTGACTTTAAAACTGTATCATAAAATATATGGACTGACATCTATTAATTTCAATTCTTTACAAATCATCAACAGTAATATGAGAAAATTGCATGAACATTTCCTTCTGCTATGACCCAATCAATGCGTCACACAACATCTATATATATAAGCTTATATATATATATGTATAT
The DNA here is from genome assembly GCA_030562195.1 of Nipponacmea schrenckii. NCBI lineage: Eukaryota > Metazoa > Mollusca > Gastropoda > Lottiidae > Nipponacmea > Nipponacmea schrenckii. Next base: position 24,038,615 of record JAUJPP010000007.1, on the reverse strand, counting down.
ATATACACAGTTCAGGAAGTCCACTTTTCTTTGGAAGCCCTATAATAGGATACTATTAGCTTTTCAATATAAACCTATATAACTTTTCAAATTACATCACAATTTTAAAACGTTATTCGATGACATCAAATCAATCTACCTACATCAAGACTCAAGTTGAAAGATATTGATGAATGAAATGAAATTATTGTGATGACGTAAAATCAGAGATAACCTTTAATATACTCGACTAGGTTAATTGACTGAGCAATCATTATGACGATGAATTTAATTCAATATAGTTCAGTTTTATGATTGATCTTGAGAGAAAATATCAGAAATCCAATTTTACGTTATTTCTGTCGACCCAGTATAGATTGATGACGTAGGACAAGAGACATTTGAACACAGAAAAAACCTGTCCGATAATCGAAGATTACCATAAATAGAATGCAAGCTATTTTACACTCGTACCTCATTCTATTGATCAACGTTTTCCTCTCATGAACAAAATTCCTCAATAGAACGTCAAACAATCGGTATGACGTAAAGTAACGATATTGGATTTTTGTTACACATTGAATGTCAATTTGTGGTTAATAAAAACCACTACTTAATAGAGAATATAGGTCAACTTTGGAAAACATTTTATATTAATATATTTCATAAATGATTGAATAGATATTTTAGACATTAAAAGAATGAATGAATGAATGAAAGTAGTATGTAAATAAATGGTTGAAAAATTAATAAACCTTATCTATTCTGCTCCACTTCATAATACATTACTTTATAATAACAATTTTCTGTGTTGTACAAACTCTTGGAGTCAGTGGAGAGACAAGCCAGTTCCTGAGTCAATAGAGACACAAGCTAGTTCCTGAGTCAGTAGAGAGACAAGCCAGTTTCAGAGTCAGTGGAGAGACAAGCTAGTTCCTAAGTCAGTAGAGAGACAAGCTAGTTCCTGAGACAAGCCAGTTCCTGAGTCAGTGCAAATAGACAAGTCAGTTTCTGAGTCAGTGGAAAAAGACAAGTCAGTTTCTGAGTCAGTGGAGAGACAAGCCAGTTCCTGAGTCAGTGCAAATAGACAATTTAGTTTCAGAGTAAGTGGAAAATAGACAAGTCAGTTTCTCAGTCAGTGGAGAGACAAGCAGTGGAAAGAAAAAAAAAATCAGTGGAAAGAAACAATCCAGTTTCTGAGTCAGTGGAAAAAAGCAAACTTAATAAATCTTTTTAAAGGGGCACAATCTTGAATTTTAGGGGTCGTTTTGGGCCTTTGTTACATTTAAGAAGTCCTCAGAAATACTCAAGCTCTAAGAAAATCGCAAAATACCTTGAAATATACCTCAAAAATTTCACTTTTTATTTTTTTTCCGTGCTGTACGCGGCTGGTCTTCAGTCAGTCTGAAAATTGTGTGTCCTGTTGACAAAATCTACAATTGTTATTACATGTACTTTCTTTTTGTTTTATCAGTGTGGGCCTGCGCAGTAGTCTATTTATAACTCTTTGATTTTCCAATATGGCGGGACGTTCATAATATCTTAAGACATTATGATTTTCAAACATGGATAAATATGTATACCCATGGATTTGAAGGCTCAAATTTCAAAGGTAAGCTCTGTAGACTATGTCTGATTAGCTAAATAAAAGATTTCATGTGTTTGAGGCTGTTGGATGATTGTCCGAAACAAATCAAGCCTGTGCCCCTTAAAGTGAAATGAAAGACACCAACTCGTACATCTTAATAAAATGATACATACATGTATATACAAAAGAGAGCTGACATTTTTGGGGATTCAAATTTGTGTAACTGTATTTAAGTTTACAATGAATGAACTTGAAAAATGTCACATAAAACATCCAATCAAACACAAACCCCCATTTCATTTCAATATTCAGTAGAATAAGATGTTTCAATCATATTTGAATGTTTGGTCATCAGCAGCTGTATGTATATGGCCAACACCCACACAGTCATAAAACTGTTGATAACTACATGTCTGATACAGGTTATTCCAATACAGGGTTTGTCAAGTATGATTTCTACCTACTATATGTCATATACTTTAGTAATATCAAACCTGTCTTATTGCGTGGCAAATAAAATTTGTCACGCTTTGTTTTCGTTCGGATTATTTTTTTTTTTTTTTTTATTTTTTTTTTTTTTGGGAAGCTCGCTAGCCCAAACGGAAAAAGATAGACTATTTTTGTATTCACCAATGGTTTTTATATGGGCTGGAATCAAAAATGAATATCTAACATAATATTTTCGCTAACCCGAAAGTGGCTAATTGCATAATATGCAAATAAGATTTCAAACTAGCTCGGGCCCTAATAGTCGGATCGGTCTGAAATTTACAGGATATAGATAGATAGGCAGCGCAATTAAAACTACATCATCAAAATTTTTTCATCACTTCCGGTTTGGGCGTGGGGACTTCCGTTTTTTTCGTCTCATGTCGGGCGACCCTGCTTCCCATGTAATTCAAGAATCTAAACAAAAACAGTATATTTAAGCTATACTAAATGATTTTAATCCCCTGAGATGAAGAAAAATTAAATTGAATGTTGCGCATGCGCAGTTTTCAAAAATGGCAAATTTTCTTAAAAATTTAATAAGTCCGCCAATTATTGACCGATTTTTATGATTTTGGTGTCGATCAAAACCTTGATACTTTATCTAAAAAATGTTGGGAACAGAATTTTGATTTTCGAATTTGAATTTTTTTTATGCCCGTTCGAATTTTTCAAAAATTTAAAACTCTATATCTCGTGACCTTGACCTTCAATGACCTTGACATTTGAGATGTAGAATGTCCTTGACCTCAGCTGTCTATAGATGTGCTGATATTGCATGACAAATATTAACTTCCGGTTTTATAGCCCACCGAAATCTGACTATTTTGCAATTTTGGACGGTTATATTACACTTTCGGGCTCTAATGTTCGGATCGATCTGAAATTTACAGGATATAGATAAATACGCAACACAATTAAAAATATATCATCAAAATTTTTTGATCACTTCCGGTTTGGGCGTGGGGACTTCCGGTTTTTTATCTCATTTCAGGCGACCCTACATCCCGTGTAATTCAAGAATGTAAGCAAAAACAGTATATATTAGCTATACAAAATAATTTGTATCCCCCGAGAAGAAAAAAATTCCAATTGCTAGTTGCGCATGCGCCATTTTTCCGAGAATGGCAAATTTTCTTTAAAATTTAATTAGTCCGTCATTTATTATTTATGCCCGTTTGAATTTTTTAAAAATTTGAAATTCTAAATCTTGTGACCTTCACCTTCAATGACCTTGAAATTTTCCATATAGAATGGCCTTGACATCAGCTGTCTATAGATCTAACAATATTGTTACGCTTGTTCCACAATTGGAGGCTGAAAAGTACAGGAATTGAAAGCTAGCAGGTTAGAAGTTTCAAAATGTTCGAAATCCATGGGATAACGCACAGTTGCCACGCTCGGAGCTGTTCACAGTTCTAGTATAACATACATTTTATTAATTTATTACTTCCATTACAATAATATTTTATTAGCATATTAATTGTTGTATAACCAAATTATGGAAATCTAGCTTGTCTCACTGATTGCTTATACAGAGAGTCAGATATATGTTAAAACAAATCTTATTGAGCTCTTATCAAAGTCAGAATAAGCTATGCACTCAGTTAGTTCCCAGAACTTTGCAAATCATTATCCATCTATATGCTATTGTAAATTTCTTAGAAAGTTTAATGTAAAATGACAACCAAAGATGCAGGGTTATATCCTACCGTGGTTGCTTTGGCTTATTTTGTCTTGCGTTGACATGCTCCTACCTATTATTGACTCATCTCAGTCTCTTCATTGCGGGTTAATCATTTATGTAGTCATTTTTGTGAGCTGTTTCCTGTAGACAAAATCAGTTAGAAAAGTTATTCTTTCAGCCACCTACCACCGGGTGCATATCTTAGGACCAAAGCGATTTTGTTTACTTTGAATTCAGCTGGTAGAAAATGTTTATCACACTTGACTTTATTTGTTGAGAAATGAAACGTATCCACTGTCCAACCCGTTTTGAAGTTGTGGAGCTCTTTTGTAGATTCTTAGTGGGATCTAGTATTCGGTAGTAACTTACATCTTTATTTCTCTATTTATTGTTAAGGCATCCCGAGCTTGACATTCCGCCATTCTGATATTCTATCTACGATGTGACGTCATGTCACGTTAATTTCCTAACAAAGATGGGAGCCCCAAGGTATTGGAATTTATTGATTTAAATTTGAGATATTCAACTATGTGTTACAAAATGTCTATTTCATTCAAGCTAATCACCAATTTACAAAGCTATTCCTTTAAGGTCCAGAGCTCTTTATATGCATGCAAAGATTCAAGATAATGTCTTAGGATTTTTCAACCAACTTTCCCCCTTTCAGAAAGAGCCCGTTTGCATAAATGAAGTAACATTAACAGCATTGCATATATCATACTTTGATAAAACTTTCTATATTAATTCTGTCTATATTATTGCTCTTCTTGTCTGTAGACAGAAATTATTGCAACACACTTAATATCTCATCAAAATTATTCAACTTACCAGCTCTTTATTACATTAGAACAATCTATCCCATCTTCAATTCAAATCACCTTGTCATTACAAGTCATTCCATATGTCTAGGTAAGGATTGAAATGTAAGATGTAAGGAAGTTGTTGAAGTACTGTCATGTGATTTGTCAATATGATTATAAAGACAACCTAAGATCAATAAGTACCTAGTAAGTTAAATGATCAATGATGAAGGCAACTCAATTGAATCCACTACTATTGAATGTAGCATGTTGATTTGTAAGTTCTCTGCTGCTCTATTTCATAACTAGGTTATTTCTCGATAGTCTGCTAGATGTATGAAAAGATTTCTATACATGTAGGTTGTTGTGGCTGCATTTCTGATACATTGTGAATGTATTCATCTTTCTAGAGTTAAACTCCAAAAACATTTCTGATTCTGATTCACTGAATGCAATTCATTACTTAAAATGTTAATCTGTTTCAAATTATTTTCTAGTCCAAAATGGCCATCAAACTCACTGTTAAGTTAATTTAATGTGTTAATGAACATATACTAAACAAAGATTTTGATGGAATAAATAATAATAAAAAATAATTCTATTTATGGGTCAGAATTAGGTCCAATACACCTTATTAAAAAAATTATTTATTAAGAGGTATCAATTGAATAATTCTGGTACAATTGTTACTTCTTTGAGATAATGAAGAATCTAACCCTTCAAAATCCAACAAAAGTTTAGCCGCATAATGTATAAAAAAAATGGCCTCAAACTTAATTAGGAATCCATATTCCAATACAGAATTAAGAAAAATAGGACTCCTGAAACCTTGGTCTTGTTACACCATAGGTAAATTAATTACTATCAATATATAACATGGATTGTAATTGACGTGTTTTTCTTTAAGGATTGTCAATAATTAAACTAAGGTCGTATGTAGGTCACTTACATTCTAGTTACTTACAAAGTAGACATGTTATCAATATTTCACATTGTGGTATACTGCAGTCATCAAACAATCAATAAATCTTGACTATTTATTTGTTTATAAATATAGTTATCAGCAACAACAAAAGTATTCTCAAGATCATTAAGTAACCAGATACTTATCACAGTATTACAATTCTTTCTGTTATTGGTTGCCAATTTTTGTACATAACATGTCATAAATAAAGACTAGAGAGCAATGCACCAGATTTATGCATTTTATTTTTCTTAAAATTTGAAAAACTTGTTTTGTTAGTCTACAAAATCACATAAAACACATTTTTCAGATCATGTACCATCATAAAAAAGATTCATGGTATGGATCAGTGGAGAGTTTACTTTAAAAAAGTATCTTTCCATATGATTTAAAACTAGATCCTTAAATAAAGTATGGACAAATCCATATATTATACTTGATAACATGTATGTGCTTCAATAGATAGTATGTAATAAAGTAAGAAGTAGTATATCCATATATCTTTTTGTTTGTTTTAAATGTAATATTCCTACTTCTATATAGTTTACGAAGACTAATACCACTTAAAGTTTTGATTATTTCTAAACTTTGAGCACGTGATAAGCAAAATATATCTAATTTTTGCTCACTTCCAAACAGAGGGTACATGGTTAAGGACAATAGTTATTTGTCAAGCAAAAATGAACTTTAATATATTAAAGATTCAAAGACTGCTAACTTAACACTGTCCTTGTATCAAACACATTGTAAAAGAAAGACCCAACTAAATATTTGCTGACCAAACAAAGTTTTTCTATAATCAATGTACTTTTACCAAACAATATAGTCATAGGACTAATACATCAAATACCATTACGTTTTCTTGCCAACTTTTGAATTGATAGTGACAGTGTGGTAAAATATTTATTAATAACAAATCATTCAAAATATAGGTGCCAGTAATTGTTATTTCATTTACCACAGACCTGAAAATGTTCTAAGACTTTATGGAAGGTCAATGAAGTTCTACAGACTGGTGCATTAGGGAGGTAGGAGTAAAGAATTGAGCAGGAAAGTCATTAGAGTGCAGAAACACAAATTTGGTATTCAATTCTTCTTCCATTTATGGTCCTTGATTTTGCTGGCTTTTGAACTTTAACCCCTAGATAGCATTATTATTGATAAGTACCAATATGTCTGTTACACCAAGAGATAAGCTGATGTTCCTATGGCACCTTTCCAAAAGTACTGTCATCTGCAGCTTATTTGGATACATTAGCAGTTCTGATCTAGGTTATTGATTTTCTTTCATAGTTTCATAAACAGATTAAACATATTCAATGACAGTCTACACCCAGTTCACCTGTAGATCATTTTAAATATAATGTGGTGTTGAAAGACTTGATATATTTCAAATAACCTTACTTTATATAATAAATGACAAGGACACGCCCTGTGAATATTTCAAATATGTATGAAATTACCCATAACCTTTTATTATATTTAAAAAAAAACATTTCCCACTGTAGTTATCTTAATCCTTCTTGAATTCTGAGTCACGAATGTGATTTATGGTAAGCCATGACTTGCATAGACAAGTTTGGTTGTACAATTTTCAATCTCAAAGGCGAATCTAATTTTCCTACAAACTTGCTATCAAAGTAATTTTGTTAAAGTCTTTCAAAAACATGTTTGAATAAACAGATCCATAATAAAAGATCTAAATAAATTCTTACAAATTCATTTCAAAATTTCAAAACACAAAATTATGAATTCCCTTAAAGACAATAGCTTACTGAAACACCTGGTTAATGAAAGGAACACGGTGGTCCAAAAGTGGCAGTACAACAATCTGAACCATGTGTGCTATTCTTAAAACCTTTTAGTTGTTCATGACAAATGGACAAGGTTTGTTTTTCTTACAATCTTCCTTAAACATCATCTTCAATCCACTGAAACTAGTGGAATGAAGCCAAAAATGAACTTTTATCTACTGACCTGTATAAAATGAAGAATAGGAATGAATGGTTGCATTGTGGACAGAATGAGGTTAATATTGTTTACATGCTGATCAATGACCGCTACTGACCGCTGTTTGATCAGTGTCCAGAGACTGTGTAGGCTATCAGTAGCTACATTTCACCATCAATCTATAATCAATAAGAATTGTCTTGAGATTACACTGTTGTCAATACTGTCTTAGACAATGTCTTCAGATTTTTATACTGTCTACTAATTCATTTTTACTGTCTTCATTACTGTTCTTAACATGTTAAGTACTTCCAATATAAAAATGTTCATAAACATTATTTTCCATAAAAACCTATTGGATAAATAAAAGGCAGAAAAACTTACCCTTCACACAATTCAAAATTACCACTTCTGCACAAAACCAAAAAGCAAGATCACTACCAGTCTTCTAACCTCAAATTCTTGTGACCATGTCTTTGAAAGATGATATCCTTCATTCACAAGTCATAGCTAAATCTGCGTATTTATAGATAAAATCCCAACTTAATCCAATCTTAACCTTAAACACTTAACGTGTCATACTGACTTAAATCTAATAACTAAATAGATGATATATAAATGAAATACCAGAGCAACACCTGGTAAATATTTTGCCTTGACAGCTTATCCAATATTGTTCCACACCACTCTTAGGTAGACATTTACCAAAACTCTAATGGGAGTTTTAAGTTTACAGAAGTGTAAAGTAGTCCTAAAAAATCTCGAAATACTTTCAGTTCATAAGAATGAGGAGATATTTGGCGGTCAACAAAAAATATGATGGGTGGTCAAACTAGACACCATGACCTCACCAACATATCAGCCAGACCTGCTAACTTGGGACTAGCTAGTATGTACCAGGTCATGACCTCTCAATAAAACTGACCAGTGAAAAAGTGGTATTTAAGGTGTAAGTTGACCTGTGACCTCTACCCTATGAACCCAAGGTAATGTAAACAAACTTGTATGAGGAGTATTTTCATGGAACATTACACAGCCAATGTAAAGGTTTAAGGACCATTGACTCTATTTGAGATTCTTGTTCATTATAAACCAGTTTCCATAACAATTTCAATGATTCTTTTTTTTTTTACTTTAAACAGTCAAATTTTTGGACAATTTTCAAAAACACATAATAAAAACCTATTAATACAAAATATTAAAACCTGTTTTGAAAACAAATTTTGGTTCATTTAAATCAGTTGTGTGAAAGTATCTTATGAGGAACTCTAGGAATGTTTTGCAAAGTACACCAAGGTCATATGAGTATATCAGGCCTTTGATACAGTCACAGGAAGAGATTGGCCGTTGAACCTAAGCCATGACAGATATTCAGAATTGGAACAAACAAATTTTAAATCTGCATGACTTCAATTTACTGTAGTAAACAATACTTCCAATGTATCATTAACTTTTTAAATTTTAGCACATTCCTAGTAGGAATTTCCTACATTCTTTGAAAGTTTGAGGGGAAAAAAAAAGTATCAGGATGAATCACACCTTGGTCTCAAAAACAGGAATTTAGCTCAGCTAATCCATTGAAATTTGAGCTTTCCTAGCCATGCGTATCCATAATTATGGGGCATAATTACAAACCAAAGTAAATCACCTGTAAATGTCATTTGTGTCAAAATGGCAACAGTTGCGCAAAAATGTAGTTTTTATGAATAATTGAAATACAATTTGCAGTTCAATTCCATCTTGTCATCTCCACTTCTTTAGAGGTTATTTGAATGCATAAAATTTACAACAACATGGCAGTTTTGAAATAAAACCATAAAATTTCAATTTTTTATCGACTTCATGTCTGACAACAATTAACTATTTAGCTCAATTTTTAGTAATTTTACTTGGCATAAGTAAGCTATCTAGTATCTGTTTTGTTTATTTTTTTTGCAATTTTATGAAAACAGCTTATTTTGTCAAGAATTCTGCGTCTAGTAGAGTTCTAAGTAGCTAAATATAATAGGCTTATGGCATTATTACTGAATCTGCATGACAGTTTATGATGATGCTTGATCAACATGAGTTACCAAAGGGCATTAATGACAAGGAACATTTGGATAATCAAATCCATTCTCTTTAACATTGCAGTCAAGTTAAACAAAGATTACGTTTTCTTGTGTTTAAGATGGGAAAAAACGATTTGAAATTATCTGGAGAGATCTGTGTGTAGCCATTGCTCCATGTTAAGGTCGCTATCAGGACTTTAATGCAGGGATTGGTACCAGACAAAAAAAAACATTTATTTATCTTTAATTCTTATCTTAGTAGATCAAAGCCTATGATCTACCTAAAGACCCAAACATAAAGATAGCTTGCCAGGCAAGGTAACATACGCCAACTGGCAGCATTGAATTTGAAAAATAAATAGAGCAATGACTCAAAAACATTCACTAAATGGATATTGAAGTCAAGGGCAAAAACTCAAAAACACCAAGTTTCATCAAAATCCATTGAAAATTGTAGCTTCTATTGAACCCACAATAAAATTTTGACGCAATCTTACTAAGTCAAGGGCAATAACTAAAAAACTGTTCATCGAAAAATCTTCAAATTCGAACCGTCGTCTTATCAATTCCATTGCTCACACCAACTTTCATTTAAATCCATTGAAAATTGTAGCTTCTATTTTGTCTACAACAAATATAGAGGCAGGGGCAATAACTCCAAAACTGGTTATCGCAAAATCGTCCAAATCGAACTTGACCGCCGTCTTTCCAATGCTCATACCAAGTTTCATTAAAATCCATAGATAATTGTAGCTTCTATACAAGAAAATGAATTTTACGCAATTTTACATTAGTCAAGGGCAATTACTCATAAACTATTCATCAAAAAATCGTCAAATTTGAATTTGTGGATACAACCCAAATTTGACGCGTTTTTACTAAGTCAAGGGCAATAACTCAAAATCCGTTCATTCGATAATTTCCATTTTCGAACTTGACCGAGATATCATCAATATAAACATGTATACCAAGTTTCATTAAGATCGGATAAAAACTGTAGCCTCTATCGTGGATACAACCCAAATTTGACGCGGTTTTACTAAGTCAAGGGCAATAACTAAAAAAACATTCATGCGATAATTTCCATTTTTGAACTTGAGCAATATATCATCAATATATACATGTATACCAAGTTTCATTAAGATCAGATAAAAACTGTAGCCTCTATCGTGGATACAACCAAAATTTGACGCGTTTTTACTAAGTCAAGGGCAATAACTCAAAAACCGTTGATTAGATAATTTCTATTTTTGAACTTGACCGAGATATCATCAATATATACATGTATACCAAGTTTCATTAAGATCGGATAAAAACTGTAGCCTCTATTGTGGATACAACCCAAATTTGACGCGTTTTTACTAAGTCAAGTGCAATAACTCAAAAACCGTTCATGCGATAATTTCCATTTTCGAACTTGACCGAGATATCATCAATATATACATGTATACCAAGTTTCATTAAGATCAGATAAAAACTCTAGCTTCTATTGTGGATACAACAAATGTGGACGGACGGACAGGGGCGACGGCAATATACGTCCACATTTCCATGTGGGCGTATAAAAAATGGCGAGTGTGTTCTTTCTCCAAACATTTCAAGTTCACCTAGACACAGTGGCACACTCCCGCTTTGAGAACAAAATAATCATAAAATGATCTCTCACTCCATATTTAGTATTTAATTTTTCATAAATTACAAATCCTAGTATATGAAAGAATTTCAGAATTATTTGTTTCTCTCTATTTCAGTTACAAGAATCTACCATAGACAACAATGGTTGTTCACTAACACTTGACGGCCAGATGGAAACACAACAGAAGTGACGTCAGCTCAAATCCTCAAATAGGCCAGACATAAGCCCTCAATGAAAGGCTTACAATGAATTTCTATTATTAAATAACCAATGAATGCGCCACTTTCGATTAAGTTAATCACATGGCCGACACTAGCTATTCAAACATCAACTTCCTCATTAAAATCTTCCACTTTCCATAAAATTTTTTAAAAAAATAACGCTTGCCTTTTCTAAATTTTACACACCTGTTTTATTACGTTTAAAAATAATTTCCCAGCCTTTTTCTAAAACTTACGCTTTTTACTGAAACGCAATTTTAACCTATATTTTATACTTGCGTCATATCGAAACTTACCCTTTTTAAATGAGGACCTAAATACTAACTTAACCATTATAAATATTTTTTATATATCGCTCTTTTGGTTTGAAATAGAAACAATTATTAGGACTGGTAGCTTAGTTCAAAACAATTAAATATTCAGAAATTAAATCAGTGATGCAAGGTTGAGTGAGTACAGTAGTATTGAGTATATATATGTAGATAATATGATCTTTATGATGGCATCTGTATTAATATTTCATCACACTCCCACCTTTCAGTATATCCGTCATTTACTCACACTTAATAATAACATTCAGACACAATTCTTTTCATTCAAAAGTATTCTTTTTTCAAAGTAAACAGTTCAAACTAAAAAAATACACAAAATTAATCAAATTATACCAAATGAATATTTCTGCAAATTAGCTACCACTTGTCCATCACAAATTCCATAATAAATTTTTACCTGATTCCAGACAAGAAATAAGAGTGTAGATAGATGAGAGACAGAGTAAATGTCGTCTGGATGAGAGCTGGTGATGTGGGTGTACAGAAACTGTAGATTACATCAAACATGTAGGTCTTGTGCTGTTGATATATTATCATCAGACTAGTTAGTTTGGATTTGGTGGTCAAACTGCAATTATAATCCAGTTATATTTGAACAGTTGTGAGCTAAATTTATATTGAGAAGTCGTAGGGGGGTACTTGATTGTGGTTGCATATTGTAGGTGATTCATAGTATGAGCAACACTTATATAAAACTCTTCAATGCTTTCATTTGTTTGGCTGCAATAAATGGAGTAACATGAATTTTGCATCTTTTTTTCTTCACACAACATAAATGATAATTCTTTTCTATCCATTGTTTAACCAATGAAAGAAATCAATTCAATACTAATTGTAATATATTGCTAAACCATGATTGAAAAGCAGGAAATTCATCTAAAAGAAATAAAAAATCCAAGCAGATTTAAAGGCCATGAATCTCCATTTTCAGGATATGATTTGGATCTTGAATATATGTAAATAGTCTTCATTTGTACTGGAAATGCATGAAATCACATAAATTGTTCAAAAATACCTCAGTAGGTATTTTACTTTCTTTTTCTATATTTGTCAATTCTAAATATCATAGAGTCTCATAAAATGACCAGTCATAATGTTTATGTTTCAAAGCATAAAATTCTGGACACATGTGAAATTGATGGCTCAAATTTCTACAGTGAGCTGTGAACACTTTCTGGCTAGCTTAGCTAACAAATGTCCTATGTCTGATACTAAGGTATGATTGGTCAAACTTATGACCAATCTGTCCCTTTATGTATGCCACACAGCTGACCAGAGACATAAGCTTTACCTAGTGACAAATTTTATCTTTTCTTTACCTTAAATTCAAAGGTCATTTAAGTAATATTACATAATCTTACAATCTCTTACACAAGATAAAGATCTGTAAATCAATAAAAGGATATGAATAGTCAGAAACTCAACCATGAAAGAACAAATGGCAGGAGTTGTTCTTCAAGTAGATCAAACAGCAAACATTAACTCATTATTAAGAAGAAATAAGATTGAAATGAAATGTGGGTAATATTATATAATGCTGGATAATAACCATCTACAATGTGAAGTAATATTACATGAACATGTAGGTTTATTGGAAATAAATGAATGAACAGTGACAGATTGTGTGATGTAACTGTATTTTATTGAACAGTATGCCTCTAGCCCAGTTTATTTATGGATCTTAATATCATTGATTAGGCCTCTCTATTTCAAAATAAAATATAAATGTAAAACTGACTGAATATAATTATTATTGATCAAGTCTTTTTATTTAATCAACCTTTTTAATAAATTGTATATTGTGACTTATTTCAGCTAAAGAAAAAACAAAACATGGCAAAACTTAAAAAGAAAATAATTCATGTCTAAACATATTCAGACATTTTGACAGCTGATATACTGTAACTATAACTATACTGTAACTGTAACAGCTACCTTTATCACTTTCGAAAATCAAAAAGCAATGTCTGATTACATACAATCATAGAGATATGACAAAATTACCTCTTAACTAATACGTGAATATTAATAACACCATGATAAATTTACTTGCAGTCACTTCCTGTATCAAAGACAAATATGTTTTAGGATTTTCTTTCTGAAAAGGGTTTCATATAGATACAATATCTGCTAGTTCAGGAAGTGATTTGGCATCCAACTATTCAAATCTAAAACAGTGGTTTAAAACGAAAGTAGTCAATTGTATGTATCATTAGAACAATAAATAATGATATGTTATGATAAATTAATGATATTTAACATAACAACTGACCTTGAGCTAATATTTGAGCAATATTTCATGTAAACCACTGTATACTATTCTTTACCTCTAAAGGCTTCATAAGTATCTTTACTGCACTCATTAGATGGATATTGCATCCCCAGAAAAAGATTAAGTTTTGGCACAATGCGATTAAAGTACATCTCAATATTCTTTACTCTCTACTGTGACTGACTGGAGTTGCCTATACGTTAATTACAATTTACTCTTTCTCTTAATTCTATTTGTAAATAAGTACCCTTTTGTCTCTCTTTCTAACATGGGCCATATGTTAATTATTCAGCTCTAAAGAAACTAGAATTAACTAGAATTGCTTACAATTATGAACGTATTTCGAGAGCCTTAAAATATTATGTAGGCTAAATTTGCAATGACCTACATCTAGACAATATATTGAATATCATTTGACCTAGTTTTCAAAGTCATAAAATAATTAGGTCACACCTTCCGTAACGGTTAATGATGGCGAAAATATGAAAATTATCAATTTTTGCTGTATTTAAGTACACTTATCTCTATGAATTTTTTTAAGTAAGCCAAATTAAAAAATATCTACTCGTAGACAATATATTGAATATTATTTGACCTAATTTTCAAGGTCATAGATTAAGTGGGTCACATCTTCCGTACCCGTTAAAGTGACCTAATTTTGAAAAAATCAAAATTTAAATAATTCGAAAGAAAATACGAAATTTGAAAATCGGTCTCCAAGAAAAGGTAGATAATGATCCATTGTATCTATGTGCTAAATTTCATCAAAATCGGTCTATCAGTAGTGTCTGAATTTCGGATTTAAGAATTGTAACGAAAATTCAAAATGGCGGCCGATATGGCAGCTTGACCTAATTATTTAGGTCAAATCAATTACTATTGACAAGTTATTTATAAAACAGTTTTCACTTTTCACCTAGCAGTTATAGACCGGAAGTTACGTAATTACGTCATTTGAGGCTAAACCGGAAGTGGAATTTTTTTTTTCACATTTTTTCAAAAATTATAAACATATCGCCTATCAACTGGTAAAGTTTCAAAATTTTACCATTTATATTAAAGGAGAAATCACGGTCTGAAATTTTTGCCGATGACCCTTGAATATTGAATTGCAAATCGTGGATAAAATATTTAACCTAATTGCATAAAACCTATAATTGTTAGTTGACAAATACATTGAAGTTTTCAAATCTGAAAATCCGGTCAAAATCGAACTGAAAATAAACTTGCTATAGCAAAAAAACCTGAACTTCCGGTTCTCACTTCCTGTCAGAGATAGAACTTCCGGTTTTGTTTTATTTGATAATAGAAATCATTCTAAGATCAACTGTAGATTTAGAATTTCTGCACCTTTTACCAGTTTGTCTGCAAACTCATCCAAGAATTACAAAAAAAAAAAAAAAAAAAAAAAAAATAAAATAATCCGAACAATTACAATACGTTTTCGCCAAAGTCGAAAGAATTAATTAATTACCTGTTTTATCTAATGTTGTGATTATCCAATTATTCTCATCTAATAATTACTGTCTCCAGGATAATTTTTGTGATAGAAAGAAAAAATATTTGACAAGAATAAAAACTTAGGTCACAAGTCTGCTGTGACAGGGATCCTTTCTACCAGCTGGTCCTTGGCAAGTTAGATATTGTTATAAACTGTAACTTCACAAATATTCACATAGAAATAACTTGCATTATAAAAGAAAATCCTTTACATTCTTCCAGAAATAATAACCTGTTTTATCTAAAGTTGTGATTATCCAATGTGATTAAATGAATCTAATAATAATCACTGTCACCAAGATAAACTGTATCTGTCACAAATATTCACACAGTAACATCTAGTTAAATATAAGAATTACCTTTAAAATCTCTCAGTTTTTAAACGTATACAATATAACTGTCAATATTAGAATTCCAATTCTCACTGCTGATATTCGAATATGATTTCCAATTCCAACAACTTAAACTCTTAATAACATATATTCATTGTAAAACATGCTCAAATCCTACACTTTATCATCTAACATTCAAAATAACAACCATTTCAAAATATGAGTCAGAAAATACCTTTGGTTACCATCAGGGAAACCTGTTCATATCTATTGATAGAAACCTGTCCTTTGATTGGTCCAAACAGGTGAGAACTTCATTTTCATTGGATAGAGATTTGGTCATAAAAATTGTTACATGTTATCATGGGTATGATGTCAGACGCCAAATATTCCTGAAATCTTTTCTCAGGGTGTCCTGAACCATTTCTGATCTATATTAGGACAACATGTCATTTCATTGGTTAGAATTATCAGTACTGTGATGTGATTGGTGAACACAAAATGATGAGATAATGCTCCAAGTATGTGTGGAATCCTGGGATGTTCTCTTTAAACTTACAGACTGTGTTTTATCTACCTCTCTATCATCAAGTGAAGTTACTAAATATACCTCAATCTCACTTCTGCTATACCTACCGTTCTGTAACATTTCATTTTATTGGTTGATAAGATAAACAATTACATTATACATTGAATCTGAAATTCTACTAGGTTGGATGTGTCAGAACAAGTATTTGTTCCACTGTGCCTCTAGTGATATTTTCCAGAATCTTTCGATCTTGAGTCATTAGAAAGAAAACCAGGCAAAGTGATTCTGCTCAGCTAAATGTTCAATTTTAGTTTCATTGCTTCTCAATAACATAGATTCTGGAATTCTAATACTTACTAGTAGGTCTTATTTTCAAAAACATGTATTTAATTTAAATTTTAAATGCCACCGTGATTCCAAATATTTTCCAAAATCTTCTGGTTTTGAGTCATTCTGTGTCTCAGACATTATAAAGACTCCCTGGCAAAGTGGCACCTATAATTTAACTGTTAAAAGCACAATTTAAGTTTCATTGGTTGAATATTTCATAGAAGTTAATAAAAACAATTCTATTTCGCACTGGGGGCTTCTCAAAAAGCTGAAAGTACCAAACTGAACACTTAATGAATTTGTACAAGTTTAATGTACTTGTCAAAATTGTCAATGAAGAGCTCATAAATTGTAAACATTTCATTTTTACAGATTGCCAAATGGTTTTTCTGTTTGTTTAAACTGTTTAATTTGCCCTGTCAACTATCAGACAGTTTTAACAAACTAGCTTTCTATCATCTAACTAAACAATTCTTGCATTTTTTCAACTCGAAAACAACAATGTCAAAGCTAGTTAAACTTCTTAACTTATAAAAACTACTTAGACTTAATGAAAAAAGCCAACGTTTTGATGTGACAAATGGCTTGTTTAGGATGATGTGTAAAGTTTAACCAACATTAGACAAGGTTATGAGTGATAAATGCTTGACATGACAAGTGCATACAGCTTGTTTATATGCAGATGGACAGGTTTGTAAACATGAAGCATGAATGACAAATAGCATAGGTTCGAAAAGAGGATCTTGCAGTATCTGTTAAGAATGTCTTCATAGACTGTTGTTGGTGAGTTGACACTGGATCTTGGTAGCATAAGTTGTCCTACACTAAGAATGGCTTTATCTTGTAAATTTCTCTAGAAGTAGATAATTTCTTATCAATTGATGTATACTGGAATTCGTAGCATAGTCTCTACTTGTGACCTAGGCCAGTGCTTCTATAGGAGAGCATCTCTTATAACACCCTTACTAAAAATAATTGGATACATATAACCAAGTTATCTGGCAGAATTGCCAAACCTTCCATGCCACAGAGTTATAACTGACTTTCCCAATTTATCGGTCATATTGAAGAAAATGAACCACTTTTTTACTGCAATCACAAAGTGGTCTTCTAGTGAATAGTGAAATTGTAATATCAATCTGTCATTGTAATATATAAAAAGAAATTTATCCAAAATTGTACATATAGACTAGAAAACACTGTCTGATATGGCATATATTTCAGAAGAGTAAAAAACAATTGAACATCTTTAATTACCAGTACTGCTTAAGTTATAAATCATACTAATGTGAATAGTCATATCAAAATTTTTTTCAGACTATACAATATTTGCAAAGATGTGTCAAAAACTTTAACTTTTTGAATATCTTAGAGGGATTGTAAAGATGTTTTCTTAATTTTGGCATATGTATCAGGGACAATGAGAACATCAATTCCTGCAATTCCAATTTGATGAATTTACTAATCATAAAGTCATATTCTGGTATATTTTGCAATTAGTGAAATCTACAAACACTTAGTTCAAGTGCAAGAACCCAAAACGTCTTGTAGGTAATTGGAATGGTGCAAATTGATGCATTAATGTTCCTGATACACATTAGAGACCAACGCAAGTCCAATGAAGCGCCAATTGACATGACAAAAACTACCATCTGGTAACTTCACAAAATGTCAATACGTCACTACCTTCAAATGTTACTTTGCGTGACAAACGATGGCAGACAAGACCCCAAGGACTTCTTATATATATGTAATTGTTACAACAAATTCAAATTTATCAAAACCTCTTTTACATGCAATGGAAATTTAAAAACATTTGCCTTTCATTTGAATCATTGTGAATCATTTACATAAACAATGAAGACATCTTGTACAAGTTGGAATGATTTGGACAAATATAATAATGGTGTGTAATGCGTGTGGAATGCCAACGTACAACAAGCATGTGGTTTACTGAGTATTTTGGCAACATTGAGCTGAATTGAACAGATTTAGAATGATTACTTAATGTATTTTGTACCAGATTTATAGTGGCATTCTACACACGTTGATGACTCAGTTTTGTAATATTTTCTATCTCTGTTTTAATCATTTTTAAAAATTTAAAGCTTTCCATTAAGATGATGGATCTTAAGATTAAAGTTCATTGTCCATTCTCTCATTGGTATAAAAATATAGTGAAGCTGTCTAGATCTACTCAATATACATTTCTAAGGATTCAATATTTATCAAAATTGCTTTTCATTCAGAACCAGTGATTATTATTAAACATGTGAGGGTAGTGCAGAATAGTTAGAAGATATTGTTCCAATAGTATTTCTGTTTTACTTCATTTTCAATTTTAACACAGTAGAAAGAATGATCATTATGTAATTGAGTTACTTTTTCTTTCTTATTCTTATCCATTGTTCAAAAAGTAAATTCTTTATAGAGAAAATAATTAAGCGCTTATAAGACTTAAAAATCTGATTTAAACTTAGATAATTCTATTATAAATCTTTTGTAATACAGGATATTAGATTTTCAACTACTACCTTACTAATCTCATGATGAGTAAAATTTAATTTTGTTCACAGTAAGTAAATAGGCTATATTTTTGTTCAATATCAGTAAAGATAGCTTGCCAGGCAAGGTAACATACGCCCACTGGCAGCATTGAATTTGAGAAATAAATAGAGCAATAACTCAAAAAAAATTCACTGAATTAATATTGAAGTTAAGGGCAAAAACTCAAAAACTGTTCATGGAAAATTGTCAAATTCGAACTTGACCACATCTTATCTATTTCAATACTCATACCAAGTTTCATCAAATCTATTAAAAAATTGTAGCTTATTTTGCACCCACAAATATTTTTGACACAATTTTACTAAGTCAAGGGCAATAACCCAAAAACTATTTTTTTAAAAAAGTCAGAAATTCAAACTTGACTAATGTCTTATCAATTCTGATGCTTACAACAAGTTCCATCAAAATCCTTTGAAAATTAAAGCTTCTTATTGCAACCACAATAGAATTTTGACGCAATTTTACTAAGACAAGGGCAATTACTTAAAACAATTCATTGAAAAACTGTCAAATTCAAACTTGACCGAGGCCTTATCAATTCCAATGCTCACACCAAGTTTCATCAACATCGTCTGAAAATTGGAGGATTTATTGCATGGAAACTATAATTTTGACAAGATTTTTCTAAGTCAAGGGCAATAACTCAAAATCTTTCATGCGATAATTTCCATTTTCGAACTTGACGCAGATATCATCATACAACCCAAATTTGACGCGTTTTTACTAAGTCAAGGGCAATAACTCAAAATCCGTTCATTGACCGAGATATCATCAATATTAACATGTATACCAAGTTTCATTAAGATCGGATAAAAACTGTAGCCTCTATTGTGGATACAACCCAAATTTGACGCCTTTTTACTAAGTAAAGGGCAATAACTCAAAAACCGCTCCTGCGATTATTTCTATTTTCGAACTTGACCGAGATATCATCAATATATACATGTATACCGAGTTTCATTAAGATCGGATTAAAACTGTAGCCTCTATTGTGCAATAACTCAAAAACCGTTCATGCGATAATCTCCATTTTCGAACTTGACCGAGATATTATCAATATATACATGTATACCAAGTTTCATTAAGATCGGATAAAAAATGTAGCCTCTATCGTGGATACAACAAATGTGGACGGACGGACGGACAGGGGCGACTGCAATATACGTCCACATTTCCATGTGGGCGTATAAAAACTGTAGCCTCTATTGTGGATACAAACCAAATTCGACACGTTTTTACTAAGTCTAGTGCAATAACTCAAAAAACGTTCATGCGATAATTTCCATTTTCGAACTTGACCGAGATATCATCAATATATACATGTATACCAAGTTTCATTAATATCAGATAAAAACTGTAGCCTCTATTGTGGATACAAACCAAATTTGACGCGTTTTTACTAAGTCAAGTGCAATAACTCAAATTCCGTTCATGCGATAATTTCCATTTTCGAACTTGACCGAGATATCATCAATATATACATGTATACCAAGTTTCATTGAGATCGGATAATAACTGTAGCCTCTATCGTGGATACAACAAATGTGGACGGACGGACGGATGGGGGCGACGGCAATATACGTCCACATTTCCATGTGGGCGTATAAAAATTTAAACAACTGTTACTGTCTTAATGTCAGTAAATTGGTTTTTGTATAAGATAAGTGGGGCACAATGCGAATAGGTCACAGTAATATGATTGCTGTGAGCAAGTGAAAATGTAACAGAAATTTGGTCACAATATGAATAGGTCACAGTAATTTTGTCACCGTAATTTTGTCACAATTTTTAAAGTGCCACAGTTACTAGACACAAGGACAATGTAGTCTAATTTGGTCAGCATAATTTTGTCACAATCTTAATGTGTCACATTAACTAGATCACAATGACCATGTAGTCACAATATGGTCACAACATGATTGTGTCATAAGGACAATGAAGTCTAATTTGGTTACATCATAATTGTGTCACAATGAAAATTTAGTCTAATTTGGTCACAACATGATTGCGTCACAAGGACAATGTCGTCTAATTTGGTTACAACATGATTGTGTCACATGGACAATGTAGTCTAATTTGTTACAACATGATTGTGTCACATGGACAATGTAGTCTAATTTGGTTACAACATGATTGTGTCACAAATGAAAATTTAGTCTTATTTGGTTACAACATGATTGTATCACATTGACAATTTAGTCTAATTTGGTCACAACATGATTGTGTCACAAGGACAATGTAGTCTAATTTGGTTACAACATGATTGTGTTGCAATGACAATTTAGTCTAATTCGGTCACAACATGATTGTGTCACAAGGACAATGTAGTCTTATTTGGTCACATGATTGTGTCACAAGGACAAAGTAGTCTTATTTGGTCACAATGTGAATTTGTTACAAGGCCATGTTAGTTGAATTTGGTCAACTATGAAATCAAAACACAGTGCACTCCACCCAATTCACCAGCTACAACTGGAAGTAATTCCACCTACTCAACAGTAAATGATTTTACCATTCCATTCATCTCATATCATACATACAAATCAGTCATTATCTACAATGATTCATACACTTATTACAAACTATAGTCTTATAATAACAATACCTCAAACTCGTGCCAAATTATACCATTCACTCTCTATATCATAGTCTTTTTTTTCTTCTGTTCTGTAATTTGTGTCACACTGTGTCACTGTGTCCTTTCCAATATTTTGCACTCCTGATTATATTATGTGGTGTGACCCCATTGCTGGTCAGTAATTTAATTACCAATGAAACCTCAATGCAAGTATTTTGAGTGGACACTATCCACTGGATAGTGGACAAGTATTGACGCCTCCACCAGAAGCTAACATTTTCCAAAAGTGGTATTTTCTTAGGTTTCTGAAGTCCTAACAGCCTATAATTGTGACAGGAATCCATAGTTCTTTTTCTTTATGAAGCTGGCATCAGTCTTATACATATAAATATCACTTTTGAAAAATAGGTGAAAATACCCAAGTCACTGTTATTGACCTGAACGATCCTTGGTTAAAGGGGGCAGTATACGAAATTCTTATTTTCAAAACCATTGTAAATTAAAGGGGCCCAGGCTTGATTTGTTTCGGACAATCATCCGACAGCCTCAAACACATGAAATCTTTTGCTTAGCTAATCAGAAATAGTCTACAGTGCTTACCTTTGAAATTTGAGCCTTCAAATCCATGTGTATCCATAATTATCTGTGTTTGAAAAATCATAATGTCTTAAGATATTACGAACATCCCGCCATATTGGAAAACGGTTCATCTTGATAATCAAAGAGCTATCCTTCCCGTCGTGCAATAGCGGTCATCTATATAAATAGACTACAACGCATTTTCAATTGTAGACTTTGTCAACAGGACACACAATTTTCAGACTGACTGGAGACCAGCCGCGTACAGCACGAAAAAAAAAATGAAAAGTGAAATTTTTTGTTTGAGGTATATTTGAAGGTATTTTGCGATTTTCTTAGAGCTTGAGTATTTCTGAGGACTGTTTAAATGTAACAAAGGCCCAAAACGACCCCAAAAATTAAAGATTGTGCCCCTTTAAACCTGAAAATGTTTCTTAGATATCGTATTTACATCCATGTATCTACTTGATCAACATGATGTTTTAAAAGGGTTAATTATAAATGATTAACTAACAAGTTGTTAATTTATCAGCTGGTTGACCTAGTACTGGTGTTTAACTTTTTTACTGCTCAATATTTTAAGCTGAAACCTTCAGCATGTATATAGAGGATATTTGTTTTGCTCAATTCTGTACGGTAGATTTCTATATTTCGTACACCTAACAAATAACATAAACCTTTAGTGAAAACTTTCAGATACGGGCAGGGACACATTTTTGTTGAAAGATTAGAAATATTTTTGGACTTACAAAAATACAGAATCCCCTCTTTAAAATTCAATAATGGCATATTATCATGAACTTCATCCAGTTTAGTAAATGATAGAACTAAGATTTATCTGTAATACTGAAGAGCATTATGTCAGTCTCTTACGTCAGTTGAAGATCACTGAGCTGATAATGTGAATTGCATTTGATTCAGTGGCACTTAAATCCATGAAAAAAAGATATTAACATTTTTGAACAGACTTCATGACAGAAACGTTATTAACACCTACCTATTCATCAACTCTATTCCTTTCATTTCATTTCATTGATACTGTAACTTACAGTGTTTACATCATTGTTTTAAAACAAGACAGGAATAAGAAAACCATACTCTTAAGTTTTTAACTAATAATATTGAGCCATTTTAAAGCCAAACACATTAAAACTAGGTAAAACTGTTTAATTAACAATTAGTGCACTACTGCATTTTTAAATGACTCTTATTAATTAAATTCTGTTTGATCAAGTAGAAACATGGATGTAAATAGCATGTTTGATAAATATTTTCAGGTATAATTTACAATATTTTTTTGATAATAACTCTTTTTCATAGTGCCCTTTGAGATCTGCTTCACACTGATATTACAAGCAGACTTAATACTCTCATTTGATATATAAGCAAAATTTTTAACTCCTGGATTACCGATTTACCTAAGAGCACAAGCTACAGTCTGCCTTCACAATATGGTATCAACTGTAAAAAATTATTTAACAAGTTTTTTACACAATAACCTGCCATACACTTCAAACTTTTCATCTAACTCTAATAGATCTAACTTTTCTTCATGAGTCATGAACCAATGATACATGCTAAGTCTTAGTGCATGCAGTATATTATGTAATAGGTGAATGTATTTACAGCACTATGAATGAATAGTTTTCCAAGATATACAACAAATACCTAGTGAGTGAGTCATTGAGAGATTCCCAACCTTGCTTCACCAATCACTTGTTACACCACTATATACTCTATATCTCAATTTGGACATCATTTCAATTTCAAAGGCATTCGAAATAAGTTTTCTGATCTGACATTTACAGCTTCTGTTTGCAACATTCTGATTTCTTCGTGCCATTATTACAGAAGAAAAAAGCCCTTGTTACTAAATAAGATGTTACTGATCAAAAATCATATGGATATAAGAATTTTCTGAAAGTGACATAACATTTTTTTCTGGCTTCAAAGTAAACACAAAGCCTCGTTTTGCACAGTGGAATCACACTATCTACATAACAAATATCAGGATGGTGCAAGAAGAATCTGATGCACACCTACAGAGGTAAATAAGTCTTTTTAAATCCTGTATTTGAGTTTCTAAATGACATGAGATGTACATTTAATGTCTTATTATTGCTGATCTAAATATTATTTTTGCTATTAAGAAAAATGTCACTCTATATTAAACCGCGTATGTCATTTTCTTCTACTGAATTTGAAAGTTTTGAGCAGTAACCAAATTTAACCTTTGATTGTGAGATGTACTGGAGCAAAAAAACAAAATTGTCAATTCCTATATAATTTATGTCCAGTTTAAGTGCTTTCAAAATATCTCTCATAAATAAGATAAGTAGACAAATTCTATAATAATGAAACACAATGAAAATAGATGACATCAGAATATCTATAAGTTGTAAATTAAATCAAATGAAGTAACTATCATACAATATAAAATAACAGGACACAATGACAAGGACATGTGTTGAGCACTATAAAGTAATGAACAAATAAATGACATGATAATTTGCAAAAGCTAGGTAAAATTCAATAAAATTGGCCTAAATGTAGCCCTTTATCAAGCGATAAAACAAAATTAAATGAAAGTGAGAGAGGTGCTATCCCTGCATAGAACAACTCTAATAAATATGACGAGAGAACTATTTCATTTAAAATAAAAAAATATCTCTATATATTCCTATAGACCTGTTCTTGGACATATGGAACAATAAAAATGCTTTGATAACAAAATTTAACCATAAGGTACATAAGTACATAAACCAACAATTAACAGTCACAAAGTGGAAATATCTTAAGTTCTTAAAAGACAGTCATTCTACGACTCTACAACTTGATCTTGCAAGTGCAGTAAATAATATCCATCTATTAAATTTAGGAAGTATAATTATTGCCTATCCTTGTACCAATGTATATAAATATATATCATGAGATTTGTGAACTTACTTGACAAAAGTTTAGAAATGTAATTTGAATGTTTAAAATGTACTTACATAATACCACTATGTTATCAGATAGACTCCATTAAAGTTTAAACAATCAATTTTTCACTATAAGACACAGTTAAGAAATGGTAAATGAACCGATCAGGAGGTACTTGAATACACTAATCAAGTCTACCCTGCGTCTGTTCAAATATGACAGCCATACAACCACCACACACTTTAAACTCAGACAGCCAACCTACGCATAACTGGTATGCAACCTAGTCCACACTATGTGATAGGCTACTTCAAATAAAAATTTGTTGTATATGGCTGAAGCATTCTTCCCACAGTTTAACAATATGTAATTAGTATCATTTATACTGATGTTTCTTTTATCAAAGGATTTTACTTATAGACATTTGTATCGTATAATTGATGGCTTTTAAACTTTTCTCCATCTTATCTTGAGATAATACTGAATTTCCACTGGACCAAAAAGCTAGCTATTAAGTGTTTCCACTGGTTAAATTGCCAAACCATTACTTTTGGGGAACCAAAAACCTCCTTCCTTGAGATCAGCAACTTATAGGGGACCAAATGAAAGCTAGCTTTAAAGTTTTAAACTTAGTGGAAATGCAAAATGTCAGCTTTTCTTACATTTGGCAATTTAGGTGTACTAGTTTTACACTGCACGCGCAACATAGGTGGTCTTGTACATCGCATGCTGTCAATAATGTGCGCTTTTTTGATTGAGACTAAAGTGGTTCGGGAATCAGATGAACTCAATGTAAACACAACATGTTCGGCAGTTAATCTGGCATTAAAGATCAGATAGCTTTACTTCATGATTTTAGGAGGAAACGCTGTTTTTAACTCCACATGGACAATTAAAAAGACATACAAAATTTGTAAATATGAAATGAACACAACTTATTTGGCCAATAAAGTCAGAAAATATCAAATTTTACTTTTTTTTAAATTTCAAAACTATCATTTAACAAAAGATATAAAATACAGAACAAAATTGCAAATGGGTAATCTTATGGACAATACAAGAAAAATCAAATTTGCTAATAATTGGTTGGACCAACAACCAGCAGGTAGAAAAGTTCCTTCAGACTTAAAAAAATTCTATACCTAGGAGCAGACGACAGATTTTTTATTTTTAGCTGCACATGATTGACATTGTTCAAAAGAAACACTCTGTATGCTATTTTGTCACATGGGACCACAGGGTTCAAATATAAACTTATTTCACATGAAGATATGTTGTTATGATGAGGATGGACAATTTTTCGATGAAACATATGTTGGTGGAACATTTGTTCAGAATTCAAAAAAAGTTTGATTTTCAAGGTCACATTGAAAATACTGAAAATCTCATTAGAGGTACCAATGTTTACATGCTATTAACTCATTAAAAGGACTTGAACTTGAACAACATCTTGAATGTCGTAAATACTATTGGGAATTGTGAATGGAAAATATAACCTTGATCTTTGTCTTATCTGTGACACAAGGAACAAGGATATTCTTAATGGATGACAAACTATCATGAGAATAAAGCAAAGAACACTAAATGTTTTCTACACTATCATCCATGAATGGCATCAATTTCAGTGTAACCTGTTGTAAAATTGTTTGATTGAGGTCTTAAATGAGGCTGACATTTGTTAAAATTCTCATCAAATCCCCTCCAGATATTAAGCAATATCATCTGATATTTTGTAATACTTCATAATATTCATGAAGCAGACGTTAACATGTCCCAACTAACAATAGATGATGCTAAGGGGAGTTAGATGCTTGCTTGCTAACCTGATGGTCCTGGCAAAGGTCGAGATGAATTTTTTCAGCAAAGTTTCCCCTTGTCAGTGATGCATATTGGAGGGACTAACATTGAATTGAAAAAGCATATAGTCGTATGGATGGGACAATAAACTGAGTCCCTGTGTGCTGTGCAAATTAAAGATCCCTTGACAGTTGGAAATTCCAAAAATGAGTAGTCTAATGCTGCTCTCCTGGCAAAATTTTCCTCATTGCACACTGTATGGTGTTGTCCGTCTTCATTAGCCTGTAAGGTGCAGACGAGTAGGATGTAAAACTC
Source organism: Nipponacmea schrenckii (assembly GCA_030562195.1). Lineage (NCBI taxonomy): Eukaryota > Metazoa > Mollusca > Gastropoda > Lottiidae > Nipponacmea > Nipponacmea schrenckii. The sequence continues at coordinate 24,011,196 of JAUJPP010000007.1, read as the reverse complement.
CATCCAATTCATTCTATTTCATATGATGCTTACTATAAACAAGCTGTAGTCAATAAAATTTTCAAAATAACTAATTCATTACTAATACAAGCACAAAGCTAACAGTATTCTTGAAATGTTTGCGCGCTGCCCACTGCCAGCAACACGTGTACAGTACTTTGTAATTGGGCAGTATTTCTTTGATATTCATTAATTGGCATGCAATGCCATGAAGCAATCATAGAATGAATGTGTCAATCCCCGCAAGCTACTCCCACAATAACAATTATAGAAAGAAAGCTAGATATATATATACATTAATTGGCAAAGATGGTCTGTCATGAAGCAATCATGCCATTGTCACACAATTGATAATTAGACATTAACCCAGTGAGCCTACTTTGCATGTGAATTACACAATAATTTTGAAATAGAGGTAATAATTTGTGGCTTTAACAGGTGAAAAAGACAGTAATAAATTGACAGACAATGAAAAAGACTAATGATGAAGAATGAGCTATATGTTAGTTTCAGCAAATGTAGGTTTGTATCTGACAGTAATTTAGCTTATTAGAAGACAAAATCCCTTTTATAGAACAAATTAAGGGCAGTGGAATGTAAGAGTGTGGGTCAAATCTCTAATAAGACAAATTATGTGGGGGACATTTCACTTTTGAAATAGAACTACAAATAACAATGAAGGTAATTTTATTCTATGACTGATAATTTTTTCACACAAAAAATTTAAATTGGTTGGTGATTTGTAGAAGTGGTTATAAATAATCTTGAGGTTGAACGAGTTGGCGTCAATAAAACGTTAAAGAGTAAAGCAGGGATCTTGATTTTACTCTATTTACTATTCATGTTTGACTGAATTTTTACATTGACTACTCATTTACATATTCAGAAATTAACATATGAAATTCATGATTATTCCTAATACCCATTTTCGCACTGCAAAACGGCATTGTTGAATTTCTTCCAACCCAATAAAAATACCTATTTAAGTTTAATTTGATATCCACATCAATCCTATTTTGTACTGCAATCCTATCTAGCTAGACACCTTCATACTGCAATATTATCTAGATGGCCACCTTCGTACTGCAATCTTATCTAGATAGCCACTTTCGTACTGCTATCCTATCTAGATAGCCACGTTCACACTGCAGTCTTAACTCGATGGCCACTTTTGTACTGCGATCTTATCTAGATAGCCATGTTCACACTGCAATCCTATCTAGACAGCTGCTTGCACACTACAATCCATTATCGATAGAAAATTACACACTGAAATCTTATCTAGATAGCCGCTTTCGTACTGCAATCCTATCTAGCAGAATGCCTTCATACTGCAATCTTATCTAGATTTATTAGCCACTTTCGTACTGCATTCTTATCTAGATAGTCACTTTCGTTTCGCATTACACATAGCAAATTACACACTGAAATCCTATATCAATTGCTGCTTTCACACTACAATCCTACCTACATGATAAAAAATTTTTGCACTGCTATCCTATCAAAATTTTGCAATTTTATTTTTAATATTTTTTTTTCACATTTTTCAGATCTATTTAGTTACATGTAAGAACATTGTGCAGAAAGTGACCTCAAAATGAAGGAAATCAACTTTAATTTAGAAAGGGTGACTGGATTTTGGGGGATTTCTGGAAATCAATAATAACGTTCAGAGATCACCATCAAAATTTGAATCTTCAAATGCATTTGTGTCTAGAATTACCTGTGTTCAAAAGATAAAATCAAAGACTTTCATTTTTAAGTCTAAGATATAGAATATATATATAGAGTAGAAAGCAAAATTTTTAGTTTAAGGCATTTTGGAGTGAATTATGTGATTACATTCATTACTAGTACTTCTGAAGTCTATAAGTTACATATATGTGTATTCTGTACACAAGACTCAAACAAATATCTGAACCCATCAAATTAGCAAATCTTTCCCTTTAAAATCCTTTACATGATATGGGAGTGTTAAAGTCTGGTATTTTATTTCATTTCTTACTGTCAAGCAATCTGTAGAATAACAAGCAAGTGCTAAACTCATCGATGTCTTCCTTGGCTCATATTCTTTTTGTATCTAATAATTCATACCTTGCAGGTAAGAAAAAAGGGAATGATTGGCCTACTTTCTACCATACTCAAGAATCCCATTCCTTTACCCCCTCTAGCCTAATGCCCCAGGGCTCCCATTTATTTCTTCTTTATTGTAACTATTGAGTGTACCAACAATTACTGGATCACTAAGTAAGGATAATTACAGTGGCCTTACATAAAGTCAAGCATGGTTGATCAGAATAACAAGTCTTTTTATCTCATATGACACGAGTAATAAAATAGGTAAAATAGAATAACCTTCAAATTCCTTACATCGTAAAATTGACCTTAAATCACCTTTAAACCTAGTCACGTGATCAATTCAATAGTCGACCTTTGAACCCCGTAATCCTGTTGTCATGTGACAAGAAATTACTTAACAGGTCAGATTGCTCTTATATCCTAGTAGGGTTGATGTGATAGTATGCGTGGGCCACTTTTTTGGATACTGCATTATATAGTTTTATTAGAAGTTGTCCTTGCGATACTAAATATATCTGGGCTGTCACGATATCTCACAATGAAAGCTAGTCAACAGGAAAATTTGTAACTCAATGACATTTAAATAATTGTGTATTGAATGAATAATGTTGTTTGTTTAATTTCTTTCAAAGAATGTTGTTCAATGAAGAGTGAGAGAAAGAAAATTGATTCAAATTTTATGACTTTAACGATTATCCTTTTAATCATAAAAAGGCTACAACAATGTCAACATTGCAAATTGTGAAAAGACCTTTTTTGATGTTTGAAACATGTATCATTATTTGAAATAAACAATAAAAAAAAACACTATTTAACTGATAATAGTGGTATAATATTTGTGACCATATTCCCCATGTTAACCTATAACGAACAACGTCTTATACCTTGACAGCAATGGCCACCTTTTTGTATCATGATTGTATTCTGGTTACAGCCAATCAGATAACTGAACTTATTATAGGTCATTGCTTACAGAATATCTGTCAATGCTTCTGATTAGTTTTATTCTGACCAAACTTCTATAACACAAGGAAAGTGGCTATTGCAGTCAAGGTATAAGACAAATTTCCTAATAGCTGGACATTGTGAAGATGATCTGTGACAAATCAAGCAAAAGATTTGACACAAGCATGGACGTTTCTTAAATGAGCTTCAATAATAGCTTTTTTTTTATTAAATAGAGATTTATCATTGAATTAGCCATTATTGGAAAGTTTGATGGCAATAGCTCCAGAATAAACTGTTTTTAAAGGGGCCCAGGCTTTATTTGTTTCGGACAATCATCTGACAGCCTCAAACACATGAAATCTTGTGGTTAGCTAATCAGAAATAGTCTACAGAGCTTACCTTTGAAATATGTGCCTTCAAATCCATGTGTATCCATAATTATCCGTGTTTGAAAAATCATAATGACTTGAGAAATTACGAACGTCCCGCCATATTGGAAAACGGTTCGTCTTGATAATCAAAAAGTTATTCTTCCCGTCGTGCAATAGCGGTCATCTATATAAACAGACTACAACGCATTTTTCAATTGTAGACTTTGTCAACAGGACACACAATTTTCAGACTGACTAGAGACCATCCGCGTACAACAAGGAAAGAAATGAAAAGTGAAATTTTTTGTTTGAGGCATATTTCAAGGTATTTTGCGATTTTCTCAGAGCTTGAATATTTCTGAGGACTGTTTAAATGTAACAAAGGCCCAAAACGACCCCTAAAAATCAAGCCTGGGCCCCTTTAATATACCATGATTTCAACTATATCCTAGGACTAAGGTTTAAAATGTACAACTCATTCCAAATTACTTTCTTCTCCTTACCTTACTTTTCAAAATATTAACACCACAATATTTGTTAAGAATACTTTACAATATCCATCACTCACAAAATATTTGTTATAATGATATATCACTTCTTTTCATTATTTCATAACGAAATGAATTTGAAGGGATTGTATGGAGGACTTCTTAATTTTTTATGTGTATCAAGACACTGATTGGGTCAATTTGTAGCATTCCAATTTTAGCCAGACATCTGTAATTCCACTAAAACTGATTGGTGACGTCACTAATCACAAAATCTGATAATATCAAACTAGGACTGACAAAAATTTTAATATTTATAACTATTCACCTCTTAAAGTATCTACCTTTTATTAAATATCATTTCTTTTCATTATTTTGTAATGGAATAGAGTTACAGGGATTGTAAATAGGATTTCTAAATTTTTCCCTGAATGGGATCAATTTGCAAACATACCAATTTTCAATCTGACATTTGTGGTTCTTGCAATGCCATAAGAACTAATCACATAAGAAACGCCTTGTTTTAGTAAATGCAGGAACCACCACCTCTGGAAGAAAATTGGAATGATGCGAAATGATTCTATAAGTGTCCTCCATAAACATTCGAAATTTAGCAAAACCTCATCACAATTCCTTCAAACTCTTCACATACACATAAAAAAAAATTAGAAAACATTTTTACAGCCCTTTTAGCAAAATGCTAAGCAAGTCAAATTTTTTTTTTCCCTATAAGCATTCAAAGCCAAAGTTGCTGATTTGAAAAAAGTTGTCAAGACAAAAAGCGTTATTATTATCTATCTAGTATTATTCCCCTTGTCCTATCAAACTTTTCCTTTTTTAGATTCACCTACACTGGATAATGTTTTAGTAGTCAAAAGAGAATATTCCATGAGAAGGACAAAAAAACTTAATCCATTTCAAATCATTTGTATATCAGATTAAGATAATAGGCCACTTTTCCATTAATCTAAGGGAAGTAACTCTAAATAATTCAAATGAAATAAAACTTCAGTACGAGTATAGTAATCACAATTTTACAAGGCAGAATAGATGTTTGCAATCAAACAGAAGTAAGATCTGCTAACACCAACCACATACCTGATTCAATATTGATGACTATTATCAAACAGTTGAGGTCAACTATTAAGCCCTTGGACCTAAAACAACCCAGCTTCTTATAAAGGAAGCAAATGCTTAACAGCAGACAGGTAGATGAAGGTATATTAAGCAGATACAAAAGATCTAAGACAATATGAATTTTAAATTCTTGTCTCAGTACATTAGAGGCTTACGTTTGATTTACTATAATGCACTCAGTAAGAATATTACAAAAAAATGACAAACAACTTAGTGAAAACATGACAAAAGAATTAAAATCAAGAACAAAACATAACAAAAGAGGGCAGTAGAGTTAAAGACTGTCTAATTAAAAATTCCATTTCAGGTTATCAACAGAATTAAAAAATAAAATAAAAACTTCTTAGGAAACAGCAACAGGTAAAATAGGAATGAACACACTTGAAAATGTTTACATTGTAGGCTAAGTAGAAAAGCTAAAATGACGCAAATACATAACGAAGTCTCACCTTGTTGAAGGGAGGTAATTCTATTATTAACTGTAGATTGTTGATAATGTTGACTATTACAGGGGTTGTTAAAATATTCTGACTTGTCCAGATTGTTTATATTTTCATCACCAGACATAATACCTCCCCTACAAAACAACAATAATAATAGTTTACAAAAAAAACAGTCAATTGTAGTTTTACAAGTAGGCCTATGCATCATTTGGATGCAGAAAAAAATGTGCCACAAATAAGAGAAATTTAGATGGGAATATCCATGTATCGACAATTTTTCTCTCATAGCATATATATGTAGTAAATATTAACCTCAACGAGGTTGATATTAGAAATAACACGAGGCCGCAGGCCTCATGTTATTTCTAATATTTAACCGAGGGCAAGAGGGTAATATTTTACATACACATCGACATCGCATTTAAACTAGTAATATTTTAATCATCCCTATATTCCACATGGGCTCTTCCATATCATCCCTTGTTTGTTTTGTAGTTATGTACTCATTGAGTACTATTATGCACAGGTTGATGAATAACATTGACACTTAAATAAACATGAACGTGCAGTCAACAACAAATGACTCGTATGAAGCATAATAGAATAATAGAATGTACTTGACCAACTAATTCAGACAAAAAGTGGAATTTTTGGATTCTTTACAGGAAACCAATATTGATAATAACATGGACATTTATTCGGATATATCGTATGCAGAACACATGGACGATCATGATGAACGTTTTGAAGTATCCAGGGATGAAGACATTTTGGAATTTGCCCGGTCATCAGTTTCTAAAATACACTGAGATGGAATAAATGGTTTGATAGACACTTTCAAAACCTAGGTTATATGGCGAACGCAAAGAAGGATATAGGAAAATATTAAGTGATTTATGGATAACACTGAGTATATTTTTTGTGAAAGTCAGAAAAACTAAGGAAGATTTTTACCCACCAAACTCAATTTTCAGCCTTGTTATGGGATGGGTTTCTCATTTACGTCTGGTAAGAAAATCCAACGTGGATATTTTACGCAAACCGAAATTTGAAGATTTATACAAGTGAATCGTTTATAAAATACTTACTGTGTAATTAATATAATATCAAAATAAAATATCTTAACAATGTTTTTTTAATTTCCTTGTCAAAGGGTGATATCAGATATCATCCCTCAGATATCACCCCCTGGTGACGTCATAATTGGGGTAATATGTCCAATATTGTTGGACAACATCAAAGAGAATACTTCTACGAGGTGTGTATAGGCTGATGTTCCCACCTTCACTAGTCAATTAAATGAAGAACATGAATTAGGATGAAAGCTTATTACATTTTAGATCATTTATGTATCAGCTCAGATTATAGATATAGGCCTAACATGCCATAAGTGTTCATGGCATATTAATATATTATCAAATTTGTTTTCATAGGAAAATAGGGTTATAGTCAAAATGGCCCCTGACCAAAATGGCCCCAAAGATTGGTCATAATGGCCAATTCAAGGGGCCATTTTGACCTAAAATTTGGTTGAAACCAAAGAGTAATTCTTGGGGCATTTTGAATACATGTATTTTTTCAGGGGCCATTTTGACTTGTGGGGCCATTTTAACTAGGGGCCATTTTGGTTTGGGACCATTTTGAACATATCCCGGAAAATACACAGTAGGCCTACAGTACCAGTGGTAAAAATTCATTGAAACTTTAAAGATTAAGTGTTTTATTTCATTTTCAATGATTTAATACTGATAAGATCTACTAGAACTGGTAGGCCTATCCTATAATGTTCCTATATGCCTTTTTTCATCATAGGATAGCCCCTGCATTCAGGCTAGGCCTATCATGGCATTATTGGCAGCACTATTAGTTTCACATGAATGTTTTCAAAAGTTTGGTCTCTATTCCATTCAAAAATCGATAATGTCAAGAGTAATAATTCAGGCTGTTTGTCTAACACTGACTGCTTACAAAAGGAATAAAAATCTGAGTAATATTCTTGTACATGGTAGATTAGATCCCCTTTCATTATCTCCCTGAAGTAATCGCTTTGTATTTTTATTTTATGGCTTTATCTTGTAAATTTATCTAGAAGTAGATAATTTCTTATCAATTGATGTATACTGAAATTCGTAGCCAGTGGTTCTATAGGATAGAAGAGCATCTTTTATAACACCCTTAACGCAATGAACAGTGAACTAGAAAATGCTGTGAATAGAAACAGTGTTCATAACATAACAGCCTTATTGTATGAAACAAATCATCAACTGTAACATTACATTATGAGCAAAAGACCCTATTCACAAAGAATAAGCAGGCATACGCATAAACTGTCTATATTCAATAAGGCCCATTAAAAACAGACCAGGGCAGGTGGCCGTATTTCACAGGTTCTACTGTGCCAATACTGTTACAAATCGAGAATTTCAGAATTACTGAATATTTAAGAAAAAGATAAACACCACACACTAATCCAACTGAAAGATATTTTTCTAATTATATCCAAATGCATACCGCAAATATTAGCCTCTAAATATTACGAGATAATCCTGCTAACTTCTCACCATCCATTTCACTTTGGCCTTGGGGTATTTTCAAAATCTTTTCTGATTGGTCAATAAATTGTGTTAGTTAAGACTTAAACCAATGAAAAAACTCATGACGTTTATATCAATATCCGGTATCCTCAAGCCTCACTTACAATAATCTTTCCGGTTGTTCTACAAGAAGCCGGTGGTACTCTGAACGCTACGAACTTTTATCTGCCAACATCAGGACATTTGGTAGATTTATTAAAGATTTGAGATGTTGGGTTTATTTAAGAATAGTTTAGTTTTACTTTTGCTGGTTTTACCGACTGTGGTAATTTTTTCGGGTCAAGGTATGTGTTTTTGTTTACTAGCGTATGTTGGGTTGGCAAGTGGTTATACGTGGCACAGGTTAATAAGCATATTTAGACATTTATTTGTCTTAGAAATGTAACAGATTTTACAGATCATTTTAGACAAAATTGATTCTCAACTTCATCAATTGCTTATTACTATTGGTTGGCATTTAGTCAAGTTGCTAATTTGCACATCTGATACTGATGCACTTCCTCATTCATCCAATGTTGGGCTTGGTACCTGAATTTGAACAGACAAAAGATTAGATAATTTATTTTAGTATTTTTATCATGTTTCAGGTGGTAGGAGTAATGTTTTAGTGTATGCAGAAGATGATGTATTAGAAGGTGAAGATGATGAAGTTACAGTTGATAATCCTGATGAGGCAACTGCTGATGATGCATCTGAGACAGATATGACTGCTACCGAAAAGGTTTGTTTGAGCTGCCAAGATATCTACGTTTTCCTGTCTGTATATATTTTCTATCTTAAAATTTTTTTCGAAACTTTAAAAATTTTCTTCTTGCCTCAGGGCATCATCTGTCTTTTACACTTGAGTGATTTTACATTATAATAGACTGCTTTAATTGTGTATTTGAACATGTTTTTTTTTTCTAGGAAGATGAAGATGAATCCAGATTAAAACCATCGCCTGATGCTGATGCAGTTATCCACTTTGTTCGTCCCGATAAACCATCAGGTAAGGATTGTGCTTAATTGATATTAATGTAATGGATTTAAAAATAAAAGTTAGGTATAATGGAAGTGTTTCCATAACATATGATATTGCTTTCTTACCATATGATTGTAAGTTTTTATTGTCAGCTCTTTATCAAAGAATTTGTATATTTTTCAGAGCTACCTGCTGGCAGATTAGTCCGTATTTTAGTTGGTTTTACTAATAATGGTGATAAAGATTTTACAGTTGAAAGTATGGATGCTTCATTCCGTTATCCCCAAGATTATTCATTCTACCTACAAAATGTAAGTACATGTGCTAGTTTTGCTAGAAAGAAAGAAAACGCTATATCTTAGAAGGATAATAGGTTCACAAGTCCAATTTGCCAGAGATCCTTTCTACCGGTTGTCCTTGGACAAACCTCGTGGCTTTGATCTTCCCGGATTATCCCAACCCATTTATAGCTGGGTGGACTTTATTTATGAGTGGAGATGAGATTTTTAAGGTCATCAAACTTTCACACTCCAGTCAAGATTAGAACTCTAGTCTTACATTTTCAACATAGCCATAAAAATGATGTAAAGAACCACTGCTCTTATTGCTGTCCTATAGAACCCTACATCATGAAATCTATTTCATATTTAAAGGATCTTTGGCAGCTTCACTTTTTATGTTGATTGTGGACTGATCATTGCATTGTTGGATGTTTTTATTCTCCTGTTTTTAGTTTAAGAAAATACATACCAAAGTTCTTAATATCATGATTGAATAGAGATACTGTTGAACATTCTCTGGTTCCAATATTTCAGATAGGTATTTCCAGCATGTCAACATCAAATAAAATCTCAATGATAAAATATTATTGAGATAATGAAACATGCAAGATAAAATAATTAGCTAGAGCATTGTCATTATTATAGTGCCAGTGTGTAGAACTTTTTAAACAATTTATTGTCAATCTTCTTGTATTCATAGATTGCTTTTCATTGAAAAGTTAATAATTTCTTTCCCTTTCATTTCAGTATACTACAGTACCTTTTGGTCAAATTGTAGAACCAAAACGCCAAGCCACATTTGAGTACTTTTTCACTCCTAGTGATGCTTTCAGTGGCAGACCATTTGGACTGACTGTTATGTTAAACTATAAAGATTCTGTGAGTATTATTCATATAAATTTCTGACTATTGCAAGTTTTGTCCATAATTTAGCAGCTATGTAGTTGCTTAATTTAGAAAATTTGCCAGAGAAATTTGTGATACTAAAGCATTAACCAATTGATATTGGTTGGTGTGTCGAAATCATAAAACATGATTAAAATTGTTTGTTAATCTTCATGACTAATTATATAAGTGTCTAACCTAATGATTGTGTGTCATTCTTATGATTTATGTAACTCATATTCTAGACTGGTGCTGAATTTGCCAATGCTGTATACAATGAAACAATAACAGTAGTAGAACCAGAAGAGGGTTTAGATGCAGAAACGTAAGTTGACCTTAGATAATGTGTTTTTTTGTCACAAGATAAATGAGTAGAAAAGGACATATTTTAGAAAATCTCAATAAAAATACCCACATTTTGCTTTACAATTGATGTTTTATATTGATATTACGTTAATTTGTGTAATACTCCAACACTAGTGTTTTAAAAACGCCCACATAATGTGGTCGTATATTGTCGTCACCCCTGACCGTCGGTCCGTCCACAATTGCTTGTGAACGCAATAGAGACTACAGTTTTTGTCGGATTTGAATGAAATTTGCTGTGATCATTTATATTGATGAGATCTGACAAGTTCGAAATTAGCGATTTTTTTCGATTGAACTGTTTTTTGAGTTATTGCCCTTGACTTAGTTGAAACGCATTAAAATTGGCTTGTAAACGCTATAGACTATAGTTTTCATCGGATTTGAATGATACTTGCTGTGATCATTTATATTGATGAGATCTCGGAAAAGTTTGAAAAAGGCAATTTTTTTTTATGAATTGTTTTTGAGTTGTTGCACTTGTAGCAAATTTGGCTTGAACACGATAGAGATCACAATTTTCATTGGATTTGAATGAAATTTGGTTTTATAATTTATATTGATGAAATCTGACAAGTTGATAGTGACGATTTTTCGGTGAACATTTTTTGAGTTATTGGCCTTGACAAAGTCCAAACGCTTCGAAATAGACTTGTGAACATGATAGAGACAAAAGTTTTCATCTGATTTGAATGAATTTTGGTATTAACATTTATATTGAGAACTTGGATTAGACCTAAATAATGTTAGGTTAGAGTTTCTGCTGTGTTAAAACAGAAAATATATTTTAAAGTGGGCGTATCTTGCTAGGCAACCACTTGTTTTTTGATTCCGTTTTTTTTTTGTGTTGATATGACAAGTAGAGGTTGATCAACCAATCTATCTTCTGGAATGTATTTTAAACATGTCTAGTGCTGTTTTTTATTCAGATGGATATCTAAAAGCATGATTACTTCAAATGAAATCTCAATGATAAAATATCACTGAGATAATGAAACATGCCAGATAAAATAATTAGCTAGAGCATTGTCATTATTATAGTGCCAGTGTGTAGAACTTTTTAAACAATTTTAACTTTTCTTTACTGTTTTTTGGTACAGGCCCTTTGGACATGAATTTATGGTATTTTTATTTCTACTTTCAGTTTTTTCATGTATGTGTTTTTAGCTGCAGCTGTTGTCTTATTACTTATTGGTGCTCAACAATTACTTTCATCATTCAAAGTAAGTTTGGTGGATTGTGGAAGAGATTTCTAAAAAAAAAAATATATCCGTATTGGTGAACACTAATAGTTCTAATCGATTTTTCAGCCAAACATCTTTTTTCCCCTGCAATTTCACTAAAACTAAATGCAAAATAACACTTGTTACAAGGTCAGCTTATAGCATCAGAACTTTCATTAGTGAAGATTTTTTGTGGGTTTGCAGGAATAACAAAGATCTGGGAGAAACTTGGAATTGTGCTAATTGGTCTTATCATTGTCCCTGATACAATAGAAAATATTGAAACCTGTTACAATACAAATTAATTCTCATCTCAAATTTTGGTGGAGAATGTCTGACCAGACATTGACAGTGAATGTCCAGAATGGCAGATCAACCAGCGAGTCTTGATAATTTTAATCTTGATTCTCCTAGAAACCTGCCTATATCAAACATGTTGATAGTTTGACCGCCTGCTACTATGTAGTTTGTGGATAGATTTGACATACAGGTCTTTTCTCAAAAAACAATTGAGGTTTGGAATTAACTTGAGGCCAAGGGGGATAACTCTTTTATGTTGTGGTATATTCTCAGAAAAAGCATGGATCTAAATGTAGAAAAAAATCAACTTGCTCAGTGTTGGTCAGCTTATAGGGCAATTCTTGAATGTAGTTTATTTGATTTTTTTTTTTCTTAAAAACTTGGTTGAAAAATTAATTGAGCAGAATCAATTTTATATGCTCATGTATATGCTGTTACCAGGGCTACAGTGCTCTGATGATTTTCTTGTTCAGCAAAAATGTCCGTCATAAAAGATTTAAGTATTGCCCTTGACTATAACCTAAATTAACATGGTTGTTAAGTAATTAAGTCTTTTCCTTTTTTGATACTTTGTGTACTGTGAATTTGAGATGTTATTTATAAAGCAGTAAATCTGGCTCTAAGTGTGAATTATCTTAAATATCTTTACTGAAGGTATCCTTTTGGACTTAAAATTTTCAAACTGACAATTTTGTGGAGTTTAAAGTTGGCAGATCAACCAGCGAGTCTTGATAATTTTAATCTTGATTCTCCTAGAAACCTGCCTATATCAAACATGTTGATAGTTTGACCGCCGGCTATAATGTAGTTTGTGGATAGATTTGACATACAAGTCTTTTTGGTGAAATTCAAATTGACCAGACCTGTGTTGGCTTGTCAAATACCATATTTTCAATTTTTCTTTTACAGAAAAAGCCAGTGCGCTCCAAAGCACCTGTCGAAATGGGGACACAGAATTCAGATATCGATTACGATTGGATCCCAAAGGAAGCTATGATAAGTATGTATTTTTTCAAATACTTAAAATTGTTTTATTGTCTTTATTATTTAATTGTTTCTTTTTGATGTGAACTGGAATGAAATTGTATTTTTTTAATCAAAACTGAGACTAAATAATAATAATAATAATAATAATAATAAACTCTTTATTATACATAGGTCAGAATTAGGCCCAATACACAAGGACATGGTCCTGTCTCACATTCAGCCCATGGGGCAATACATTGGGAAAAAAATAAAAAACAAAATAATGGTACTAATTTGAGGCCAATATTTGAATTCTTTTAGGTATCTAAAAAATCATACTAAAAAAGCCTTTTTGTCCAACATGTTCATGTTTTTCTCAATTGTTAACATTCTTTATTTGCAGAACATTCACCAAGAAGAACCCCAAAGCAATCTCCCCGACAAAGACGATCAAAGCGTTCAGCAGGGTCGGGGGAAGAGTAGAAAGGCAGCAAGTGGAGAGAGAATACATCTTAAAGTTTTTAATTATTCCAAAAATCTATAATTTCTCATTTATTGTAAATTTAAATCTTTTTCATAATATAAAAATTTATATACAATCTCGGAAAAGAAAGAAAAACAATTGTGATTGATTAAACTTTTTCTTTAATTTTATTCCTTGTATTTTTGAATAGGGAAAACACTGGGGTAACTGCAATCATTGGAGGGAGTTGATGAAAATTGAGAGGAACTGTCGACCTTCATTTTGATTCAAAAGCTGATTAATTTTTAAAATGGAAACTTGGACATTATTTACTGACAATCTGCCAAGACTTAATATTAAAAACTGAATTCCTTGAAATTAAATTGTCATTCAAAGCATGATATTCCAAGAACATTGGTTCATATACATGTATTCAAGACCAAGGGTGATAAATCCAGAAAATTTGTTTTCCAGAGATCTGTTTGGAAATGCATAACAAGTTATGTCCTATTTCTATCTGAAACCAATTGTATGAATTGTATCAGTGATGCAATGATATCTGATGGGGCAATAAACCGAGGCCCCGTGTTCATTAAAGAGGCACTGTCTTGATTTGTTTTGGACAAAAATCCAACAGCCTCAAACACATGAAATCTTTTGCTTAGCTAATCAGAAATAGTCTACAGAGCTTACCTTTGAAATTTGAGCCTTCAAATCCATGTGTATCCATAATTATCTGTGTTTGAAAATCATGTCTTAAGATATTACGAACGTCCCATCATATTGGAAAACAGTTCATCTTGATAATCTAAGAGTTATAAATAGACTACTACGCAGGCCCACACTGACAAAACAAAAAGAAAGTTATAACAATTGTAGACTTTGTCAACAGGACACACAATTTCCAGACTGACTAGAGACCAGCCGCGTACAGCACGGAGACAAAATAAAAAGTGAAATTTTTTGTTTGAGGTATATTTCAAGGTATTTTGCGATTTTCTTAGAGCTTGAGAATTTCTGAGGACTGTTTAAATGTAACAAAGGCCCAAAACGACCCCTGAAAAACAAGATTGTGCCCCTTTAAAGATCCCTTGAGAGTTGGAAATTGCAGGAAGAAGGCCAATGCTGTGGTCTAAGAAAAATTTCCCTCATTACACACTGCATGAGGTTGTCCATCTTCATTAGCCCATAAGGTGCAAGGGTGAAGGACATAAAACTCTATTCATTTCATGTTTCTTTCTGATTACTGTGGTTGGCTTATGTAACATTGCTTGAAGATCTCTTGGGATGGACAAACCAATGAATGTTTAAACTAAGCCAAAATAATTTTTTTTCATCAGCGAACTTGCCTGGTGTCAAAAATCCATAAAACTAAGTAATATATAATGCATTAAACAAATTTACTTTTGAAAAACACTTACAAGCGTTCTTCATTAATTCTTATTTAAATGGATAAATTGCCTTATGTAGAGATTCTATTGAATGATATGGCATTATTGGCCAAGTTTGAAAATCCAAATTTTATGTCCATTTTTAGGTAGTATTCTTTTGAGGCTGAACTTTCAGAGACATGAGCTCATGTCATATAAGCAAATTCTAAGTATCAAATTTCATTTTGTCTTGTGCATTAGAAAGAAGCTTTTTTTTAAAAAAAATATAGAATAGTTAAAAATTATCAGAGGCCCAAACTGTCCTTCACATAATTAAAATTTCATGGCAATTCAAAAATATTTTCAATTTCAAACCTTTTTTGATTAAATCTATTTGAACCTCAGCCTGAAATCTACTTTTTCCATCTAATCAGTTGAGTTATGACCTGATTTTTTATAACAATACCCACCAGATTACATAATTAAGGTAGAATAAAATCTAGCCGCAGGTCGTTTTATATACCTACGTATAAAATTGGCGTATTTCACTTAAGAGTCTCATAATATCTACCTTGTGTGAAATTTTTGTTTGTAAAAGGGCACAGCTGATAATTAATAGATAAAAGGTTCCTAAAGGATAAAAAGAAGATTGTTTGTGAAATACTTAATAATTGTGCGTGTTCATACAAGACAGATAGGATACAATTAGTTCATTTAGTCTTAATTATTCTTAAACCTTGATTAATTAGTGAAATATTGTTGTTGGATTAACAATTATTATTACTTATTTGTTTACATTTGCCATATTAGGTCGTATTATGGTGACCCTTATGGAAATATTAAGGTCAAAGGTTGTTCCCAGCGATTTGATTGGTCAACAATGACGTCAAATAACCTCTAGTTCTCCTGCTTGCGTCACGTTATTTTATAAACAACCAAAATGGCTGAGAGTTCGGACGCAGGTCGACAGATTTCCCGTCAGGAACTTGACGATAAAGAAAACATTATGAGTTTTGAGCCAGAGACGAAGAAGCAGAAACTTTCAGCTCATTGTTCGATGAAGAATTATAATCTTGAAGATCGTTTAAATGGCATATTATGTTGTGCCGTTTGTCTCGACTTGCCCAGGACATGTTTTCAGGTGGGCTTCCTTTTTTCAACCTCTCAATTTATAATTTAATAGGTCTATGTTCAGAATTTTTTCGAGAGGTCAGATATTTTCTCTTTCAGACTGTCTCTGAAGGTTTATACTATGGCAAATTTACAACAGTTATAATGTGAAATAAGCCACTTTTGAGACTTCAGTCGACAGCCTTATCCACTCAGTGATTGTTCGACCTCGCTCGTCCTGTCAAAATTATTTTGTTCCTAACATTTTCCCAAAAGCTATGATTAGGCCACAGAAGACTGATTTGTTCATTGGAAACTACTTATCGATATAATTTCGACGTTAATAGTTTTCAAAGGCCACGTCGTACATTTTTCTAACTTTGGCTAGGACTTAGCTGGGCAGCTGTTGGCTGGAGGAGCGTCTGCAATTTGCAGGCAAGGTCGAAACCTGCATAACATCATCACGTGATTTTGACGTGTCTGTGTTTACGTTCTATTTTTAGAAATGAACCAATCAGATGAGTTGAACCCTGGGAAAACACATTCCATTCTTAGTGGTCAACAAGTTGGTCAATGATAATCACTTTGACCTAAATACTAGCCACTCCCTTTTTGTGAATTAATTAACCCAAATATGATGGAATTTTCCAAATTATTTTGCCAATTTTATAGAGTTTCCCAACAAGACATAGTGATAATGAATTCAAAGGAAATCTCTGAACCTGTAAAATTCTGTGCTATTTGCATATATGAGTATTCCTATGGCGCATAGTATTTTTTATATATATGCATCTTAAATTACGTCACTTTATCCTTTCCATAAATGTTTTGAATTGTACAAAAAGATGTGCACCAATATCTTGGCCTAACTATACTAGTCTGTCTTTGCCAAATAATGATTTTTGTACTTCCAGTGTATCAATGGTCACTTGATGTGTTCTGGATGTTTCAATCATCTTCTTGCTGATGCCAGACTAAAAGATGAAACCCCCACTTGCCCAAACTGTCGTTGTGAAATCAGTAAGAATTCCTGCACTCGAAATCTGGCTGTAGAGAATGCAGCATCTGAGCTTCCTTTAGAGTGTAAATTCTGCAACCAGAGTCTGCCTAGAAATAAATTGGAATACCACGAAAAGGAACTCTGTCAAGAACGGTAAGATAGCAAAGTAACGGTAAGCTAAACAAACTAATCATCTATTTCAGGTTTAGTTAAGGTTTAGTTAAGGCTTAGTTAAGGTCGGGACCACATCGCAGGCATCTGAATATGTTTAGGGGAGACATGTTCAGATTCTTGCGGTAGGTCCTCAGTTGTTGATTGTATGTCTAACCAGATCCACACTTTTTTGTTTTTCGTTTGTTAATTAGGACATCATGAGGAGCTGTTTTTATCAACCTAGGAATACATCTCACTCACACCTTGGATGGCGTGTTGATATCTATCTAACCAGTAGTTCCAGTGAAGACAACATTTCTAGTTGTCATAATGGCAAGTATTTTCTGTCTTTACATGCTCTCTTAGCATGCTTACTCCAATTTACATGTTCAATAAACCAATACCAATCCACCATCAGGTATTGTTCAATGAGCTCAAAATACCACTTGAACTGTTACAAAAAAAGGGAATTGGACCAATACCAGTCATTACTATATTTTCAATATTGGCTTCTAAATTCCTAACTGGTATTGAAATCCATTTCTTGTCACTATAGGACTCATAAGTACAATTGCCATAGAATAGTACTCAAAATCTACTGCAATTATGAAGAGTCCAATTATAAGAAAGATATGTGTATGCTTTTCTTTCAAACAATTCTAATATTGACCTTATTTGATTGTGGATTAGACATCAGTTCTTATAAAAGCATGATATCCAGTTGTATTATGTGTTTAGTCTTATGTTTCATTTATTTCGTCTAACTTCAATGTTTTTACAAAAATTGTTGTCCAAAATTCCAAAAGAATATAAGAACTGAAACTGTTTTAATTGGATATAGCTTGCCAAAATTTATATTTTTATGTAAATTTGGAGTTATGTGAAGTCAGATATAAGAAAAAATGTTTTTTCTTCCTAACACAAATTTAAACCTGCACTTGACTTTGGAGGATTCTGAGAAGTGACAGAAAAGCAAAATTCTGAATTTATTTTTGTTTTTTACCAGCAGTTCTGATCAGATTCTGACAAATAGCGTTTGAACTTTCTGTTACTCTCTCAGTTGATACCTAATTTGTTAGGACAGAGCTCTCATATTTTAAGGCCATTTGCATTTTAGGAAAGTCGATAATGAGAAATATGTACCTATGCATACATGACAACTGTAAAACTCAAAGTAAATGGAATGAACAATTGAAATCTGTTTTTTCAGTGTACAGGCTTTTACAGCAAAAAATCTATAAAACCTAAATGAAATATCTTGTGACACAGTGTTTTTTCAGGTGATGCCAAATTCAAAAGTGCTTTTTTGAAGAATGAGCTACAATTTTTTGTAAGTAAACGCCCTTCTGTCTTACTTAAAGGCAGTTTAGATTGTCTGGAACCCAGATCATATGAATTGTACAATCTCATTTTAGGCCATCAATTTGTAAATATTCAAGAATTGGCTGCCCCTGGCGTGGACCTTACCATGAAATATGGGAACATGAATCTTCATGTATTCACCCAGAGAAAACAGGGGCTGAAATAATGGATGCCATGAAAACAGTTGATGCCAAGCAGACAGAGGAGAAGAAATCATTTGGTACAATATTCAATCTACTTTCATTGGAGAAGATCACATTCAATGGTAAATAAGTTTTTATACGCCCACATGAAAATGTGGACATATATTGCCATCACCCCTGTCCGTCCGTCGGTCCGTCAACAATTACTTGTGTATGCGATACAGGCCAGAGTTTTTATCTGATTTGAATGAAACTTGGTATGTGTATTCATCTTGATAATATCTCGGACAAGTTCGAAAATGGCACGATTCCAGATGTCGGTTTATGAGTTATGGCCCTTGATTAAATGGAAAAACGTTAAAATTTACTTGTGTACGCAAAAGAAGCTGTAGTTTTTATCCGATTTGAATGAAACTTGGTATGTGTATTCATCTTGATAATATCTCGGACAAGTTCGAAAATGGCACGATTCCAGATGTCGGTTTATGAGTTTGGGCCCTTGATTAAATGAAAAAACGTTAAAATTTACTTGTGTACGCAATAGAAGCTGTAGTTTTTATCCCATTTGAATGAAACTTGGTATGTGTATTCATCTTAATAATATCTTGGACAAGTTCGAAATTGGCATATTCCAGATGTCGGTTTATGAGTTATGGCCCTTGATTAAATGAAAAAACGTTAAAATTTACTTGTGTGTACTATGGAAGCTGTAGTTTTCATCCGATTTGAATGAAACTTGGTACGTGTATTCATCTAGATAATATCTCGGACAAGTTAAAAAATGGTGCGATTCCAGATGTTGGTTTATGAGTTATTGCCCTGGATTAAATGAAAAAACATGGAATATTCTGTTTGCTGAAGTGGGCGTATGTTACCTTGCCTGGCAAGCTATCTTCTCTGTTATGTGTTAAATCCCTGCCAGTAACAGAATGCTATGTTGACCATGTTATAGTGAAAAAGAATCATAAGTTATAAATAAAAATGCATATATATGAGTAATATATTCATGTGACTTTGTTTTAATTCTTTCTCTAATATTATACTTCCAGATTTACAACTAAAACCATATCGTACTGATGATTTTATAGCTAAATTATTTTATGAAACCAGTCGTTTCTCAGCTTTCAATCATCAATGGGTAATCAAAGCTCGAGCTAACCAGGACCAGAAATATCCTACCCAGACCTGTTTACGATCAGTTACTTATCAACTTCTACTGAAATCTAAGATAACAACACCTATACGACTTCATTATCTAGTGTTAAAAGGACCACACAGTGAGGCTAAAGTCAAACCAATAATTTATGAACATGAATTTACAGCAGACAGTACTGAATCTGAAAATCGTGAATTTCCATTACTTGATGCTAATGAATGTAATAAGGTGTTGGCAGGAAAGACCATCAATTTCAGGGTCATTTTATTTCAAGTAACTCAATAAGTCACTAGTTTTTAACTGGAGATTGCTTTTTAAAAATTCTGTAATAAAATATAGCAAAGAGCCGAAGTTATTTAACTATATTATATTCGTTCTTTTAATGGGTGGTTTTTCTAGTACCGTGTAGACATTTGGTAAATTGTTATATTTTATTGAGAATTTTTTAATAAGCATCTCCTGCTCATTTATGAATGCATTTTTCAAATTATTCTTTTTATCATTCCGTTTTATGAGAATGATTTAGATACTTCCATTTTAATTGCATCTATTTTCAAGACCTACTTTCAAGAAAAAAAATTTCAAACCGGAATTCAGAAGAGCTCTTTAGATTAAATGTGTTTCAGGAACTCTTACATTTTCATGATTTTGATCTCCTGTCTTAATGTCGGAATCCTGCAATTTCAAAAGACATTACCCAGATTATGACAATACATTCTTGCCAAATGGTGTAGGTTTTTCTGGAATTACAGGTTTGGACATCTGACCAGAAATCAGATTGTGCAAATGAAAACAAAAAATGTATCTGTACATTTTTGCGATAAAATATCTCTTTTGAATTTTTTAACTCAACTGTCACAATTAGATATTAAAGGGTAGGATTTAAAATACTCCAGACCAAAATCTGTAGATTATTTTACAAGT
Organism: Nipponacmea schrenckii; assembly: GCA_030562195.1. NCBI lineage: Eukaryota > Metazoa > Mollusca > Gastropoda > Lottiidae > Nipponacmea > Nipponacmea schrenckii. Next base: position 23,990,473 of record JAUJPP010000007.1, on the reverse strand, counting down.
TTTAAACCATTATATAGCAATTGTTTGTTTCTGATAAAAAAACAACAACAAAAAACAATGCCTTTCTTTCAACAAATATTAAGTGAAAAAAAATATCCTTGGATTGTCTCTTACCAAATTTTATTCAAGCTGAAAAATCTTCTTTTTTTTTTAATCAAGAAAAGCCTCAATTTTATCAAAAGAATTTTAACAAGCTTATGCATTTTCCCAGCTCAGTAACTAGAAACTAGTACAAAACAAGAGTTCGAGTAAAGAAGAATTCTGCTTCACATTTTAGACATTTTTCTACCTTTTACTTTTAGCAAATGAAGAGCATTTTCATTGTTAAATTTTTGATAATTTTTGAGATTGAAGTGATTGTTTTTGTTGAAGAGTGAAGTGTGATGATAGTTGTTAAGCTTGGAAATATTTATTTATGACATTTTCATAAACATAGTTTTTATTGAGTCTATGAAAACCAAACTAACTTGATATTCTAGTATTTATTATAAGTTATAAGGTATTAATTTATAGTCAAATGGTAGTCTTTGTAGCATAGTCGATTGTAGTCAATAATCTGACAGTATACTTGATATATTTAAAATTATATTTATATTTATTTAATTTTTTCAATCTAATCTGAGCTTTAGAGAGTAGAATTTGGCTAAAAAAAGAATTTTTTCAAAATGTCAGTTATATAAACCAAGTTGTAATTGAGCAGAGATAATCAAATTTTTTGGACCCTGAGAATTTCTAGAAATCAGGAATTTAGTTAACCATATAGAATTTGACCTGGCTTTGACCTTGGTTGGATATGCAAGATGGATTTGTTTAATAATGTTTCATTTATTGATCTTGCTTGAAGTGGATCATATTGCTCAATTGAAGTACTAAGTAGTAGTCTCAATTGGCTTTCAACTTGAATAGTACTACTAATAATTTTAGATAATATATTACTTATTAATTTTAATTATGTTTTATACCATTTTTACTGGTATAATTTATCTTTGTATATATTATTAAATTTTTAAACATAACTGACTTATTTAACTGAACAACTGAAGTTTAAGAATTCCCAATCTCTATAATCTATTATAAATCAGCAGATTCCATTCTCTTCTTAAGTAAGGGAAATTGGTAGATTTAGACATTTATTCAGGTTGCAATTAAAGGGGGAAAGATCTGTCATTTTCAAGGGTTGATTTGGATCATGAATATATATATATATATCAATCAATAAAAAAGTCCAATAGTGCCGGATACTGCATACATTATTTAATGTTTCACAAGTACTTTCATGTTTTACAACAATCTTCAGGTGAATGGCGAATTATCGTAACTATTCACCATTCACCTCAAGATTGTTGTAAAACATGATACTTTCTAAGACTTTTGACAGTTCGATATATATATATATATATATATATATAGATGATTAGAAAACGAACAATTTCACATAAACATTAAGTTTTCTCAACAGTCTGTTTCGTAGTAGATTTGCTACCACTCGTCAGGAGAACAAGACGGTTTGGTTTGAAATATTGCTATGCATGCACGTGGGCACAGTAACTACACAAGGTGAATTAGACGTCATTTTGTAGGAGAAATTTGCGTGAATGGCGACACGTGCTGATTAGCTCCGAACGCTTGTTTAAGGTTGATTTTTCAGGGTGACAAATGATGAAAAACTTTTCCAGGGTACAAAGGTTACATCTTTTTGATATATTCGAGTATGATGATGAGCGTCCTAGAATTTTCCACTTTATCTTATAGTCTTCGTTGTTTTTTTTCAAAGTCTTAAAGGGTTTAAGCATCACAATTGACGCGAACAAAAAAGTAGTAAACTATTTGGACGTAACCTTAAATTTAAGAACCGGTAAACATTGCCCGTATTTAAAACCTGGCAATATTCCTCGTTATGTTAATGCCAAAAGTAACCATCCTCCATCTGTACTGAAGGCCATACCATCTGGCGTAAATCATCGATTATCATCTATTTCGTCAGACCAACAGGAATTTAACAAAGCTGTAAATGTTTATCAAAACGCGCTCACAGAAAGTGGCTATGATTACAGACTGAAATACGACGAGTCAGCTAAATCTAAGGAACGTAGTAAACGGAAACGGTCACGCAAAATAACGTGGTTTAATCCTCCGTATGATAATAACGTGAGAACCAATATCGGAAGACAATTCTTAAAGTTAATTGATAGCTGTTTCCCACCCGATCATATATTACGACCAATCATTAACAGAAATACTATAAAAGTATCATACAGCTGTATGCCATCAATGAAAAACCTGATAGACTCACATAATGCTGCGACCAGAACGATCCGTAAAGTAACTGATAATAAACCATGCAACTGCCGTCAGAAGCAAGACTGTCCACTAAATGGTGAATGTCGGGCCCGAAGCATTGTTTACCAGGCCACAGTCAGTGCAAATAATAAACAAGAAACCTACGTCGGACTAACAGATACTGAATTTAAATCGAGATACGCTAACCATCGCCAATCTTTTCGAGATGAGAGATTAAAAAACAGCACCGAACTCAGTAAATTCATTTGGACTTTGAAAAAAAACAACGAAGACTATAAGATAAAGTGGAAAATTCTAGGACGCTCATCATCATACTCGAATATATCAAAAAGATGTAACCTTTGTACCCTGGAAAAGTTTTTCATCATTTGTCACCCTGAAAAATCAACCTTAAACAAGCGTTCGGAGCTAATCAGCACGTGTCGCCATTCACGCAAATTTCTCCTACAAAATGACGTCTAATTCACCTTGTGTAGTTACTGTGCCCACGTGCATGCATAGCAATATTTCAAACCAAACCGTCTTGTTCTCCTGACGAGTGGTAGCAAATCTACTACGAAACAGACTGTTGAGAAAACTTAATGTTTATGTGAAATTGTTCGTTTTCTAATCATCTATATATATATATATATATATAAATATATAGTCTTCAGAACGTTTGAACGTATTAAACTAAATATTTCCCAATGTATGTTTGGTCAAACCCATAGCAAACCTATCCTTTTAAGACCTTTTGAGAGGACTTAAATGTGAAATTTGCAATGACCAATATATAGGGAATAGTTCTTACAATGTGGATTGGCTGAATGGCTTAGGAAGAAAATTTACACAAACAAATCTATACTTGATGGCAACACAAGAAGTGATACTGAACTTCTATCACTAACATGGTTTCAGAAAGCTGCACACAATTTATGTTTTTAATCAGCTGATCACAATAAAAAATAATAGTAAATATTACGTGATATTATTTATAAGTATTATAAAATTCATCTCAATTCGTATCAGGTTGTAATAAATATTCTTCTATCTCATTTTTCATCTTTAATCTGCAAATAAAGTGAGAACAATCAATGAAGAGAAATAAGGAATTAATAACAAATTTGTTTTTGAAATATCAATATATTAATATATAAAATATATAAACAATAACAAGAGAATTTTAATTATCAATATTTCTTTAGAATATCAACTTTTAAAAATTTAAGAAATTATACCTATTTTGGTCTAGAGAATTCACTTTGATGAACTGTGGTAGTTGATCAAAATCATCCTTCAAAAAAGAACAATATTTCTTAAAGGCCATGGTTTCTGGGCGTTGAATATATATCAATAGTACACTTTAAAGTACATGCATAAAAATCATAAAATTCATTCATTAATGCCACAAACTACGGATTTTACTTTCTATTTCTGATAATGTTTTTTTTCCTTTATTTATATCATAGTCTCATGACTTTTTGTAATGTTAATATTCCAACGCAGAAAATTCTGGATACACAGTTATAAATTTGAAGACTGAATTTTCGACAGTGAGATATAAACACTATTACTGACTAGCTTAGCTTATAACTTTTTGTTTCCTCTAAGACTAAGGTATAATAGGTCAAACAAATGGAAAACTAATCCACTATATCTTATTATTTGTATCTACATATTCATTTATGGTCATTGCACCAAAACAACATAATGGAGTTCAAATAGTTAACGAAAAAAATTAGCATTAGCAATCACACAAGTAAATTCTTCATAGGACTACATTTTCTTAAACTCATAAGAACTTACAATTTCGGATAAGGTAACACGACATCCATAACATAAATTCTGCTTTATTTCACTCCTTGATAAAAAAAAAGATATGAAAATCAAAAATTGGTATTTAGCGAACATGGTTATAGCATATTTGTCATCATATTGTGTCTTTTTTCTATACAAATAAAATGTAAAGATAGCTTGCCAGGCAAGGTAACATACGCCCACTTCAGCAAACAGAATATTCCATGTTTTTTCATTTAATCCAGGGCAATAACTCATAAACCGACATCTGGAATCGCACCATTTTTTAACTTGTCCGAGATATTATCAAGATGAATACACATACCAAGTTTCATTCAAATCTGATAAAAACTACAGCTTCTATTGCGTACACAAGTAAATTTTAACGTTTTTTCATTTAATCAAGGGCCATAACGCATAAACCGACATCTGGAATCGTGCCATTTTCGAACTTGTCTGAGATATTATCAAGATGAATACACATACCAAGTTTCATTCAAATCGGATGAAAACTACAGCTTCTATTGCGTACACAAGTAAATTTTAACGTTTTTTCATTTAATCAAGGGCCATAACTCATAAACCGACATCTGGAATTGTGCCATTTTCGAACTTGTCCGAGATATTATTAAGATGAATACACATACCAAGTTTCATTCAAATCAGATGAAAACTACAGCTTCTATTGCGTACACAAGTAAATTTTAATGTTTTTCCATTTAATCAAGGGCCATAACTCATAAACCGACATCTGGAATCGTGCAATTTTCAAACTTGTCCGAGATATTATCAAGATGAATACACATACCAAGTTTCATTCAAATCGGTTAAAAACTCTGGCCTGTATCGCATACACAAGTAATTGTTGACGGACGGACCGACGGACGGACAGGGGTGAAGGCAATATACGTCCACATTTTCATGTGGGCGTATAAAAAATAATTCCATAGAGATCATTTAATATCAATATTTAATCTTACTTATTGGTATGGGCATTGTGCCAAGAGTACAATATTTTTTGTAGGTTAGTGGTCCTACATCCTTGTGTTATAATTATTAATGAACTTATTGGAATGCTTTTGGCCATTATATTCAATCCATTTTATTGTACAATATCTTTATGGAATATATCAAACCCCCATATTTCATATCAGAATTTGTATATTGGCCTACCTAATATCAGTACTATCAGACACTGTATCAGTTGATGAGGTAGCTTGTCGTCCTGTTTTAGACAATTTCTCTGAAAACTCCACAGCAACTAATGCTGATGCTGGACCTACATAGGTGTCAATTGGTGACTGACAAATAAAGAAACAAATGACATAAAAAATATGCATTGTCTATCCACAAGTTGTAATGTTATTTTACATGGGTCAGAATAAGGTCCAATGCACAAGGACATGGTCCTGTCTAACATTCAGCCCATTGTGACAATATAATGAATGATGAGAAAGAAAAAAATATGCATATTTCTATATATATTTGCAATTTGTAAGTAAACAAAATCAAACTATTTTCAATAAAAATTTCTGAAAATTGGTGACAGAATAGAATGAAATACGTCTTTTACGAATTAGACATGGCTTGACACCAAGAATGTACTAGAAGATATTTTAGTCTTTAACAAATATTTACCTGACAAAATATACATCTTTCATTTTGAATGTCATCATCTGATACACCTAATTTCTCACCAGTTCTACAAATCCAATTACATGTATCATAAGATAAGAATAACTACAATGTTATGACAACAGAAATATGGAGAAAAAACTCATTACTTTATGTTTAAAGGGACCCAGGCTTGATTTGTTTTGGACAATCATCCCACAGCCTCAAACACATGAAATCTTTTGCTTAGCTAATCAGAAATAGTCTACAGAGCTTACCTTTGAAATTTGAGCCTACAAATCCATGTGTAACCATAATTGTCCGTGTTTGAAAAATCATAATGTCTTAAGATATTACGAATGTCCAGCCAAAATGGAAAACGGTTCATCTTGATAATCAAAGAGTTATCCTTCCCGTCGTGCAATAGCGGTCATTTATATAAATAGACTACAACGCATTTTCAATTGTAGACTTTGTCAACAGGACACACAATTTTCAGACTGACTGGAGACCAGCCGCGTACAGGAAAAAAAAATTTAAAGTGAAATTTTTTGTTTGAGGTATATTTCAAGGTATTTTGCGATTTTCTTAGAGCTTGAGTATTTTTGAGGACTGTTGAAATGTAACAAAGGCCCAAAATGACCCCTAAAAATCAAGATTGTGCCCCTTTAAGCATATGTAAATTCTTACTTTAAGTTAATCATAACAATTTCATTATATATCTGAGTTCTGCCTCATGTTTGCATGAAAATCCTAAAATGAGATTATGAAATATATAGAATATAGATGATTGAACAAGAGGTTTGGCTAAGGACTAAGGATCCTTAATGAATCTAAGTTGTTATCAAGTAATATACTTGTATGTTTTCCTTTTTTTTACCATTGTAATTTGATATTGCACTCTTCAAACATGATCTCACCTTACAATATTACTAACAGTAGAAAAATAATCAGCTTGTAAACCAGTTACAAACTTCTCTGTTAATTTCTCTATACTAGATATAGATGGAACCTATAATAGAATCATAAATTCACAACTTGATACTAACTTCCATTATAATGTTTGTATATTGCTGTTTAACTAGTTTCAAAAGTTAGGAGTTGATCTGCACTTGACAAAAATTAGCAATTTTTGATAGATGTATTGCAATAATATGAACAAACTTAAGGCTAAAATTTTATTAAGGAAATAATTTAAGCATTACCTTTGTTGAGAGAGTTGGAGTAAAAACTGAATCTAATTTGTTCATTTGATTATAAACAGCTACCTCTTTTATTGATAAATCTCTACAATGCAAATAAAAATACATCTATCAGTTTTTTACACTAGAAAGCTGATCATTCTGGGATAAATGTTAATAATTTTGAGATAGAATTTGTAGATTGCATTAAAATGCATTATGCACTGTCTTATTTACAACAAAAGATAATTCAAAAAGCATTGTTGCTCAGTAATCATCATGCCACATAAAAGATATTTTTGGTCTAGCACCATTACAGTGACAAGAACATTATACCTTATAGGTCGTAATATCACTACTTCTTTATATCTATTATCACAAAAACCCTAGAAAAAATACATTTATATAGATTTCATGTATATTAAATCATCACAATGAAACATATATTATACTTGCTTCTTATAGATCAATAATTCATAACGTGCGGTCTTAGATTACTTTGCTCTCCTGGAATATTAGATGAGAATTTTATATGGGTTCAATGTGCAAACAGCATCATTCAAAATTGTTACCAATTATATGTCACGACATTCCTGTAGAAAACCAACTGCATCTCAGATTCTTTAAGTTCTTTAAAAAATGTCTTTTAAATAAAAATGAATGTATTAAGGTGTGCAGTAACCTATCTTTTAATGACAGCCAGTCTGCAACTTGTAACAATTTATCATATATTTGTCATAAATATAATTTTACCCGTAAAAACACAAATTCTACTCCGTACAATATTTTCTATTTCCATGGTCAGACAGTAGAAAATATGCAGACTGCAGCAGCAATTAGAGATACGATGTCATTGAGTCCAAAGAACACAATGAAGTAGATTACTCCAATATAAAAGATATCATTCATTATCTTTGTACTTCTTAATTATATTGATGTGAAGTTATTGTTTGTATATATTGTCTAAAGTGTACCATTTTTTGAGTACAAATAAAATATATCATTATTATTATTTATTTACTAAGCTCTGTAAAGTAGTCTTACACCTACCAAAATAAATAAAGATAGCAATGCGATGCATTGAAATACGCCCAAATGGCAGCCATACTACAGATACATATGTTAAAGATTTTTCTACGTTTAACAATATATCTCGGTTAAAAGTATCCTACAACACAAAAATCAGATCAGATCAACTTTAAGTCCCCAATAACCCACATGCCAAATATTTTAATGACACCATATCTAACAAACGTTACAGAAATAACATGATGGCGATTAACAGTAAGTAATGCTAGTTTACCAGGAAATTTATCACAGGAATTATTGATTGATGCACGACTTTCACAAAAGGTTTGCTTCTATTATAAAATATACATTCACAATTTCAAGCCGGTCGTGGGCAGATGTCAAGTGTTCTGAAGTTAAAACTAAATAAAACTTAGGTCTAAAAAAGCCAACGTTTACAAGCGATATCTGATATAAGCTATTGATATCGGGAAGAATCAAATAAATTTTAGTAAGATAAAACCTTTATTAGGCCTGCCGGTATTTAAATATTTTGTCGATATGAGGATATGGCCTTCCAACATAATGTAGGGTAGGAAATCCATTTCAGAATTTGACCTACTTAATCAGAGATTTTCTTTGGAAAGTCAGTCGAGAAGACTGTCGTCAAGATATTGACTCTCACTATTTTACATGTCATAATAACATTGTTTGACGAATGCACTGCATACTTTGATAATATAATAACACAAACACAAACCTTCGTGAAATATAAAAAGAAAGAAATTTAAGCTGTAGAAGTGACAAGATCGACAAAATTTATTAAATTTTAGACCGAGGTTAACCTCGACAATCCAGTCCTTCTGATATCTATGTAATAGTAATTAGTCTGGGTGACAGAGACTACAATTCGCGGGTTTATTGAATTCACGTGTTCTGATTGGTTGTGACGTCGAAAAAGGGGAGGTCTGTCGGATTGTCAATATTGTCGGCTGGAAAATAAGTACAAGACTGTTACCCTGAAGTTTTATGTAATATCTCGGCCAAAAATTGTCCGATCAGCACCAAAATCAATAGGGATCCTCTTTGAATGTTATTAACCAATATAACAAAAATAAAAAAGATCCATTGAGAATTGTAGACTGTAGAGTGAGTACAAGAAAAATGTGAACAGACACACACACACACACACCCACACACACATACATACACACACACAGACAGACAGACAGGGGTGATCACAATATACGACCAAAATACATTTTGGGCGTATAAAAATAATGTTCATAAATAGACTTTGATTGAAACAATAATAGTTTGATTTTTCTAGTTAAAACTCTCAGATAAGTTCAGGCTATTCAGGGACACAATTCTCTAGGTTTTGGCCCTCTAAATTGTGAGATTTCAAAAAATGAATGAAAGAGAATTGTTTCTTACTTACTGTAGAATAAGCAACCTGAGAACCTCGACCTTGTGCGACATGATTTAATATATCAACAGCTAGTCTAGTGTTGGTATTGCCAGTCATTATTTTACTATAACCTAACTCTCCAGATATAGACAGCATTAACTGATTTCTGTAATACAAAACAGAGAAATTCACTATTTTACTATAACCTATCTCTTCAGATATAGACAGCATTAACTGATTTCTGTAATACAAAATAGAGAAATTCATTATTTTACTACAACCTATCTCTTCAGATATAGACAGCATTAACTGATTTCTGTAATACAAAATAGAGAAATTCATTATTTTACTATAACCTAACTCTCCAGATATTGACAGCATTAGATGATTTCTGTAATATAAAACATTGAGATTTATTATTTCCCTATAACCTTACTGTCTAGATATTGACAGCATTAACTGATTCCTGTAATACAAATCAGTGAGATTTATCATTTAACTATAACCTAACTGTCTAGATATAGACAGCATTAACTGATTTCTGTAATACAAAATAGAGAAATTCATTATTTTACTTTAACCTAACTCTCCGGATATTGACAGCATTAACTGAGTTCTGTAATACAAAACATTGAGATTTATTATTTTACTATAACATAACTGTCTATATAGACAGCATTAACTGATTCCTGTAATACAAATCAGTGAGATTTATCATTTAACTATTACCTAACTGTCTAGATATAGACAGCATTAATGATTTCTGTAATACAAAAAAGAGATTTATTATTTAACTATAACCTAACTGTGAGATATAGACAGCATTAACTGATTTCTGTAATATAAAAAAAGGAATTCTTTTTTTTTTTACTATAACCTATCTCTTTAGATATAGACAGCATTGACTGATTTCTGTAATCATTAAGTAACAGTAATAAAACGAACCTGAGATTTCTAATGAATATTTCTTTAGCAGTTAATGTTTTAATGGAGGACAGTAGAGATTGTATAGCTGTTAGATTTTCATCTTCTCTCTTAAAAATATCTTCTGTCGTTGCCATACATTTATAAAGTTCTTTCTTAGGCTCAACTGATAAATTTAACGCCTAAAAAGTGTGAACATGAACAAATCATTCTCTTTAAAAACATCATTTCAAATTATGGAAGATCTTCTAAAAAACATTATTACCAATTACTGTTATTTGCAATAAAACAAGAGTTTAAGATATATACCAGAAATACCAATAAAGTAACAAGTACGGTACCTGTTCTATAGAGGAGAAATAACATGGAAATCCAGTTTTCTTTAATATCTTCAGGACTTCCGTTAGGTTTTCTTGTCTTTTTTCTTCTGATAAATCCAACACAGCTGACTCTGTTAATAAATATAGGCTTTAATTAAAAAAAAGTTGAGCCAATTAAACTGATTTCAAATGAATCAACTTTTATTCCAAAATAATAAGACTTTGTAACCAGAAATAAGGCTGATATGAAAATAAAGCTTACCATCAATATGAAGTATGGCTGGTTTGAAACGTAATTTTTTATGAGCTCTTTCACTAAGTCCCTAGAAAATAGGAATGTGTTAAACACTATGAAGAAAAGCAAACTGAAACATTATGCAAAAACAGAGTTGACATAGCTTTGCAAGATAACAGTTATAAAATATTTTCTACAAGTGGACAACTTGACTCTATTATCAGTCAATCATATTGATGATGGTGATAATCTAAATTTTGTTAAACAAACAAATTATTCTCAGAAAATAATCATATACATGCCTAACATAAATCATAATTTGATTATCAAACATCATACCTCGATAACAAGATGTAATAAAGCTGTAGATGCAGGTCCACCAGAATACATCAATAAAACCTGATCCCCATCTCGTACTATCTTAGATTTACCGATAGCAGAACGAAATTTATGTACTACATAGACAGTAAAACATTCCCTAAAAACAAAATATGTCATGTAAAATTTCAACCACAGAATCTACAATTAAATAAAATTTCAAATAATTTCATTCAATTCATAAATTCACCCACCTGTTCTTGATTTTTCAATACATATTTTTACAAGAAACACTTTTTTTGTTACTTAGATTAACAGATAGTTTAAGCATAAGGGTTACTTACTGACAGAATGCATCATTCATTCTTGTGATAGTAAATGCATCATTTTCACATTTCATACATTTTCTTCCTAAACTAATAAATAGCAAGATATAAACAATACGGTAATGAGTTTTAGTAAGTAAATAAAAACCAAATTACTTAAAGGGATAATAGGTCTTAGAATGTACATAAAATTTGAAAATTTCAAACTTGTCCGAAAAGAGCTATACTCATTAAATATACCTGCTGCCATAAATAACATAAAAAATAAATAAATACCCAAAAAACTAAGTAATTATCCATAAAGATGCATTAAATTATTGAAAAACTTTTAAAAAATTGATTAACCGTTTTTCAAAAATGACTTTGTTTTGTGAGTTTTTCAGAATTTAAGAGATTCTGTTACTTTATGACACCAGGTAAGTTCACTGATGAATATATATTCATATTGACCATTCTTGAGAACCAAAATTTTATGTTCATGCTAAGAAGCTGTATCCCTTTAATAGCACCTGTAATCATTTGTCTCCAAACAAGAATGTTAATATATGTCAATTTATCAGAATATTCGGAAAATTATCTCGCAGTTCAATTATATAACACACAAAGTCTAAATAGGCCAGTTAGGAACTAGACATGCAGCTACTTACACCTCAGGATAAACAATGTTGGCAGTCTATGGAAAATATTTTAATACTATTGATTTACTTAATTTACTATTTTCAGACTTGTGATGTGAACTGAAGTAAGAAAACTTGCTTTCGACAATGTTTTAATTGATAGGCCTAAATGGTAACAATGTAGTAGACCTTTATATTTTTTTTTCATCGTTGGCCATAGACTATCTTAAATCAACATAGTTTATACCTGAGGCAGAAGGTATAAATGGTAGGTATGCGCACATATATTACCGAAATGACTTAATACATACTAGGATATTTTCTCTTCAACCTGAGCAACAGCAACGCCATCATCCTCTGTACTACACATCTTAATTAAAATTCTTCACTTCAGTTAATAGATAGTCACGTCACTTGAAGTTTGAACGTTATTCTAAATATATAACCTGCTGTAAAATAAAAATTGGTTAGGGTTATTTCACATTTGAAAATTATTGTTTAAACAAACCTTAAGTTTAAAAAAATATTTTTATAGATAATTGGAATTTCAGATTCGAAATTGTACTGCAGTCTTAGAATGTTTTCTTTGAGAATGGGTACTGAAATTTTTGGAATATTTGTAGACAAAACCACTTCTGTCCGTAGGTTCAGAAACACCAGTTGCTGTTCTTTACTCGGGTCTGACTCTAGTGATCCACAGTCATTGCCAAAGCTGACCAGACAGAACAAACGTCAGAAGTGAAGTATTATTGAGAACTAGACCTACATAGAACTACATCGGCTGGTGTGATCCAAACAAATCAAAATTTTTATTTCAAAGAAGATTCCAATATCAACATCGTCTAAAGATATGATTTTTTGTTGTGAAATTTTACACATGGTTTTATTTACATTTTTCTTAATGGGCCAATCTCTCCTTCGACATTGAAGAGTTTTATACCATTTTTGTTTTTCTTTACAGAAGAGTTTCAGTAATGGGCAACAAATATCAGTTATATGCACTCAGACCACCGTAACATTTCATGCTACTTTGCACGACACTGCTACGTCGTCCAAATCCTCTTTCTCCATCCCTTTTGTCTAAAATTGCTGTTTCTTTCAGATTTTGTGAGAAAGAAAGCATTATTTACAAAATAGTTGTGCAATGGCAGTCAAGTGGATGTTGACAATTGCAGTGGTCTTCCTTTTCATGTGACTATCTTCAGATTTTCATGGTCAGGATTGAATTCCTATATATGACACAAATTTATTTTTTTGGGTTGGAATTTCATCTGACATATATCTAGATAACTCAAAGTATGCATATACCTTTGTAAGCAAATGACAGTGTTTCACTGATGCACCCCTGCCTCTATTAGGCTCTGCATTGGATATCATTTGATGGCACTTGTCAATCATATCTTTCTTATTTCTCTAACAATTTTGAGTTTTGTAACCTAAATCCGGCCCAGTAAAATACTACAATTACAAAAGTTTTCCATAACAAGTTTAATCATATGTACAGAAGGCCATAAACAAATAAATAAATAAACATGAAAATGTACACAGCAAGATATTGCAACATTATTGGATGTATGCGTCGATTTCCTTACATATACATACTTAAATCAGGTAATTAATTGTAATAGTAACAATAATAGGAAGACAGATATTGAATATTACGTATGTTGTCACAAATATTAAGAAATAGAACTCATTTCGGGAGTTAAGAATCACATGTCCATACTGTATTATGCATTTCATATTTAAACCTAATATGGAAGTTTTATATGGCACTTTGTTTCATCTTATGTTATTCAAATGCCTTTTTGAAAAAGTACCCAATCCTTCCTAAAGATGACAGGCTCGCCATTTTCAGGGAATGAATTGGTTCTTGGATATATGTAAATACTCTTCAGAAGTACTAGAAATGCTCAAAAATCGCATAATTCATTCAAAATACTTCAAACTAAGATTTTTATTTCTATATACATATGCCTTTTTTATATCACATTCTGAAGTGTTCCCTAATATAAAGTATTATTATATATAAGTATATAGAGAAAAGTTAAAGAAATATGAAATTCAGATCTAGCAGTAAACTACATGGCATCAAAGTGAAATTTGTGAGAATCTTGTAACTTTTCTCTTTTGTCTTCAGCCTGAAAATGAAAAGGTTAGAAATGAAATCAGGTTCCATAATGCTTTTCATATAATCCTTAAAAGACATTCGGAAGTATCACTGCAGGTGAAAGAAATACTACAAGTCCACCATTTAACAAAGACTCATTTTGGCCAAGCTTAAAATTTATATTTTTTGACATCCTAAGAGGAAGCATATCTTTATGAACAACAATGATATAGATATCTATTTATGTTTCATTACAGAATGTTACCTGTATGTGTAATAAAACAGAAATAAGATATACATAGATCTTTATATCCATAAAATTCTTGTTCTTACTTTTCATATTTTTAATAATGAGGAAGCAATTTTCTTGTAAAAACCATAACATTTTATTTTTAAAGTTTTCTCGAAAAATATCAGTGGTAGCGACTCACAATGCTTACAATTATCATTATACAGGATGTTTTTGTAAGTTATTTGTTAACAGTTTACTTACTCTATCTCTCCAATGTAATATAGCAACTATTATAGCTATAAAACCACAAACACCCAGTAACGCTGCTCCTGTTAATAATACTAATTTACTGGGGGTTATAAATAACTTGTTACTCCAACTGAAATATAACCAGTTATTCCGTTTATAATACGAGTGAGAAAGTAAAGGTTGGCTTGATATTAACTGTGAGACAGGACTATGTTCTTGTGTATTGGGCTTCATTCTGACCCATGTAAAATAATGAGTTTATTATTATTATGTAAAAAGCACTTAACAGGATTATAGCGAGGTTTCCTAAACTTTTTTTTGAGATATTATTGATTTGCATCATTCCATCATGATGTCAGATTAGCTTAAGTGGATTTTCAATAACCATAGACGATTGACTACAATTTGGAATTTATGGTTTTAGTTTCCCTGAAACACTTAAAAAGCTTCTAAAGTGTCTTATGAAGAGATCTACTAAAGAAATTCATTCTGACTGAAAAATTGAACACAAAATTTCATTGAAGGAAATAAGGCATTGAATTCACAAATAAAGTGTAGGTCTTCTGAGAATTCTAATTGCTTATAAAAGAAAAGAAAACTCTGACCTGCTGGAATCATCTACAGGAAAAGGTGTTATAACTAAACGTGAATTAGGAATGATAGAAGTAAATTCTTTATTTCTTGATTTCTGTGAAAAGAAAAAAAACCCAAATAATCAGTATTCTTTGAACAATATTGGCATTCCAATATACAGTAAAAATAGTTCTTGAGGAACCACTATTTCACATGATATAGCCTAATTGTTGCCATCTTTATCTGAAACTTGATTAAGTCCCATATCTGGAACCAAATTGCCTTTGCAATGACAGTTATTTGTATGTATAATCTCAAAAAAAGAAGTATAGTTCACAAACCCGGCCTGGGCAATCAGAATTTAAGTTTTAAAAATAACTTACTGCACCAGGAGGGTAGGGAATTCCTACTACTAATTTATCTACAAAATTAGGGGTTTGACCTAAACCAAATACTGTAAATGGTAACTGTAGTGAAAAATACGCTGACTGTACAAGTTGTGAGGCTGAAAGAATAACATGATAATTAAAGTATACAAAGATATACAAATTATGGCACGTTTTCATTAAAATGAAGTGTAAAAACTTCATGTAAAAAAGCAAGGATGTTATCACTATTGGCCTGATTCAACAGAACCAGACCATTTTTGAGAATAGGCGCACCAACAGTCCTCTATATTCTGTGATGAGAATCAAAGAAACAGATGGACAATAAGTATAATTTCTCCATCAATATATCCTAACAATTTGAAATAAAAATACTGACCTATACCAATTTGAGAATCACCATTTGAATTAACAGTTTCATATTTAATGGCTGGACCCACTTGATTGACTCCATATCTCTAAAACATACAGAAATAAAATGCAAATACTTGCATAATAAAAGTGGTTTAAAATCAATCCCATTTTTCACCTCAGTTGTTTGGGGCCACCTTTTAATGTTGTCATGCCAATTGTAAAGCGGTCCAATCAAAACTCATGTTAAAAAGACAATTGATTTGATAATAATTTACCTGATGGCCATCTGTACATTCTGATTTACACAAACCACTTAATACTGAAATAAATAA
Organism: Nipponacmea schrenckii; assembly: GCA_030562195.1. Lineage (NCBI taxonomy): Eukaryota > Metazoa > Mollusca > Gastropoda > Lottiidae > Nipponacmea > Nipponacmea schrenckii. The sequence goes on along the minus strand of JAUJPP010000007.1, from coordinate 23,974,206 downwards.
GTACATTATATACACATCAGACAATTAATATCTATATATCTAATATTCAACCATTCAGTCTAACACCACACAGAATTGATGACGACACTAGCTACATATGCTTGAATCATGTAAGACCCTTTGCAGTTAGGGGAATCATCAAACTTTTACTTTTAGAGGAATTGCATGAACTAGAGAAATCGGACTGTAAATGGAAACGGAATGGTGCAAAAATTGATGCTACCATTATCCCCCAATACACATATAAATGTTAGAAAAATTTCTTTAGTATTTAGATTAGATTGATTTAAGTCATCCATTGTTATTTGAGCAATAATGATTATCAGGATTTTATAAGCAGATATAACTTACCCATTACTTTAACAAAATAAGCATCTTCAGTAAAAGTTTGAGACAAGGCAACAAGTTCACTCTTTTGACCATCATAATTTGACATCAACACATCTAATACACCCTATAATCAGGAAAAAAAACACATATTAAACAGTATTTGTTTACAACTTAAAGGCTGATTACACATGAGCTATAAGCATAATAAATGTGATTTCATTAATGCATCTTCTCTCCACCAATGACAAAAATCTTACTTAAATTTACATGAACAATGCAGTTAATAAAAGCACCCAATTAAAATCTGTCTAAGATAATGATGTTCTGATGTTATCTATAGATATGTGTTTGTAAATTCTTCACTATACAAAAGCAGTGCAAAAATGTATTTTGGGAACACATGTATCAACTTCTACTTGGTCTAAAAGAAAAGAAGATAGGAATGACAAAGAAATTAATCATTTTCAAATTAAATTAACTTACATTTTCACCAATATCAAAGAAGGCCACTAGTACTGGATTACTAGTCTCTTTCGTTGGCCCAATGAAATTCATTTCAAACGTTCTACTGAAGCCACCACACGATCCACATGGCACATTTTTCATCATAACCTCTTTTTGGACTTTAGTCCTGTCAAAAAATCAGAATAAATCGTGAAAATTATTGTACAGATTTAAGCAAAAATTAACACATGGGAAATAGGGGAATGTAGGAAAATATGTTTTCACTTATTTTAAAGTTTTCAATTATAATTGAACATTTAGTACATTCCATTTTAAAATATTCTCTATAAAAATAACGTCAGTTTGATTAATTAGCATATTTTCGAAAGATTTTCAGGTATGATTTACAATGTTTTTGATGTTGAAAGTACAGAAAACTGACCCTTCGGTAAAATAGTTAACACTGACTTACTTATTATGTAATGATAATATTGTTAATGCATCAGGATATCCATCGAAATTAAGGTCTCCTATTCTTAAACTTAATGGCACATCAAGAAGTGGGTGAAGTGAAGTTGGTGTAAATCCCCATAGGTTGTTATTATATTTAAACTCAACATCCAATTTATACCACTATAAAACAATATGTAATTTAGAACAACAGCATTTTTCATAGCATCTTAAATTAAATCATGATTTTAACACTATAACAAACTGAGCTACAATCTGTAGTCATAAAATGCATGGTGGTGAATGACTCAGTGGTTAGCGAGTTGGACTGTCGTCTGCTAGGTTCGAATCCCGATCGGTGCGAGGAAATAAAAATTAGATCTGATTCCTAGGCCCGTGCTTTCCCGGAACTACGAGATAGTAGTTTCCCCCCTCTAACTAAAAGAATTTAAAGATACTAATAATACCTTTTCTTTGGAATACACATAAATAACACTTGTAGAACAGTCCTCATCTGAACAGCCTGGTAACACTATATCTATACTGTGATCACTATCTGTAAAACAATACACTTATCAGGTTACTGTAGCAATTGAATAAAATAAATTCAATCTTTTGAAAGTCTTTTGTAATCAAGTTCAAATATGATGTAAACCTGGCCTAAATTATGGCATACGATAGTCTGCTAATCTGCAATTTTCATTGTAATCTTACAACATTTTCAGCACTGACTCTATGATACATGTATAAACATATTTTATAAAATATTTACAATAAATTGCTCACAATTTTAGGCTTAGCTTATAAATAATTGCTAAGCAACTTACTCATATCAAGAAAAGAAGGTTGACCAAATACTTTGATATCTGTTGGAGCCTCAATTGTTTGATTCCAAACCAGTGCACCATTCTGTAATAAAGGAAATCTGTTAATTTCAAATCTCTGACAATGTCTTATTTCATATGTATTACCATTCTGCCTTTGGAATGCTTACTTGAAAACTTTATCAACAGGTATATTATCAAGGGATAATATGTCTTAGAATATTCTTGCCTACAGCTAATCTTTGTGTTTAATATTAACTATTTATATTCAGTATGCATACCAAACATTATCAATTTTAAAAAGCGACAATAGAACTATATTCGGAATTTCCAAAAAAGGTGGGCAAGCGCTGAATCCGTTGAATTTGATAAAAGATAAAAGTATCTAGGTAATCAACTCTAAAACATGAGAAAGCACCACTCATCCATGGACAAGCAAGCTCGGCAATCATTTTCCAATGTATACAAACAAATATTACCCAGGACTAATATTCAAGGGCATGGGAAAACCAGTTTTGGGATCTTCTTTTTCATATCTTAGACAAAATGAAATTATAATAATAGAATAAAAAAATTTAATTTCACTCAAACTTGGCCAATAACAGTATATATCCATCAATAGACTTACAGTGGTGACATAACTATACATCAAAATCCTTCTAAAACGCGATAAATCCAATAACTATATAAAGGCTTAATGCATCCATCATCGATGAGATGTTGCTTTCTCAAGTTTTAGCATTGATTACTCAGATACTTTTTTTTACCAAACTGAACGGATTCAGCGCTTGCTCAATTTTCTTGAAATTCCGGATATACTTTTATTGTCGCTTTTTCAAATCTAAAACTTGACAACAGGCCTCAGGCCTATTGAATCCTGACAAATAAAATTGAAGTTCTCCATCTCATTATAAAATAAAACATCAATGTGAGTATGAAAAAGTATTAAAAACAAATCAATACCTTATTTAACCATACTTCAAATTGTAACTTACTACTGTTACCAGAAGATACAGTAATTAAATCTGAAAAAACATTTTGAATCATCTTACTCAATAATAAATTGTCATTTCAAATTATTTCTACAATTTGCTTAAGAATTGTGATTTTCAATGGATCTGTATAATTAGCAAAACAATTTCAAATTATTTCAAATGTTCACTTCACTTCTCTTTTCAGCAATAAGGCCACACTTTCTTATTTTTTGGATTACGGGGACCCTATCTTTAAATTCACAATCGGAGGACGAAATAAAAATAAAAATAAACTTTCACTTTTCAATTTTTATTTTATTTTCTGACTTCAAGACACAATTTGTTCTTATGTCGGGAAAAAAAATGTTCTCACGTCAGGGAAAAAAAATGTTCTAGATACGTTTACATGTTAAAGTTAGCTTTTTCGCTAACACAACAAAATAATCACCCTTCAAAATATCAGTTGAAAGCTTCATTGTTGAATGTTGTGACTTGTGGCGTTGTTCACCTCAAGCTCAATCAGTTCTTTTTTCCTAGTACAGTTGGAGAACCGTGCCGAGAATGTTTTCTAAAAATTCATCCGTACCGTTCTCAGAACCGTAAACAGGGTTATAATATATTTTGTAATTAATGAAAGATATGGAAATAAAGTCTGATGCCAGAGTAATGAAATAGTTTGCCGGTACAGTTTATGAACAGTGTTGCACTTGTTTGACTGTTTGTTTGGAATTTGAGGGGCGTTCGATGCCTTCTTTGTTTCGTTTCCATTGAAATCATATTGAAGGTGTCACCCCGGGAGCAAAAATCGAATGCAACCACCTCGCAGATTCTCGTAAATGTGCACTGCTTGAACATTTCTGACAGTTCAGAGATTATTATTAACAATGATCAACTAACGGAAAGATCAGAGATAACGGATTAATTAATCAACACTGATATATCGCTTCCGAATATGATTGTTTCGACCAATTCTCTCATGGAATGGTGTCGACGAGTTGAAATCTTTCGACAAGTTGACCGATAAAATTGTGTCGACTAGTTGACAAATTTGACGAATTGGCTGGTATTCTTCATTACGTCAGTACAACTCGGAACGCGGAATGTCGCACCAGATAAATAAGTCCTATTAATTTTGGAATATTGCACTCCCACAGTAATTTCTAAAATATTTTTAATAAAAAGTCGACACAATTTGTTTACTTTGTTGAAAGTTGAAAGTAAGAGTAGGCCTAAAGATTGTTCGACTACGAAGGTCGGGTGGTCCGCGGTCCGAGTCATGTATTCTGTCGAGATAAGTCAGTCAGTTGCAAGGTAAACAAAAGTCGTGAATTTCATTGTCCAACAATTGAAAAAGTAGCCTTTTGCCTTCTGAGGAAAAATCCTTGACTGAGATTAAACTTCATTTTAAATTCTCTTGAAGTTGAAATATTCGAATGATCGGAGACAATAAAAATAGACATTTTTTCAATTTTAATTGAGTGGCAAATTTCTAATTTGTTTTCATTAGACTTTTTTTTTTTTTTTCGGGAAGCTCCCTAGCCCAACTCGAAAATGGTATAGAAATTTGGTTTGAAAAATACGATAAGATACGTACTGGAATAGAAAATGAATATATAAAACTAAAATTTTTATGCATCAGTAGTTAGTAATTGCATAATAATAATATTCATAATTCCATAACTTTGTTGCTAATTATCCGATCGCTTTGAAAATTACAGAATATAGAGAAGTCGCCTATAAAAATAAAACCGCATCATAAAAAAATTTCTACCGCTTCTGGTTCTTGCGTGAGAACTACCGTTTTTTTAGAACCGCGTTGGGTCACCCAGCTTCCGGTGTATGTAAGAAATCAGTACAAAAGCTATACATATATACTATCAGGCATAATGAAAACTGTTTTAGAATAAAAAATCCAAACCGGAAGTGATACTTTAGGTGTCATCATAGAACGGTAACATTCAGCAAAATTTTAATAAGTCCGCTAATTTTTATCCGATTTGTCCGATTTTGGTGTTTTTCGAAACTTTGTTACTTTATCTAAAACTTGTTAGGAACAGAATTTTGATTTTCAAAGTTTTTAATGCCCGATTGAATTTTTTTGAAAATTCAAAAGGCCAAATCAAATGACCTTGACCTTCAATGACCCTGAATTTTTTCATGTAGAATGTTCTTGACCTAAGCTATCCACACATATGCCTATTATGATCGACAACATTTTTTTTGACCTTCAATGACCCTGAATGTTTACAAGTTGAATGTTCTTGACCTTTGCTATCACACGTAGGCCTATAATGGTCGACAACATTTTTTTTGTACCCATTTTTAAAAAAATTCAAAAGGCTACATCAAGTGACCTTGACCTTCAAATACCTTAATAATTTTCAAGTAAAATGTACTTGACCTAAGCTGTCCATACATAGGCATATGCTTATAATGGTTGTTAACAAGTTTGTTTTGAGTGTGTAAAAATTCAAAAGGCTATATCACGTGACCTTGTATCAAGTGGCCCCATAGGGGTTGTTTGCCACTCTCAGTACTGTTCACAGTTCTAGTTTTATTTTGATTTTCAACTTCTTGGCATCGGCGGGCCTGTAATCCAAAGAAAAAAAAGTGTGGCCTTACCGGTAACATCTATAATTTCAAAAAGATTACACTCACCAGCTGTTAAATCTGTATTAAAATCTAAAAAGGCACTTGACTGTGGTATATATAATGGTGGCAAGGGTGATTGTGATGTTCCATTTTCAACTTTTGTTGTTGTATAATTCTGTTGTGTACTAGAAAGAAAGCAAGACTTTTTTTAACAAACAAAACGTTCACTTATGACTATGGCCTAAAGGGATAATAGGTCTAAGAAGGAACATGTAATTTCAAAATTTTAAACTTGGCCAAAAAGAGCTCTTTTTCATCAGTAAATATACCTGCTACCATAAATAACATAAACAAATAAATAAATAACCGAAAAACTAATTAAGCAATTATCCATAAAGATGCATTTGATTATTGAAAAACGCTTAATAAATTGATTAAGAGTTTTTCAAAAATGACTTTTGTGAGTTTTCCAGCTTTTAAGGGATTCTGTTACTTTGAATGATGAATATATACTCATATTAACCATTTTTTGAAAACTAAATTTTAAAAAGGCAGTATTCCTTTAAATATAAAAGATCCTGCAACTGAATCAGAACATCAAACTTTGCCAACATTTCATTGCTCTAAAACAATTTGTTTTATAATATCAAACTTATCATACTTAAATATCAGATAAGTTCTTTCTCCATCTTTTGTTTCAGCCAGCAAGTCTGGTATCATATCAGCATTAACACTGAAAGGTAAATATTTTATAGGAAATATATAAATTACATAAGATAACTCAATTAAAAATGAAACCATTGCAATTTTAATCAGGCATTATCAGATTCAAAAGAATAGAAATAAGCTCATGAAGCAAAAGGTTCCGAAATAAAGCTGATATCAGAAAGTTATAAACGAAGGAATATTATAAACCACTCTTTCTAGTTCATGTGCTATTTAATTTTCATTTGAATCAATGTTCACATGTATTGGATTAATCATATTGAGTTTTCCTTTTAAATAGATACCACTACTCACTCTAAGACAGCAGGTTGATCTTTAAATGATTCTTTCAGAACTAATGGCTGATCGGCTACAACAATATGTAATAAAATTCAAATTATCTGGTGTTGTATATCAGATGCAATTCAAAAAAAGTTTATATGTTATTAACATTATCATAGAAAAACAAGCATATAAGGGGTATCAAAAGAATTGAAATGGGAATTTAAAATATCCCCCTCATAGTCCTCAAAGTTATTGAAAAATTTCAATTTGATTCCAGTATCAGCGTGCAAGGTAGATGAAAAAGCAAATTTAATTCAAATATGTGATTGATAAATTTGTAATGTCATGAAGATTCTCCCCTATGATGCTAGACATATCTACTAGTACCATACCTAAATTCGACTTGGAAGTTCCCCAATAGATTAAAACTTCTAAAGATCCAGATTTTTCACCATCCTTCCTCCTTGTTACTAGTAAATCCATTTTTGAATCCCCATTGAAATCCATAGGTATCAAACTAACCATATAGCTGTCATTATTCTGCTTACTAGATATCAACTCCTTTTGGGAATAGGAAGCATCAATCTTCTCGGTTTTACCAAATATAACCTGTACTGATTTGGCTGTAAATAAACAAATTAAAAAACATAGGGAAAACTAAAAAGGCTTAGTAGAAATACACAAATAGTTTACATGCAGTCCTCAGTACCGTAAAGACACTATCTTAGAATAAACGGTTCTAGCACTAAAAATTAAGGTTTTGTTTTGTCAACTTATTCTTCGCCGGACGAGGTGCATACATAGTAGTATGTTTATATTAAAGAATTGTACAAAATATCTTTTTTTTTTTTATTCACCAAAATATCTGTTACCGTTTTAACTGGATACTGTACACTACACCTCCCCACTTAACTAACGAAAGTACTTAACGAAAGTACTTTACTCTTATCATTTTTACTAACTAACTTATAACATTGAAAATACCAGAAATCTTTTTTCGTATTTGTATTATTTCACTCATAAATTTATCAGACCCATAAGGAAAAGGACTAGTTAGATTGATAAACAAATAATCAAAACAAACCATCGTCTGCAAGTAAAAAAAAAAGTTGCTTTATCAGCATTAAAGTCACCAATTGTACAAAATATCTTTTTTTTTTTTATTCACCAAAATATCTGTTACCGTTTTGGTGGAGTTGTTACCGTTTTAACTGGATACTGTACACTACACCTCCCCACTTAACTAACGAAAGTACTTAACGAAAGTACTTTACTCTTATCATTTTTACTAACTAACTTATAACATTGAAAATACCAGAAATCTTTTTTCGTATTTGTATTATTTCACTCATAAATTTATCAGACCCATAAGGAAAAGGACTAGTTAGATTGATAAACAAATAATCAAAACAAACCATCGTCTGCAAGTAAAAAAAAAAGTTGCTTTATCAGCATTAAAGTCACCAATTGTACAAAATATCTTTTTTTTTTTTATTCACCAAAATATCTGTTACCGTTTTGGTGGAGTTGTTACCGTTTTAACTGGATACTGTACACTACACCTCCCCACTTAACTAACGAAAGTACTTAACGAAAGTACTTTACTCTTATCATTTTTACTAACTAACTTATAACATTGAAAATACCAGAAATCCTTTTTCGTATTTGTATTATTTCACTCATATATTTATCAGACCCATAAGGAAAAGGACTAGTTAGATTGATAAACAAATAATCAAAACAAACCATCGTCTGTAAGTATAAAAACATCAGTTGCTTTATCAGCATTAAAGTCACCAAACGCTGCTATGAGACCTTGACTTGTTTCCCCAAAAATACCAGATGACGTATCTGAGAAGGATGCAAATGTACATTTATATGATATTATGCAGATAAAAACTAATAAATTCCAAAAAATATTCATCATGTCATTTTGACTCATAGTACGACTCCATTTAATCCGAAAGTAGGTCTGATTGACGAAAGTAGGAATTTCAGAGCGACATTCATTATGCAGTTTTTACGACATCATTAAGGACGTCGCCTTGACCTTGATGACAAATGTCAAGGACATTGCATGAAATAAATCTCGCAATGCAATACTAAAAGATAACACTGTCATTGTCATTATTCACAAATTTGTTTTTCGTTATTGATTATTTTCTGTTTCTTGACAGCATTTTCTTGGTTTTGATTGCATGCCAAGCTTGTCTATTTATAGATCTCTGATCGGTTCAACTAAATGTCAAAATGAAAAGAGCCAATAATCTGCGAATTCAGGTTGATAATCGCCTTTGCGTTGCCAGCAGTGGAGGTGGTGCTGAAAACGTTAAGATGGATGTTGACTTAGAAACTCACAAGAAAACAATTAAAACATTAAATGAGTTTTATTTCACTTGTAAGTTATCAAGATTATCTTTCAGAAACATTTGTGCAATTTATTTTTTGATACCAAGTTATTTGGTGAAATCAAAAGAGAAACTGAAGAAGTTTGAGTAAGAAGTTATCTAGTGCCAAGTAGGCCTTCCATTATCACTATACTTTAGAACAAGAAGTTTTATAAGTAGGCATGTAATTAACAGCAGCACTAGAGATCTTGCAGGTTGATGTAAGACTGCTCAAATTTTTGTGCAGTTGCTTTAGCCTATAGGCCTAAAGGTCAATAGTTATAGTCCACTAGTTAAAGATAATCCTACTACTGGGATTCAAGCCAGAGACTAGCCATGACCTTTACACTTTAGTTGACCAGGTTAGGCTATTGTTGAAATTGTTATAGTATGCTGATTTACTGAATGTAACCTTTTGGATTATGATATAACAAGTTGACAAATATTCTCTGCTTACCAGTAATGTTTATTAAATGATATGAAAATAAAAGAACTTTAGAGAACCACCATGCTTAATTAGAGAACCAACATTGTTAATGCATCTTGCATTATATATTTCTAATTCCATCCCAATAACTTACACTTACTTGCATCTATTTCATCATTAAAATGTAAACCCTCATTATATAACCTATTGAACCATCAATTTTATACCTATTCCTATAGTTATTTATTCCCAAATGGACCTAATTTCTTATTGAAAACTGTTATTTCAGTAAAACGACAGATATTACAATATCAGAATTGTTGTCTTGGATTATTTCCCTCCATTGGTTCAGCAGACAATACCAGCCGTACATCACATGTTAGAGATAGTATATACTGTTCTGTAGCAGCATGGGCACTGTCACAAGCATACAGGTACATTTCATTCTTATATACGGTAATCATAATCTTACAATAGTATCACAATATGCTCTCCAAGTTAACTCCTGAACTTGCGCTCAGAAAGTACTGTTATACATTAGGAAAAGAATAATTGTAGAGTACCGGTACTTAAATGTAAAGCATAACACAAATGGTGAACACTTCATAAGGAGATTCTCAACCCAATCTCAAAGAGTGCTCAAAATGAGCAAAATATTTAAAACTCTTTTCGTTTATGTAAAAATTATCATATTAAAACTTCTTTGTTTGTACAAGGTATATGCTACATAGTGATTGAAATAGCAGACTACACCTTACTAATTCAAACTTTATTTCAGGAGAATAGATGATGATAATGGTCGAGCTCATGAACTAGGTCAGATAGCTGTCAAATGTATGAGAGGAATTCTGTTTTGTTGGATACGACAGGCAGATAAGGTAATGATATTTTAAAGCTGTCTTATGAACAGAATCATTCCATGATTAGGATATACAGTGAAACCCCTCGTAATCTCATCCTCTTTAAACCGACTTCCCTGTAAACGAGCTTCCCTCTAAACTAGCATATTTGAAAAGTCCCGGCCAAATCACTATAGGGCCTATAATACATCAGAGAAACCCTGATAAACTGGCACCCACTCAAACCGCAAAGTAGTTAATCTATAGTTTATTGGTCTCTCTAAACCGGCATCTGAATTTGTATAAATTGAAGATTAGGGATTGTAGGTTACGAAAGCACAGGCACAGGCATGTAGGCATTACCTCCAGTGATAAGGAATTGTATGTGCAGTTGTGCAAAAAAAATGAAATGAAAAGTTCAAGTAATCATCTATAATCTTTATAATCTGAAATGTAAAAAAATACTACTGGTTCCCACAGGAACATTAATATCAAGGAATATCAATTATAATAAATGTTTTTTACTTGTGAAAATGAAAAGTTTAATGGAAAAAAGGGAGAAAAGGGACATAGCCTTAAAGCATGTTGAAGATAATGACGAGGAAAGGCACTCTATAGATAGTGGTTACATCAGAAATAAGGAGAAAAGAAATGAATCTAAGAAAGGAGAGGTAATCTACCACGGACCAAGATATCATTTAAATTTTTATTTCGGGTATAGGAGACAACTAAATCGTTTGTAAAAACTGTTGGGAATTTTTCTTGCAATTGTTTGTAGAGGTGGATAATTATACGAGGAACTTGACCAGCTGTACTATTGTATTGAATAACCAAGGGTATAATCTGAAAGTCTACTTGGATATTCATGCCGAACGGATGCATGGTTTGTAATTTGTTAATCCAAAAGTTTTCACGAATTAATCGAACTTTCTTAGTATTCATACCAGGTTGTTCATATATCTGTTCTATTGGAATAATTTTTAGGTCTGTTAATTGATGATTGGATTGGTTAAAGTGTTTAGATACTGTTTTATTTGTTTTTTTGAGGTTGATGTCAGATCGGTGATGATTAAAGCGAACCCTTAACGAATTCATTGTCTCGCCGACGTATTGTTGGCTACATCTTGTACAGGAGATAGTATAAATGATGTTACTGCTGGTACAACTAAGTTTGTACGACACTTGCTTATTAATCACTAATTCAATTGATTATGTATGTAATTATGCTTTTATGTATTACCACTGCTACAGGTAAACCTGCAACCCCTCCACACAGGCAATTATCACGGTCCGATAGAGGGGTTTCACTGTATATCGAACTAATAAGATAATATAATTATCAGCTTTCATTTAAATATCAATGGGTCAAGTTTTTCACCATTTGTATTTGTGATATGATGTTGATATTAAAAATACAGTTGTCTGGTTGTTAGACCTGATTACAGTATTCTTTCAAAATTTGACGTCTTTTCCTGAATGAGAATGATGAATATTGTTCTTGAATTTTGATCAATTTCAATTATCTCCACTAACGTGCAGTCAAACTAAAAGTGTGAACCGTTTATACATTTATGGCATATGGCATATATGAAATTCCATCCTTGTTAATGGGTAAAAGAAAAGTAATTATAAGTACATGTATAAACTGATTTTTTTTTTACAGGCAGAACAATTCAAGCGACATCAGCTGCCTCAATATGCCTTACATTCAACATTTGATATGATAACGGGAGATCCTGTTTATACAGATGAAGAATATGGACATTTACAAGTATGGTTTTGAATTTAGTTCTAAACGAGTATTTGTTTCCAAATGTTGACAACGTCATTCCATTTTGTGTAAAAGTAACTTATACAAAAAAGGATTTTTCCTGATTCAACACTATATAACCATGCCTCTTTTTTAAGATGGTTCTCTTTCAAGCTATGCCATCATCAATGTTGCATTGCCCATTAAAGCAGTACTTGTTATCCATAAAGATAGATGTTGGAAGATATTGTTTAATAATAAAAATGATATTATGGACATTTATAAAGCGCTAGTATCCACATCTGCATTAAACATTTTGTTTGCCTTACAGATGCAAAAATTAATGCATTTACTGAAACATCATTTTTTTTTTTACAGATTGACTGTGTTGCTTTATATTTGATATTTTTAAACCAGATGATATCGTCAGGTTTAAAGGTAATCGTTTTAAGAACTTAAATGCTTTCAAAAGACATGATGCAAAGGGAGCTGTAGTGGCTCAGTTAGTAACACACTTGCTCGGCAAATTTAGGTTGGGATGAACTTTAGGATTTTTCAGCTCTGTATTCCCCTAGTCATTGAAGCAGGTTGGAGGGACTGACATGGAATTCGTCTAGTCGTTCAGATAGCACAATAAACCGAAGCCGCGTGTGTCATAGGCTGTGTCTGTGAAAGATCCCTTGACAGTTGGAAATCGCAAAAATGCTAATGCCGCTGTACTTGCAAAATTTTTCTCATTGTTTCTCATTGCACACTGTATGGTGTTGTCCATCTTCATAAGCCCATAAGGTACTGAAGAGTAGGATGTAAAAGTCCATTCATTTTATTTCATCATGATGCAAAGGAGAGCCTTGGTGGATTTGAATACATGAATTTTGAAACAAAAGGCACTTCCTATATTTGGTGATTGTTTTAAAAGTAATTACGCTAAGGCATCCACAGACAACAACAATTCAACAACTTAAAATGTCCATGTATTTTCCTCAATAAATAGTTCATGTATTTCTTTGTTTGATAACAGATAATATTCACTACAGACGAAGTTCATTTTGTACAGAATTTAGTATTTTATGTAGAGAGAGCCTATCGTACCCCTGATTATGGTATGTGGGAACGAGGTAGTAAATATAATAATGGTTCTACTGAATTACATGCAAGGTAAACTGACACTGTTCATTTAAAATGTTTAGACAGCTTAAATCATTTGCTTAACATGGCATTAACAAAGGACATTTTATGTCCAGTAAACCAAGGAATTCTTGGAGAAATGAAAATACCATGTTAGATTTATTGGCAGAGTTATGTGCTAAACTATCAGATGCTATTTTTTCATTCCTCCTCGAGGTAAGAAATTGTCTGTTGCTGAGTGCTCTCAAGAGTCAATTCAGTTTGGGCATTCTACCCCCCCCCCCCCCCCCAATCAATCAGCTAAGGTTAAGGTTGTGAAGAAGACTGTTTGTAGTAATAATTAGTGACTTGTTTGATGTTACTGATTGGAATTGTAAATGTTTAACTATGTCTTACAGTTCAATTGGTATGGCAAAGGCGGCATTAGAAGCTGTCAATGGTTGTAATTTATTTGGTGAAATAGGAGCTGCCTGGTCTGTTGTATATGTAGATATTGATGCTCATAATAGAAACAGAACTATCTTTGAATCTATTCTACCCAGAGAATCCAATTCCAAGGTTAGTCTGGTAATCTCATGTATTAAAATATAATGGTGACTAGCAGAGCTTATTCTGGTTAATAAACTCTGCAAGTCACCATTACATATTATCGGGTGAAAGACGGATTAAATTATCATCTTAATTTGGGGATTAATTAATCTGACAATGATAAAATTATTACGGGATGAGACCGCATGTTACCTGGCAATTAAAATACGAGTAAGGAATAATATTTTATATATTTATGGTAAAGAATTTTGACATTGAAAACGATAAATCCCGTGAAAATTATGGTTACGATAAGAAAAAAATGTTAGATTTGGGTTTCCCGTAGGTAGATCGGAAGACAGGATGCAAAAGTGGTTAAAACCTGACAAAATCGGTAGAAAACTATTCATGCATGTCTGACTGATTTCTCAAAAAAGTTATAATGAATGATCACTTAATCAAAGTTATCTATCACATATTGCTGTGATCTCATAGAAGACACTGTAATGTCACTAAAGGAACAAAATTGTAAGTGACTTCAGTTATAACGTAAAACAGTTGGTATGGTTCATATGGTCTTGTAAGTAGAAATAGTTCTGAATCAACCTCTTTATCTTTTCTTTTTACAGATTTCAGTGATCTCATAGACTTTAATGCAACGTAACCAAAAGGGATGATGTGATACTCTGGCAGCAAAAAGATAATCCACTTTCATGATTATATGTTGATTTATATTTTACTTTCAGAACACTGATGCTTCCTTACTACCTACAGTTTGTTGGCCAGCTTTTGCCATCCATGAAGAACCTATTAAACTAAGAGCCTTAGATAAAGTAAAACGTAAATTAGAAGGAAAATATGGCATGAAGAGATTTTTACGAGATGGCTTTAGAACAGAATTAGAAGATAAAAACAGAAAGTATTATCGACCTGCTGAAATTAAGGTAGGCCAAAAATTGGGTGTTAAGAAAGAAACAGGATGAATAAAATTTTGTTAAAAACTAGCAAGTCTTTTCTGTATATTCAGTACCAATTTACAGCTTGGTCTCCAAGAATAATTATGATAACTTACACATGCCAACTGAAATAAGAACCCATGACAACCGCTTCATACTAGTAACTCTATGACATCATTCCAAAAGCATAGGCATCATTTTGTTCAATGTTCGTGTTAAGACAGAAAACTGTAACATATATTTGGTCGCTAAATTCATGTTTATGTAAACTATTACATATAATTATATGTTTTGTTATAGAATTTTGATGGTATAGAATGTGAATGGCCTATGTTTTATCTCTACTTTATTATTGACAGTAAGTTGGATCAGTATTTTAATGATTGACAGGTTGACAATGTTGAGGCAGTCAAGAGGACCAATTTTGGCCAGCCCCCTCTCCCCCTTAACTAGATAATGATAATATAATACAAACCCTTTATTATGAAGATGTCAGTAATAGTGTACATTATCTGCCTCTCCTATGGATGATTTTAATTTTAATATCAAGGGCAAACTGAGACCAAACTAATGGGTTGCCTAGTGCCCACACTGTTGCCCAAGTAATCAATCCAGGCCCCTACTTTACCTATAATCAATTATCATGATATTTTTACTTTTTATACGCCCACATGGAAATGTGGACGTATATTGCTGTCGCCCCCGTCCGTCCGTCCGTCCACATTTGTTGTATCCACGATAGAGGCTACAGTTTTTATCCGATCTTAATGAAACTTGGTATACATGTATATATTGATGATATCTCGGTCAAGTTCGAAAATGGAAATTATTGCATGAACGATTTTTGAGTTCTTGCACTTGACTTAAGAAAAATGCGTCAAATTTGGTTTGTATCCACAATAGAGGCTACAATTTTTATCGGATATTAATGAAACTTGGTATACATGTATATATTGATGATATCTCGGTCAAGTTCGAAAATGGAAATTATCGCATGAACGGTTTTTGAGTTATTGCCCTTGACTTAGTAAAAACGTGTTAAATTTGGGTTGTATCCACAATAGAGGGTACAGTTTTCATCTGATCTTAATGAAACTTGGTATTCATGTATATATTGATGATATCTCGGTCAAGTTCGAAAATAGAAATAATCGCATGAGCGGTTTTTGAGTTATTGCCCTTGACTTAGTAAAAACGCGTCAAATTTGGGTTGTATCCACAATAGAAGCTACAGTTTTTATCCGATCTTAATGAAACTTGGTATACATGTATATATTGATGATATCTCGGTCAAGTTCGAAAATAGAAATAATCCATGAGCGGTTTTTGAGTTATTGCCCTTGACTTAGTAAAAAGTGTCAAATTTGGGTTGTATCCACAATACAGGCTACAGTTTTTATCCGATCTTAATGAAACTTGGTATACATGTATATATTGATTATGTCTCGGTCAAGTTCGAAAATAGAAATAATCGCATGAGCGGTTTTTGAGTTATTGCCCTGGACTTAGTAAAAACGTGTCAAATTTGGGTTGTTTCCACAATAGAGCTACAGTTTTTATCCGATCTTAATGAAACTTGGTATACATGTATATATTAAGGATATCCCGGTCAAGTTCGAAAATGGAAATTATCACAGGAATGGTTTTTGAGTTATTGCCCTTGACTTAGTAAAAACGCATCAAATTCGGGTTGTATCCAAAATTGAAGCTAAAGTTTTTATCCAATCTTAATGAAACTTGGTATACATGTATATATTGATGATATCTCGGTCAAGTTCGAAAATAGAAATAATTGCATGAGCAGTTTGTGAGTTATTGCCCTTGACTTAGTAAACACGCGTCAAATTTGGGTTGTATCCACAATAGAGGCTACAGTTTTTATCCGATCTTAATGAAACTTGGTAAACATGTATATATTAAGGACATCTCGGTCAAGTTCGAAAATGGAAATTATCACATGAACGGTTTTTGAGTTATTGCCCTTGACTTAGTAAAAACGCGTCAAATTTGGGTTGTATCCACATTTGAAGCTACAGTTTTTATCCGATCTGAATGAAACTTGGTATAAATGTATATATTGATGATATCTCGGTCAAGTTCGAAAATGGAAATTATCGCATGAATGGTTTTTGAGTTATTGACCTTGACTTAGCAAAATCTTGACAAAATTTTAGTTTCGATGCAATAAATCCTCCAATTTTTCAGAGGATGTTGATGAAACTTGGTGTGAGCATTGGAATTGATTAGGCCTCAGTCAAGTTTGAATTTGACAGTTTTTCAATGAATTGTTTTAAGTTATTGCCCTTGACTTAGTAAAATTGCGTCAAAATTCTATTGTGGTTGCAATAAGAAGCTTTAATTTTCAAAGGATTTTGATGAAACTTGTAAGCATCAGAATTGATAAGACGTTAGTCAAGTTTGAATTTCTGACTTTTTTTAACAAATGGTTTTTGGGTTATTGCCCTTGACTTAGTAAAATTGCTTCAAAAATATTTGTGGGTGCAAAATAAGCTACAATTTTTTAATAGATTTGATGAAACTTGGTATGATTATTGAAATAGATAAGATGGTGGTCAAGTTCTAAATTAACAATTTTCCATGAACAGTTTTTGAGTTTTTGCCCTTAACTTCAATATTAATTCAGTGGATGTTTTTTGAGTTATTTCTCTATTTATTTTTCAAATTCAATGCTGCCAGTGGGCGTATGTTACCTTGCCTGGCAAGCTATCTTATATTATATGAATTAAAAAGTGAAAATAATCTTTTAAAAGGATATTTATTCCTTAATATTTTTGTTATCAAGTTTGCAGGGCCCCTTGCCTGTTAAGTGGGTGGCTTAAGGATTCAAACCATTGACCCATTGCCTAGAAGACTACAATCCACTATATTGTTATGAATATAACCTGACTAGTGAAATTGAATAATATTTTCAGATATATTCCATGGTAAAAAACAGGAAGCTGAAGAGTATATGAAGAAATTAAAACCATTATTATTACACAGTAAGGAAGGTGAGTTTAAACGGGCAATCTGTTTATTATTTGTTGTAAAAATAATTTTTGATCAAATTTATGAAAACTATTTACCATAATCTAGAGAAATGTGTCCCTGAAAGTATTTGAAAGTTTGAACTAAAATAATCTAGTTGTCAAAACTATTACTAGGCTTACGTAAACTTTTTAGATTAGTAAATTCTTTTTGGGAGTTCTTAGACATCTGCTGTGCAGAATTAGGCTAAAACAACAGATAACTGCAGAGAAATTTGTCTCCCAAGTTTTCAAACACCAAACCCAGTTTAAGCTTTAAGTTTAGTATTTACCCTTATAGAACAAATTTCAGTTTGATCAAGTGGATATGTAAATTTGAATATTTTTTGTAATTTTCTAGGTGTGCTTATACCTAATTATTACTATGTACCAGCAGATAAGATAGAGTTAGAAAAGAAAAATCCTGGAAGTCAAGAGAGACTACCCAGTCCTGAAGGCTCCTCAGCCGGTGTCTTTATGTGGGGTCAATCAGTTTATCTTATTAGTCAAATGTTAAGTAAGTCATTCTTTTCTTGAATAATTTGACAGTAAAGAAGACCTTATATATTGTAATTTAATATTCTATATTGTTTAAAGTATTTCTGTCGAGGGCTCTGATTGGATTTATTCTTTAGTGTACAATGATGTCAAGGTATTAGTCTAAGTTCATAATACCTTGACATTGTGAAGAAGGTGATTTTTAATAGATGAAAAATTTTGAATAGACTAGAATAAAAATCAAAAAAACACAAAACAATAGTATTTTGTGTGGATTTTATAAATTTAAGGTGTTCATCTTTCTGTAACCAACTCACAAATCAAATTTGTTTTTCTAATGGTTTGTGACTGTGATTCTAGTTCAAATGTTTCTATGAAATTGTCCAATTTGTAGTATGTTGCATCTGATTTTGATATTGAAGAATGATTAAAATTTATGATATATATATTTGTAGTAAATGGTATAGTGAATGTGAATGAGCTGGATCCTATAAGAAGATATTTACCTGCTATAGAAAGACCTAGATTTAGCACCAGATACTCCAAATTTCAGGTAAAATTCATTCATTGTTTCCAAGAAACACCTCTGGTATATTTTTATGCCGAATAATAAAAGATGCCTAAATTTAGAGAGTTGTCAAATGTTATTTTACCCTTGAAAACAAATGACTGGTACCATTCCTGTCTCTTATTCCTTCAGACTTTCCAATTACAGTGAAACCGACAGGCTATCAAACCCGTGATAAATGATGGTTTTGAGGGGTCGCCTATTTACCCATAGAAGTTGTAATACATAAAAGCGTAATTAGTTGAGTTAGTGATTAATTAATATTGTCGTATTGATTTTTCATGCCGTTAACGTATTAACTTCAATTAATACGATTCAGATGCCGGTTTAGAGAGACCATAGATTAACTACTTTGGGACTTGATTTCAAAGCCGTATCGTGGTTTAGAGGGGATGCCAGATTACCAGGGTTTATCTCCTTTGTATTTTATAGCGGTCGGCTTGGACTTTTCAAATATGCCGGTTTACAGGAAAAGCCGGTTTATAGAGGATGTGGTTTGGTGGGGTTTCACTGTATAGATCTTTGATAATTATTGAAGTGTATACTTGCCTGTTGTAGGGTACCCCACCTGATTTGGTGATCCAGATTGTATTGATAGCTGATACATCTAGATTACAACAATTATTAGCTACATATGGTATACAGACACAAACACCACACCAAATAGAACCTTTACAAATCTGGTCTCCAAAACAGCTCACTAAAGCTTATGAATTTCTTGGAGTAAACCGTAAACTAGAGCTTACTGGTAGACCAAGCCGTCCTTTTGGTGTTCTCAGCACATCAAAGGTAAATCAGATTTAGAAGACTTTAACATGACGTGTCCATATGCTGTTGTGATGTCTTTGTACACTTTAGTATGGTGCTGTGATGTGTCTTGTGATTTCTTTGTAAACCATATGCTGATGTGATATCATTGTGCACCATATGCTGATGTCATTTTATTGTGCTTCATATGCTGATGTGATGTCTTTGTACACCATCATGTCTGTTGTGATGTCTTTGTAAACCATTAAGTACATAATTAAGCTTGTTAAAAGTTTGTTGTTTACTATTTTCTTTGAATTATATATGCAATGTTCAGTTGGCAAACTGGCAGCCATTTTTTCACCACTTTTAATAAAATTATATCCCAAACTGGAACCTGGTAACCAATTATCAAAATTTCCAAATCTCATTTTTAGAAATTTATGTTTAAACCATCTTGATGATTATATTTTCAGATATATCGTGTCTGCAGTAAAACAGTATTATGTTATCCTCTGTTGTTTGAATTAAGTGATTTTTATTTAGCACAAGATATTTCTCTTGTAATGGATGATTGTAGAGTAAGTTGATAGTTTGTTTCTTCACCTTGTCAGATATAGCAGATGTTGAGCCTGGGAGGATGTGTCCACTCTTACAGACACCTGAAACCACTTTTCACAATGAAATATTGACTCATACCAATAAATTATTTACTTCTTTTAATGTTTTGACAAACTATTATCTGGTTTTTAAGTATAGTTTTGATTTGTATTTCAGCATTTTTGTTATTAGTACCTGAAACAACTTTTTGTTATGAAGCAAGTGGCATAAGTTATATAGATAACATAATGTATCATGTACAATTATTTTCAGAACGATTTACAGTTTTTATCGAAGGGTTGGAAATTGTCAGGTAGACCTACATGGTGTATGTTGATTAGAGAAGATACTATAAGGTATGGTAAGCTTTATGTAAGGTTCTATAAAACAGTCAGTAAGAGCATTGGTTCTGTACATGATGTTTTTACCTTGGTTACATTGAGCAAATGCTGTCTGTTATCATGAAAGTCCAATGACCTGAAGGAAGTCATTTTCACTTATTATTCCAGTGAACCCAGCTATAGATGGGTATAGATAATCCACAAAAAACAATGCCCAAGAGGTATTTGGTCAAGGCCCAGCTGGTAGAAAGGATCCGTTACTATGAAACCAAGTGGTTATCCTTGTAAAAAATAGTTGTATCTGTCTTTTTTTCTTTCATAGCTACAAATTTACATGTTCTGGGCCCTGAGGATTAAACTCAATAAGATTAAGTTTGATTTTAACTCTGAAACTATTAATGATATGACTAGCTCTTCATTTAGCAACAGAAGGACATAGAGAATGAAACAAGAAGGCATGTTTCACTGAAATAACAATTAAGGTTCTACTAGCTGGTCCGTGGCCATAACTCTTTGCATTAATCTTTCCCAAATAATCACACCCCATTTAAGGTTCATATGGGTCATCTAAAATCCTGAAGAAATATGACAACCAAGATTAGAGCCCATCACCATCGCTCTATGCACCATATATTAGATGTTTCATTGGTGTTACTATTTTGAAACTGAAATTGTATTTTTCTAGGGGACATAATTTTGGAGAATTTTTGGATTTGTTAGCTCAGTTTAAGAAGGGAAATGTTGGCGGTGTTCGAGTACAGATAGGTCGTCTTCAGGTAACATGTCATTCAAATCAAAATACTTTTTTTAATTAGGCAGAGCACATTTCCATCTTTGAATTTTCCACTGAAAATTTAATTTATCGACCTTTTATATGAAATTAAACTCATTTTGTGCATGCCATTCATAAACACCCTTCTGAGAGTGTGCAAAGTTGATATTGTTGTAAAATTGTTAAGAATAAATAAAACAATTAGTGATATTCATTATATTCCTGATGATGGTGTTAGAACCACATTGAACCGTTGAAAGTACCAGATACCTATAAGTATCTATCTATAATATTTGTTTTATTTATCTATAAGCTGTGCTTCTAATATGCCTTTGACAGATGATTGACAAGAAGGCTTTATAAATTCATTATGTGTATCTGGTACACTGATGGCATTGATTTTCTGAAAAAGCTCTGGGCCTTTTTGTCCCAAAATTAAGGATATAATCTGATTCTATTTAGAGATTTGAACAGAAAGTGAAAAAAAATTTACTGTATATTTTCAGTCATTTATTTCCTCAGCCTGTATAGAACATCTCGATTTTCTACACCATTTAGAAGATCCAAATATCTTTGATCCTGTGAAAGAGAAAAAGACTGGATCAAATTTTAAAAGTTTAACAGATTTACCAACATTATCTGATATAGATTATGGTAAAGCATTGAATGAAGCAGTGAGTTTTATTTAAGATTCCTTGATGAACCCTTTCTGTATGATTATAATCTTAAGTCTGTGTTGAAATACAGATCAGTGGACCAGTTTGTTCCAGACTTAAAAAAAATCCAGCAATCTGATTGGATAATTAAAACTAAATTAAAAATCGGCTCAAGTGATTGACCAATCAGATGACTGGAGCATTGAAATGATTTTTAATTATACGCCCACATTATAATGTGGTCGTATATTGTCGTCGCCCCTGTCCGTCCGTCCACTATTGCTTGTGAACGCGATAGAGACTACAGTTTTCAGTTTGATAGTGACGATTTTTTGGTGAAGGTTTTTTGAGTTATTGCCCTTGACTTAAAAAATCCGTCGAAACAGACTTGTGAAAACCACAGAGACAACAGTTTTCATCGGATTTGAATGAAATTTGGTGTGATCATTGAAGTTAAAGAGATCTTGGTCAAGTATAATGTTTACTATGAACTATATTTGAGATTAGGGTGGTTGAAAGTAACAAGTTACTGTTCAACAGAAGGCACTGGCACAGGGTTAAAGTTGAGTTCACTATTGTTAAGTAAATTGTTAGCATGTTAAATTACTTGTAATATAGACCTTAAAGTCAGAAAAATCATCAAATTATATCATATTATATGACATATACAAATACTAGTTTCTTTCAATTTGCCTCTTTCACTAAAAATGAAAATTAAATTATTAATTAAAAGCCATTAAGGTAAAACAAAATGCTGGCTGGACATTTGGAAATATAAACATTTTTATAAAAAATTCTGGAAAAATAAACATTTAAAAATGATACTAAGTAATTGAACTGAAATAAAGGGTAATGATTATAGTCAATACGACAGTCAATAAAATCTAGTTAATTGGATCAAGTCTACCACGGACAAGGATATCACTAAGGTTTCTATTTTTTGAGTAGGCCACGACCAGTTTTTTATAAAAGATAGTTGGGAATCTGTTTTGTAACTCGGAATAGTAGCGTTTAACAACCCTAGAAGCTTGGCATGAAGTACTGTTGAACTGTGTTACAAATGGTATAATCTGTGAATCATATTGGATATTTAATCCAGATGGAGCAGCGGTTTGTAGTTGGTTGATCCAAAAGCTCTCCCTGTATAGTCTTGAAGATTTGGGATTGATTTCTTCCTCCAAGATCACTTGCTCGATTGGAGTCACCTTCATATCACTTAAATTGTGGTTGGTGGAGTTGAAATGATTACCAATGGGTTTATCAAGATGGTGAGTGATATCGAAACGGTGACCATTTATTCGTTCCCTTAAAGAATTCTTAGTCTCTACATATTGCATGGGACATTTTTCGCACGATATTAGGTAAATTATGTTAGTACTAAGGCATGAAAGTTGACCGTTTATCGAAAATTGTTTGCCATTATTCTTATTGAAGAAACTACCGGTTGTTAAAATATGCTTGCAAGTTCTACATCTCGTAGAACCGCACGGCCTAGATCCAAAAGATTGATTAAGTATAGGAGCTTGATTAGATGTCCTTTCTTCAATTTCAAAAAGAGTTTTGCTTTTAATGCTGCGGAGGTATCGTTTAGAATACCCCCGCTCTCGCAATTTTTTGAAAACTGTTTGGCAGGCATTATGGAAATCAGTGGTTCTAGTACAGATTCTATGAAAGCGCAAAATTTGGGACTTAATTATACCGGAAAATGTATGTTTTGGATGAAACGAGCTTTTCAATAAAAGTTGGTGAGTATCTGTTGGTTTAAAATATACTTTGATATCAGCCTTACTAGTTTCATTGAAATCCGGTCCTTTAAATACTGTGGTGTCAAGAAAATTCATACTGTGTTCGCTAACATTGGCCGTTAATTTGATAGATGGGTGGTGATTATTCAGAATTTCAAAATATTGCCAGAATTCTTGAAGGGTATACTGCCAGATTAGGAAAATGTCATCAAGGAAACGCCCGTAGAATAATGGTTTAAAGGGAGAAATTAGGTCAATTTCGCGTTCGAATTCTGCCATAAAAATATTTGCGTAACTGGGAGCGAATCGTTTACCCATAGCTGTTCCGGATATCTGAAGGTAAGTTTTGCCGTTGAAAGAAAAATCATTGCGTTTTAAACAAATTTCTAATAAATTTAAGATTTCTGAGTCCGGTCTTTTCTGATCTGGATATCTTTCAAATGATTTTCTGACTGCATTTAATCCCGTTTCATTATCAATATTAGTGTACATACTGTTGACATCAAGTGATATAAAATAGGCATTTGGTGGAATTTTGAGATTTTTAATTTTTTGAATAAAGTCATTGGTATCCTTAAGATAAGATGGATGTTGGCAAGCTAAAGGCAATAAAAAATGGTCAATATACTCTGAAATCCGGTATGACTCACTGGAGCAGTCTGAAATAATTGGCCGGCCTTTAAGTATTTTGTTCGAAAGAAACCATTCCGTTTGTGGATTTTTATGAATTTTAGGGAGTGTATAAATATGCCGTTGACGCGCAGAAACATTGGCCGAAAGGTAATCAAATTGTTTATCCGAAATGAATTTTTTATCTATTAATGTTTTTAGAATATCATTGATCATTCTGCCGGTTTCCAAAAAAAATGGCTCATCTAAAATTTCGTAATGTTTGCATTTATTTAGTTGACTTTCGACTTCTTTGATATAATCTTCCCGGTTTAAAATAACGCATGAACTTCCCTTATCGCTTTTTCTTATAATGATATTTTGGTCGTTTTTTAATTTATTCAAAATAGTCCTTTCAGCGCGCGTCAAATTGTTTTTTTCTTTAACCAATGATAAAAGTGAAATTTCAAAATTCATGTTATCGCAAATTTCTAAAATATCAGTGTGTATTAATTTGTCTGATGGAGTCCAATCTGATTTATCAACAAATTTCTGCCGGGTACCTCTTCCGAGGGTTTTTTCGGTAAAAATAGGCCAGTTTAAGTAAACGCTGAAATTTCCCAATTGAATCTGAAACTTGGTCAAGAGATGAAGGAGCTGCCGTGGGTATAAATTTGAGACCTTTATCAAGTAAACGAATTTCCGAAGGAGACAGGATTCTAGAGCTTAAGTTTACTACTGTTTTATCCAAAGTCGGACCACCCCCCACATCTAGTTTAAATGTGACATCCAATGAGCAAGTACATGCTTAGCTGTGGTTTCTGTCCAATGGATGTGGTCATTCTGTACTTTTATAGTTCCGGTAAATTCTGGGATGGTAGTAGCATTTGGTGATGGTTTTGACGATAGAAGGCTGTTAAATTTGGTAAGGTTTTTAAAGGCTGTAGGGAAAGCTCGTTTCAATGACAGAGATGTTGGTATGGGAGTGACATACAGGGAGGCCTTTGGAAATCTGGCTTTGGCAATGGTCAGTAATTCTAACATCTGGGTATATGAATATTCACCATCTTCCTGTTTGTCATTTAGACCAACATGTACCACCACCTTTTCTGGTATCTCACTTGGTTCAGCTTTGGTGAGGACTGACTTCAAATGGCATATTCTGGCACCAGGATAGCTTTCAATCTGGGTTTTAGATGTACCATTTGGTATACGGCCTAAATTTGACGAACCAATGATTAGGACTGGTTTGGATGGTTTGGGTAGGCTGAATTTCGACTTATCACTTTGGAGGTTATGGACATGAGGTTTGGTAGAAGAATTCGATGGAGATATGTGACTATTGGTGGAGGAAGAAGTAGATGGTAATGACGATTGAGAAGATGAGGATGGAGCTAAAGGTCGATCAAAGGTTAAAGATTTTCGAGAGGTTGAGGACGTAGAAGGTTCAGTGGAATTAATGGAAATTGTAGGGCTATCGGTGGGTGAAGTTGGCAAAGATGATCTACGATTCTTTCTTTTGGAAGGAGTTTCAAAAGAGGATGGAAAGCTGGTTGGTGAATATGAACGATTTCTTTTTTGTTTTCCGGTAGACGAAGGTACAAAATTAAATCTGTTGGAGATGGTTGGATTGGTAGTTGGAGGGAGAGATGGTTCTACCAATTCTACAGTACCTACATCCATATCCTCAAGAACATCTGAAGCGGTATTCTTAATATTTGCCAAAAGTGATTTAAACTGTTCGACTACAGTATTTTGTAAACGAGATTTGTAAACTTTTCTAGCCCAATTTATAGCTTCAGATGAGTAAGAATCAATTTGTGCGTCCGTGAAAGATTGAGAATTAATCAAGTCTGTTTTAATTTTAACCATGGAATTGTAGTGATTTTTCAGAGCCGAAAGAATACTTGTTGCCCAAGTTTTGTTAATTGTTTCTATTGCCGAAGTTATGATGGTATTTTTAAGTGCAGGGTGAATGAATTCATTCAAGTGAGAAACCTTTTTCGAAAGGCCAAGACTAAGTGAACCATCTAATTGTTTAGAAACAGCATTGATATGATGAAGGCACTGTAAAAGTTGATAGAACATCCTAATCGAAGCAGCAGACGTTTCTGACAATCCAGATGGGCGGTTATTAGGACGATTATGGTTCTGAGACTGATTCCTACGGGTATTGCGGTTATGCCAGTTTTTGCGATTAGGATTAAAAGATCTGTTGTTCTGTCTGTGGTAATGACGGTTTTCATATCCATAGTATTGACCTCTGTTGTGCTGTGATCTTTGACGAGGGACAGTTTCATGCCAAGAATAAGGGTTGGGCCTATTTAAATGCTGGTTGAACCGAGGACGCGGACGCTGGGTTTGAGATTGCTGCCAATAGTGGGGGTGTGACCAATAGGAATTGCCATTGCCATAGCTACTCATGATTGCAGATAAAACGTAAAATATGGAGGGAAAACAAAAAAGGGGGGAAAAACAAACTAACGAAAACGTATAACGGATTAGTGGGGATGGTAAAGAGAATATAATGTGCCAAATAGAAACACAAATATTTATTTGTGTTAAAAAATTAAAAAATAAACTTACAATAACAAAGAAATAACAAAAAATGAAAACAAAAAATACTCCTCAAAAAACACAATTGCAATTTCGGTCATGCACTGACCTTCATCAGGTGTTATCTAAAGACTCATGCTAATTTTGTTCTTATATATAGAGATAAAATGTGGAATGTCAATCAATATGGCAAAAGACAATCATATATACATATATACACATAGAAAAAACAATTGATAATGTAATCAACCATGTAGACAAGTAACCAATTAAGGACTTAATTAAATAAGGAGGATGGAATGGTCGATGTTGATTAGTCAGTTTATTTGGCACATTTCAGTTCATATTCCTATAGATCACTCCAAGTGTATCTTTTACTTTTATTGATGTGTTAACATGTTTAATTGTAAACAAAACATAACAGTATCCATAACTTCTGGGAATATTGAACATAATATCGTCCTTTCCATTGTGGCTCTAAATTAATACTATCAGCGTTATATCCATAAATTAAGTATTCTGTTTATCTCCAGTAGAAAGGTTGAGTTATTGCCCTTGACTTAGTCCAAACTCATGAAAATTAGCAAGTAAATACAATAGAGACTAGGTTTCATCTGATTTGAATCAAATTTATTATGAACATTTATATTGATGAGAACTTGGATTAAACCTAAATAATGTTAGAGTTTCTGCCTTTGTTAAATCAGAAAATATATTTTAAAGTGGGCGTATCTTGCTAGGCAACCAATTGTTGAGTTTTAAAGAATAAGGTCTTGTGGTTAAACAAACAGTTCAACATGGTAGATATCAGTACTGTTGTTGTGACTATATACTTTGGCAGTCTTGTCTGAAATTTAAACTCCAAAATGTTTGATTGTGATTTAAGTCTTGTTGCCATTTTTTATTGCATCTTCACAATTTTAAATTTGCAACTAGTGTGAAAAAATGCAGTTAAGAGTTGATTCACAAATATTTTGTTGAAGCCTTTTTATACGCCCACATGAAAATGTGGACGTATATTGCCATCACCCCTGTCCGTCCGTCCGTCCGTCCGTCAACAAATACTTGTGTAAACGATACAGGCCAGAGTTTTTATCCTATTTGAATGAAACTTGGTATGTGTATTCATCTGGTTGATAATATCTCGGACAAGTTCGAAAATGGCACGATTCCAGATGTCGGTTTTGACGGTTTATGAGTTTGGGCCCTTGATTAAATGAAAAAACGTTAAAATTTACTTGTGTACGCAATAGAAGCTGTAGTTTTTGTCCGATTTGAATGAAACTTGGTATGTGTATTCATCTTGATAATATCTCGGACAAGTTTGAAAATGGCACGATTCCAGATGTCGGTTTATGAGTTATGGCCCTTGATTAAATGGAAAAACGTTAGAATTTACTTGTGTACGCAATAGAAGCTGTAGTTTTCATCCAAATTTGAATGAAACTTTGTATGTGTATTCATCTTGATAATATCTCGGACAAGTTCGTTAATGGCACGATTCCAGATGTCGGTTTATGAGTTATGGCCCTTGATTAAATGGGAAAACGTTAAAATTTACTTGTGTACGCAATAGAAGCTGTAGTTTTCATCTGATTTGAATGAAACTTGGTATGTGTATTCATCTTGATAATATCTCAGACAAGTTCGAAAATGGCACGATTCCAGATGTCGGTTTATGAATTATGGCCCTTGATTAAATGAAAAAACGTTAAAATTTACTTGTGTATGCAATAGAAGCTATAGAAGCTATAGTTTTCATCCGATATGAATGAAACTTGGTATGTGTATTCATCTTGATAATGTCTCGCCAGATGCCTGTTTATGAGTTATTGCCCTTGATTAAATGAGAAAATGTTAAAATTTACTTGTGTACGCAATAGAGCTGTAGTTTTTATCCGATTTGAATGAAACTTGGTATGTGTATTCATCTTAATAACATCTCGGACAAGTTAAAAAATGGTGCGATTCCAGATGTCGGTTTATGAGTTATTGCCCTGGATTAAATGAAAAAACATGGAATATTCTGTTTGCTGAAGTGGGCGTATGTTACCTTGCCTGGCAAGCTATCTTTATAGAAATCAAACTTTGATATCTGGTATACAAATGTAAATATCGTATCTTGGATGAGTTCAAATTTGAACATTTTTTCTTCTATATATTGTTTTTGCCCCTGATTGTTGACGAAGCACCATGTATCATATATGCTGTTTTTTTTTTACAGGAGTTAAAAAATAAGTCAACATATGATTTAATATCAATCTATAAATCATTAGATGACATGCATCCACAAAGTCAGATACTAAAAGTACTGAATGACCGTGAAGGTCCAGACTATCGTATAGAATCATATACTATAAGTGAAAGACTGGAGAAGCTAATACATCGTGCTGGTACACATAAACATTGGTCGGTACTCAGACTATGTTCAGCTTTATTAGGTAAACTAGTAGATAGTTTGGCTCCTTCCGTTACAACTGTTTTGGTCCGGGGTAAACAAGTAAGTTCTATTTTTTATTTCAAGGTGACTGTGTTTTTTTTTGACCATTTTGATTTGTGAATAGCTGGAGTTTCAATAAATAACCTTCCCTCTTTTCACACTGCATGACATTGCCTGTCTTATTTGGCCCGTAAGGTGAAGAAGAGAACATAAAACTCCATTCATTTCATTTCATTTTTCTACAATTTTCTAGATAACTGTAGGTGTATTTGGACATGAAGAAGAAGTATTAGATAAACCTGTAAGTCCCAATGAAATCAAGAATATATTGTATAGAATATGTCAGCCTCATGATTTAAGACAAGCTGTATTACAACAAGAACTGATTTTATGTATTGGTAAATTGATAGCTACTGTTCCCGAATTATTTGATGGAATTTTAAAGATTAGAATTGGGTAAGTTGAGATTTCATTTGTTAACTGATATCTTCTAGATATTCGAGGAATGATTAATATTTGCTAGATATATGAAGATATGATTGATATTTGCTAGATATCTGAAAGAAATTGATTTTATATTTGCTAAATTTCTGAAGAAATGATTGATATTTGCTAAATTTCTGAGGAAATGATTGATATTTTGCTAGATATCTGAAGAAATGATTGATATTAACTAGATATCTGAGGAAATGATTGATATTTGCTAGATATCTGAGATAATGATTAACATTTGCTAGATATCTGAAGAGATGATTGATATTTGCTAGATATCTGAAGAAATGATTGATATTTGCTAGATATCTGAAGAAATGATTGATATTTGCTAGATATCTGAAGAAATGATTGATATTTGCTAAATTTCTGAAGAAATGATTGATATTTGCTAGATATCTGAAGAAATGATTGATATTTGCTAGATATCTGAAGAAATGATTGATATTTGCTAAATTTCTGAGGAAATGATTGATATTTGCTAGATATCTGAAGAAATGATTGATATTTGCTAGATATCTGAAGAACTGATTGATATTTGCTAGATATCTGAAAAAATGATTGATATTTGCTAAATTTCTGAGGAAATGATTGATATTTGCTAGATATCTGAAGAGATGATTGATATTTGCTAGATATCTGAAAAAATGATTGATATTTGCTAAATTTCTGAGGAAATGATTGATATTTGCTAAATTTCTGAGGAAATGATTGATATTTTGCTAGATATCTGAAGAAATGATTGATATTAACTAGATATCTGAGGAAATGATTGATATTTGCTAGATATCTGAGATAATGATTAACATTTGCTAGATATCTGAAGAGATGATTGATATTTGCTAGATATCTGAAGAAATGATTGATATTTGCTAGATATCTGAAGAAATGATTGATATTTGCTAGATATCTGAAGAAATGATTGATATTTGCTAAATTTCTGAGGAAATGATTGATATTTGCTAGATATCTGAAGAAATGATTGATATTTGCTAGATATCTGAAGAAATGATTGATATTTGCTAGATATCTGAAGAAATGATTGATATTTGCTAAATTTCTGAGGAAATGATTGATATTTGCTAGATATCTGAGGAAATGATTGATATTTGCTAGATATCTGAGGAAATGATTGATATTTGCTAGATATCTGAAGAAATGATTGATATTAACTAGATATCTGAGGAAATGATTGATATTTGCTAAATATCTGAAGAAATGATTGATATTTGCTAGATATCTGAGGAAATGATTGATATTTGCTAGATATATTTAAGGAAATGATTGATATTTGCTAGATATCTGAGGAAATGATTGATGTTTGCTACATATCTGAGAAAATGATTGAAATTTGCTAGATATCTAAGGAAATGATTGATATTTCCTTAATATCTGAAGAAATGATTGATATTTGCTACATCTTAGGAAATGACCAATATTTGCTACATATCTGATTAAAAGCAAAATTACTGATTAATTTGTATTGAGAACAGAATTATGACAGCAACAATAGCTTTATAAGAAATTCATTATAGTTAATAATGAAGTTAATAATTTCAGATGGTTTGTAAAAGCCATGGAAGTAGAAATGGAATCAAGTGGAAATTATACTGATATAAATAATGATATACATTGTTTATCTCCCCATTCTATTAAAATACTTCTACATACAGTATTAACTATTAATGTAGATGATGCCAATTATAGGTAAGTCTCTCATTAAAAAGAAAAGATTGATATTGATATATTGATATATATTTTCAGAAAAGATGATAGGTAAAACTTTGCCATCAAAATGAACTACTCTGACCTATACTTGATGTCAGATGAATGGCTTCGTCAATCATAAGCAGTTTTTATGATCCAGGACAGCCATTGTGCTTGCATCATGACTTTCTAAGATATTTAGGCTGGTAGTTCTTGACAGTATTTCTAGAAGTGCAGGTTAGTTGTGACAATGCCATGTGACCATAAATCTGCAATAATTATTATTAAAAATTTTAACTTTCTCTAGTTCTGAAGTCTATTTTATAGACTCTATAATATGTCTTCTCTTAGGACTCCTTTACAAAAACGTCAGCTAGATGGAGCTTTAAATCGTGTACCTAAAGATTTCTATGATCGTGTCTGGCAGATATTAGAGAAAACACCAGGTGGAATCAAAGTAGCTGGCTATTTACTACCAAAAGTGAGTCCTTCACTCTTAATATTGTTTTCTTAAGCAGCAAATGGGCATAGAGTTAATAAAAAATCTGTACCAATTTCTAGGTCAGGCTCAATCACAGAGTTCTGAATAAGTTCCCTCTGTTAAAGTTCTGCCCCCCAATGATTTTTGTTTAGGTTGACTTGTTTTCACTAAACCAAATTAGTGTAGGATGTATCACTTCATTTAGTTTGCGTTTGCAACCAATTTCATTCCTTGTCTCAAGCTATACCACAATGTGTTATTATTTCAGCAACCAACTCTATCAGATATGACTATGTATGAGTTAAATTTCTCTCTGTTAGTGGAACAGATGTTAAGTAAAATCATTGATCCATCCTACAGGCAGATAATGGTGGAGGTATGTTTAATTCTTTGATATTTCTTAAAATATTGGCAGCCATTTTGTTCATTGAATTTTCCTGGATTAGAGGTACTGACATGGATAAAGTGGCTCTGATAAGATTATAATCAGATACCTGGGGCCTTTTCTCGAAAACGTGACAAAGATAGTTCCAGTATTTAGGAAATCTGATTAGATAATAGTAGATAGTAGTGCTTTGCTTAGAATTTTGGGAACAACACCCATATTTAGTTAGCGCTTGGACATCCAAGAAACAGTGTTCGAAGATACAACCCTAGGATGTCCTAGTGCTAAGATCATTTTTAAAATACAGTGCCTGTGTAGAAATCATGGAAGACTTTTATTTACTTCTACTTCTGTCTTCTGCTGTTATAGGACCTACAATTGTTTTGTTTTTTCATAGATTATAAGAATTTGTATAACCAATCAAGAGGGTAAAGTAAAAACTTGTTATCCAAATCTCAAAATACTTTCCATTAAAAATATATACCGTTATACTTTCAGGCTTTTATGGTATTATCAACTGTATTGGAGAGAAATAGTGAACTAAATTTTTTACAAAGTGTTAATATGGATAAGGTACATACAATGTATTTATGTCTCAATTCTCTTGCTGCCTTTCTGTTACGGCAAATTACGAAACTTTTGAAATCATCTTTCGAATAATCCAGTGGTTAATATTATCAGTTATCTTTCTAAATTGTTGTTTAAAATGCCGTAAGAAAGAAAGAAGCAACTATATTTTATAATTAAAACAACTTAGATTCACAGTTAAGGATCTTTCTACCAGTTGGGCCTGCCCAAACCTCTTGGCATTGATCTCTTCAGAATAATTGTACCCATTCACCACTGCAATTGTTAGTGGAGATGACTTATTCCAGGTCGTCAGATTTTAACATGCCGATCACTATAAGAACATACAACAGCCAGAAAATTTCCCCTTATTTAAGATAAAGATTTATAGATAAAATTTGTTTTTTTGTGATTTCAGATTATCCAAGAAGCTTTCGATGAATTTCAAAGAGATTTGAATAAAACAGAAGGTCACGAGAAACAAGATGATATGAAGTTATTTTTCAATACACCCCCCAATATTAAACACGGTACTACCAGCTATCTTGGTAAGGTGATTATCAGGGTATTGCTGGATGGAGAATTGGCAGTACCAAGTGAAGAGATGTGCAGTGTGTCTTAAACCAACAGTAACAAATTATTAACTCACTCATCATCATAAATGGCTGTGGAATTATGAAATACATGTACTGTTCTTAAAGGGAACTGAATTTATGAAATTCAAAATTATTTGTATTTCAATGCTTTGTTGATATTGATGGTGTAAGCATGTCTTCCATTTTGTAAATCACCTGACAAACTTTTAAAAAGACTTTGTCAAGTCCCTTCTCAAAGCATAAATTTGGAAAAGAATTTGATTTAAACATGAACTGAATCTCAAGCCAGATATAAACTGGTGATACCAAGAGGTCTGCAAGATTACTATAAACATCTACAGTGGTACAGAAACTGTTGGCAAAAATAGCATTGCCATGACTAGAGGTCAAGGCAAGAATTAATAGTGTAATTGGTTGGCTTAGATATATAACAGTATCATTATTGATTCATTAAGTATATCTTTCAGCTGTTTCAATCAGACAAGAAGAATAACTGTAGGCCTACTGATAATTTTATTAATATTTAATATATAGTGATTCTCTTTTAAGTTCTATTTATTGTCTTTTCTATATATCACAGTCTGGAGAATCATTTTAACTTTTAAACCTTAACTTCTAGACAAGCATGGATTTTACAGATCAAATTTAAACATTGAGCTCTGAATACTATTACTGATTAGCTTAGCTAAAAATTTCTCATTTTTGAGACAAGGGTATGATTAATAAGAACAATTATTATGGATATACACTTCTAGAATATTTATTACTTTCAACGTTTCAATGTGGTTCTCACACCGTCATCAGGAATACAATGATATGAACAACAAGCAAATAGGTATATATAGGCAACAATAACAACAATATAGTTAGCTAAAACAACAAAGGAAACCATGCAATTAACAATTAAGGAATTAATAGGGATAATACAGTCAGATGAGTGAAGCCAGTGGATACTATGGATGAAGGATTAACAGATCAAAGCAGTACAGTGTCCCATATTCTTGGTAAATGGTATCCTTGGTCTCTATTGAGGGTGGGTTGAAGTTTTCTTATTAGGATGCTTTCATGGTATTTGCGGATAGTTTCGTCTGGGAGATTAGTAGCCAGGGCTTCAGACTCATTCCATTGTATAATATGGTTAGGGTTTTCTATAAGGTGTTGACTCAGTGCTGATTTCCCATTAGTCATGTTGCAGGAAGTCTTGTGTTGTCTTATCCTCACTTTCAATGGTTGCCTGCTTTCACCAATGTAAGTTGCGCCACAATCACACTTCACTTGATACACTATGTCTTTCTGTCTGTCCTTGTTGGAGGTTGTGGGATCGGTTTTTCCATTGGCTTTCAGTACTGATTTAAGGTTGGCTGTTGTAGAGAATCTAGTGGTGATGTTAGTGAGTTTTTTGATTGTTCTGCTGATTTTGTAGCTGGCGGGTCCTACAAATGGGATAGTGAGGTTTATAGGTGGTGGGTCAGGTTTCGTGGATATACTGGATTTATTTACTTCTTTGATGGTTTCTGCTAAAAAATTCCTAGGGTAGTTGTTATATCTGCTTAGAACATTGGTCAAGTGGTTAATTTCGGACTGGTAGCTATCACGATCACTACATAAGGATTTAGCTCTGGTTATTTAGGGCCTTAACTGTATTCTTTTTGGTGAGGCTTGGGTGGTTTGATTTATAGTTGATATACTGGTCTGTGTGCGTGGGTTTCCTGTATACTGTAGTTGAAATGGATTGGTTGGTTTTCTTAATTAGGATATCTAGGAATGGTAGCTGATTGTTGACTTCTTTTTCTGCGGTAAACTGGATTCTAGGATGGTGTGAGTTCAAGTGGTTTAGTAAGGTGATGGGGTCAGTATCCTTGGGGAGAATAGCAAAAACGTCATCTACTTTGCGACGCCAACAGAGGGGTCAGATCGGGGAGCTAGAAAGGGCCTTGTCCTCAAATTGCGCCATATATATCTCAGAAATAAGTGGGGACAGTGGCGAACCCATGGGTAATCCATGAATCTGTTGATAGGTGTCATTGTGCCAAGTGAAATAGGTGGATGTGATACATGCTTCTAGAAGGGTCATGATGTTTGCTGTGGTGATGGTGGAGTTTAGTTTGTCCCAGTTAGTGGTTATCTTCTGCTGTATGATGGATAAGGTTTCTTTGGTGGGGACGTTGGTGAAAAGATCAGTCACATCGTAGCTTACCATAGGACCACATGTTTGGTTGATAGCAGTTATATCTGTAGTGAAGGAAGATGAATCTTTGATGTAGGAGCTGGCCATCTTGCCTAGTGGTGACAGTAGCTTGGATAAGAATTGGGCTGTTTGGTAGAAGACGCTTCCTCTGGAGCAGACTAGCATACGGATTTTGATCGGATCTTTGTGTATTTTAATGGTGGCTCGAGCATACGGTGCTGTGCAGTTGATAGGGTTGAGCTTGTTGAATTCTTCTTTGGTGATTTCTCCTTTCTCAAACATGGATTTCAATAGGGTTTTATGTTTCTTCTCCATGGTGGCGGTTGGATCTCTGGGTAGTTTCTTATAGTTTTCCGTGTTGGAGAGGGTTTGGTTCACCATTTCTTCATATTGGTCTTTATCGATGATTACTGCGGCTTTACCTTTATCGGCCTCCACTATTTGGATGGTGTTATCTTCTTTGAGTTCTTTCATGGCCTTTCGTTCGTTTTTGGATAGATTGTCTTTAG
This sequence comes from Nipponacmea schrenckii, assembly GCA_030562195.1. Classification (NCBI taxonomy): domain Eukaryota; kingdom Metazoa; phylum Mollusca; class Gastropoda; family Lottiidae; genus Nipponacmea; species Nipponacmea schrenckii. The sequence continues at coordinate 23,938,104 of JAUJPP010000007.1, read as the reverse complement.
TAGTTGCATTTGTTTTCTTGAGTATATCTACTATTTGGTGTCGTAGGTAGTCAATATTACCATTGGGTGCTAGTTGGTACAGGCCCTTCTCAATGTTGGCGACGAAATTGGGTATGTTAGGTTTAACGGGAGTGGGGATGAACTTCAAGCCTTTGGATAGCAGAGTAATTTGGTCATGGGACAAAGTCTTCTTACTTAAGTTCACTACTGTTTTCTTCTTATAGTTGTTGGAGGCTATGGTGGTTGTGTTTTCTGGTAGTTGTTTGAGTTTAAGGAATTTGGTGTGCTGTTTCTGTTTGATTTTGGAGTCTAGTATGTTGTTGGATTTCTCTTGACATTGTCGTGCCATTTGGTAATCATTCTGGGATAGGGTATTGGATAGGAGATTCTGGTTAGTAAATATCTGCTTATATAGAAGACTTCTTTTCTTGCGTAGAGCTTGTATTCGTTCGGATACTAATAATTCACTGGCACGGCGGGTAATCTTGGCTGCTTTCGGAGAAATGACTGGGGAATTGATGGTGAGCCCTTTAGGTACTATATCGTTGTCGCGACACCTAAGGAGGAATGTCAAGTTGTTCCCTGTCTTAACATACTTCCCTTCTAGTTTACTAGTGTTGTTCAAAGTCCTTACTGCCACATCTCCATATAGATGACGTAAATAATCCTTCAATGGCATATTAGAAGCACAGGTATAGATAAATAAGAACAATTATTATGGATATACACTTCTAGAATATTTATTACTTTCAACGTTTCAATGTGGTTCTCACACCGTCATCAGGAATACAATGATATGAACAACAAGCAAATAGGTATATATAGGCAACAATAACAACAATATAGTTAGCTAAAACAACAAAGGAAACCATGCAATTAACAATTAAGGAATTAATAGGGATAATACAGTCAGATGAGTGAAGCCAGTGGATACTATGGATGAAGGATTAAAAGATCAAAGCAGTACAGTGTCCCATATTCTTGGTAAATGGTATCCTTGGTCTCTATTGAGGGTGGGTTGAAGTTTTCTTATTAGGATGCTTTCATGGTATTTGCGGATAGTTTCGTCTGGGAGATTAGTAGCCAGGGCTTCAGACTCATTCCATTGTATAATATGGTTAGGGTTTTCTATAAGGTGTTGACTCAGTGCTGATTTCCCATTAGTCATGTTGCAGGAAGTCTTGTGTTGTCTTATCCTCACTTTCAATGGTTGCCTGCTTTCACCAATGTAAGTTGCGCCACAATCACACTTCACTTGATACACTATGTCTTTCTGTCTGTCCTTGTTGGAGGTTGTGGGATCGGTTTTTCCATTGGGTATGATTGGTATGATGGTGAAACTATCCTTTCCAAATTTGTGACTGAATAAATTGTGGTGTTCATTCTTTCATAGGTTTTCTGTGTTATGTTGGTAATATATATATAGAGTTAACACTGTTAACCATGTGTTATATGAATGGAATGTTTCTATGAAAATGGTTGTTATTATTTTGTTATGAATTTCTAATCATGTGTTGTTATTGTTTTTAATGATATTAAAATGAAATTTTTACAGTGAAAAATAGTGCTGTTTTTTATACGCCCACATGGAAATGTGGACGTATATTGCCGTCGCCCCTGTCCGTCGTTCCGTCCACATTTGTTGTATCCACGATAGCGGCTACAGTTTTTATCCGATCTTAATGAAACTTGGTATACATGTATATATTGATGATATCTCGGTCAAGTTCGAAAATGGAAATTATCGCATGAACGTTTTTTGAGTTATTGCACTTGGCTTAGTAAAAACGCGTCAAATTTGGGTTATATCCACAATAGAGGCTACAGTTTTTATCCGATCTTAATGAAACTTGGTTCACATGTATATATTGATGATATCTCGGTCAAGTTCGAAAATCGAAATAATCGCATGAGCGGTTTTTGAGTAATTGCCCTTGACTTAGTAAAAACGTGTCAAATTTGGGTTGTATCCACAATAGAGGCTACAGTTTTTATCCGATCTTAATGAAACTTGGTATACATGTATATATTGATGATATCTCGGTCAAGTTCGAAAATAGAAATAATCGCATGAGCGGTTTTTGAGTTATTGCCCTTGACTTAGTAAAAACGTGTCAAATTTGGGTTGTAACCACAATAGAGGCTACAGTTCTTATCCGATCTTAATGAAACTTGGTATACATGTAGCCTATATATTGATGATATCTCGGTCAAGTTCGAAAATAGAAATAATCGCGGTTTTTGAGTTATTGCCCTTGACTTAGTAAAAACGTGTCAAATTTGGGTTGTACCCACAATAGAGGCTACAGTTTTTATCCGATCTTAATGAAACTTGGTATACATGTATATATTAAGGATATCTCGGTCAAGTTCGAAAATGGAAATTATCGCATGAACGGTTTTTGAGTTATTGCCCTTGACTTAGAAAAATCTTGTCAAAATTTTAGTTTCGATGCAATAAATCCTCCAATTTTCAGAGGATGTTGATGAAACTTGGTGTGAGCATTGGAATTGATTAGGCCTCAGTCAAGTTTTTCAAAGATTGAAGCTTTAATTTTCAAAGGATTTTGATGGAACTTGGTGTAAGCATCAGAATTGATAAGACATTAGTCAAGTTTGAATTTCTGACTTTTTTTAACAAATGGTTTTTGGGTTATTGCCCTTGACTTAGTAAAATTGCGTCAAAAATATTTGTGGGTGCAAAATAAGGTACAATTTTTTAATACATTTGATGAAACTTGGTATGAGTATTGAAATAGATAAGATGGTGGTCAAGTTCTAATTTGACAATTTTCCATGAACAGTTTTTGAGTTTTTGCCCTTAACTTCAATATTAATTCAGTGAATGTTTTTTGAGTTATTGCTCTATTTATTTTTCAAATTCAATGCTGCCAGTGGGCGTATGTTACCTTGCCTGGCAAGCTATCTTTTTAATTGAATTTCAACATTTATGATCTTTTTTAATCCACATTCAAATATAAATCATCCTAATGTCTGTCTGAATCCCCTTAATTTCATAGGTCTCATTGTAGTTTTATTGATGATGTGCTTAGTTATACAATTTACATTGTATGTTTCTTAAATAGTGTCAAATGTGGTTTATAGCCAGTTTTTTATTCTTATTGCAGATCAATCATAAAAACAGTGCCATCATCCACATATTTCAGGGATTGGGGTCATGAATATAATATGTAATAGTAGTCAGAAGTGCTAGAATGACCAATCCAATATTAGTTAAAAAAAAGATCAAACAAATCATCTGCAGGAATAATTTTTTATTCTAGCCATCCAATCTAAACATCCATACTTATTGATTTTCATATCAAATTAGATTTCAGAATTCATTCAAATATTTTACATCATATAAAACTAGCAAAATGTTCAATTTTTGTCTTGAATATCAACAAAATATTTATAATTATAGAAATAAATACAACAACTAGATATATACATATACTGAAACTAGAGCTTATTTATCAAATTTATATACAGGCTGGTTAGAGTTATTAACTCCAATGCATTAAAAAACATTCTAAATAGTAAGAGTCACATCTAATGTATCTTGGACAAGGGACGCATATCAATGTAAGACTTCTATTCTGTGATGAAACACTGGTTAATTTTAAAACTGGAGTAATGCAACATTGCTTGTAACTTGGACAAGGAGACACCAGTCAATGCTTGACATTTGCTTTCTATTGTAGGCCTACACATGTATATTAGAAAACAATTTACTGTTACATTGCATGTGTCTTAAAGTTACCACCCACAGAAATATTTAAATTATAAAATATGATCAATATTTTCTAGTTTCAGTTACATTCTTAATAACAGGGTAATATTATTTATATAAGTATACTAGTATTTCTTACAACCATTTTAACAGCACAAGATTTTGCAATATATATGTAAGTTACTGAATAATATTGTTCTCTGGAACACTCAACAACATTCATAGATAAGCTTATTTTAAATAATTCACCTAAAGATTCTATAATCTTAATTTGAACTACGTTACAAGCAGTTAAAAAAAGTGCCAAGAATTTTACTTATATAAAGCATTTATCAAGAAAAGGACACTACAAAACAAAACCATAAAAATTCATCTAAGGGCCAGCCCTTTTCATATTATTTGAGCAGTTTGTTTTGTAAGAACGTGATCATTAACTATTTCCATGCCAGTTTGTAGAGTGTTCACCGAAAAAGAATATTGAACAAAAATTTTAAAAAATTCAATTACAACAGAAGAGCTCTTGTTTCTTAAATGAAAATGTTCCTCATTACAAGAAAGGGCATTAACATAAATGAGTCATTCATAACTGGGTTGTTAATTACTGGGTTATTAATAACTGGATTGTTAATTACTGGGTCATTAGCAACTGGTGGGACTTCAAATGAACACAAAACATTATATAATAACAATCAATTTGTTTACTTCCATACTGTTATCACTTTATGTAATAATAACTAGATAATGTTACATACCAGTATGGAAAGTTTAAATAATTTCTTCACAATCCATTTAAATTCACAGAATTTTGTGTTAAGCATTTGTGAAAGCATTTTACACAGAGGTAGATAAGTATGCATAATAATTTTTTTCAAGTATTCATTCAAAGCATTCAATTTACTCCTGGGGCCCTATCGTCAATATATTAAATAAAACAAAATCCAATAGAGCATAAAGATTTTATATGAGATGAGTCCCTCACTTTGACTGGACTAGATCAATGGAGGAACATCATATAGGAAATATACTTTCATTTACAAATAGATTCTTTATTTAAATGTATACTGACTCTTAGAATGAACAAAATGAGTCTTAGTTCATCAGCAACTTACATGGTGTCAAAACTATACGACAGTATCCCTCTAATATATATAAATCAATAAAACTAAGGTAATAATCAATTCAAAAATAAGTAATTATGAAACATGCTTATGTTTTTTTTTTTAAATTATTACTTGATTTACCGAAAATTCTGTCTTACATGGGATTCTATTGACCGAAGTTTATGACTTTAAATTTGATGTCCATTTTAAGAGGTAGTATTACTTTAATATGATTTTGACAACAAGTCATACAATGATATTATAGTATTTTCAAATCATCCAGCACCCCGTAATACATTGTAATGGCAAGACATTTCAAATAAATTGTATCTAACCTCTAATTGGTTGCTTCTGGTTTATTTAAAATATGAGCCAATGAAATAGCATGAAATTATTCAAATGATTACAATGAATTTTTATGCTTTGAATATTCTGCCAAAAATTATTAGGAATCCACAAAAATTCAGAGATTGAGGCACAATTTAAGTTTTTCAATTTTTAATATTGCCTTAAAGTTAATATTCCAATTTTATTTAGAAATAACCTGCTGCTTATATCAGGACGGAATAAATAGATTTAACGTTTTATCACTTTTAACTTTACAGAATAAGTGGATTTGATCATAGTTTTCATATTGTAGAGGGTTAAAACATGGATATAAAATATTGAAAGAAAAATATTCCACCTGAATTAATGTTGGGTTTGAGCGACATTTATATTTGATTATGTAAACAATGCATTCATTTTGAAGTATATTTTTCCAAGAGACAGATTCTTCACATAATCTCATGTTTTATGGACAAATTCCACACCTGCATGCACAATTTTAAAGTGTTTTTTTTTATGAAGAAAAAAAGTCAAATAAGATAAAAAAAAAAATACATATTAAACGTGTAAGGAAAATATGTACTACAAATACAAATGTAATATACACTTGTTAAACACTTGAAACCTATAACCATGGGGTAAATAACATTTTTTTAATATTTTTTTTTTCAAAAAATTTGTTATTTTTTTTTTTTCTATTTTTCTATTCCTGCAAAATTTGTGAAAATTGATTACAGAGAAATATAACAACTAAGAAAATTGACATTTAATAACAGGTTACAACAAAATTTTAAAAGAAATATTACTAATTTATAGCCTTTACTATTTTTCATTTTGAAAAACAAATATTAAGAAAAACATTGCAAGAAATCTTGAATTCCGCGTTTTAAAATAAGGAATATTTTCTTCTATAAAAAAATCTTTGTAATGAATCCCTTTATTATTAAACATTAAATTCTTCAAGTTTTTTTTAATAATTAATATTTGTTTTGGAGAAATAAATAATTACTTTATTTCATTTAATTAAGTTAGATGATAAAATTGCTATAATAAAATTCAAAATTTTAATAAAAACTATTTTAATAAATAATATAAGTTTATTTTTTATTATTTTTGAGTTTTTTTCAACATTTATGTCCAAATGATGACACATATATTTACTGAATTTCAAATATAATTTACTGCCTCTCATGTTTCAATTCTTTAATTTATAATATAAGGCAATTTTTTTTTATTCACTGAAAATAGGATGTAGCGAAAAAGTTAACTTTAACAAATAAAATGGACATAATATATCAAACTACCCAGTAGTTACTGTTTATTTTTGTCCATAACGAGCATTTAAAGCACCAGATTTACATACTTTCTTATTTCTTTGGCGTTGTTTCTTGCCACAGGATTGGAAATCCCGAGATTTATTAGAACGTTCTAACTGAGATCTATTGAAGCTTTTAGTGGCTTTACGTTGCTTTTGGCGTATACCCTTCACTGAATCGAGTACAACGTTTAAACCTGATGATGGGGCTACTAATTGGTGTTGATGACGACGGGCAACGTTGGCAACTTGTTGGGTCTCCTCTTGTTGAGTTTGCTGACGTGTTCGACTAGCTACAGGTTCTTCTTCCATTCTAGATTCTGAAGACACAGAAGAAACCATAGAAATTTCACTAACAGTACTATCACAGATTGAATTATATACAGACATACTAGGATGTTCTATTAATAGATTTTCCAATGGATGCTCACTAACAATAGAGTCCTTTCTCTTAGCAGCAAAACATGGGGGTGGGGTCACAATCCAACTTTCACTACTACTATTGACTTTAGCACGATATTTAAAATGTCCCTGACTACATGGGCTATGAGATTCGGGTGATGTTGATTGAGAACCACCAAAGTCTGTTTCCGTTTCCGAAGGACAGCTACTGTCCTCTTCTGGAGTATCGGACATTGGTTGATCCGTTTCCATGACAACAGATAACTTAGAGGAGACAGTGGATTGTTGTTCTTGTTGGGTTTCATCTGTAAAATGAAACAATTTAGACCTTTAGTACCTTTTCTATTCAATTCCAAAGATTTTTTTTTTTGATTTTTTGATTTTTTTTTATAAGTTAAGTGAGTACAAAGCAAGGAAAAAAATATTGAAGCTTAACATGTTAATGCAACATTAAATGCACGCCACGAAATAGTATAAATTATGAACTAACTTATGTATTAAAGATAGCAGATGTCAAGGTAGTAAATTACAGCCTGCCATCAGCTGCTTGCTCAAAATTCAATTTTAGCTACCGATAGCAGTAGTCAACTCTTTTAATATCAAAGATGATGAGCCAAAGTGCTTACTTGGGTACATACATTTTAGATTTTGTAATCTGATAAAAAATGAAATAGGACTGGATTCTTTTAAGCAAAGCGAATAGTATTATAAAGCAAAGCTAAGAGGTATGGCACTAGAAACTATTACTACTATAGTGTTACTAAAATATTTCTACAGGATTAAAATAATGAATGATTAAATGAATGAAATGAATAGAAAAGATGAAATAAAGCTGTTCACAAATATGCCCTTGAACAAAAACAACAATCACCGCCCCCTTGACATGGAAATCCAGGTCAGGATTGTATATATAATACAAACAACTCATTTACTTGGAATATTGGGTAAAGGTTGTCTAATCAAAAGACCCAAAAACACACAAACAAAACAAAACAAAAACAGAAAGGAAAGGCAAGCAATGATAAAGCAATAAATGAAGGAGAAATTGTAGAACTATGTTAAAACCTGACTTCAGATTTTCATGCTAAAATAGTTAAATTGAGCCCTTTTTATAGCAGGTAAATCATAATTCCATAAAAAGTTGAGGAAAAGGATAAGAAATGGAAAATAAAGAATTCAGATTACAAACCATTCACATCAACGATTATCCAACCCTCATTACATTCCTTAGTTTTAAGGTCAACAGGGGTCGTAGACTCCGTTTCAGTGGCTGAGGAGCCAAAGAAAAACCCAGTGACACTGCTTAACATGGTTACGTTACTGTTTTAATCGGTTACAAAATCTTTTTCTTGTTATATTCTGAAAAAAACAAAAAGAAAATTTCAAAGTATATTGATAACAACAGTACATAATTCACAGCTTGATATAACCAAATGAAATAACAAGTGAATACATATCTTATTTATAGTTCATTAACTAAGCAACAAAAATATCATCAATAGATAAGACAAGCTAAACTCATTGCTTCTCTGAGCATATAGCAACCATAATCCCTGGTCCAAAATTTACACTTAAGGGGACAGGTTTGCAAATTTCACGGGTTGATTTCATTATATGTTTAAGTCTTCGTAAGTACATGGAATGCGCAAGATTCATCAAAAATACCTCAAACTCAGAATTTTACTTTCTATTTCTATTTCATAGATTTTGAAAATTTCTAGGGTGCATGTGAACACTATTACTGATCAGCTTAGCTAGAAAATTTCCTGTTTCTGAAAATAAGGCCGAATTGGTGGAACCTGTTCCATTAAGTTCATCTGCAACTGGGATTGCCAACTCCTTTGAGGAGTCCACATAAAGAAATATCGTTTTACACAGCATTATTCAATTCTTTTTTATGAATTTCAAACCCACTAAAAGACATCTGTTTGAAAATTGGACTGGTGCAAACTGATGTTATCAGCACTCTAACTACAAATTTTACAGCACTTCTTTACAATCCTTTTTAAAAACAAAGTTTATAAGTTTATCCCATTATCGTCTCAAAAATATTTTAGAACAAAAACTTAAATGAAGAATTTGCATTCAGCTCAAATAACATTTCAATGGTATAAGAAGGCAACACAAAGCATGATTGATATCCATGAACTACCTTGAATATTTAAAAACTCCAACTAAAATAGTTTTAAAATGATTTACACTATCTGCTCTCAAATAGACTCTTGACTTTGCATGGAAATATAAATACCAAGAACTGTATTTTTCCAATATTCAATAGGAAATACGGTCAAATTAGGTAAAAATGAAATTTATCTGATGACTGCCAAACTATTTCAATTTATGATGAAATATAGTAAGCTTTTATAATAACAATAGAAGACCTAAGTAAGCAATATCATCAGATTTATTAATAACCAAAATAAATAACAATGATATGTCATAGAATTCATTATATTACACCCAGTATTATATGTCTGCTTGAAAAATTTTGTATTTGATATATTGAATGCATTAACAATTCTAGTCAAGAATATTATATACCGTATAATACTTATATTCCAATTAGTTGTTGGAATTAAAAGTTTGTATAGGTTAATGGCAATATCTGAGAAAATGCAACAATAGTGTACCTATACAAATGCATACTAACAGTACTAATAGTACCGGTACAGTATATTATATTTTAAATAACACAACAATTCAGAACCACTGTGACTCTATGCTTTGTAGTTTGTTTTTTTTTAAATCTCAAGACTTGCCATAAACCTCATAGGCTAAAAGTGTAATAATATTCAAATCTTCATAAGTACAATCAAAGCACTGGTGCTGAAATAGAAGCATTCTAGTATATAAAGCAGGAAATTCAATGAAAATGTCTTCTTCCAATACATGTCAGGGTTTCCAAATGAACCCCTTCACCACCTTAAGACAATATACATGAAATATGACTAAAAGGTATATCTTACCACAACTATTTCTTAACAATTATCCGATAAATAAAACAATTTTAGACTTTAGAAAATGTTGTTTATGAGCTTTCAAGAGTTTCTATAGGTCCCGAGGTTACAACCTCCACAGTCAACTTACACAATGATCTAATCCATAAACTGTTACCTATTTAAATGGTTTCTTGTTGGTAGTAACTGGGGTACTTAACCTTTCCAGCTCCCAGTCAGGCAATGTTTGTTAATCCCCAGATTAAGAGATTATCACCAAGTATAAAGTTTATCCACCTTATCCTACTGCTGTTCGTTGTAGTAAGGATTAATATATCAAGAGTGGTAATAATTGACCAATCAACCCGCTTTGAGACAGAAATGACCAATCAAACAATTTCACACAAAATCATAAGTGAAATAATTAGTACCACAATACCTGATATCCACATCAGCTGTTCAAATTTCCGTTTCAGAATTCATGCATTTCATTGCATGGCATGCAAGAGATAGCTGAGAATTTCCTAGCCAAATTTGAAATTTCAAAAACTGTGATCATCTAAGCAGACAGAGTTTTTTAAAACCACTTTAACAAATTTCATGAGTTATGGAGATTGATTCACATAAACCTTGTTCTTATCACGAAACTGATTTCTAATAAATAATAGTAATCATTATTGAAGTGAATTCTTTCTTTAATAAATGTTGTTTAAATTCAAAATTCAAAATGAGTCACATCCCACCAGAGGTAGGAATGTGAAGCAATTCTATTATCCAGTGAAGCAGCTTTTACAATGTGATGCCACAAATCATTAGTGTCAAATGCTTCACTATTTGGATGTTCTATAATCTGGGAAGGTCTATGAGAAATAATACTTTCAAGCATAAAAAAGGGTTAAAGAGTCTTTACAGATATTCTAGACCTTATAAGCTTACAAAACAGAAGGAAAATGGGTCACTAGATCTAAGACCTAAATGACATACTGTTTATGCTCACTGAACCAAATCTTCTATGGGAAAAAAACCCATCAAAACAGAATACTGTGAAATATATATAATTTGTTCAAAATAAGCAATTTCAAGGTATTGTTGTTTTTATGATAAATACCTAATTAGGCCTAATAGAAACTGGTCTAGGTACATCGTCAAAGACTTTATCTAGATATTGAAAGACCCAATCTGCTATATAAATACAATCATTTACATAATATATCAAACAATAGGAAGTGATAGGGTGTATTACAAGGTATTAGGTATAGCAGATGTTCTCAAGTTTTAATTGGTAGTCAAAGGTTAACACTTCTGAAGGTATGAAAAACAAGTTGTTATAGGATAGTGACCAAATGTAAACTATAACATTAAAATGGGGTCCTAAGTGGAGCAGTATGCATTTATTTTGCCTAAATCCACACAGTAGTTTTCTAATAGCCTAATGCATATCAAATAAATTCGTAATATCATACTGCTCTATTTTAACTTGTAAGTTGGGGCTTTTCTGACTAGATTTGTCTAATGAAATAATGCATCATAACATGAACTTATATCAATATATTAACCAGAATAACAACTTATGTAAATTAGTGTTATATAAGCTTGTTAAATATTTATTACCAACATTACAAAGTATTATCACTCAATAAATATGATAATATATTTCCTTCAAACTTTAAAAAGTTTACTTTGAGTTTCTGCCAGTGTTATTGAAGATTAGAACAATCTTTTATCCAGTTATATATAAATTTTTATTTCTAATATAGTCACTTCAGTTAGGGCAAAAAGAAATGATTATAGAACATTCATCTGTAAAACTATTAATCAAATTGCTGCGCTCTCAAAGGCTAGGAGGTACATTTAGTGTTTTATGCTTACGTTCCTTTCACAAAGTTCCAGATCTAGAGAGGGAAGAAATTTGATCGCCTAGACATATCATCAAACTGACGAATATTCAAAGGCCCATCATTAGACCCCTTCTGAAGTGGCTAAATTAAAGATAAAAGTTATTAAAACAGAAAGAGGTTTAGTGTAAGTTTAAAAAGTCTAGTTTTTGTAAAGTGTCAAGTTAAGAATAATAATACTTTTTGTAAAAGGTAAGAGGATGTACTTGGCAGATTCTCCAAAAACATACATTTATATATACAGTGTATATCTGCCATAGGTGTGTGATAGAAAAGAAATCTTCCGCGATTTGAAAATATGAATTTGCAATACTGGAACTAAAGACTTAATTCCAACAGACTTCCTTGGCCTGGGTGGACTAAAATGGCTCTTGCACAGTGTCAGCAGAATCCTTGGGCACAAGATTTTAATGCCCAAGTGACAATGCCCAAGGTAGAAAATACCAGTGATCAGTCACAACAAGTCAGTGCCCCTAAAGACCAGCAACCCCAAACATTCCCACTTTGATTTCTGTGATTCCAAGATTCCAAGATCCTTAGACAAGCTTTTTTGTTGAAAGACTTGTAATGCCTTTTAACATAAGATTTGAAGGACAAGAGAGCACATATACCGGTACCGGCTTTACCATACTAACAAAATAACATATGGGAATAAACTATGGTACCGGTATAACATATTTCTTTAATAACAATGAATACATTTTGGTATAACACACATCTTTAATAACAATCTTATTATTAACTAAGTATGTTTATATCCTAATTTATTCCCTTGTGTCCTTTTATACCGTATATATAGTGCCTGGTAACTAGACAGTTCCATAGAGTACAGAATTAAACCAAGTATTTTCTACAACATGCTATCTTATTAATATCATTAACCTACATGTATGTATCATAAAAGATGGTAATCAAGCAAAACCTCCCGAAATTCAGGGCCTCAACTCTACTTTTCGTAGCCTAGGGACATGTCATAAGTCTGTTTTACTAGTTGTTATTTATCGTTACATCTCTGATCATCTCCCAATAATCTGTCTCAAAAGAAATTTAGTAACAACTTACAATCATAGGAAATGACTTGCAATGCTGTGATCTGTCAATTTCAACCAAAGTTGGCCTTTTGAATGCAGATATTGACAATCTTGTTTGTTTGAGAATGGAAAATTTTATGGTGAAAATTAGATTTAGGTTAAAAGAAAAACTGTTATTGACATAAATAGAGGCAAGAATTTAGCCAGTAGGCAGGGAAAATCAATAGCTGGAGAGAGAAGGAAAAGTGATCAACTAGCTAACCCAATTCTCTACAAGATCAATATAACACTGCACTCTGTTGGACACTGACCATTAATGACCTAGTAACAGCTTCCATTCTAGGATATCATCACAGAAGACATAATAATTTTGTAAAAGCATAGACCAGAATACCACAATAAAAGTGATGTTTGCTTTACCTCAACTATTCAAGAAATTCAAGCCACAACAAATTTTTCTGTTGGCTTTTGGAAAAGACCCACCAAAATATATACCATGGTTTCATCAATGATTAGAAACTATTTCATTATTAATATGAGATTCTGTTATCTTCACACCCATGAAGTCATTCAAACAAAAATCAATAATAAGTAGATCTTTTGTTGCATTTAAATTGAGCTTGAGTCTCACTCTTTGTCTTTGTTCAAGGTTTGTCTCATTCACATTTCATTGATTGACTTTCTTACAACAATCTGCCAGTTGATTTGTGGACCCCTACTAAGTGACATCAATAACGGCAATGGGGTGGACAAAACAACTCAAAGGCACACAATAAGGGTAGGAATTTCACATAAATTACCCCTGTCCACTGCCTTACACAATATAATTCAAAATAATCTTGGCTACATAGAGGAAATGTAATAGAATATGTACACTGATATTCAACTTCCTAATGGTTTCATTATTTCAAGTTACAAACTCAAAAAGAAATGTCCTGTGCAACTTGAAGTTTACATAGATCAATAATTGCACTACCATGGGAAATTATCTAGAGTTTAACATGTGCATGATACAATCTGATTCCTATAAGATTTAATGTTATGTTGTGATGTCATGTTGTAATTGAATGAATGGAGTTTTACATCCTCCTCTTCTGCGCCTTAACATGTGATGTCACAATTTCAAACAAGATTACTGTTAGACTTTACGTTAGTTATTTCGACTTTACAAACATTGCAGAAAGTACAGAAATCTACAGGGGTACCGTACCTAAATAGTACAAAAAGATTCTAAAAGCATTCCATATCAAAATATCAAAATCACTTTAAACATGTGATATAAAACCTTGCCTCATTAATAATTATCACTAATCACTGTATATAATTAACACTATAGTAGTTTATCATTGTACAGGTCATCATGGTGCTGTAACAGGTTGTTGGCAGCCACACAAAATGTATCAGCTTTATAGCTATCAACCTTGATATTTATAAACAGTTTAACAGTTGGTGAAAACTAGAGAAAAACAACAAGTTCATATTAATTCTACCATTAAATATATCTTCATACCATGTTCATTTTAAAGGAAGATGGATTGATGAGCTAATGAAGTTTATATTATATAATATTCTAACTAAAGCTTTTTTTTGATAAGCAGGGGCAATCATAGAAAGAAACTCAAAGCAACATAAAGCCCATACTGGACTTCCTTACTGTTTAAATGGATAATAGGGCTTAAATAATTCCATTTTAAAAAATTTTCATTTTTGACCCATAAAGTTAAAAATAAGATCCCAACTTTACCAAAACATTAAAATGAGCCCCAAAAAGAAAATAAATTGGTTTTAAAAAAATGACCAAATTCATTCAGTTTTGCCAATATACAGGTCAAAACAACGCTAAAAATCATTCTAAATCAACAGTTTGGGTAAGGGGCGTGAAAACTCACATGTTAGAGTTACTTCCCTTTATATTTACACGATTTGAAAATCGCTTGATGGATGGCTCAAGCGTTTTATGATTAACTACTTTATTTTGGGGATTTATCGGATTTTAGAGGGATTTTGATGTATAGGTAAGTCCACTGATGGATATATACTGTTATTGTTCAAATTTGAGTGAACTTAAAATTTTATGTTCGATCTAACGCCTATTATCCCTTTAAGTAACTGTGTAATGGACTCATAAATAATCATAATAAATTTTCATTATTGTAGCCTAGTAAATGTGTGAAAAATCAAGATTAATCTTAACCATCATTAACTTGAGCAAATAGACTCTAACCCCATGTTTTATAAATGATAAATTTTTAACTGTTATTGCCAATGATTACAGGATCATCTCTCTTAAAAATCCTTCTACCAACATTATGTAGACTAAAAATTTGGCAAATTGACAATATCCTTTATTTTACTGATTAGGCAAATTATATATCTAGTTTTACAGTCAATCACAACAAGCTTTAATATTTATAAACAAATCTAGCATAAAGTCATATAACCTTCAAGCTTTTTATGCTCTGTAAGTAGGCTAAGTACAATGTAGATCCTTAATCAGCCATCATGCTGTGTGTTACAGTTCTGAATTAAATCAACAAATTAAATTCACATAGAAAGTTTTTTTGGGGGTAAATAAGGTGAAAAATACACACTTTTTATTCCAAACCTTTTCACATTTCAAGCTTAAGAAAAAAAAAATATCATTGAGGTGAAATAAGAAAAATATTCAAAAGTCTTTGTAGCTTAATCAGTAGCTAACAATATTCATTTTCCATTATAATTTATGTCTATAATTTTTTTACCCGGCATGTCAAACAATAATAATCTAATAAGATAAGATTAAAATAAAAGGTATTTTGGGCCTGATTATGCAGTCCAATCTATGAACTGAATATGTCAATTCTGACCTCCGCTCCATGACAACATAGCGTGCTTTATTATTAGTATGCTATTTCTGAATTGAACCAGAACATTCCTGCGTAATTTATCAATAATTCGGACATAAGTTTTAACTATCTACGAATACTGATAATGGCAACTTACATTAAAAATATAATCATTGAATATCAAATTTTGTAACAAGCACTGAATCTAAGCTGGTTTCATATAAATCTAGAGACGAATCAGCGCTAGAAATAGGCGTTTATTTTTATTTAAGATTTTTGCTTGTCAGTCTTGTTTCTAAAAATAAACATGACCTTCATAGCGTCAGCTGACATTCAACCGCAAATAATTCCATTTTCCTGAAAATTTTGCACTGTCAATTTACTGAAAAAGGTCTGAATACCATCGAACCGTATCATTCAACACAAAGCAATTGGAAAAGCAAGGGTTTCCACTTTTATTTCACGAAAAATTTAATGTGACAGTTGCACAAAACATTGGAAAATGGCGAATCTTTTCTCATAACAACAACAAAATGTCAAATTTTTCAATCCAATTTCAAGAAAGTAAAACTATCAATGCAATTCTACTTACCAGAGAGATTAGTTGTTTATGGTGTGGATTAACAAAATAACAAGTCAATTAAAAAACTGCGTTGCCTTTATTTATTGTATTAGGAAAATTTTACAGAGCTGTCAAACTATCAGCTGAGAAAGACTTGAACCCAACAAATCTGCACTACTGTGACGTCATTTCTTTGTTTATGTTCTGAACTTTGATTCTGATTGGTTGTCGTCTAGCAACGTGTTACTTAAAATAGACCTAATATTAATATTCAATGAGCGTCACCTCCTTATAAGGAAGCGACAGCGCGTGGCTATGTTTATATCACGTGATAGGCAGCTGAGTTTTGTCAGTTCACAAGTGGTTGTTTATGTAAAAGTATGTCATGTCACTGAACACAGTAGAATAATATTGTTTGATCACGCACTTTCTGATTTTTTTAAAAATAGGCCACAAGTAAGCGGTAAAGACCTTAAATTTAATCATAGATGGGCTGAATGACAGACAGGACCTTATTCTGACCCATGTAAAATAAAGAGGTTTATAATTATTATTAAGCGCAATGAGATTTTTGAAAACAATTATATAAGTTTAAGTACAACCGAACTTAAAATAATAATAAAAATTGTAGATATATGTTTTGAACATAAAATAGGGTGAAAGCAATAAATCTTTATGGTCTAATTCAAATTGTCACATTTATCGGGTGTTTTGACAGTTAAAACTTTCCAATCGACCTATTCTGAAATAAATTAAGTTCAAAATGGAAAAAATATAATTTCAACAAGAATATTGAATTACAGCTCACACATTCATTATGCGGAAAAAATCGTGTTTGTTTTTAAAAGCAAACAACAGCAGATGCTCGGTGCATAAAAAAATTAAGAGTCGTCCACAAATCAGTTGCAGTGTGAAACAGTCATGTTAATGGAAGGGAGGTAACTATAATTAATGTCAAATAACTAATTTATTCGGGACTGTCTATTTGCCACTCGTGGTAATTTTAGCAAGGTCGCTATAGGTAGGCTTCATTGAAATAATAAGTGGCACGTTTTTATATACCACGTGTTTTTTAAATACAGGCTTTTATGATGATTTCTATGTTTGAAGCTACTGTGTTGGTGAAATTAATGTATTCAAAGTGTAAAATATTAATACAGAATCTGTATTTGTTTCGTTAGGACTTCAGAAAAAAAGCAAGCGGTGAAATTTGTCAGCCATTTTCTAAACGGTGTATGGTTACTTTTATCCTTCTCCTAATTGACCGCGTGGCAAGTGCTTAAATATCATAAAGTAATTCTATGAGTTCTTCTCCTTTACGCTGGAATTATTATTAGGCTATTAGCCAATTCTATTTTGTGATTTCCAACTTCTGTCGAGGGTCGAGATTATATGTCCATGACACTCATGGAACATCTGCGAGGGTTCTCCTCTTTCCATATATAATGATTTTGTGCATTTTGAAATCTTGGTGGCTTGCGTCACCCTCGTTCGTTCATCCGTCCGTCCGTCCATTCTTCTACAATTGTCCGTTAATGCTCGAGAACAAGGGTTCCTAATAAATTCGTCGTTTAGGCCTATAAATATAAGGATTTTGGTTGCGGGTCACTGAGTACTAGCATTTTCCCCGTTTCTTTATTTAGACACTGTTTCCAAATCATGCTTAACCCTTTAAAAAAAAAAAATCGACTTTTTGTGGACCGAATTGAATATTTTCGTGGGCCTTGTCGGATCTGGCCGGCAGCCCGGAGTCCAGGAACCACTACTCTCGAAGGTGCCATAGACACTTCTTAGCGGATGTTGATGATATTATATTGGAGAACGCAACAGAAGGGTACAGGGTGTATTCTTGTTCAGTTCAGATTTATACCTCTAATTTTATTTTGAAGGAACAGAACAGAACAAAATCATAATCTCTGTTTCTCTTTATGTATCATCTCCTTTACCAGCCTACTCGACTTCTGCAATTCTAATTCCCTTTCTCTCACTTGACATCAAACACTCGAATTAAACATGACTAAGGTTTACTCTGAGGGCCTAGGCCTACATTAGGCTGTCATGCCAACGAGATTTGCAACCGACCGCGGCGCGTTACCCCTCTGGACAGGAAGAAAACAACAACAGTAACAGACGTTTCGGCCAGGATAATGCCTCTAACGAAAAATAATATCTTGTACCGTTTCCCAAAAATCAGAGCGTATATCTGTATTTTGCGGAACGGAAGATGAATAGACCCTGTTCCGTTCCGTTGGTTATTTTTATGCGCCCACATGAATATGTGGACGTATATTGCCGTCGCCCCTGTCCGTCGGTCTGTCGGTCCGTCAACATTTGTTGTAGACACTATAGAAGCTACAATTTTCTATGGATTTTAATGAAACTTGGTATGAGCATTGGTGTTGATAAGACGGCGGTCAAGTTCGATTCGGACGACTTTACGATAAACGATTTTTTAGTTATTGCCCTTGCCTCTATATTTGTTGTAGACAAAATCGAAGCTACAATTTGCAATGGATTTTAATGAACCTTGGTGTGAGCATTGGAATCGATAAAACGGCGGTCAAGTTCGAATTTGAGGATTTTTCAATTAACGGTTTTTGAGTTATTGTCCTTGACTAAGTCAACTGTGTAAAAATTGCGGATGCAATAGAAACTACAATTTTAAATGGATTTTGATGAAACTTGGTATGAGTATTGAAATTGATAAGACTGCTCTAGTTCGATTTTGACGATTTTTCGATGAACGTTTTTTTAGTCTAGTAAGATTGCGTCAAAATTTTATTGTGGGTGCAATAGAAGCTACAATTTTGAATGAATTTTGATGAAACTTGGTGTGAGAATTGGAATTGATAAGACGCGGTCAAGTTCGAATTTGACAATGTTTTTGATGAACAGTTTTTGAGTTATTGCCCTTGACTTAGTAAAATCTTGTCAAAATTTTAGTGTTGCTGCAATAAATCCTCCAATTTTCAATGGATTTTGATGAAACTCGGTGAGAATTAGAATTTATTAGACCTCAGTCAAGTTTGAATTTGATAGTTTTTCAATGAATGGTTTTTGAGTTTTTGCCCTTGACTTGTTGAAATTGCGTCAAAATTCAATTGCATTAAGAAGCTTTAATTTCCAAAGGATTTTGATGGATCTGGTGTAAGCATCGGAATTCATAAGAAATTAGTCAAGTATGAATTTCCGACTTTTTTTAACGAATGGTTTTTGAGTTATTGCCCTTGACTTAATAGCGTCAAAAATATTTGTGGGTGCAATGTAAGCTACATTTTTTTTAATAGATTTGATGAAACTTGGTTTGAGTATTGAAATAGATAAGATGGTGGTCAAGTTTGAATTTGACGATTTTCCATGAACAGTTTTTAAGTTTTTGCCCTTGATTTCAATATTCATTCAGTGTATGTTTTTTGAGTTATTGCTCAATTTATTATTCAAATTCAATGCTGCCAGTGGGCGTATGTTACCTTGTCGGACAAGCTATCTTTTATCCGTTTCGTTCCACAAAATACAAATAACCTTACATCCCACCACTTGCAATGACGGTTTACAACCTCGTGACAGTTTCGTTAATCTTTTCACGCCTAAATTTATTTATAAAAACGTAATAATTTCTAGTCTTTCAGGTGTTAATCTTAAGTTAATTGCCTGTCCGCAAAATACTCTTACCCGTACCATTCTTATAAATTTCGAGCAGTTATGTTGGAAGTTATTAACCGCTTTCGTTAATCGTTAAAGATTTGCATTCTATATTGTTTGATTTGTTTGCTCTTTGTTGTCGGATCTAGTAACACTATTTGGTGATGTTCATTCACAGGGCCTCATAACTGGAGCAGAAGGGTTATTTAATTTAGAGACAGAAAATCGTTATGGCATGCTAAATTTCATAAGGCCCGGTCAATTCCATATGATATAGAAACATCACATTGCGTCCTTGAGGTCTAAACTGACCCTGACCTTCGAAAACCTACTTTCATATTATATTTAGTTTTAACCATCATTTACTGGAATATTTATATGGGTTTGACAGTCATTATCATCAAATTGCATGCCCGAAAAAGTTTGTATTCCAAAATACCCATTTTATGTAATTTTAGTTTTTACCACGCGTGGCATATAGCCATTTGAACGGCATTTGGCTATTTGCCACTCGTGGTAAATATCTCTTGCCAATTTATTCAGGACTTAGTCCGCTAATTCATTTGCCATCTATTTCCATGTTAAATCACAAAATTCAACCTTCTAGAACTTTTTCCAGAAATCTCGTTGAAAACTTTCTTATATGCCACATGAAAGCCAGGCCAATACTTGGTTTCTGTACAAAAATCCAATATAGCATGACCATGAAAATTTTGAACTAAACAAAATGAAAGTAAACCACTACATTTTATCAACATCCGCTTGACTGTCACTGCACACAAAACCACTATTTTTAGAAATAACCTTCCGCCAATTAAATTTCTCATTATCTCAGAAATTCTGAAAGAAAATGCAATTTCAGACATCAAATTTCAAATCTAGACCAAAAATTAGTCCATAATAGCCATGCAAACACCCCCAAAGGAAGGGAGAAAGAGGATTTCTAAATCATTAGTATAAAATGTTTTAGTGGTCTGAGTCCAAATGTATCACAATGCAAGTATTGGAAACATTATTTTATACATTTGAATCGTTTTGAATATTTAAACCATAAGGAAGGGTCTCTTGTAGGCTGAAGTTTGAAAATGAAAAACTATACATAAGAAGCCTTTTGAGTGATGGTTCATATGGCACCAGCATATTTACTTCTCGGTATTGACAATTCTGAATCCTATTCTTCTATAACCGATAATGATCACACGAAGTCACAAAAGGCCCCCGCTCCATTTTCCTAACTGATCGTGATAATACTCTTCAAGCGTTTTCATTGTCCCAATCTTACCCATACTCAACTTTTAACATAACTGAGTCCATAAGGTGCTGAAGAGTAGCACGTAAAACTCCATTCATTTCATTTCATTGCTAACATAAATGAGAATAATTTTGATTAGAAAATGTCAACATACAAATCAAATAATGCTTTAATAACAACAGAAGACACTGCAACGGATAACTGAATTTTTAATTTGTACAGTATTATATCTATGTCAAAGCAGAACAAAACAAAACGAAATGATAAGGTAACATGCGGAGATTATCAGCTTCGTCAAATTCAGAGATTTAAAAGAATAATATCACCAGTGTAAGGCCAACTTTGTTCATCTCGCATATAACTTCTGAGACGTTTGAGTGTTTAGAAAAACAACAGTCATAATTTGCTCACGAGGATTTGAATATGAACAGACGGGTATTCAAGGAGACTGGTATCCAAGGATAATGAACACTTCAAATAAATATCTATACGGTGCAGTTCATTTGATCTTATAAATGTTAGAATAGAAATATTCTCCATTCAAGCGATATCCTGGTAGTTATCACCGGTATTACATTAATGCTAACATGGTCTTCATGTAAACTCCCAAATTATGAGCGAAAAATGGATGTATTTTATTTTTTTTAAGATGATTTCTTGCTCTTTGATCTTGTCTAAAAGTCTTTTTTTTAGCTATCTGTAGCCTATTTATAGTCAAAATAGGGCAAACAAATATACTTTTTCCCATATTGGTGATTTGACACTTTTTTGATAGAATCAATGAACATTAAAGCTATCTCTGAAATTTTAGGCGGAAAATTATCTATGTTGAAAAACTGGAACTTCACCCGTTCCTGTAAAGTTAGCTGATTCTAACAGAGAAGATTAGCAAATGTTAGCCTGATTTTATCAGTATCACAAGACGTCTTACAGGAACGGGTGGGAACTTTCTTATTTTGGTTTTGTTTCTTTAGTTTCAGTATTGTCATGGGTTGCTTCTTCATATGAAGGCGGTTGATATCCACCATTCTCATGTTGGTAATTCATTCCTGAAAGATATATTTTTAAAATATTTTAAAATCCAGATAGATAAATAAATAATAATTAGGCCAACTCTGTTTCTAAATTAAGGGAGACAACTTTTACTAACAATTTGCATTTTCAGGGACAGTATCGCCAGTTTCGGGGATTAATTTGGGTCTTGATTTGTAAATAACCTTAAGACATACTAGAAATGCGCGAAAATAACACTATTCGTACAAAAATACTCTAAACTAGAAATTGGATTTGTGATTCGTTTAGCTAAAAATTTCCCGTTTCTGGGATAAAAGTAAGGTGAAATTGTCCCTTTAAACAGCAATAATAAATTATAAATGTATTTAATTTCTATAGGCTAGAGGATTGAAATTATTTCAACAAACTTACCCGGTTGTCCAGGATGAACTTGTGATTGAAATTGAGCTGGGCCCGGATAGCCATATTGGGATTGTACAACTGTAACATTTGGTAGATGTTGATGTGTATATTGGTATGGTGGGTAGGGCATACCTGGGTGCATATAAGCTACTTGTGGTGCTGTTGCAGCAGCCCCATAGTTATACACCTGAGGTTGACCTGCCACTGGAGTGATGTTAGGGGTAACAAGAGCATCTCCAGAATTTCTTGAATTCAGGTGGCCATTGAAGTGCTGTTGTGTCTGCTTCATAAGTTCTTTATTTTCAAGCATATGTTTGTTGAATTCCTGTACCATGCAAGGTAACCTGCAGAAATCTATCAACCATCCGATTCCAAATAAACCAAATGTAAAAAAGTACAAGAAACCCCACAGATAACGTCGTAGATAGAAATGATGAAATCCAAGCCAACCTAATGGGAACCATAACACGTACATATCATCGATATACTTCAAGTTTTCGTCTCTTTTTCCACAACCTTCTTCTCTAGCTCGCATTACTAAATGGTAACACCTAAACCAATCAACAACCCACCCAACTCCAAATAAACCAAATGTAAATGTATATAGAATACCCCAAATTGGTCTGTTCAAATAGTAATGGTGAAGTCCTAATATTCCAAATGGTGAAACACATAAGACATAGCTGGCAAACATGGAATGGGGTTCGTAAACTTTAACTTCGTTGTTACAATCTTTGACCATATAAGGTATACGAAATAAATCCACAAGCCAACCAATACCACAGAGACCAAAAGTAAAGAAATATAGTAGCCCTTGAGCTGGTCTGTTGAGGTAAAACAGATGGAAACCTGAAAAAAATATAAAAATGGATTTAAATTATGCTGTTTATATGACCAAAACTTTCAATCTGCTATATCAGAAGGTGTAATTCTCAAGGACTATAATATGTCAGATAGAGTAGAAATTTGCCAAATAGGCTACTATACAATGTACCAGTTGCTACTTACCCAAGATGCCGAATGGAAACCACAGTACATAAGCGTCAACCTTTTGCTTTCTTTTCTCCCTTGAAGCATCTCTCATGCGAGCATTAGCTTCCTTAACAAGACATGGTATTCTAAAGATGTCCACAAGCCAACCAACACCAAGCAGTCCAAAGGTAAAGAAGTATGCCACAAAGAACCAGGGTCTTCTTAGATAAAGGTGATGTGCTCCGATGAGTCCCAGTGCAATGCATAAAACATAAGCATCAACTATAGATTTCTCTTGGGCTTTAATAGGAGTTACCACTATGTGAGCCTGTTGCGTTAAGCGAGGTGCTCCAACCATGACAGTCGTATTTGGTGCATATGCTGGTTGTTGCATTGGTTGAATGTAACTGATATTGGAAGCTTGCTGCTGTTGACCATGATTTGGTTGTTGTTCTGGATGGGAATCGACTGGGTTGCCATCCTTGGAAGATGGAGGAGGCCCTGATTTACTCATACTGAAATAGATGGGAAAAGACGTAAGATACACATAGATAAGCTTACCAATCTATTTAACAAATTTCCGTTTAACTTCAATTCAAACCAAATATCTACAAAACACGACTGCTTTTGCGTGGCTTGGGTGACACTTGCTAGTTTCTATCAGTAATTAATTTTTATGTTTTTGAGTAGGCAAATATTACAGGCTGTCCACAAGATTTAGAGATTGTAACATATTGCAATACACAAGCAGTAAGATAAAGGAAAACAATTCCAATTTTTTGAATTTAAAGATACTGAAAGGTTTTGCATTGTGTTTTTAAAGGAGACTAAAAAGTTCCATAATGACGATAAACGATCATTACCGTAAACTTCTTTCCTAAATCCTTTTGTGCCTATTCAAGATATTATTGATCAAACAATTAGCAATTCTTAGTACCAAGTGTTGGAAAGATTTGTGATCATGATTTTATTTGAAACGTTCAAAAAATGATACATAATATAATAATGCTTTATAGGAAATTTGAAAAAAACGTATTACCTGTGGACTTTTCAAAAATGTTCTGTTATCAAGCTGTAAATGAATATATTTATAGTAACAGCGTCAGAGATAGCATTTATTTACTTTTACCTCAAAGTCTTATGACCAAATCACGTGGTTTTTTAGATAAAGGCCATTATATTGCCTATATACCATTAGAAATAGGAATAGAAAACTGGATAAATTAGTTCAATATACAATGTGGGACTATTGACTATATGGTTGTCAAGTGTAGCCTGTAGAAATTGTTAATTCATAAAGTATGTCCTTTAAGCGTGTGGTTTTTGTAATTGGCTTTAGTTTCGCGGTCGTTTGCATCATTTAAATGTACCTTTAGATGTCTGGGGTTCCTGACATGGAAATGCATTTAGGAAAAGAGCTGCTGATAAGATCTTAGTTACGTCATAAGACCTCTAGGGCGACTCATAGGCGTCTAACTGAAAACTGATATGATACGATTCGACGATTATCAGTTTGCCTGATACCCATAAAAGATTATGAATGATCGATCTCTTTAAAGCGATCTATGTTCCCCACGAGTAAACAAAATTTTTCAAATAACGTCATTCTCCCTCATTCACCCTCTTTTTTGATACGCACGTCCTTATTCAATCTGTTTGATAGCTAATAACGAAGCCATGCTAGCAAACAGTAGCATAAGGTGTGTTTGAAAGTGTGCTCCGGAAATTTCAATTTATCACGGAGGTTTCAAAAACAAAAATCTTTTGATCTATGAATCCGTGAATTCGGCGAATATAAAAAATAATACTTTAAGAACTGTTTATTTAAGCGCTGTTGGCCAAGGCTTGGAGTTTCTTGACTTCGGCATCCATGGCACATTTCAAAGCACTTTCTTGATGTGAAGTAGTACAGCTTGATGAAGTTTTGCTTATGGCGTTTTCACTGACGCTAGCTTTACATTTTTCTGGAAAATAAAACATTTATCGAGTTATTTAAATCATAAATAAGCTCTCCTTGTTTTTGAGTTTCCGTGGTCCATGAGGTCCAAAAACTGGTGACATGCAACCTCTATAATAGCAATATTAGACATGTTTAGTCATTTATCTAAATGTAAACAAATCAGCAAAGGAATATGCTCTAAAAAGATGTTCATGATTTTGAAATTTTGACGACAAAGCCCATTAGAACCATGACACTTCCTAATTCATCAGCTCTGTCCACAATGGCTTAAAAGAAATAGTTGTTTTCCAACTAGCTACAAAATGTAATACACTTTTGCTGCTTTCAATGTTTCCTAATATGTCTTCGGCTTAAAGGGACATTCTAATTTTTAAACGCAAAATATATTTACGTAAACGTAAGATGTCTTATTGTTAATTTGTAAGGTGAAAAAAAACCTAGGGATTTGAACACAATAAACGCCTAATATGAAGGGAAATATTATTAGACCAATAAGTTGACTCCTAGAAACACCGTATTATAAGGTCGGCCTATATAGATACATGGATGTAATAGCATATTTTAGAAATATTTTTCAGGTAAAATTTCGACGTGTTCGATAATGAAAATTGTACATTTCCCCCCTTAAAATGGAATGGTTTGAGGATATTGGGGTGTTCTTGCTTACCTGAGACAAGGTGACCGATGATGAATCGTTTGCCAAAATGGACGTGACATTTGTCAACTTTGTAGTGAAGCTTGATGCTGGTGTTGGGAATGGTAATCTGTAAAAACAATAATGGGAGTAATCGGGAGGATTAACGGTAACGTTTTCTAAAAATTCAATAACTGGATTATGTAATCATTGAAACGTCGGAATATCTTTATTACAACCAAACTATCTTGATATAAATACCTATGGGAAGACATTTAATCCAGTATAAGAGTTCTCAAACTGTGTCGAGTGCGTGTGAATGAGTTAGATTTGTTTTTTGTTGACCCATCATCATCTGTTCATTACAAGTTGAAGATTTATAGATTCCAGACCATCCGACTAGATTTCTTAGGATAAAACGGCAACTTGTTGAGACACTTAAAGTGTTCTTCATTTAAGCTTTTATATTTCGTAAATGTCATTACAACACTCACATCACCAGATTTGCCTTTGAATAAAGATGTGACTCCTGTTACGATGCTTCCAACCAACTTGTCAACACCAATAGCTTTACCTATCAAGGGAGCTAATGAGGCAGCAATACCAAGTTGTCTTTTCTCTTGGTTGGCGTAAACAGCACAGAAGCTGAGGATGACTATCAGAGCTGGAAAACAATAATTATTGTTCAAAGGATTAATTAAAGTGCTTTAGCGAACCCGGTTCGAAATTATGATAGTCATTGACGTTCGTTGTCACCAGTTTGTAAGTGCACATATTGGAAGTAATTGTCCATCAAAGGCAACATGTCACGTAATGTAGGAGCGAACGGACATTGATCAAGGATGAACAAACCAGAATGCTTTTGTTACGTTTGTATGACAACTGGGAATAGAATTTTAATTAGTGATGAGGGATATCTAAAACTGATTATTATATTATTCGAATTGTTCATTGTTGAGCAATATATTTATGACTTGTAAACGCGAAATGATATAGAATGAACAGAACGACCGTATTGCACTAACTGCAGTGTATTTAATTACAAGTCAAGGTTGATTTATTAAGGGTAAAAAGTGGATGATTAATGGAGTTATACATCCTACTCTTATGCACCCAATGTAAAAATAATAAATAAAATGAAAAAAAAAATCGATTTGCTAAACATATGCACCGGATTTATCCGAATAATCATTAAATAATTGTTTTTCTACGAATATTTTCTATTTCTTCAAAATCAGGAATAACAGCATGCTATTTGATGTTTATCCACTTATCAGATGAAATTTTTACTATATGCATAGGCCTACTTACCAATAACTTTCATCTTTATTTTATGAGTGAAACAATTTCTATTGAAGAGGCCAAATTTTATAGTTTTTGAAAGTATCTTATCTGTTGTTAGGGTCTCGGGCTTGTCTGGGAACAGACATACGATAATATCAGGGGTGACATGTTCGTTTCACAATTCTGCATGCGCAGTACATTCGTGTACTATCAGTGCAGCAGTGCTGACACCATGTGACGTACCGTTTTAAGTCCTGGATATCATATTTACACTGTCGAACAATGTATTCAAAGCATTACCATGAAGACAATGCATCGAAGGTAACTGAATCAGAGACTAGGTGATGTCCTTCTAACATCGAAGGGGCTTATCCTGGGTGTGAAGTTTGTGGTTCGCTTATAAACCTTACGGAATCATGTCGGTTGAATACATGTGCATACATAGGCAGGAGAGAGTTTGATGTGAAGAAGAGTTGATGAATCGTGACGGTAAAGTGTATTTTTAAATGTCCCCAACTTCATAAGCTCTCAGCATTATACAAACCTGCATAAAATACCTAGACTTACTCCTACATCAGGTAATTGTCCGCCTGTACGCATTTCAATATGCTGTACGTGTACGTCTTCCAATATAGGTAAGGGTTCGAGAAAGATATGTAAATAGTTTCATAATAAGAAAGTGATTATGCCTATGTAGTCATATTATATTTAGTTTGATCTTTATAAGTCTGTATGAACTTTTTGATAGTAGATCTATTTAATTGGTAGTAATCAATACCTATACCATTTAATTTATAAATTTCTTAAAGGGACTGTTCGCCATTTGTTTGACTAATCATACCTTAGTTTCAGAAACGAGAAATTTGTAACTAAACTGGTCGGCAATAGCCTTCACAACTCATAGTCGACATTAAATTTGAGCCATCAGCCTATCTGTCTCCAGGATTATCTTCGTTTGAATGTTAATTGACGACTATAGTCATTTGTCGAGTCTGTGATAATAGGAAAGACATATCTAGGAAAAGAAAGTACAATTCGTATTTAGAGGTGTTTTTGATGGAACTATGCGAATGTCGTGTATTTCTAATAGTTCTGAAGACTATTTACTATTCAAGAGCAAATCAAACTCCCGAAAATGGCAAACCTATCCCTTTAAGGATTATAAATTCGTGTAAATGTGGTATCACATAAACAAATTAAATAATACATGTAATTTAAAAACTGTTTATTTAGGCGGTGTTAGCCAAGGCTTGGAGTTTCTTGACTTGGGCATCCATGGCACATTTCAAAGAACTTTCTTGATGTCCAGTAGTGCAGCTTGAGGAAGTTTTGCTGATGGCGTTTTCACTGACGGTAGCTTTACATTTTTCTGAAAAATAATTATTATCATTAATAATAATCTAAATAATTTGCTTCACACAAAATATGTATATATAGTGCCAAAAAATTCATGAATATTCAAATATTTTGTGCCACTTATGTTCTGCATAAGCTTTTCCAAATACCAGTTATTATTGTACACGTTTGACGCAATGAATGGGTTTGAAGGGATGGTTTGGGAATGATGTAAATTTTGCATTGTCCCCTTTAAATGAAATGTTTGAGAATATTGTTCTTGTTTACCTGAGACAAGGTGACCGATGATGAATCTCTTGCCAACATGGACGTGACATTTGTCAACTTTGTAGTGAAGCTTGATGCTGGTGTTGGGAATGGTGATCTGTAAAAGATAAACAGAATAATATTTGTATTCAATCAAGTCTGGCTGACTTGCCTCCTAAATGTGCAGACTGTCATTATGTCATATACTCGTTTGAGATTTATCTCATATGCAAAGTTCATTAACATTATAAATTTATTGCCAAACTGTTATTTACCAATAGACAAGCAAGCCGAGGAAACTAGTAAGGATTCATCCAACACATCTTTCATCTGAAGCGGTTTAGGCCTACCAGTTACAACCGTCTGTATGCAATACGAAATCGTTTTGGTCACCAAAACATGTGGTGTGTGTCCTTATTAGATACATGGCATTGGATTGTAAATTGGACTTTACGTCCTGTAGGTGATCTTCCATGCAACCTGTGCCTAGCGATTCATTCTTCTGACAAACTTTGTTAGCCACTGGTGGATACGACTAGATTACCATAATGGTATCTTTCTCGAAATCTTTTAACATTTCAGAATTCGTTGCAATACTCACATCACCAGATTTGCCTTTGAATAAAGATGTGACTCCTGCTACTATGCTTCCAACCAACTTGTCAACACCAATAGCTTTACCTATCAAGGGTGCTAATGAGGCAGCAATACCTAGTTGTCTTTTCTCTTGGTTGGCGTAAACGGCACAGAAGCCGAGGATGACTATCAGGGCTGTAAACAAATTTTACCTATGAATCTCATAGTCATGGAAATCTTGAACCAATCCCTAAACCCTGTACCCTACCTACATCTTGTCGAAATGGCATACTGTAAAAATACCCTATAGCTCTTCCACTGTCTATATCAAATCCCGTGTACGATAATCTACCTACGGCTCGGAAGAATAATTTTGATTATTAT
This sequence comes from Nipponacmea schrenckii, assembly GCA_030562195.1. NCBI lineage: Eukaryota > Metazoa > Mollusca > Gastropoda > Lottiidae > Nipponacmea > Nipponacmea schrenckii. The sequence continues at coordinate 23,908,256 of JAUJPP010000007.1, read as the reverse complement.
CCCCTCGAGGAAACTGAGAGCTTAGTTTTTCTAAGCCCATAAGGTACAAAGAGTAGGATATAAAACTCTATTCATTTCATTTTTAACACATAGACATGCTGGAATCGTTGATATTGTGCAAACATCGGATGTTGGTCTGTCACTTCAGTTGCTTTATATTTAGATGATAACGTCAAATTAGGTTTTAACCTATTATACTTACCAAGAACTTTCATCTTTAATTTATGAGTGAAAAAAAAATTCTACTAAAGAGTGTCCGTGTCCTGGAAATTTATAGTTTTTTTTTTATCTTATCTGTTTAGTTCTTAGGCTTGTTTGGGAACACACATATGGTTATGTCAGTAAAATCTTTGGTACTCAATTCCTCATTCGTAAAGTACTTCTGTGTAATATCAGTGTCACAAACATGGCGGCGGCTTCCAACAGTGACTGATGGCGTTGACTTGCATGACTATTTTGTATTTACATGTCTTGATTTGAAATTATCTTCCCTCTAGGATTAATTTAGTAGTTATGTCAAGTCTGTTTGTTTGATTCCAAATTGTAGTTTGGAAAATCAATGGCCAAAGCAGATTCTTTCTGCCAAAGAAGTCCATCGGTGACCGATCTGAGAAAGACAATCAATCATTTAGGCTACTTCTTAAAGGGATAAGAGGTCTTGGAATGAACATTAAATTTGAAAATTTGAAACTTGGCCAATTAGAGCTCTAAACATCAGTAAATAAACCTGCTGCCATAAACGACATCAAAAGATAAATAAATGTCCAAGAAACGTAGTATTTGATTATTGAAAAAACGCTTAATAAATTGATTAAGCGTTTTTCAAAAATGACTTAGTGTTGTGAGTTTTCCAGATTTTAACGGTTTCTGTTACTTTATGACACCAGGTAAGTTCACTGATGAATATATAATCATATTGATGATTCTTGAAAACTAAAATTTTATGTCTATGCTAGGACGCAGTATTCCTTTAAAGGGAACGCATAATCAATTTATTAAGCGTTTTTCAATAATCAAATGCCTCTCTATGGATAATTACTGGGTATATTCACTGATGATAAAAGCTCTTATTGGTAAAGTTTCAAATTTATGTTCATTCTAAGGCCTATTATCCCTTTAATAAGCCGACACCTATTATTTGAATTATGTAACAAGAAAGAAAATTATGGATATACTACTTCTCTTTAATATAAGCAACGTTCAAATTCACATAGCCTACAACGATCTTTATCATGCAAATAATGACGGTTTTTTTGTCAGATTGTTTCTATATTTAGCTTCATATATTTTGCTATTGTTTACACTTACAGAAAAGGTGTTACCGGCTACTTATTCAATTAGTTTTGCGTTCTTGGGCCTGCAGTGCAAAAGTGCATTATCGGCTTAAAATATTTGCCTTTTTCCTCTTTTTGTATCTTTTACCATCAACGTGCTACGAAGTTTTGATAAACGTCGCACACCCTTGCCAAAGGTACATGTTTTTTTTTACTTGCTAAGGGTGAAGCTAATCGATTAGAGTGATGAACTGTGATATTGAAACTAAAGGTAGGTTGCTCTTTCATCATGGCATCAAAGCCGGAAGTTAACAAACGGGCAAAGTTAAACGAGAACGCGTCTGACCTAGCTATTTCTATGACGTAAGAACGACACGATTGTTTCGGATGTTATTGTTATTACGTCATAATGACAATTTGATACGGATGTTCTGCTTCGGCTTTAGACAAATATTAAAAGTTGTCGATAACCATACCATTCTTCAAGTTAAAAAATTTCAGGTACAGTACGTACGTGTGTGTTGTAGTAAAACAGAACTGTAAGGGAAAAGGGCGTGTTCAGGACAAAATGTAGTATCTGATCTAAGTTTTATATAGATTATCTCAATAGGTCTAGGCCTATATTGTAACACATGCTTGATCTACTTTCGATAGTAGATTATTTATATCCTTACATTGAAGTACTTTCCAGTGCTTCTCCTGTTTATCAATAATAGAAAATTCCTTCTGCATTCACTTTAAAAAGCGATACACAGTGTATCACTACACTGCCAAGGGACATGGACCCCATGGTGTTTAGTTGTATTAATGGAATGGGTCGCATGTCCTTGCCTCTTATTACCTGCCCCCTGCAGCTGCTAGCTATTTATGCAAAAATAGCATATATTCTCCTATACACTCAACAGAGTTATCTTAAATTCACGGATAGAATGCATTAGTTTTTACTTCCAATGTCACTCTTCAGTAGAAATGCAGTGCAACCGTATAGGCCTATCACATAGTTCTATCAACAAGATATCACCAACACACAAACATCATTCGAAACTAGGCCTACGTATGGTTTTACATGGATATAGGATGTCTATGGAAAAATTATTTCAGCGTAAGAACCATTCCGTAATCTCGTGTGTGACACAAAAAATTTCTAAACTTCAAGGGAGATAAATTTTAATATCGAATTTTAAAAATTTAAGGGAAGTTACTCAGAATATTTGAAAGAATGATTAGACCAATATTGAATATTGTTGCTACAATGCCTACATTTCAACATATGAAATTATTTCCGAAAATAAATGAATATGTATAAAATTGTCCTGTTTAATAACGTTTCGGCTTAATGCCTTTGAGTATTTGTAACAAAGGCATTAAGCCGAAGGGTTATTAAACAGGACAATTTTATAAATTTTTATTTGGTTTCCCCTATCTTGGGAATTTACGATATAATTTAAAATATAATTTATTATATAAGGTTATTATATTATAAATGAAAGAACCTTTGTTCAAGAATGCTAAAAAACTGATAAATTTTTAATCAATGAGTGTCAGTGGGTAAGCTACATATTTCTTTAGGCTACGCAGCCCCGTCGCCAGGGCTGAATTGGTACTGGGCCATTATTTTTTGTCCTGATTCTCCCCCAGAGAACGTATTTCTGACGATTACGAAGCGTCAAGTCTTTGTTTTTGTACCGTATATTAATCATTCTGCTTACTGAAGAAGGTTTTGAGAGAGGGCGAATGGTGGGTAGTCGGGGCCTACGCCTACGCCGCTATTACACCTATTGTTGCATTGTGACAGCCGGTGATAGAATAGAAGCAATTTGACTTTTATTTTAATATTAAATTTGTCTACATCACAATTTATTATCAATATTATTATCAGAGCTGACACAAATTGCTCCTTCTTAAACTCACTGGATCTTACTTGCGCGAGGGGCCCGAAAACGTTTTTTATTTGGTCATGTATCCGTCTAATGACTCTTCTTCTGAATGTGTATTAAGGTTTCGTGTAATGCAATTAAAAATACACGTTTTAAACGTTGGAGCTTTAATCCTCTACCATAAGTTATATTTCTCGTTGCTTATGTTCATATAATGTGTAGGCCTAGTAATGGTACGAAATTAATGTAATATTATTATTATGTCGCGTATTTATTTTACGCAAGTAAGTTTGAGTGAGTAAACGAACGCGCTTTTGTGTACTGATTTGCTGCAAGGGCCATAACTCCACTTTATTCTATTTAAATTTCATTTCAAAATGAGGCTTAGGTCAAATATCATGCAAATTGCACGTGTTTTGTTTTTGCCTGATCAACTAGTCGTTATTTTGATATTACGGATAAAACGAATTTATTAGAATTTGTAAGAATTATTACAGGTATTCCCGTGTTCAATGTTTAATGTAAACAGAATATTTCGGATCTTCAACTTATTTTTAAACAGTCTGTTTTATTTTAGCTCTGAACTTTATATATTACATATTCCCTCAGTGCAAAAAAAAATCATTAATACTGGCGTCTGGATATTCTCGAAATTTGTCCTTAGATTGATCTGACCTTCACCTTAATATCATCTCGTTTATCCAGACATTTGTTCTATTGAGTAACATCGCAATAAACGTCTGGAAAATTTACTTGTGAATTATTTATGCACATTTCCAGTCCGAAGGACAATGACATTAGTCTTTATAATAAAGTAACAATACACAGTACTCTGCATAAATAAAGATTGTCAGTGCAAGGCCAGTACAGTGCTGATTTAGTAAATTTGGAAAGGTAATGATATTGAGCTTTTACCTTCAAAGAGAAAGTTTTTCTTCAAAATAATTGTTAATGCTAATGCAGGCTTTGGAAATAGTTTTCTTTTATGACACAATTGGAGTGAACCTGTTAGGCTCTGACAAAACTAAAAGCCATAGATCTAATAATTAATACGGAAAAGGTTTCAATCAGACTTCATTCTCACTCAGATTTGAAGTACCGGTACTAACGAAAGTCAATTTTCTTATTTATCTAGATTATTATTAATATCATATTTTATTCATATAATCATTTCATCTGTACATATAGAATATAACTGTATATTATGGATACAATATTATTAATATCATATTTAATTCATATAAGCATTTCATCTGTACATATTGAACATAACTGTATATTTTTATTATGGATACATTATTCTTGAAAATTTGCCATGAAAGAGGAAAAACAACTGAGTCCATAAAAGTGGGTAAGACAAAGTCTCAGAAAATTATCAGGAATAATTTCACAGGCGGTTAGCCAAATCATTTTACAAGTTTAGTGAAAATTTAACTTTAAATCATCAATATTTTTAGTCATTTTGTTTTAATCAGTTTTGTACGTTCAGTCTAATTTAGTAAGGATCAGACTTAATTTATTATTTAACAGATGCATTAAATTATTAAGCTTAGAATAATAAGCTTAGACTTTTATCTACAAGTGACAACAGTGTTAGCTTCAACAATTCACAGGAAAACGGAAATGGATTTCTAGAGCGGAATCAGAGCTCAGTCAACTTACTTCTTTACCTAGTCATTAATAATTTATATTGTACCACAAATAACAAAAATTCTGAGTTCTGATTGGTCCAATACATGGGGTTTAATAGCAATTTGACATCATGTCTTTGCAATTTGGCGTATTAATTTCAGCGAACTAGTTACAAATCTTGTTAATGTTAATGATTAAAAGGATGTCTTCTTTTTCATTCGATAGCGCGTGCAGTTTGTTGTTATGTGCGTCATACTGCACCTAACGTCATAAAAACCGAATAAGCCATGTCTAAATTATCCATAAAAAAAAGAATCCAGGAACAAAATAATCACAATTTGTGGTACAATTCCGATAAACGACTTTCTGTTTTAGATTTAGATGGGTTTATTCGATATTTAACCATGTTTGAATTTACCATTAGAGACCCTCGACCTCAAGCGGTCTCGGGATTTAATGATTCAAGCATGGTTAAATATCGAATAAACCCCCTCTAAATCTAAAACAGAAAGTGCTTATCTTCTAATTATATGGTAACAGATTTTTAATGTTAATTTTAAATAACTAGTTTTTTAAAAATATTTAGTTTGTATGTCATAAATGTAAAATATTTAATATTATTTTAATATTAGGATTATGAAGGGAATTTGAACTAGTGATATATTTGATATGATATGTTGTTTGATTTTACATGAGAAAAGTCACAAAAATAGTTCACTGTTCCAATCCTATCATTAATCAAGGCTTATTATCAATAAAAGCTGGTGATTAAAAAGTCATATGTTATCATGACTTTATGTGTAATCTGAGGAGGTTCTTTCATCAGTGATAACATAGTACACATATGTCATAAGTTGTACTTATAAAGACAGCAACATATAGTAACTGGTAATTTTTTTTAATACAATCATTTATTCGCTTGGTTTCTGTTAATATAGTTGTTTATTTAAGTTATATTATTGTCTGATGTTTAATGTTTTGGCTAATAGCCTTCTGCAGATACACTTGAGTAAATTTTGATCACATTCTATTGCGTCAATCTTAGATTTTAAAAAAATATTGTTTTACCTTAGATTTTTTTAAATATTGCTATTTGTTGTATAGTTGATAAAGGGATATAATGAAAATCTAAATATTTGCTTTCTATACAGCTTTTCAAGTTATTTTGTACATTACAATCAGACAATTAGGTGCTGGTGTATACCTTTCTTTTGTTCAGATTATTATGACTTTAATTAACTGGCAATACGCTTGAAAGTTGAGTTCTTCACATTTTAGGTGAATTGGATCGGATTCTTGAGCTATATTACTTAGTAAAGCAAATATTCAGTAGTCTATTTTATCATTTCACAATGATCTTTTTTATATTTTTGACTGGTAACTTTTATTCCTATAAGTTTACCATAATAGAGTATGTAGTGTTGTATTCTTATTGTAGATGGCTCAACAATTAGCTAAACCAGGCTCTGGTGGACAGATGCCAAAAATCCCCTCTAATAGATCTGTAAGTATATTTTTCAGTAATATTTATTTCATAAAGCCATCATGCATGAAACTTGAATATTTTATGTGAATATTTTTTTTTATTGTAAAGTGGTTTTTATAAACTGATATAAATAATTTGCCACATTCCAATTTTCTTCAGTCGTCATTGATTCTTGCCATTTCTGTAACTAAATAGTTTAGCATGTCAAGAAACCCCCAAAACGGGCCCGGTTCAAAATTGGAAAAATAGGTCATGCTGTGAGTGTCATCAATAGACATGAACTTATTTAAAATGATGTCACCATTTTGAAAAAGTATTTTATGAACACATTGTCATTTATTTTAATTATCATAATTAAGTTTAGTTAACTTTTACAAATTACTAGTATTTTAATTTCTGTCAAAAATTCTTTAAATTCCATTTCATAATCATGTGATCTTATTAGTGTAGGGAAATGCAATTCAGGCCACAAAACGTTAGATATCACGATACAAGAGTTATGATTTGATACACATCACACATCACAATATTCGGTATTGGTAATTAGTTGACAGGAGTGCTTAATGACTCTGTTTATTAATAGTTTATAACAATTTGATTCATGTCAATGACAATTAGTCTAAATAATTCCATTTCCATAATCCAAAAAAAAGACTTAATGATGTTTCTTTATCAGACTGAAAGAGGAAATTTTCTTTGTAATTGGGTTAATTAAGAGTTAATTAGGGACTTGTGAAAGAAACTGGTATTGTTCTTGATCATTAGATCATCTCTTCTTTCAATGGATATAAGTATTAGCGGGCCAATTATCACATAAACAATTTTTAGGCATTTTTTCGAAGAGTAACTTAGTTTTTCGGGGAAGGGAAGGATTGATTTTCCCAGATTTACAGGCCTAGGGTGGAACAGAAAAAACTTTATTGAGAAATTTGGATAAAGGGTCTAGATTTGCTGGATATTTTTCTTCTGTTCTGATCTGAAATAAGAAAAAATATAACTCGCACATTGAACAAGTATAGAACCTATTATATATGTAATCTTATAGAAGGTATCAAATGGTGAAGCACGAAATAGATTTATTTACCTAAGATATTACTAGAGAAAGTAACATAAAATTAATTTATGTTGGCATGAAATGGCCAGTCTTGCATTTCTCCATTTTAGAAGTCATTAAAAACATTTTTGAACATTTTCATATGTTATTGACATTTCAGAATCCAAAGGTCTTTGTAAGCTCACCCTCATCACAGGTAAAATTACAATGGTTGACCCTGCTTAGGGTTGCTGGTTAACTAAAATTTTGTATATTCTATTTTCTATGCTTTTCTTATTTTTCCCACCAATCTAGTTTTGCCAATGAACAAGAGTTCTGAACAATCTTTTCAAAGTAGCTTGAATTAAATATTTGTGAGCACCTTCTTTCTTGTTGAGGAAAAGTTGAGTGTTTTATGGAAACATGTAATTTATCATTCAGCTGGTTTCTAACACAAACATGTGATTGATAATTCTTATTTGGGGATCTTATAGAACATTTGACGCTTAAATTGTGATGCTTTATAAGCTTATTGCACCCTACAATTCATTAACCGAATAAAACTGATCATGAAACTTTATATTCATCCATTAGATAAATTTTATGTCAATTCAACCTATTGTAGTCATCAAACATTATCTATTTTCAATAGATATTAATCATTGATTTTCAATACCTATATTTTGTGTATATACTTTGAATTGGTACTGTTATATATATGAATAACATTTTATAGCAAATATTAAAAGAAACCGCCCTAACCTTGTTAAGTATTTACTATATTATATGACCTGAGCTCTTTTAAGGGTCATAAATATTGTTAATGTAAAGTTGTGTCATACTGCTCTGACTCATTTATTGCTGGAATACATACTCAATATAATAATTGCAAAAATATAATTTCTTTATATTAGGATAGCAATTACTTTGATGAATATTCTGTTGAAATTATCATTGAACCCCTTAACCCCTACCCCTCAAGAAAACTAAGCTCTTAGGCATAGGTCTATAAGAATTTTGTTTCAAAATTTATCTGTCTTTCTTTTCAAATACTTAGAATGAAGTTGTTTCAACAATATCTATAATTAATGATTAACATTGAATGATTCACTATGTATCTATATCTAAATGCTAACATTTGAGTATTAAATTTTTAACATCCACTCTATATATCACAAGATCACACTATATACACAGTGTTGAATCTAGTGATGTCACAGAAGGGGCAATTTGTACCGTACACTACAATTCTAGAAAATGCTTTCGAGACCAGAGGATTTTTTTCAGAATGCACCAAATAAATTGTATACATTTGATAAAATCTGACGCTTATGGGAGGCATTTTCATCATTTTGAATCTATCTCTTGATATTTGTTCTCCCAGTCAGTGGTACTCCCAACTATATTTTTCCCCTTCCTTAGGAAGCTGGAGGAACCACTGTAAGGAGTAAATGCTGGCACTGACAGTGACATTGCTTAACTTCAAATATGCTTAAATTTATATGGCTTAAACTTCGCAAGATAAAATAGTGTATTTAAGTATACAGGGTTTATCTCATAATTCAACCAATCCTTTCATTTTGATTTCACTCTTCAACTGATTTTGTGCTTTTTATTTATTGTCTTGTATCTTGACAGTGTGGATGCAATAATTGCAATTGCCAATGCTTTCTGTTTTAGATTCCTATCCACTCAATCAATCCTTTTCATTTCTGTTTACCTTATGTGTAGATATATTTAATCTATGGTCCAGATATGTAGACCAACTATTGTTTGTTTTGAAACTGATAGTACTAAATTTTAAAGGGATTTAGCTACATATATTTACATTTAAGCTTGACTGATACCATTCCAGACTCTGATAGTTATTGGGACAGTTATTGGCTGGTTTAGAGTCTGAAAAAGATGGCCCTCCAGAAGGCATCTCCAAAGGGGTTTTTAGATTTATTTAGATACTTTTGTTCAACCAAAAGTTCAAGGTCAACTGTTCAGATAGCTATCAGAAGCTGGAAAAAAGACTGAAGTTTTGGTTCAGATTCAAGCCATTATCTTTTATTTTTTTTGGAGGTGTTTACAATCAAGTACAAGTTAAGTGGTGGGACAATTTTACCAGTATAGGTACCCTTGATTACATTACTATGTTAAATACGCATAGTCAAAAGTAAAATTTACTGTCAGCTAAAATTAAACAAAAACTAAATCCCTTTAAAAATGCCTTTTTTTGACTATTTGTTTTGCATTTAAAATTTTGTATGTGATTTATCTTTGAAATGGGTACCAGATGGATTGGCATCATTCAAAGATGTTTGTTTTTGAAGGTAGGCATGCAAATCAACTTGAAAAGTAAGCAAGATTTATTGGTGTTTGTTATGGCACATTTTGGTGTAATTTCAGTTTGATTTGAAGAAAGCTGAACATGGAGGTGGGTTTGTCCAAGAACAACAGTTACAAGCAGCTGATGCTCGATCCCATTTGGAACATATGTGCTATTTGAACATTGATTCTGAACCACATGCTGTTCGTATGTCTGGTATTATTTGTACCATTGGTAAGTCTTCTCTTTCAGAAGAAAACTTAGTTCCTGAGTTTGACTTTAAAGATACATGGATGATTAAGTTTAGTCTGCTGTATATCTTGAGGGATTAACTTTGTCTGACAGAAGAAAAACAGACAATTTTTGTATATTAAGTGGCATTCGATACATGCTGTGAAAATAGTGTTTTTATTGTTTTATATCCGAAACTCATTTGCAAAAAGTGAGTTGATATATTTTAGATTTCAAAATTGGTGTCGACAATCTTTCTCCTTGTTAAAGTAGAAGGTAAGAGAGAGCTTAAAATCAAACAGAAATTGACAACCCTGTGAAGATGGTTATCAGGATAGGTATTGAATGCATCAATAGTTGACGACACGATAAAAAAAATTAAAATTGAATGGTTTATTTTTATAGGTCCTGCTTGTAGAGAAATCAAGACCCTTCAGAAAATGATCATTGAAGGCATGAACGTAGCTCGATTAAACTTTTCCCATGGTACCTATGATTATCATGGTGGAACTATTTCTAATGTTCGTCAAGCTGTCACAGAATTTACTGAGAAAACATCCATTGCTATTGCTTTGGACACCAAAGGGCCTGAGATTAGGACTGGTCTATTAGAAGGGGTATGTCTAAAGATTGTAATTTCTCTGGAAATATCTGCTTTATAGAGCTAATCTTGAAACCTGTATTGAAGCTTTATAGTCTATGTTCCACGATTTAGCTAAAATAAACATAAAATCTTGATTTGGGTGAAAATAAGACCTTGTTGATTATGTTTTGCATATAATCAGCTTGTGCTTTAAAATTATCTAAAATTTCCATATTACGTTCTTGATGCCTTATATATTTTGTTTAAAGGGAGCCAGTGCTGAAATAGAACTGAAAACTGGGAATACTATTAAACTGACAACAAATGAAGAGTATTATGAAAAGTGCACGGCTGATATTTTATACGTGGATTATAAAAACATCACCAAGGTTATGAAAGTGGGTGGTCGTGTATTTATTGATGATGGTTTGATTTCAGTTGTTGTTAAGGAAATAGGTAAGTCGTTTAGTTTTTAGTTATCTGTTTGTGTACATTTCTCATCTACCAAATGAAATTAATGCAGTTTTATGTCCTACTCTTCTGCATCTAATAGACTTATGAAGATTGACAACACATTGCAATGTGCAATGAGAGTAATAAACATGCACATCCTGTAGCACACAGAGCATCGGTATATTGTCCCATCTGAAGAACTATATGCCTTTTCTATGTCAGCCCCTCTGACCTCTATCACTGACAACAATAACGAGGAAACTGGGTTGAAAAATCTGAAGGTATTATCTCTCTTTTTGAACCATGGACATTTAGGTCATGAGCAAGCGTCTAACTCTCTTGAGTCATCGCCTCTCCCTTTGACGTCTACAGATAAACATAGATGACAATGTCTGGAGCTATTGATATCTTCAGAAGTCTATACTTCTTTTATACAATCACTGGTTATTGTGTAGGTGATGATTATTTACTGTGTGAGATAGAAAATGGTGGAGATTTAGGAAGTAAGAAGGGGTGTAATTTACCCCGAGTAGCTGTAGATTTACCAGCTGTGTCAGAAAAAGACAAACAGGATCTGTTATTTGGTGTTGAACAGGGGGTATGTACTGTAAATCAGAAAATGATTGTGTCATTATGTTATTATGGTTCAAGTTTCAAGAATTTTCAAAATGGGCCAAATTTTCTCTTCATTATGACTGTAGTTCAATTCATATAACTTTCATATAACTTTATAAGGCAAGTACTATATTGTATGTATAGAATGCTCCAAATTATCTGTATGTAAAATATAGATATATAGGTTATATTCATGAATCAATTAGTTTTACACCAGTCTTTTTACTACAGGAGTAGACCAATAAGTTTGCAAAATATATATATAAAAAATTATGATTTGGCTGTGGCTATTCGCACAGTGAAGGTACGAATAATGAGCCTCAAACAATATTCTTGACAATAAAAATGGCTTGAAGAAGAAAAAAATAGCGTACATTGTTTTGCATCTTATTTTTACTTTGCGGAAAAATAATCAAGTATGAAGATTAATTTATTCAATGAAAAGCTTTCATATCAACATATAGTTTCCAAATTTCTGACGAGAAAGACCTCATTACAGGTTGATATGGTATTTGCATCATTTATACGAAGTGCTGCTGGTGTCAAAGAAATTAGAAAAATCCTGGGAGAAAAGGGAAGACATATTAAGATTATCTCCAAGATTGAAAACCATGAAGGTGTTCAGAGGTAGGTCTTGTTTGATTTTATCCTTTCAGATAACAATATGTGTATGTGTAATATCACGATAGAAAACAGTAAGACATATAAACTTGACTTCCAAATTTCTCTTTATTACCAATATTGAAACGAAAAGGTATACCACATCATAGGATTTGAATTTTTAAACTTGTAAATTATACCAAGCAATTCATTATTTTGAAATGCACTTGACAAAGTTTTAGACTTTAAGATTTATGTCCAATCCAAAATCATAATGTTTACAAAGGTCAGATTTGTGAACAAGCAATTATGTGAAACTGATGTTTTGATGAACTTATTTCAGCTTCTGTTGAGTAATAAAGCGTTATATTTCTAGATTTGATGAGATTTTAGCTGAATCTGATGGTATTATGGTTGCTCGTGGCGATCTTGGTATTGAGATTCCAGCAGAAAAAGTCTTCTTGGCTCAGAAAATGATGATTGGTAGATGTAATAGAGCTGGCAAACCAGTTATTTGTGCTACTCAGGTAAAAATATTAAGTAAAGAAACAAAATTTATGGTATACTAGTCCTAGGTTTTATTAAACACAACGTTTCAACAATTATCATTGTCATCATCAGGTGTAGATTGTTGAAACAGGTTTTCAGAGCTTAGGTTCACAATAAATGACCCTTTCTATCCTATTGGCATTAAATTTTTTCCCGAATTATCCGTACCCTGGGTGTACTGGAATTATGAGTGAAGTGACTTTTTCAAGGTCATCAGACTTTCATAACCCATTGATGTGACATAAACAAGCAAATGACGTCATGCAAAAAACCAACACTCTAGCCAACTGTGCTATAGAACCTCATAGATAAATAAGGGATTATCAGATTATTGTGTTATTGTAATGCTAATCACAAACACAAGACGATTAGTGGAATAATGTGTGTTTTGTAACCTTTTTAGAAGTGTGCTTATTCCATAATTACATGTAATATCATGTTGTTTTGTGATTTGTACACCTTTCAAATGTCATTCAGTCTTATATTGTAATGTAAAGCAGTGATTGATGGCTTAGTGAGTTGCCATTAGATTTTAAATTTGACTTGACATTGAATGACAAATGATGGCCAACAAAGACTTGGTGTCTGATATTGACATTTTGTCATTTAAGTTGCTCTGTCGGTCATGTCTGAAATCAACAGTCCTGCAAAAAGCTAAGAAGTGATTGGCCAATTCAAAATTAAATAGTCTTAAAGAAAACAATAATCTAATTGGATAATAAAACAAACTTCGCAATCAATTTTAGTGATTGACCAATTGTAACACTAAATTATTTTAAATTAAGTCTTTCGGAATAATGCCCTTGTTTGATATTAATACAAATATTATATAAGTTCGGGGTTATCGGGAATTGTGGGTTGTAACCTTATGGTTAAGTAATGGTACGAAAGCACAGGCGCAGGTATGCAGGCGTAACCTCTTTTGAAAGAGTATTGTTTGTGAAGTTAGTTTGAAGAATATAAAATATTTATAATAAAGTTCACAAGCTTCTTAATCTGAAATATATAAGAGGAGGTTATTATTGTAGATGTTGGAGAGTATGGTCAAGAAACCCAGACCTACTAGAGCTGAATCTAGTGATGTAGCTAATGCTGTATTAGATGGGGCTGATTGTGTAATGTTATCTGGTGAAACAGCTAAAGGTTCTTATCCTCTAGAATCAGTCAAAATGATGCATAAGGTAAGAATATTGGAGGATCAGGACTCATTTCACGAAAATAAAGTCAATGACTAAATTTATTTTGAATTATTTTAAATTTAAATAAGCATAAGATAACTGGATATACTAATTATGACATTGATTAACTCAGCCTTTCACATGCTCATACAGGCAGCATTATCAAGAGAAATGAATAATCTTATCTAACGATATATAGAAAATAATGAGTAACAATAAGTAGAGGGGAAACCATACATAAAGAATGATTAAGTAATAATTCAATGATTATGATTATTCATTTCTTTTGATCATGCTACCTGTATGAGCCTGTGAATTAATTCTAATTTGAATCATTTAAATTTAACTTGATTTTTATTTTGCTGTTGTAGATCTGTCGTGAAGCAGAGTCTGCAGTGTTCCACAGTCAAAACTTTGAAAACCTACGTCGTGAAACACCAACTCATACTGATGCTACTCATACCATTGCTATTGCAGCTGTTGAGGCTTCATTCACTTGTATGGCGTCTGCTATTATTGTGATCACTACTTCTGGAAGGTAATGATGGTGGGAATCTTTTCCAATATTCTTGAAATTGTGTATGGATTGTTGCTCAATCTGTTTACCGTATATTTCCGTGTATAATGCGCAGGTTTTTGCCATAAAATGGGCCCAACAAAGAGGGGGTGCGCACTATATACGGGTAAATAAATTTGGAGTATTTTTTCCCAACGAAAATGCCGCAAGTCGATGTTAAGGATCCGCCATTTTGTCTTCCTTCATCGACACTCGCGGTAAAATTGATTTGTGTAAAAGATTGACTTATGATTTTAATAACGGCCCAATATGATTAATATCTTATAAATTAAATATTAATTGTTAAATATTTGAACAAAACTAAAATGATTCAAGTTAATAACTTTGTTTTTAAAATGGAAAATGTTACGTGAAGACGAGAGGTACCAACAAAAATAATGTTCACGGGCAAAGCATTTTCAATGGCTATTATAGTAGGAACAATGGATTGTCATGCTTGATGACATGCCTCAATACGTAATCGAGTCTTGCCTGAATATAAATACGGTTACCAGAATAAGTGGGTTTTAATATAATCCATTGTTTTCCTAATTATTCATCAGATATGATACACAAGGTTCACGCCGTCAATTTTTTCATTTCCGTTGAGAGGCAATACTAGTCGATAAATCTATGCGGGGGGTAAAAGCAGTCGATAAAAATAAACTATTGAGCGAATCGTGTCACTCCAGCGATGATTAAAGACTTAATTAAGAAAGACAATGATATTTATTTACGTTAAACAAACGAAACAATCACAATTAAGTATTCACACAAAAGGAACTGACGCAATATCATGATTATTATTCGCATTATGATTACAAGTATAATGGGGCCTATTAGTCTTACACCAAGTCAGTTACCGTTAGCCCTTCGAATTCCTGTCAATGATATCTTCTTCAATACGTCTAAGTTTACCGGGTAATTGCACATTTTTCTTCAATGTCATCCTTGGTAGCGTCCATAGCATTAAAAATACCGAATCAGGTGAGAAGCGTAATAGAGCGGTATCTCAGTTAAGTCGTGTACAATTTATCGATTAGTATAATAATCAAGAATTCACACAAAATGAACTGACGCAATATCCTGATTATTATTCGCATTATGATTACAAGTATAATGGGGTCTATTAGTCTTACACCAAGTCAGTTACCGTTAGACCTTCGAATTCCTGTCAATGATATCTGTTTCAATACGTCAAAGTTTACCGGGTAATTGCACATTTTTCTTCAAGATGAATATCATCCTCGGTACCGTAAATTAATAGCATGATACATGATTTATAAATAACACTCAATAATACCATTACGAGAGATTAGAAGCAATAACTACGGGATTAAAATGGATTTTATTAATAGAAACGTAAGTTGCAGTGGAACATTGTTTATTATAAAAAAAATCTATGAATGGTGACTTACATATTGACAACTATTTCCCGATATCGGTGTCTGTGAAATGCCAACTTAAAGTCGTATTTTTGCCGCGAAAAGGGGTGCGCACTATACATGGGTAAATGAATTTTCCCCGATTTCGCGGAGGCAAGGAAGGGGTGCGCATTATACATGCCTGCGCACTATAATTGGAATTATACGGTAAGTTATTAATTATTAGCTGTTTCACAAAATTGTAATATTCTATATTAGAAGAAGTGTATTTGTGTATTTCAGCAAAAGAAAGCCTTTTATACGCCCACATGAACATGTGGACGCGTCACCCCTGTCTGTCGGTCTGTCGGTCCATCAAGATTTGTTGTAGACACTATAGAAGATACAATTTTCTATGGATTTTAATCAAACTTGGTGTGAGCATTGGAATTGATAAGATGGTGGTCAAGTTCGAAATTGAAGATTTTTTCAATAAACGGTTTTTGAGTTATTGCCCTTGACTTATTTACATCACAAAATTTATTGTTGATGCAATAGAGGCTACAATTTTCTATGGATTTGAATGAAAATTGGTATGAGCATTGGAATTGATAAGATGGTGGTCAAGTTCGATTTGGACGATTTTTCGATAAACAGTTTTTGAGTTATTGCTCCTGCCTCTATATTTGTTGTATACACAATAGACACTACAATTTTCAATGGATTTAAATGAAACTTGGTGTGAGCATTGGAATTGATAAGACGGTGGTCAAGTTCGAATTTGAAGATTTTTCGATAATCAGTTTTTGAGTTATTGCCCTTGACTAAGCAAAATTGCATCAAAATTATATTGTGGGTGCAATAGAAGCTACAATTGTCAATGGATTTTGATCAAACTTGGTATGAGTATCGAAATTGATAAGACGGTAGTCAAGAACGAAATTGACAAATTTTCGATAAACGTTTTTTTAGTTATTGCCCTTGACTTAGTAAGATTGCATCAAAATTTTATTGTGGGTGCAATAGAAGCTACAATTTTCAATGGATTTTGATGAAACTTGGTGTGAGCATTAGAGTTGATAAGATGCGGTCAAGTTCAAAGTTGACAATTTTTTTGATACACAGTTTTTGAGTTATTTCCCTTGATCTAATAAAAATCTTGTCAAAATTTTAGTGTTGATGCAATAAATCCTCCAATTTTCAAAGGACTTTGATGAAACTTGGTGTGAGCATTGGAATTGATTAGACCTCAGTCAAGTTTCCATTTGACATTTTTTCGATGAACAGTTTTGAGTTATTGCCCTTGACTTAGTGAAATTGCGTCAAAATTCTATTGTGATTGCAATAAGAAGCTTTAATTTTCAAAGGACTTTGATGGAACTTGGTGTAAGCATCAGAATTGATAAGACATTAATCAAGTTTGAATTTCAGACTTTTTTTAACGAATGGTTTTTGAGTTATTGCCCTTGACTTGGTAAAATTGCTTCAAAAATTTTTGGGTGAAAAATAAGCTATAATTTTTAATAGATTTGATGAAACTTGGTATGATTATTGAAATAGATAAGATGGTGGTCAAGTTTGAATTTTACTATTTTCCATTTTTTTTAGCTTTTGCCCTTCAATATTCATTCAGTGAATATTTTTTAGTTATTGCTCAATTTATTATTCAAATTCAATGCTGCCAGTGGGCGTATGTTACCTTGCCTGGCAAGCTATCTTTATTATTATTTTTGATGTCTTTCAGATCTGCATTTTTGGTAGCCGCCTATCGACCTAGGTGTCCAATATTGGCAATCACTAGAAATGCCCAAACGGCTCGTCAATGTCACTTATACCGTGGTATTTTTCCTATACATTATACTGGTAAGTTGAATGAAACATTATATACCAATTCACTTTCAACCTTTTCTCAATTTATATTGTGTATTGCAGCCCTCCATTACTTCAAATTATTCTGGTTTTGCTTGTGTGGCCTTTCCGTTGTGAACTGTCCTTTTTTTTTGAATCTGCATTATCTAGTGACTCTCGTAAGACCGGACAAAAGTTATTTCTTGGTTCTCAGATACCGCCGCATCTAAAAAATCATTGCGCATGGAGTGTTTTTATTTCTAATAATTAAAATAAAAACAAAAGTAGATTTTTGCGCGTTGAAATTTCTGGGTAAGTGGACATAACTCTCTAGCATTAAAATAAACGGAAGCCAAATAAAAAGCATGTTTGTTTCAACACAGTACAGTAAAAAGTAAAAGTAAAAATTCCTATAACATTGATTGGCTACTATAAATAACTTGTCCAATGAACGTTTATTAAGGTTTAACACGTATGTATGAATCAAACAGGTTTTAGTTGTGCCTCGTTACAGGAGACAAAATGAAAATGGCGACTTTATTGCCCTGGACGATTTTAGGTTTTTCGTCTACTTTGACCGTCGGTTAGATGGCTAAAAGCATTATACAGAATGAGATTAAAGGGTTAAATGTTGCCATGGACCTTTCAGCACCAAACATCCAAATTTCTCAAGTCATGGTATCGAAATCTAAAACGGAAGATTTTGAGAATATCTTCAACTGCGTTAGAATTGGCGATGTGCTGGAACTGTTTGGACGTTATTTCAAAATTGAAATAAATGAAAGTAACATATTGAATAACGGAACTGTTGGCGTTGCTGTCAATGAAAGTCCGAAATTGAATGCCTTCTCCATTGAAAACAGATATTGCAATTTTCATTGAAAATAAAAACAAAAAAATAAAAACCGTCCTCCCTCATCAATTTTTTTAAGATGGATTGTCTGAGAACCAAGATATTAATTTTGCCTGGCCTAATGATTTAACCTTTTAACTTAGCTAGTTTGGATAACCTTTAATTTATTGTTTTTCTTATTAGTAATGTGTGCTTGGCTTAACTGCTTACCCATCTTCTGTTATTATCATGTTCTGAAGTAAAATAGAGAAAAACTTAAACTTGTCCTTGTATTATATATATTATGCATATTTGAATTCATTTCAGTGATTGTTGAAAAAATTTGGCTGACACATTTCCAATATATCACTTTAGATAACCATTTCACTGTTTTCCACACATGACCACAAATACTCTTCACTTAGAGTCATCTGCTTATATTTAATGCTTACTTAGGCTGTTATTTTTTAATTTCATTCAGAACATTGTTTTGAGGATATTATTGGAAGTTTAAATAAGATCCACCACTACCTTCTAAAAAGTAAAATTATTAAAATTTCGAAGGTAAAAGGTCAATTAACTCAGTTTGAAACAAGTCATTTTACAAAACAAATCAAAGGTTAAAAAGGTTTATTCCTCTATGATAATTATATGTCCTATATATATACATGCTTCCTTCTTTTAAATGAGTTTACTTTGGTTTATTGGCTTTCCTCAAAATATATAAAATATTTTTGTATATATTCTTGTCATTAAAGATAATTTGATTGACATGTGCTATGTGTTAGTGTTTAGATCTATGTACAGTACTATTTAATTTATTCTATTGTGTTTATTTAGTTCTATGTAGTATGTAGAAATTAGGGGAGGGGGGGGTTCAAAGGTTACAGGTTACAGGGTTAAAAGGGGAGTTCACATAGGATTCAAAGAAATTGTTTTTTACACAAATATAAACTTGAAATAAAATATTAATTCCTGTGTTCTGTAAAGCTCAAGTTTTCATTATTATCAAATAGTATTAAATTAAATTTATTCCACCAGAAAAATATTAATTATCACAAGAGCAAGTATAAGAAATTGAAACTCAGTAATACAAAGAAACGTGAAACCATGGAGGAAAGTACAAGGTGAATGTCACCTATAATTGCTATTCATACATTACAGAAAATAATACAAAGTCCGAACATGATGAAGAAGGCAAGTTTGTTTCTCTATTTTACTTCCTGTAACATGCTATATGTCTCCTATAGTGAAATTATACTAGTAGAACCAGGCCTATGATTTCAATCCACCTTTTTTTGTGGGATTTTAAATGTGGAGTCATTTCATTCCACTTTTTTTTATGAAATCTTAACTGCTCTGTCATTTCATTCCAGTTTTTGGTAAATTATAGCTATAGAGTCATTTCTTTCCACTTTTTGGGTGAATTTTAGCAAATCATTTCATTCCACTTTTTGGTAAATTATTGCCATGGAGTCACTCTTTCTACCTCTTCATTAATTTTAGTTGAAGAATCATTTAATTTTATTTTTCGGTTGAATTTGATATGTAGAGTCATTTCATTCCACTTTTTGGTAAATTTTAATTGTAGAGTCATTTCATTCAACTTTTTGGTAAATTTTAACTGTAGAGTAATTTCATTCCACTTTTTGGTAAATTTTAACTGTAGAGTCATTTCATTCCACTTCTTGGTAAATTTTAATTGTAGAGTCATTTCATTCCACTTTTTGGTATCTTTTAACTATAGAGTCATTTCATTCCACTTTTTGGTAAATTTTAACTATAGAGTCATTTCATTCCACTTTTTGGTATTTTACCCATGGAATTGTTTTGTTCTACTACTGGAGGAAATTTCTTAAATGAATCAACTCCAATATAATTACAAAAAAAGTATTTTAAGTAAATTGATAGGTAGAAAATTAAACTCTCAAAAATAATTTTGATTTGAAGGTTTTGGTCTCATCTACTAGTATAATTTCAACCATATATATATATATACTATTGACATATTAGACTGCTTGTAGTGGTTTTGGTGTCCTTTCTTCTTCCTCTATCCAACTAGATCCACGGCTTGAAACCTGGACAGATGATATGGATAAAAGAATCTACAGTGGTTTAACAGTAGGTAAAGAGCGTGGGTTTGTCCATGCTGGTAATAACATTGTAATAGTAACAGGTTGGAAGTCGGGCTCAGGCTACACAAATACATTACGTATTATCAGTGCACCCCATACAGACGAAACACCTATATTAGGTGGTCCAGCTATCAAGGTTTTCAATGATTGAAGACATAAAAAGTCAGTTCCAGTAAAGAATTTTTAGGTGCCAAAGAAATAACTATAATAATTAAAGAAGAATCAGAAAGTGCCAATAACATTTCTCTGCTGCCAAATATTAATTTTTGTTACAGATTTTGTTTGTTATCTTTATTTTTTTATTTTTTTTATATTGGTATAAAGAGGGTAACGTTTATTTATTGGAAAATGAAGAAAGTTGTTATTGTTAATTTTCAAGGACTTTCAATGTCTCCAAATATTTTCTTGATGGAATGACAAAATTCAAGTTTTAAATACCCTAGCTATAAGCTTATTTGGAAATTTCAATAGTGTGCACAAATACACATCAAATTGCAATAATCAAACAAATATTTATCAAAATTTGCAGCTAGCTAATCTTGAATTCTTTCACCATAAGAGAAAAATTAAATATCTTAAGCTGGGTTTATACTTTTTAAGCCATAAAACGCCGTTTAACGCCGTAAAAGATTGGGCCGGTTAGCGGCGTAAAATGCCAGACCGCTCTGGTTTTAAGCGTAAACACACGCGCGTTAAAGTCCGCATGCGCCGACCTTTTTTGGGTCTTGAATATATGTAAATAGTCTACAGAAGTACAAGAAATGTACGAAAATCGCATAATCCCTTCAAATATACATGTACCTTTAATTCGAAACTTCTTCTTTCTATATATGTCTGTTCTATCTATAGACAGACAGATACATCGCGCAATCGAGTCATAAATTATATAAACTATGGAATTACATAACTGATATCAACCTTGTCAGTGTTTGAAGAAAAGATCCAAATCAGTCCTTGTCTGTGTTGTACAATAGCTACTTGTGACTGGTTGCTAGCGTAAACGCTGGAAAGTTCAACACAGTTCAAAGTGATGCTGTCAAACACCGTTATACGGTGTGACTCGCTGGCGATGTCAGTATAAATCGATGGGCTGAAGAACGCCGGCGAATGCCATATCCTAGCGTGTAAAAACATTTAATGCCATAAGAAGTATAAGCCCACCTTTACTCACTTGAAATCTAAATTTCAAAAAAGGGTTTAGATGTTCTAGTCCCAGTGTAAATTTTTCTTTCTGTTAATAAAAGCAGGAGAACAGAGCAAGTTTGTTTTTGATGATAGTGGAATTTTCCACTTTAGGTTTGCATTTAGATTTTGACCCACCACTCAAAAAACATTGTTTGAAGTAAGCTTAAAATGAAAGTCTATGTTTATTTATATATCACAGAATTCTCATATGATTGGCTTGAAAATTTTGTTACTTGAACAGGTGTTGCATAAGAATTGAGTCAGATCATGTATAGCCCATAGAAAGGCGAATAGAGATATACAAGACTGACAATCCAGACAGGCATAAAAATGAGATTAAATGAAAGGAGCATGGGAATGTATAGGATGGTTAGTATACCTCACCTCTCCCTGTATAAACTGTCCCTGCATTATTTTGCATCAGAAAAAATATTAGAAAACTAATGATTCTAATTTACAACTAGTTACTACAATACTCAACTATGACATCAGATTAAATGAATTTACAATATTATAAGTTTTCTTGAAAGCAATAAAGCGAATGATTGTTAAAATTTAGCTGGTTTCATTACAACAAAAAAGAGTTGCATAAAGAAGCAACAAAGATTATTCAAACCGATTTTATTATTATTATTATTATTATTATTTGCACTGTTTATTAATTAATTTATTTTTGGTGTTCAGATACAGCTATAAATTACGATTCAGATGATGAATGTCACTCTTATCTGGGTTAGTTATCTGTCTAAACCTACATGTACATCATCAAAATCTTGGGTTATGTTCAATTGTGATACATGGTTTTCCCTAATTCCATTGTTCTCATTTTTGAAGAATGTTACATTTACAATTTTACACAAAATTAGAGAAGCCTGCTCCAGCTTCAAATTAACAAGAAATCATTTCACCCTTTGTACAGATTTTATTATTTAGTATTCAAAGTAGACTTTTTTTTTCATTAGTGTCAGGACCGGGAGTAATCATTAATTACGATATTAATGGGCTTTTTGCTTAGCATTTATCTTTTTTTTTTAAAAATAGCAAAAGTTTCAAAAAACATGGTCTTCCAAATATTATATTTAAATGGGAAGTATGCAAATGTTCATAATCAAAAACGTTGTATATTTCACCCAAATAGGCTATCTTTGAAACTTTTAGCAGACATATTTTTCAACTGTTAGGTATATAACTTTGCAAAGTATCAAAGAGCATGTTAAACTTAATAAGTTTTGGCGTTGTAGAATTAATGGCAGGCTTTTTGTTGAGTTAAAACTTTTCGATAGGTTTAATACTCATTTTTGTGTTTAGTTATCAGAGGCAGAAATGACTCTTTCAATCAGATCAATCTACCACTTAAACTTATTTATTTTATGAGAATTTCTGTCTTGTTTAGTCTTGGATCTTAGAGACTGAAATTCTTTTGCACTTAACATACATTTTGGGTAATGTTCATGTAGGTCTAGACATTGGTTATTCATGTTGTTTGTGTGAATTAAAATCTGTTAACCCCACATTGTAGTGTTACCCAAAGTCCACTGACCTAATAGAAATGTATTATGAAAGGAATAATTTAACCTGTGTGAATGATTGTGACTTCATAATTTTATTTCTTAAGAAATACTACTGTACTTGCAAATATATTTACTTAGCCATTTCATACAGCTCAATTTCAGCTTGGCATGTTAATATCCTTATTCAGAATTGTAATATGATATTTTTCTTGTAAATGTTTGACGGTGTTTAGTGATAGAGCTAAAACATGGGAATTAATACTGAAAAAAAAGATACAGACGGCTAAAATTTAGTTCTATCAGTTAGTACACCAGATATGTAGTTGACTTGCCCCTTTCCAAGAGATTGTTAAATGCAACTAGATTTTCACGTTATTTGAATTTTAATGAAGTGTCAACTAATTGTTAGCTACTACATTTGATAGAAGATTGCTTCATTCAATCTTGTCAGACAGTATGTGTTACACAGTTACAATCCAACATTTGATGATTGAAATCCAGATACCTGTCAGAATTTCATTTTGAAAAGAAATGAGAGCATACAACCAACACAAACTAAGGGGGTTTTGAACAAGTCAGATAAACGGTTTGGACACAAGGTATCATGAATTTAAACAGTTCACACTATGAAGCCCATCATCTTATACCTTGACAGCATTAGACACTATTCTAGCATCACAGAAGTTTGTATATGCAGCTATATGATTGCATTGAATGCTAGGATACTCAACAGAGAGTGTGCACAAGAAACATATTGCTAACAGTCTTTCTGTCCCGTTCACTGATTGGCTTTATTCGCTGACGTACAATCCAATCAATTCACTGCATTCTGTGATACAAGGTAAGTGGCTATTTCAGTCAAGGTATAAGATGAAATTTGTAATCGCTTAAAATTGTGAGTATGACAGTTCCTTAACTCCTGTATTCATAAAGCCTGAGTTTTTTTTTCAGTATTTTTTTTTTTTTTTTTTTTGATTGTTTAAAGGGGCCCAGACTTGATTTGTTTCGGACAATCATCCGACAGCCTCAAACACATGAAATCTTTTGCTTAGCTAATCAGAAATAGTCTACAGAGCTTACCTTTAAATTTTGAGCCTTCAAATCCATGTGTATCCATAATTATCCATGTTTGAAAAATATAATGTCTTAGGATATTACGAACGTCCTGCCATATTGGAAAATGGTTCGTCTTAATAATTGTTATCCTTCCCGTCGTGCATTAGCGGTCATCTATATAAATAGACTACAACGCATTTTCAATTGTAGACTTTGTCAACAGGACACACGATGAAGACCAGCCGCGTACAGCACGGAGAAAAAAAAAATAAAAAGTGTAATTTTTTGTTTAAGGTATATTTCAAGGTATTTTGCGATTTTCTTAGAGCTTGAGTATTTCTGAGGACTGTTTAAATGCAACAAAGGCCCAAAACGACCCCTAAAAATCAAGTCTGGGCCCCTTTAACAGGACCTATACAAAAATCACTACTAATGTTGAAAATAGCATCAAAATAGTTGTCAACTTTAGGAAATATATTCATCAAGTAATTACAGGGGAATTGCTCAGTTTCATATTGTTTATTTAAGTATTGAGAAATTGTGTTTTTGCATGGTGTTAGCTTTTAGACTGAGGTTAATTCTGAAAATTGTTGGCATTATTGCATTCCAAGTTTCTTTTTGTAAATAAGTATGAAAGGTATAATGGTCTTAACTATAAAACTTTATTTAAAATTAATTTATCTCAATCTTATATTACCTTATGGTGAAGAAACATTTTAATTTTTAGACATTCAGAATTCATATTAGAAAGGGGTATTACAATTGTGGGTTATAGCTTTGCAAGTCTTGATAAGCTCAAATCAGTTGGTCTTGGTACTAATTTGATTAACTATAGTTTCCTGAAAGATCAGAAATTCCATCTCTTAATACTGGTCTTTACCTCAACTATAAATAGATAGGCTTGAGTTCAATGAGTCTATTGAGAAATGACCTTGTAAGTTAATAAGTAGAATAAAACAAAAGTGATGACATTACTTTGAAGGGGATTTTATCTATGATATCCCTGAACAGTCAACTCCAATACAACTGAGTTATTCCATTAATCATTAGAGTTAAACTGGTTAAATTCACAAATTTTTTACATATGAGATTTTTTTCAAAGAAAAATATTTTAAATCTCTTAATAAACTAAATCAAACCTGTCTTGAGTAATAATTCTTTATTCTTAATAACATGATTGCTTTTATGTCTTTTAAAAATTATTTCAAAATCATCAAGTTCAAGTAGAGATAAATTCATATAAATTATTATATGAATTACTAATGTACTATCAAAAATGAATGGACTAAAATTTGAAAATAGTAATCAAAAAAGATCTTGTGGTATATTAAAATTTTGATCTGAAAACTTAAATGTTGCTTGCTTTCTTGTAGATGACAAAATGAACGAATGGACTGCTGACGTTGACAGGAGAATCTGGAAAGCTATTGATATTGCCATGACAAGAAACTTCCTTAAAGATGGAGATCCAGTAGTAGTATTAACTGGATGGAAACCAGGATCCGGTTCAACTAATACCATGAGAATAGTAACCGCATCGGCAATCAAAGATAGGGATCTATTGCCACCAATTGTTGGAATCTCAAGTATACCATCATTTACTAATATAGAGTCTAATATGCCACCAGCAGACTCTAAAATCTCAGTTCCTGATGATCAAGAAGTTAGATTCTTCTAAAAAGGTTTACTAGAGTTTGTTATACTGGAACAGTAGTTTGTTTGTTATTAATACTCTCATGCTATATAATTATTGTTTCCAAGGAGAGAATAGAACTAAATTATTTACTGTATCCCGTTGTCACTCACACCCATTCCTCTGTGGATTAACAATGATATATTTATGTATGTAGTAACAAGAGTACTTGGCACCAGTTTTTCACACAGACTTAACTTAAAATAACAATTTTGTTTCAATCATCTGATTGGTTAATTTTGAATTAAAATCAGTGATTGACCAATCAGAATTCTGTATGTTGTAAAAAATTGTAATATTATCTTAGTTAAGATTAAGAAACCAGACCGAGGTGTACATAGTATGTTTACTGTGCATTTACTCAAAACCGAACAAACTTTTTCAAGCATTAGACAATTAAGCTAACTCAGCATTGCTTTTGAGAGTTCAAAGCTTGCATTTATTTTTTTTTTGATACTTGTATTTAACATAATGGTGATGGATTGATTTGCAGCACTACAGTTTTAGAAATTTAGTTTAAAACAAAATCATTATGAAATTAATTGAAGATGAGTTCCTGTCTTCCCCTTTGTGCCATTGGTAATCTTATTTAATTCTGAGAAAACAATTGTGGCCAAACATTTTTGCTTTAGAAATATTTTGTAAATATTATTCAATTTGCTTGAAATAATTTTGTGTTGTGATGTTTTTAGCATTATTTGTTTTTAATTAAGGGCTGTGTTCGTTGAAACTTATATTTTTCTCAACATTAATGTTAGGTTTACAACATTAATGTTAGCTTCACCACATTAATGTTAGCTTTACAACAATAATGTTAGCACTTCTATTATCTAGTCGCAACCTTGTTAAGTAACAGAAAAGGCTCCTTAGAGTTAAAATTTAAATACAAACCAGAGCTCAGATTGTAGTACTAGATGTGTTTTTGTTAAATAAAAAATAGTCTTAACCATTTAATGATTGGTGGAAAATGTCTGATTAAGAACACAACCAACTGGATTAATGTGTCTGATTCAAAAGCTTGCCGTTATAAAACAAAATGATATATACCAGTTTATATTTTTTTCACTGTTTTTTTTTTTTTTAGCTACCTCTCGATATATTCTTAGATATACTCCAGCATTATAGTTATTGACAATGTCTTGAAATATTATATAAATGTTCTTCTCAGTTCTACTCATGCATGGATTCGGAAGTCACGAGTTGGCAATGTGAAACCTGTTGTAGCGTGTATGCTAAATCTAAGTTGGTTTCAGACATTTGCATCATATAGGATGAACCTTGTGTTCCAAGATATCAGAAAATTTAGTTTAGTATATATGTTTGATATATTAGACCCTCCAAAGGAATTGTACAGCATTTTATCTTACAGATGTTATTCCCATTATCATACTGTGATAGGTATAGTGCATAAGTCAATTGTTGCTACTAACGAAGATCATCAGCTCCAGCTACATATATTAATGTTTGAAGATGATTTGAGTGTATTTTAGTGATAATGTAAATAACATTAAAATAATACTGTCAACATGTTTTTATTATATATCCTTTTCAGTACATTTAGAAGGAAAGCTTTGTCAGTTTGACCAAGTGTCTTCTTGTTTCAGAAACAGTGATTTTTAGCTTATTAGTGTTCAGTAAAAAAAAATCAATAATCTGCATTTGCAAGTTAAAATGACCACTGTTATTTTCTGCTATGTATAGAAAAGTCCATCGATTTTAGAGATAAGAACTAATGTTGGTGTGAACTGATTGAAGGTCCTCAATGTACAACAGCACCTAGAAGCTCTTCCTTCATATTACCCAGCAGCCGATCATTCAAATTTTAGTTTCCCAATGTGAATACTATTCAGCAGTTACACCCCATCATTCTGTCTCCATAGTAATATCAGATGAGGGCTTGCATTGTCACATCCAAATAATAAAAATCATTTAAAAGACAAACATGAAAATGCTTCTTGTGCCAACACAGAAAATAGTCCAGCCTAGTATTTCTATAAAAATTTATTGCAACAAGCACATACAAAGATTGATTTGTTGAATGAAATGAGATAAATGGCACAAATTCATCAATGATAATGTGATAATCTTTGAAACTCTTAATACAATCGAAGGCCAAAATTCCTTTAGTTTTGGTCAATTATGCCTGTACACATGATATGAATGAACAATGAAAATGAGACTTGAAGTTGTGCCACATTAAAATAGAATATCTCTCATGAATATAATTGTTTTTGTTTTTTTATAGAAATAACATTTCAAGGATTTTGGATTTTAAAATAGATATCTAAAATTTGACCTTGATTAACCTTTGCTGCCAAGTAGGCAGGGAGGGAGCTGAAGATGGTAATTTTGCCAGTAAAGATGGCTGTACATTTATACAATTGTATGTTCATAATGTTGCTATGATGATTAATAAGCTAAATGATTGTTCAACTTGAATATTTACAACAATTTCTTTGAAACGTCAATCCACCATAGCATACAATTTCTTTCATTTTCATGAGCTATACTTTTAATGGACTGCTAGTTCATGTAGAATATGCTCCTTTTGGCCATGCTTCATTTTCTTTCCAAGTTGGCCTGTTGCTAAAATTGACCCTTTACACTCAATATATACATTTCTACACTGTACAAATCGAATTAAAATCTTAAGCACAAAATAATTGGATTTTCAAAGGTCCTCCAGCAATGATAACAAAAAACAAGTTGCTGGTATGAAGAAATCACTGGAATTAAATTTCATCTGCCATGATGGTAGTTGTGTTAAAATGTAGCATGGCCTCGCTGCATTGCCAATTTCCACATTGGTCCATTTCATATTCACAGAGCACAATGGAGATCTCAAACTCTCATTATACATGTCTTTTAATATTAAAATTTCGATGGTACTAATCATTACGCATCACCATCCTCTTCAAGCTTCCGTTTTTGACCCCTGACTTCTGTTTGTTCTTCACCATCTTCATCATCATCATCGTCATCATCTTCTAAAAAGAGATAAAAAAAAATCATCTTAAACATAAACAAAACAGAAACACTAACGAGCAAAATCACCTAGATAAAATGGAATGAATTCTATCAAATGATAACAATACCATACTTAAACTAAACTTAGATATATAGCGATCTGATTCTGAAAATAGAAAGCTGATTGTGTGCATTCAAACACACAAGCAGTCAAAGATCTAACTTGTATAGTCTACATCTACCTCTCGATAAAAAAGAACTGCTCTTGTTTACTGATATATTCAGCCAGTTAACAACGGAAAGGTTATCTCCCTTTCAATATAAATCTTAACTCTCACCTCCATCTTCTACATCATTTTCACCATCCTCGTCATCTTCATCATCTAATCCTCCACTTCCTGGTTCAAAATCTTCTTCATCCTCATCCTCCTAAAATAATCAACCCAATATTAATTTCTTAAAGCACTCAACATACCATCAAAATGGTTTTGACTTTTGTGAATAGTGCAAACAAGTCAGAAAGGCACAGAAATTATTAAATTTTTCATGGCCCAATGCTAGGGAAAATATTAAAGGGGTTCAAGATGTACCAGAACCAAAGCAAGTGGTATCAAGATCTTAATAATTGCTAAAGATAGTCCAAGACAATTAAGATATTCAGTTTGCATATTCCCTGCATCAGTATGTAAGATTCTGATATTTCCAAGGACTTCTCTAAATCAGTTTCTTGACAAGTCAGAAAGGCACAGAAATCATTAAATATTTCATAGCCCAGTGCTAGGATATCATCATTCCTGTCACAGAAAATGTAATAGAGGATTTAGTCCAACTAAGAGAATAAGATTTTGAATCAGTCTTGCTTATCATAAGACTGATCAGTCATTTCTGTCAATCATAATATTTATCACAGACAAAATTTTAAGACAAGTCAGAATGGCACAGAAATCATTAAATATTTCATAGCCCAGTGCTGGGATATCATCATTCCTGTCATAGAAAATATTTAATGCATCAATTGCTGGAATCAGTCAATTTTGTGTGAATGAAACGGATAATCAGTCCTCCATATGGTGAGACCACTGACTCCTTAGTTAAGTCATTAACTACACAACAAATTTTTTTTAGGGAAATTGGAATTTCTTTTAGGGAATGTTTATAAATTTTTAGGTAGTGTAACTACTTTGTAGTGAATGTTTGTAAGTTTTTAGGTAGTGTTACTATTTTGTAGGGAATGTTTATAAATTTTTAGGTAGTGTTACTATTTTGTAGGGAATGTTTATATATTTTTAGTTAGTGTTTAGATATTTTGAAGGGAATATTTTTAATTTTTTTAGAGAATATATCAAAGACAAGTCAGAAAGGCACAGAAATCATTAAATATTTCATAGCCCAGTGCTAGGAT
This sequence comes from Nipponacmea schrenckii, assembly GCA_030562195.1. Classification (NCBI taxonomy): domain Eukaryota; kingdom Metazoa; phylum Mollusca; class Gastropoda; family Lottiidae; genus Nipponacmea; species Nipponacmea schrenckii. Next base: position 23,877,882 of record JAUJPP010000007.1, on the reverse strand, counting down.
ATCATCATTCCTGTCATCGAAATTGTTAAGGGGTGTCTAATCAAATAGAAAAATTCAACAAGGTCTAATTCATTTCACTAACAAGCGCAACTGACCTGTTTTGCCTGGTTAAATCTTATATTTCTTTTAACTCCCCGTCTCTTATTTTTCTTTTTTTTGTTAACATTATTGAATATAAATATTTAGAGAATATTTTAAAATTTTGAAGGGAATGTTTTTAATAACTGATAATTTTAACCAGTGAGAGGGATTTGATGAAACATTGAAACCTTGGTCAACTTAAGATCCTTTTTTTAACAGTAGAAAAAAGTGACGTTATTTAGTTTAAGGTTAAAGCAATTCTAACAATTATATCAACTGCACTTCAGGGACTTTTGTTTTGAATGAACAATTCAACAACTTAATAAAAGTGGATTGTATCGCAGAATGACATTCAGTTTGTCTACAACCATCACAAGCATACTCATCAATAGTATCTTTGTAGGTGGTTTTTTTGTGTGTATTGTAGACAAACTAGTGTCTTCTTTTCATTCTGAAAGTGCTACTGATAGGTAATATCAGCTTCAATCCAATAACATTCATGTTTATCAGTGCAGGTGTTACAATGTGAACTAGTAATGTTAATCGATATATTTTGACTAACATCAATATTTTCCTTTGTCAAGTAGTCAAGACCGACCTCGTCATCTTCATCATCATCATCACCATCATCATCCCCATCTTCATCATCTATAATAAATAAACCACCATCATCAGAAACACACCCATATATACACAAGGTATTTCAATATCTCATTTTACAAGTTACACAAGTTATAATCACCAAGGCCCAGCGACAAAAGAACTCAATGCATAAATTAAAACTAGATGGTTCGGTCAGCTAACGATATTGCTATATATTAATGTCTTGTAGCAAATAAATCAACTTGGCTGGGCCCAGTGTTAGAATAACTTAACATTGAGCATTTGGTGGAAAAAATGTGCAAGACCTTGATATGTTGGGCCTGAGTAATTTATATTGAAATGTTTTGAAGCAATTGCAAGAGAAAGTTGTATTATATACACCCTGTCACTCAGAATCTCATGATCATCAGAAGTCAGCGACTTGGGTATGTTTTTCATCATCATCGTGACTTGAAAATTAAAAGCAAATGGAGATGAATGGTTCACATCTCTTTAAACATTGACACTCAGAATATTTCCTCATCTGGAGTTTTCAAAGAACATGAAAAACTGTTTCAGCGACTTGGGTAAATAATGCATTCATCAGTGTGACAAGAGGTCAAGAGAAACCACAAGGGACATAGGATATATCCAAATTACTCAAACAACATACCTTCATCATCATCCTCTTCATTTTCTCCTTCACCATCATCTCCTACTGTAAAAATAAAGATTCGAAAGATTGGTCCCAAAGAATTGTTTGATTGTATTTGGAAACAGTTGCAAAGTGGATGTGGTCGTGTTTATGAAATTCAACCGTAACAAGTCAGAATGGCACAGAAATCATTACATTTCATAGCCCAGTGCTAGGGTATCATCATACTTGTCAGGTAAGATTTTCAAGACCAGAACCAACAGACACCAAGGTATTACCTTCATCATCATAATCTTCACATTCTTGATCTTCTATATCAAAACCATCTAAATATGTGATCTGAGGTAATAACTTAAATACTTGTTCTCTGTAGTCATTTTCATTTGTTACTTCACAGTTAAATAAATCAAGACTTTTCAAATTTTCTAACTCTTTCTAAAAAAAAACAACAAAAAAAAAACCTTAAAAAACATACATAATGAGATTAGAAAATAACAATGAAATTGACCAGGAAAAATCCATTAAGTTTCTAAGCATTTGACAGAAACACAGTAGTTATCGGTCATCAAAACATATTTAAAGTTTGAATTGGTTACTCAGTTTTAAGAATTTGTATCTTTATCATAACATGATCAGAGTGAGCTGAGAAATATCATCATTGTAACCAAATAAAATCTAATTAATGTAACATTGAGCCCCATTACTAGTCAAGCCTTTAAAGTAATACTTCATAGAATGAACACTAAAAGAAATCAACTATTGGAAAACATTTCATAAATTGATTAATAAGAAATTTTACAATAATTACTTAGTTTTATGAATTGCAAGGATTCTGTTACTTTATGACACAAGGTAAGTTCACTGAAGAATCTTTACTCAATTAAACAATTCTTGAGAACTTGATTTTATGTATATTTTAAGACGTATCACTTTGAGCAGATCAATTCAAAATAAATATTGCAAGTCAGTAGTCACTCAGGGAAAAAATTCATTTCACTTGAATCATAGTGTAGCTTAGGTTTAACATCATTGTGACTAAATCTGATTTGAAATTATAAAAATTTTCTACTTACTAATGGTTGTAATGATTCAAAATCTTTAATCTTATTTCCACTTAAACTTAAAGCTTCTAATTTAGGACAGCCTTTTAATGCTGCTAATCCTGATGTTATTCTGTTGTCACTTAATTCAAGCTGAAATTAAGATTAAAAATTGAAGCAATGAATGGAGTTTTTTGTCCTGTTCTACAACCAAAAAGCTTATGTAGACAACCCATGCAGTAGTTTGCAATGAGAAAATTTTGCCAGGACAGTGTGTTAGCGATTTGATTTACTAAATCTTTTTACAACTGTTCAAGTTTTATGTTGTATTAAAGCCTTTACCCTGATTCTGGTAATAGATATTTAGATATTGGTACATTTATGTGTATAAAGGCAAAAAATTTGTATTATTTACCTTTCTTAGTGCTGGTAATTTGGGGAATCCATTCAATGAATTTAAACCGATATTTATGAGACTCAAAGATTCTAGACTACAAAAGTCACTAGAAAGACCTTCAATCGCTGATGCTCTACAGTTGTCTAAATTTAAGTCTTTTATCTGTAAAATAGAAGAAAAAAATCTATATGTTACAGATGTATCATCATTGTATATGGTTATTGATGATGTGTAACCTGATAACTGTAACAGAATGAAGTCCCGGTTCAATCTGTGCCATTTTATATTTTGACCCTTCGACTCTTCCTTTTTTGTGTACTGCTGCATATCAGCATTAAAATGCATTTCATTTTAAACCAAGGAAAATGATTGCTGTTAATAATCTAATCACAATATATCTCCAAAAGTCATTTGTTTTTGTTACTTGGTTAAGTGTAGTCAGGAAAAGGTTGGTTTACAAAGTCCTTAGAAAGATACCAAAAAGCATATTAGCCTATAATCCTATATAATGTCTGCCTACTAGGCCTAGCCCATTCAAGAAAGAAATAAAATTTGTGAAAGATGGTAGGTGTTATGTTAAAAAAAAAAAAAAAAATGCAATACCATAATAATCAAGAACCTTCCTCATGCATTGCTATGGCCGAGACAAAGCTTACGAACTCTTCAATGGCAGAGTCACATTTCGTCGTCCATGTTTGAGCACGAGACGATTTTCAGAAATGGGTCAATCAACAACAAGGAGAAAGTCATAATATATCTTCATTAAACGAAACACGAGAATTATAAACGATAGCATTATCAAGCATTTTGTATCGAACAAGCATAGATATGATAGCTTAATCCAGCTACAATGGAGTTCAGAAATGGCTTACGACTGAAATCCAATTAAACGTCTAAAATTAAACGAAACAAAATGGCGCTCACACAAGAAATGTTTCGAGATTGATCTCCCTTGTTTATCGGTCAAGCTGATCTTGTGAACGACAACTTTTGAGAAAAAAATATCCAAGACTCTCATCTTTATGCAAAATAATAACAAAAAATATATATTACAAATCTGAGCAGCGACTGAAGTTGTTCATTGACTATGGTTAGCGTTTTAAGCTTTTTCAAGTCTTACATCCTAAAGTTAGACATGATAGATAGGGACTAATGGCGATTGTCGGTTGTGTAGTAAATGACGAAGAAAGGGCAGAGAGGCATCGCCATCATACACAAAATAGAAAATTACTCAGAATTTTGCTTTGAGTAAAATCGTGATGCTCATTTGAAGTAATGACGCAAGGCAGGGACTAGGGATTGTTACATCGAAGCTAGAAAAATGAAAGAGTCCGTCTCCACTCTTCAGTCGACTCAGAGTTGGCCATTAATTTCATTCAATCTTTCGATTTAGGGATTTTCAAAACAATCTTTGGTGTAAACTCAGACAGACAGGTCTAACTGAAAATTATTAGAAATATAACTACAGTGATGTCTAGTAACACACTCGTGTAACCCCAAAGCCTATTCTTCGACAAAAATACTATCATGCTTCGAGTAGTTTTGTGGCGCCATATTTGATCTGGACCAGAAAATCAAATGTAGACCTAGATCTTAGATTCTAAGCACTGAAAAATCTGAGGAGAAGCGTCAAGAGAAGTAAACGCATCTAATACATAAAGTAAAATTATTCTGTTAGAAAAGAGTGGCAATAATATATGCAGACACGAACTCAAAACAAAGATGCATGGAGCGAGGAAGGGGTCTGCGGATAGAACCACAACAAGCAAGACGGTCACGTTGTAATCTAGCACAGTAAACAAAGGTCTTCTACACTAAAAATATCGAACTAAAAGAACAAAATAATTGCATACAACCTTGCTGGCGTCTCTGCCCCTCATTTCCAATTCAATTCGTTTTTCCATCCCGACTGACATGACTGTAATTGTTGTTTTTATGTATCACTATCCCAAAATTTCATGCAATGGCCTCCCTGTCTAACACTTGCCGCGATCACAAATGCAACTCGGCCACACTGCGCGGGCTATCAATGGTTTATAGAGGGGTCTTATTATTGGCTGACGCGTTGATCACGCACAACAATAGTAGAGAATGAATATTAATAGCCAGCTAGAACTTTTAACCAATGGAAATTAGAGATACCAGTGACGTATAACCATGTGTCCAGAGAAAAAATAGAACTTTACAACTTAGCAGTTTGTATTGAAGTATTATAGCATATAATATATTTACATATTGTATGCTAACTATATATTTGTCTAGATTTTTTCTACATTATCAAGAGTTTCACTATTTAATTGAATTTATGATAATTAAAGGCCTATATTTCAAGATGAATTTGAAAAAGCCCCACCGAAAAACCTTAAAACGATCAATGGGTATGGCCCATACTATGGGTGAATTATAAGGGCCTACAAATACAGCTGATGAAGAAGTATCGGAGACGATGAGTAGGTGGGGAATAACCCGTTACTGTTAGGATATACCTAACAACTTGTGGCCTAGAATATATTCTAATGCTCGAAAATAGACATCTCCTTAGTCTGACCCTGAACATTTCAAATGCAATTCAGTGTTTAGTTTCATGTTATCGTGAATTGCAGTAAGGAACGATGAAAATGTTATTATTTCATGATGCTTTGGAAGTCATTTCCTTTGAAAAAGAATTTCTTTCGTTGCACAAAGGCCAACCATATAAGCTAATATGTGTTGTTTCATTTTATTTTCAATGAGCATTCTGATCATATTTTCGGTCCCTATAAACCACATATTCAGTTGTTTTATTCAGAAATTACAGTTATTATAAATTTGACCTGAACAATAGGGGGACTTCTCTAAATAGAGGAAGTTTGAAAATGTGATCCCTGCTGTCTAGAGGACACTAAGTAAGGTTTCAAGCCAAAAACCATGCAAGTAAGGAACTGAAAATTTCAGATTAATGAATGGGAAGAATTCTAGAAAAGCCATTCAAATGGACAAAAACTATTTTGTACGATAATAATAGGCCTAGATCAGAATACTAAATATATCTCCACCAACTGCTTTTAATACCCTTATCAAAAACACAGATGCATACTGATTATCAACACCGAAGGTAAGTGCTTTCATTGAGACTTGTCTCAGCACACCCTAACACCAATACAACTTTAGCCACAACTATATGGTGTCTGTATCCAGAAAGAATATATGAGAATCCCATTCGATTAGCAGAAACACTGAAAAGAATCTTTAGGGAACCGAAATGAAGCCAAAACTATTGGGAATCATATAGGGTAAGAAGGAAACAATTCAGACGAGAAGTAATTGTTTGTTCGGTAAGATAGCTAAGCGGTTACGGTCACAGTGCAGACAACAGAGCACGTGGAAGGCTATAGGAAATATACACTTTATGTTTATGTTATTTTGTATTTTTCTCTCGTCTAGAATTTTTATTACCTAGCCACTCTCTGCACACCTTTTCAACTGAAAATTGTCCATTTCACCCATGAAAATAGCATTGAACTCCAGTCTATTATGCTTATAGATGGTAGACTACGGTCCCACTATTATTTTGTCTCTTTTGAATTGAAGTTGCTCCGATATAATGAAAATTGCTCCAAAACGAAATAAAGACAGCAAACCATTAGGCCTAATAATTTAGGTTGTAGAAAACAACAAGTAAATATAAAATATTACTACTGCTCTTTATGCGATACGCGATCGAATGCTGTAAAATATTATGGTAGACGGACTTCGAATTTGGCGGGAATATATTCAGAACCATAACACGTGATTATGACGTCAATAGAGAGTACGTGGCCAGCAAGGACAAAGAAAATGGAGGAGAAATATATAAGACTTATTTTGCCTAATTACAATCTACTTACCTCAAAATGTTGCAGCTTTTGACTCTTTCGTAATGATCTGATACAATACCACTAGACCAACATATTGAAAGTTGAAAAAATGAAAACGAATTTTAAAAGGCTGAATATCTGCAGAAGCCCTTAATGAATTCACCAAGTTATGAAAATAATATCAAATATAAATTTAGAAATGGTAGGATAAATTTCTTTCCTATGAAAAAGCTCAAAATTATATTTATGTCGTTTCATAACTATGAATGAATACTGAATTCTCCTGGCGTAAGTTCAACACTGCAACACCCCTTTCAATATGGCCGCTTTTATCGACATTCCTGAATCAAGTGAACAGCTAGTTGTTGAAGATTGTTTCTCTAAACCCCCCTCTACGGCTTATTGCTATCGAGGCAATGACTATACTGTATTGCTAGTTGATGATAGGAGATTTTAGCTTAGTGCGGGTTATATAGTAGACAAGCAATACAAACTGAGTGTATTCAATACAAAGAATATATGGGTCAATATGATCTTGTTAACAACAATGAACTAGTATATCTGTTCTATATCCATATACATTATTGAAAGCTACGAATATGAGGCCATTTTGTTTGGGAACTTGTAGTGTGTAGGCCACGGCGCAGTATTGGACACAAATAACTAATATATATGTAAAAGGAGGAATGAAGAACATTTCACTAGGTTATTATTTGCGAAGGACGGGCAGATGGGTGGAGGTCGGTGGGTTGGGTCGAGTGATATCCCAAAAACCATATTCTGGCCAAATTTCAGGATGTTTCAATTATAGAGCCAAATTTGCTTTGAATGATTATCATCGGCTACTGATGTATTATAAAAATAATAATAACAACAATTTTTTGGTTTAGTAAATAATTATTTTTAAATTTCACCAAAAGACTTATGTAGGATCAGCGACACAATTGATAGAGAGCGTGGGCGTTTTAACAGCTGAGCTCTTCACATAATCACTCGATTTATGTGAATTCTTATGAAAAATTTATGTCCAAATGTTCACACCATGACTTGTCTATCTGTTAATGTTCGCTCTTTGTTGTCCGGATAGCAGCAATTTGTCAAGAGTTATTTCCCATTAAATTATATTTATACAAACAATATAGATTTGCAATGTGATTTATAACAAGGACTTCTGAATTTAGAGATATTTTCGAAATTTAGCTGTTTCATTTTGTTCATCCAAAGTCTTTCGAATTTCGAGTTGTTGGATTTGACGCTTACTCAATACAACAGAGGGGTGGGTCTTTACCCTTTTGTACCCCCCATCGTGTATTATTTTGTTACCACTTGGAGCACACAGAAAATGTATCATATCGGATAAAGTCTTAAAGGACGTAGACTTGGTTTTTGTCACAGGCAAAATTCCCAAAACTAAAGGTCCAATAATGGATATGAGTCAGGAGACACCCCATTCGTGTATTACGTCCGATGAGCAGGCAGTGCCAGATTTTAACGGTAAGTTTGGTTATGATTGTGTTAGGTGCATTTATGACTTGAGATATATAGATAGGCTGTCTAAGAATTGCTATTCTGTGGGCGGATATCTATTTATTTTGAGTGCGCCCTTTTATTCATTGTGGGCTCGAGATAAATGTTAATCGTTCTTCCTTTAATTTTATTCAGTTCACATTCGATTAAGATTAGATCGGGAAATATATCATGAGAAAATAACCAGCTGGACATTCAGAAGAATTTCCTTCTTATAGATTCCGTTCATATATCGACTATGGCCGTCAAAATATTAGCTAGTTGCTTAGCCATTTTATTATTGGTCGTAGTAGTAGAATGTTTCCATCCATTTCCTGGTAAGTCACTTAATATTTAGTCGCTCTCCGGAATTCACAATAAGCCTAAGGAATGAGCCAAGTCGATCGTATACTTTTAATTAGGGCTTATTCAACGCGGTAAGAGTTAATGCCACAGAAACTGGAACACCTAGCGCATGCTTCCAATGAACGGGAATCGAGATTTCGTCTATGGATTATGGTAGGGTATGTGTGTCACTAGTATGTCCACTTGGAATATTTGTCCCACGCATTATGTTCCAGGAAGATGTCTAAAATTACATGCTATAAAGTCTATGTATTTGTTTGAATAATACAATGTCACAGAAATATTCAAAAAAAAATATTTTTTATGCTTTTATATTATCCAAGTTTTGTCTAAATCTCATCCCAATTACTACCCTGTGTGAAAAAAGCTGTGCATGTTAAAGATCCCCGACAGTTTGATATGACAAAAAAGTAGGTTAATGCCACTGTTCTGGTAAAATCTCCCTCATTGCTCCTTGTATGGCGTCATACGTCATACGTAATCTCCATTCATTTCAGCAAACCAACGAAACTATGATGATACATTATAGCATTAATGAGCGCTATATCAAAGTTACTATTTAAAGTTCATCCAAATCTTGGGTATATTGTTAGAGTTATCGATAATTTTTCAGATCTATCCCATGGAATCAAGAATAAAAGATTCCTGGGTGGTTTTCTATCGTGTTTAGCAGGATGTTTACATGTACCCCAAGGTCATAACCAAACTTCTACAGACTCACCTTCCATTCCGGCTAATGACAGATCAAAATACACATTCTATCGAGACGTTGTGAAATACTTGAATGTTCTATCTAGAAAGCTGTACGGAATATTAACAAATCGTAAAGTGGTTATTGATGATGATATGAAACCAATGTCACCAGATTCCTTGTTTACTTGTCATAGAGGATGTTTAGACTCAATGTCTAATCACAGAACAACGAGTAATTCACAACTGATTGGTAAGTACCACAAGTTACACGTTCCTTTCAGCATTCCTGTCTCTTTCCAACGCCAGTTCAAGAGACATTTTAAGGGCGGGACCCCGTCAAACTACTTTTCTATAACAAAAAATAGCATGAATCTTTACATCATTCACCTGATTAAGTCTGGCATTGTAATTCAATGGAATCCAATTTAGGTTTTGGTCTGTTATTTCTATAAAGTAAAAAAAAAAAAAAAATAAACGCAACTTCTAACATTACCAGCGCCATTGAACAACTGGAACACCCGGTAGAAAAGTGGATCCACCTATTCCAAAGATGGTTAGAATAGGCTACCCCAGCTACCAATTTCCCATATGAAGAACCCTTTTAATTCACAATAACTTTTTATATTTTTTAAGGTTAAAGATTGACTAAATGTCAACGCTGAATTTTCTTTCTTTTTGGGATCGTCAAAGATATTCCAGATGTACATATTTTAGAACTAATTGACTATGATGGTGTAAATGAAAAATGTATATACATGTACATACACGGCCAAGTTGATATAAATTTATATACTAATATGTTGCTTCGAAAAGGGACGTAATCATTCTATTTCACAGGATTAAGGACCAATATTGACCAACATTGTTATACCAATTGTCGTATACGACACTGGTTATACCAGTATTTTAATATAGGCACTTCTTATACTGGAATTTAAAAGGGAACTTTCTTTGTGTTATAAAGGGGGAACTTATTGTAGCTTGGATTCACGATTCCCTATCCAACATAATATAAGGCTCCTATTATCTTCATGATGTCATTATCTTATACCTTGACACCATTCTCCACTTTTCTTCTACCACCTGAAATTTGTGAAAGCTTCGATTTGATTGGGATTAATGACGTCATTGCCTGGTTAAAATTTATTTCTGGAATACCAAGAGCCACAGACGTAGCACAGAGAATAGGACTGATGTATAATGGAATATCCCTGAAATACATATAAAATCACCAGGAAATCTTGTTTTCAATCATAACGCACTGCCTTTAATACATTTTGACATAGGTTGACAAGTATGGAAGGCCAGATAAGATACTTAATTCTCTGCTATTACTACACGTTGTTTCCTTTCCCCCATTGATGATGATTTCGATTTAAAAAATTGTTTCCTCTTATTACCGGTGATTAAATTTATGTCAGTAATACGGTGTTGTCTGTTAGGGCGTATTTCTGTCACGTATTGTTATCAAAGATAAGATAGCCCGCATTCTTGCAGTCGAAAGATAGTCGCAACCTTACGTTGTTCAACTACTACAGGTCACTTTATGTCCAAATATTTGTCATTTTAATTTTTTTGCTAAAGTTTTAGAATTTTACCTTAACTAAAGCTTTTGGCAACGATACAAACTGAAACATTGACGAATCCATGAAGACATTATCATTATAGTGTACGATTCTACAATACAAGCAAGAGATAAACTTTTTCTAATCGTAAAATAGGCCTACTGTATACATGTATATAAGTTGGGCCTATAAGAATGTACCCTTTTGGTTATCACCATAATGGCTTTATGGCAGGCAACTCCTGAACTCTGGCACAGAAAGTACGGTTACACATTGGGGATAGGATTCTCTGTTTATGGGATAAATCTAGATAAATCAAATTCAAACTTAACACGTCAGACAGTAAATCTTGATAGTAATTTGATATTTAAGCATTGTACGTAATTTAAATTGGTTGTTCGCAAAGTGACGCGGTTTCAACGACGTCACGTGAAATCGTAAGAAAAACAACAACAATTTGATTGTAAATGTAATTTATTGCTCTTAGATATTGAGTATAGATTGCATGTTAACTTTCAGTGTCACAGGATACCACATGGTTGTTAGAATCGTACCACACAGCATTACAACCTCCACAATAGTTAGCTCTGAAATTACAAGAGAAACTTCCACTAAATATGACGGGTCCAAAACAAAAATGTAGGTCCTCTACAATAAGATACCAATTATTTAAACCAAGACAGAGCTTATTACGTATTAATATAAGAATAATCGCGATAAATATATCATTCTAATGTTTACATCCAACTTACATGCATTTCTTTGCTAACGGATTGGAACAGGTAGCTCCATCACACGGATCCTTTACGCAATTTACTAAATCTTCACCCTTGGGACATTGTCTACCTGTAATATATATTTATTCAAAGTAGAGATCTATGTTACATTAATATCGTAAGAGTTTGTCGATGTCCAGGTTACTGGTTGATGTAGAAAGGGTAAGTTTATCCTTCTTGGTTCACCATTATAATCATGATAATTGTTTGTATAGGATTATGCGAGCTAGATCGCGTCGACTTTGTTAAAGGCACACGTAAAATGGCGCAGTGAGAAATACGCTCAACGCTAGTAGTGCGTCGTGTGCGGGTGATTTTTAGTGTGCTTTTGGTGGAAAGTATATGATAGGTTTGAGCACTCGTGGCCAATGGCCAATTAAGCGCGGTTTATCGTGCGCGGCTTTCTCATTCGACGAACACAATATTAAAGATGGGGGCACCCAGTAAAGTAGGCCTAGTGACGGAAGCAGGTCCAGAGGATACATTTTCGAATTTGAATTACTGTCGTAAAGTGTCTTCTATAGCGAGAGTGACGACATCAAACACTTAAATTTTGTAAATTCGAAAGACCTACAAAGGGCCTACGTCTGACAGAAACTTGACAGATTCAAACCAATGCTATCAGTGTTTCCGATACAAATGAAATGTTTAGAAAACCGCTTTACAATCCCACTTTAAATTTACTTACATTTACATATTTCACAACCATTTTTATCAACCTCGAAACCATTTACACAGTACATATCGCACATAACAGGAGAGCATTCTGTATGGAATAACAAAATGTTTTGGAAATATTATAAAGTAAGGAAAAAAACTGTAAAGTGTTGTAATATCGTTAGAATTAAGTAAGCAGTTAAGGTTGGCAATAATTATATATTCATGGCAATATATATCTATCTAGTAAGTTTCACAGATAATATATAGGCTACCTGTCCTATAATGTAAAAGGGCATACTGTAAGGCTACAAATTATTGCGAGATAGAAATTAATGCGTTAAATGCGACCTATTCGCGATCGCATTAATTTGTATCCGCATTTTTAAATACATATTCCCAAGTGAAGTTTATGGAGTTCAAATATGGCTGACATTAGTGAACATCGATATGTAGTATTTAAATTGAGACCGTACGGGATTAAGTAATTAGGTAATTATCTCTAAATTTGAAACTGATTAGTAATCAATGGCGTTAAAAAAAAACAAGAGATTTTCACACTTGACTATTTAAAGATAAAATCTTGATCATTGTTCATGTCTTCATTCATTAAGTACTTTAGAATTTGGATGATATTAAAAAATGCGACACCTATCGCGGATCGCATTAATTTCTACTCGCATTTTAGTCTCTATACCCCATGTCGCATTAATTTGTTGACGCATTAATTTCTAGCCTTACAGTATCTTCTTCAATACTTGTACTTACTTGAGCAGCAAACAGCATATTGATCTGTTGGATGTATATCACAATATGTTTTTTCAGGACATGTATCTCCTCCACGACCACAATAAATGCTCTTACCATCTGTGTTCAGGAATGGTTTGGCTCCATCACAAGGCACTGTATGATATTTATAAATTAAATTTAGACGATAGATCGAGCATAGAAATCCAATGGTAGCAAAGAGAAGTCATAAATAATTCCCAGTTCTTGGCGAGGATAAACCCTCCGAGACTTTTCATGTCTTAAAACGTCATTCTAACGAAATATATACAGGGTCATTGCTATTGGCAATATTCTATGCCGGTTTCTATTTCGTGTCTATAGCAGTAAATGTAATGGTCTTTACCAATGCTTATGTTCCCTTTACGGATTACGTGTATATGTATATGGGTATAGCCGTTAACCAAAAACTCTCAAAAGCTTACTTGTGGATAGAAGAACTTGAAAAATATGAATGCATATACGCTTGTATCTTACTGTGATAGAAGACAAAATGTTATAGAACTTACATCTGCATTTACAGATTTCACAACCATCTTCATCTACAGCCCAGCCATAAGGACAATTCATTCTGCATAGTACTGGTTTACAGACTGGAACAATTTTTAAAAAAAAGATATCATCGAAGGGCCATTGTTTTTCACAATAGAATTGGAACTGACAAATTCACATAAAGTGGAGTTTCTACTGGGAGAGAAAGGGAGGTGACTTATGGCCTCTCAGGAAAATTTTGTCCCCTAAACCCAACAACTGGAAACCCCCCTTTCCCATCTGTAACCGAGAACCCTTCTGTGGCACACCGACTACCTTATTAAATAAGACAATTCATTTACAGTCCATCTGGAAGATATGAAGTCGTTGAAATAATCGTTGTAGCCGGAGATGTCATATGTTTTCTGTTAAAAGCACAAGATACAAGCCAAGGTTTAATGTCTGGGTCAAATATGAGTTGCTTCATAAGCATTAGTTTTCTTAGTATAAATCACTAAAATATTTTATTATTGAGTAACACCAAGTGGTGTTTGTGTGCTTATATCCCTCTTTTTTGGGATTCTTAACATATTTATACACGAATAATTCATAAACACGAAAATAAAAAATCAACTCTTACCTTTGCATTTACAGATTTCACAACCGTCTTCATTTACAGCCCAGCCATAAGGACAATTCATTTTACATAGTACTGGTTCACAGGCTGGAACTAGTTTAAAAAATAATTTCAATTAAGGGCCGTGATCTGTTGATAGAGAAAGAATTCCCAGATTCCTCTTTTCAAAACAATCCATTTACGTAAGATTCCTGCTACAACCCGGTTCTCCTTGTGTTGATTCTAAGCAACCAAAGCGTGTTATGTAGAGGTCGTTTCTTGATAATTTGATAAATTGTGGGATAGTAAAAACCGAAGTAGAGCAATTTAACAGCCTCTCTGAATTTCGATTTAATTGGTCAGGTATAACAGCATAAGAACAGATGGAGGTAGACAACTACATAGATTACAATGTATGGAAGCCGATAGCGGCCATTTGTTAACAGCGACTTGGCGAGTTGGCGACATGGCGACTTTTCAAGTTGGCGACTTTGAAATCCGGCGACTTGTCAACTTGGCGACTGTGAAATCCAACTCGCCAAGTCGCCAACTCGCCGGATTTCAAAGTCGCAAGGTCGACAAGTCGCCGGATTTCAAGGTCGCCAACTCGACAAGTCGCCATTTCGATTTCCGGCGACTTGTCAAGTTGGCGAGTTGGCGACTTTGAAATCCGGCGACTTGTCCACTTGGCGACTTTGAGACATTGAAAAAAGAGGATGGCCGCTATCGGCTTCCATAACAATGGGACCAGACAAAAAAATTGCAATGTATTAATTGTAGTGATGTCGACCAGTCACTACAAACCAATGAGCAATATCCGAAACATTTTGTGGCACAGGTTGTTGTTAGCGTAACCAGAAATACCATGAAATCAAATTACCTTTACAAGTACAAGTTTGACACCCATCTATATAAAGATATTCCTTGCAAATTGTACTGCACTTCACTAGTGGGCAGATTGGAGCTGGTACCAAAGCCTGTCCTACAGGAATAATTTTTTAATTATTATTATTATTAAATTATTATGATAATTATTATTATAATTATTATTATTTTCATCAGATATAATGAATGATACAATAATTGCATACTTATTAATTCCTTATCTTTTTTCTATTTTACTATTCCTGACTACGTAACTGTTTGACAACAACAGCATTCAACTTGAGCAACATTCTTGCAACATTTCAATATTTAAACAACAGATTTGGAAATTTGCGGAAATTTGAAAATGAGCGACAATTACGGCACACAAATGGTGATGTAATATGTACCAAAGATTAAATGCCATTCAAGGATCAAGAAGAGGCGTTTTTTAGGTGCAATTTATAAATTATAAATGATAATTAAAGACCTACCTGAATGTACTAAACAGAAAAAAACGGCCAAATATATTGGAATATTCATGATAACTATTCAGTCGTACAACACTAATAAAATGCTTAGTTAATATTGTCCCACCGCTTTTATATGAAATCGATCCAATGGATGTAATTACATATGTTGCAAGATTTCACAGAAATAATACCTCACAAATGATTAACTCGAAAATATTCAAAATCATTTATGTCAGGTTTTGTGTTTGACGAAATTTGATTCTAGTGCGAAAAGGTGAACCGGTTTCAAATAATTTACATTGCCAGTTGGTTTGATTGAACCAGTTCCAGACGCTTCAGTCACTGGTAATAAAAAATAACTCGATATCAATAAAATCAATGTACATGACGTATTAGAAATATGATTATTTTATTATTGTATAAAATTATTTTAATTCATCATTCGTGAGCTGTAGTCGTATACCGGGACATTTTGAATTGCTATACAGAATTTTTATGAAATTCAGATCAAAATTTAAATTATATAACGTTTGATATACACGTACGCTTAACTGCAAGGGAAAGAATTTTGTCCAAGTGTCTACTGAATATTGCAAACTGCAAACTTTTGAATAATTCGGGTTTCACCGTTATAATAAAATAATAATATATAAACAGCATAACATTAAAGTTGCATGAAAATACAAATTAGTATTTTCATGCAACTTTAATGTTATCCTTTGACTAATTATAGACAGGAATAAAAAGTTTAACAGCTGGGGTGCAGATCGCCTTTTCAATGTGGGAGGGGGGGGGGGGCAGTGGCGTACCCAGGATTTACTCAAAGGGGGGGGGGGGGCGGCATGAGGACGTTTCAGTTAAGCATATGACACCGTGTCTTTATAGCTCTCCGAAATATTATTGAAAGAAAAGCACCTCCTTGCATGTACTGAATTTTCCAGTCATCAAATAATATTGTCAAGAATAGAAGAATTGACGATATAAATTTCGTGCTCATCGAGGTCTGGAAATATAGGGTGCACAAAATCTTGTTTTCGCCCAATCGCGGCTGTTTTTTATCTTTTAAATATTTATTCAACTTATAAAACACAATATACAATATTCGCCGCTTATTTCAAAATCGATCGACAAATACCCTTATGTCCCCCCTTCTGTCGACAGCGATTATTTTTACGCCTGTGCGATTAAATTCGCTTGTCTGCCCGTGTCCGATGTATTCTTCAGGGCGTGGTAGGCCCGACAGGGCACTTGGCGACCGATACCTATCAAACTATCATCTTTAATTTCTGAAAATATGCGACCGACTTCGTGACGGCGCGACGACGCTTCTAAAGAGTGAGTGTAGAAAACGAACAAATCGTCCCGCTGTCGCCGAAGGCGCAAAATTTCGGAACTTTGATGATCTTGAATGCCAAATTGTGCCTTTTTTACGCCTACAAAAGACACCCTACTCAAACAATTTGTGGGGGGGGGGGCACATGATATCATGTCCCCCCCCCCTGGATTTCTAACGGGGGGGGGGGGGAGACCTTTCCCCCTGTATCTGCGCCCCTGTAACCATGCATACAATTATAATCGAATTAGTGGCAGCATAACAATGCAAATGTCAAACAATAAAAATTATTATAATATATAATTACATTGACTCAACAATAACAGATTTATTTATTAGAGTTTTTATATAAATATATATTTTTCTCAAAAATTGATTCTGTCAAATTGAATATCAGAAATGCCAATAAAAAAAGACATTCATGTAAGTTGGTGAACCTTATGTTTACCTGATTTCCTATTTCTTATGTTACTTTTCGACATAAGATTGACTCTATTATAGTTTATTATTTTAGTGTTCGCAAGACGTTTAGGCGTATTAAAAAGCTCAAATACATCATGTTAAGGTATAACTTATGAATATGAAATTTTTCTTTGGAATTTGAAATTTTCTACTGGATTTTATTTTGCTATTTTTGTGACTTCAACTTCAACTCTTACTCAAAATGAAAATTTGAAATTAAAAAATGAATAAACAGGTCATATTTGAGCATCAAAAGCATGTTCCACTCTTTCGGGGCCATATTACAGTAAATATACCGGTATGTGGGTATCGGGTATGGCTGCACATGGAGTATCTTGTCAAACCAAATTTAAAATCTTGACAGTTTTAACTTTTTAAAGTTAAAATTATCTAAATCTAACTATTACGATTAAGATAGCATGCCAGGCATGGTACCAGGCATGGTAACATACACCCAGACAGCAGCATTGTCTTTTTCTTTGACTTATTAATTCCAAAGCTCCAACAATCAAACCCACAATTAAATTTTGACCTTATTTCACCAAGTCAGGGCAATAACCTAAATAAAAGTTCATCGAAAAATCGTCAAAATCAAACTTGACCGCCTTTTCTTAAATTCCGATGCTCACATCAAGTTTCATCAAAATTCAATGAAAATTGTAGCTCCCATTGCATCCACAATACAATTTTGACGCGATTTCACTTAGTCAAGGACAATAACTCAAAAACTATTCATTGAAAAATTGTCAAATTCTCAATTCCAATGTTCACAACAAGTCCTTTGAAAATTGTAGCTTCTTTTGCACCCACAATAAAATTTTGATGCGATTTTACTAAGTCAAGGGCATTAACTCTCAAACCCTTCATAAAATAAACGTCAACTTCGAACATAAATGCAACTTTATCAAAATCCATTGAAAATTGTAGCTTCTATTGTACTTGCAATAAAATTTTGAGGTGATTTTACTTAGTCAAGGGCAATAACTCAAAACTATTGAAAAATTGTTAAATTCAAACTTGACTGAGGTCTAATTAATTCCAATGCTCACACCAAATTTCATCAAAATCCATTGAAAATTGTAGCTTCTATTGCACCAACAATAAAATTTTGACGCGATTTTACTAAGTCAAGGGCAATAACTAAAAAAAAACTGTCAATTTCGTATTTAACTGCCGTCTTATCAATTTCAATACTCATATCAAGTTTCATCGAAATCGATTGAAAATTGTAGCTTCCATTGCACACACAATAAACTTTTTACACAATTTTACTTGGCCAAGGGCAATTACTTATTAACTGTTCATCGAAAAATCGTCAAATTCGAACTTGACCGCCACCTTATCAATATTAATGCTCATACCAAGTTTCATGAAAGTCCATTGAAAATTTTAGCCTCTATTGCACCCACAATTAAATTTTTACGCGATTTTTTATATAGTCAAGGGCAATAACGCGCAAGCCGTGCATAGAAAAATCGTTACATTTGAACTTGACGGGTATCTTATCCATTCCAATGCTAATACCAAGTTTCATCAAAATCCATTGAAAATTGTTGCTACAATTGCACCTGCAATCAAATATTGACGCGATTTTACTCAAGTCAAGGGCAATAACTCAAAAAGTGTTAATTGACAAATCGTCAAATTCGAACTTGATTGCCATCTTATCAATATCAATGCTTACACCAAGTTTCATCAAAATCCATTGGAAATAGTAGCCTCTATTTCAACCACAATAACAATTTTGATGCGATATGACTAAATCAAGGGTTAATAACTCGCAAACCAATCTTCGAAAAATAGTCATATTCGCACTTGACCAGGGTTTTATCAATTCCAATCCTCACATAAGTTTCATCGAAATCCTTTAAATATTGTACCTTCTATTGCACTCACAATAAACTTTTGACACGATTTTTTACTAAGTCAAGGTCAATAACTCGAGAACTGTTTATGTAAACAATAATCAAGTTCGAACTTGACCACCGTCTTATCAATTTCAATTCATATACCATGTTTCATTCAAATGCATTGAAAATTGTAGCTTCTATTGCATCAACAATAAATTTTGACGTGATGTAACTAAATCAAGGGCAATAACTCAAAAACCGTTCATCGAAAAAAAATCGTCAAATTTGAACATCGATCGCCATCGTACCAATTCTATTGATCACACCAAGTTTCATTCAAATCCATTGAAAATTGTAGCTTCTATTGTTTCTACAATAAAATATAGAGGCAGGGACAATAACTCAAAAACTGTTCATCGAAAAATTGTCAAAATCAAACTTGACCGCCGTCTTATCAATTCAAATTCTCATACCAAGTTTCATTAAGATCCATATAAAATTGTAGCTTCTATAGTGTCTACAACGAATGTTGACAGACGGACAGGGGCGACTACAATATACATCCACATATTCATGTGGGCGTATAATTAATAAAACGCATACCCAATTATATCCGCAAAAAAAACACCACCGACATCTGGAATCGTGCCATTTTCAAACTTGTCCGAGATATTATCAACATGAATACACATACCAAGTTTCATTCAAATCGGATGAAAACTAAAGCTTCTATTGCGTACACAAGTAAATTTTAACGTTTTTTCTTAAATTGAGGTTAACAACTTTAATGTCGATCATGTCCAAGATGAAATAAAAATTAATGAAAAAGCATACCAAATTATATCCCAAAAAAAAAAAAACACAACCGACATCTGGAATCGTGCCATTTTCAAACTTGTCCGAGATATGATCAAGATGAATACACATACCAAGTTTCATTAAAATCGGATGAAAACTATAGCTTCTTTTGCATACACATGTAAATTTTAACGTTTTTCATTTAATCAAGGGCAATAACTGATAAACCTACATCTGGAATCGCACCATTTTTTATACGCCCACATGAAAATGTGGACGTATATTGCCATCACCCCTGTCCGTCCGTCGGTCCGTCCGTCCGTCGGTCCGTCCGTCCGTCAACAATTACTTGTGTATGCGATACAGGCCAGAGTTTTTATCCGATTTGAATGAAACTTGGTATGTGTATTCATCTTGATAATATTTCGGACAAGTTCGAAAATGGCACGATTCCAGATGTCGGTTTATTAGTTTGTGCCCTTGATTAAATGAAAAAAACGTTAAAATTTACTTGTGTACGCAATAGAAGCTGTAGTTTTTATCCGATTTGAATGAAACTTGGTATTGGGTGTTATAGAAGATACTCTCCTATGGAAGCACTGGCCAAGGTCACAAGAAGAGAACATACATTTTCCTTCACATTTTATTCATCTTGATAATATCTCGGACAAGTTCGAAAATGGCACGATATCATATGTCGGTTTATGAGTTATGGCCCTTGATTAAATGGAAAAACGTTTAAATTTACTTGTGTACGCAATAGAAGCTGTAGTTTTCATCTGATTTGAATGAAACTTGGTATGTGTATTCATCTTGATAATATCTCGGACAAGTTCGAAAATGGCACGATTCCAGATGTCGGTTTATGAGTTATGGCCCTTGATTAAATGAAAAAACGTTAAAATTTACTTGTGTATGCAATAGAAGCTGTAGTTTTCATCCGATTTGAATGAAACTTGGTATGTGTATTCATCTTGATAATATCTCGGACAAGTTCGAAAATGGCACGATTCCAGATGTCGGTTTATGAGTTATGGCCCTTGATTAAATGAAAAAACGTTAAAATTTACTTGTGTATGCAATAGAAGCTGTAGTTTTAATCCGATTTGAATGAAACTTGGTATGTGTATTCATCTTGATAATATCTCAGACAAGTTCGAAAATGGCACGATTCCAGATGTCACTTTATGAGTTATGGCCCTTGATTAAATGAAAAACATTAATTTTTACTTGTGAACACAATAGAAGCTATAGTTTGCATCCGATTTTAATGAAACTTGGCATGTGTATTCATCTTGATAATATCTCAGACAAGTTCGAAAATGGCACGATTTCAGATGTCGGTTTATGAGTTATGGCCCTTGATTAAATGAAAAAACGTTAAAATGTACTTGTGTATGCAATAGAAGCTATAGTTTTCATCCGATATGAATGAAACTTGGTATGTGTATTCATCCTGATAATGTCTCGCCAGATGCCTGTTTATGAGTTATTGCCCTTGATTAAATGAGAAAATGTTAAAATTTACTTGTGTACGCAATAGAAGCTGTAGTTTTTATCCGATTTGAATGAAACTTGGTATGTGTATTCATCTTAATAACATCTCGGACAAGTTAAAAAATGGTGCGATTCCAGATGTCGGTTTATGAGTTATTGCCCTGGATTAAATGAAAAAACATGGAATATTCTGTTTGCTGAAGTGGGCGTATATTACCTTGCCTGGCAAGCTATCTTTTTTAACTTGTCCAAGATGTTATTAAAATGAATACACATACCAAGTTTCATTCAAATAGGATAAAAACTACAGCTTCAATTGCCTACGCAAGTAAATTTTACCGTTTAATCATTAAATCAAGGGCAATAACTCATAAACAGACATCTGGCGAGATATTATCAAGATGAATACACATGCCAAGTTTCATTCAAATCGGATGAAAACTATACCTTCTATTGCGTACACAAGTAAATTTTAACGTTTATTCATTTTAACGTTTTTCATTAAATCAAGGGCAATAACTCATAAACGGACATCTGGAATCGCACTGTTTTAGAACTTGTCCAAGATATTATCAAGATGAATGCACATAGCAAGTTTCATACCAATCGGATAAAACCTCTGGCCTGTATCGCGCACACAAGTAATTGTTGACGGACGGACGGATTGACGGACAGGGGTGAAGGCAATATACGTCCACATTTTCATGTGGGCGTATAAAAAGGGCATCCCCATATAAATAAATAAGAAAAATAATCTAATAAGTTTTTTAATATAAATAATCACAGTCAATGCAAACAAAATTAACATAATATAATCTAGCAAATTCTCAAAACAATCATTCATATGGTGATAGATCATAATAAAAGGGCATTCTGTTTTTTGTTGGTTTGGTTTTAGTAGGCAGCAAAAAATTTAAATCAAACTTCAGAGATATTGTCTCTGAAAATACGTGAAAATTTTATCTTAAACAATGAGCCATTGAATTTTAAATGCCAAAACTATTTTCTAAAATTTATGTTAACTTTCAAGTTGTTATTTTTTGTATTATGTTGAAGAAAACTACAAAATTAGGCAAAAATAAATGGGTAATAATAGAGAAATATGTCTTCTATTCTGTAAATAGCAAATTTTAGAAATATTTCATGTATAATTTTTATTATAAATCTTTTGCATGAGTAAGTAAATAAGTAACATTTTTGTGGTTATGATCTTAGTAAGAACCTAATTAAGTGAATCAAATTATTGGATTTTATGCACCTAAATCAAGTATAACATATGATTTTATTTCAATTTTTTTGATTCATAATGGCCTTAAAAATATGCAAAATTTAAACTATGAATAAAATTATTTATCATAGAATAATACAAATATGAGCATAAACTTTTATTATGCATATATTAGACATCTGGTTAATTTGCAATTAAATACATGTATAGTACATTAGTACAACACAATCTAAAACTTGAAGCTATGATGTCAAACAAATCATAGTTAAATCTGAATGTGACTTGAGTGACTAGGGATAAACTACAGTATGGGTTAAGCAAAATGAATGCATAATGTTAGAGAAATATGTCTCCTACTTACTCTGAAGGTTTCAACTAATATTATTGAGCAATTAGGAAACCGAAACATAAAAATTTAGTCAAACTGCTTAATTATCAATTAGTAGGTTCCTATTTTTAATTAACCCTTTTAAAACAAATTCATTTTGATCAAGTTAATACATGCATGTAAATTATAGTATCCTTTAGCAATATTTTCAGAGCAAATTGTACATACAGTTTCTTCATAGAAATGACACAAGAAATGACAATCAGCCTACTTATTTTCATGTGACATTAAATAAATATGGGAATATAACACACAATCCGAACACAAAATATGTCATATTTATAATTACTTTCATAACACATTTCATAAGCATGTTCACAATTGCATTTAATTTTACACATGACTGAAAAAACACTTCATAAATCTAACTGACAGGTGACAATAACAGTTAAAGCGGTTGTAAATAGTTTATATATTTTTGTATTTGTGTAAGAGAGACACTTATAGGGTCATTTTCCTTTATTCCATTTTTCAATCAGATGTCTATAGTACCTCCCACTAAAACTAAGTGCTAAATGATGTCACTTATCATATTTTATCCCATAGTTGACATGAAATATAAAAATTTCAAATTTGTTTTAGATGAGTTTTTCTCACGTACTATGTCTGTGTCATGGCATAAAAACCATATCCACTCGTAGCCATAGGATAACCTCTGTATATGCTTGTTTCACATAAGGCCTTTGGCAATTAGTCATTAAAAAACTTACTTCTATTGGGAACAGCAGGAACCACAGACATCTGATTGAAAATTAAAATGTTGCAAATTGAAGCTATCATTGACCCCTTGATTAATTTTTTCCCAACCAGACATTTTTAAAAAAATGTTTTGTTGACGTCAAAACTATGCTACACTAATTACTATTCAACTAGTTTCCAACTGTAAGCTGTATAAATGCTTGGTATGAATGTTTGGTAATATCAAGGACCCTGATACACATATATTTTGTATGAAACCTTTTCACAAGCTCTTTAATATAACAGCAGACAATCTCTACTTCAATTATAAACTAGAGCCAATTATGGCACAGAGTGGGACTTTGCTATTGTCGCAAAATTGCAACAAACAGGCCGAAATATCTGATTTTCTAGGATAAACTGACCAAAGTAACGTTGTATCTGCGTGCAAAGTACTTTTTTGAAAAAACATCATTTCCTACAGACGTAATTCGCTGACCAATAAAAATTTTGCTGTTTTCGGGCAGGCTATAAAACCGGAAGTAGACGTCGGACGTCAAATGTGAAATTGTCAACTAATAGCCAAATTCAGTGACCTATGACCTTATAAAGGTCAAGGTTACCAAAGGTCAAGGTCACGAGAAATAAGCCCCCAAACTCGAAAAAACTGATACTTTTTGCTAATGTCTCAAATTGCAACAAAAAAGGCAGAATCATCTGGTTTTCTGGGATAAGCTGGCCAAAGCAACGGTATATCTGCGTGCAAGTTACTTTTTTGAAAAACGTTATTTCCTACAGCTGTATTTTGCTGACCGATATAAATGGTAAATTGGAAGTTTACCCGGATGTGCCATGCCCATCTCATGTTTTTATGCGTGGATCTAATTACATTCAAAATGCATATTCACGGTACAAATTTGAAGCTTGTACATCTAATAGATCACGAGATATACACACATACATTTCAATAAAGCGAAAATACTGCAAAATGAACTTTTATTTTCAAAAATCCAAAAATTCAATTTTAATTTTAAAAACTTTTGTTTTAGATCATTGGAAAGAAGACAAAAAGCACCTCAAGAATTGAAAAAAAATAACACTCTAAATTATTTAGGTCACGCTCTAGAGCAGTCCAAAGTTGTTAATTTTAGTGTTTACGGGCAGCTATAAAACCGGAAGTAGCCGTCGGAGGTCAAAGGTCAAAGTATTAACTGATAGCCAACATCAATGACCTTTGACCTACCAAAGGTCAATGTCATCAAAGGTCAAGGTCACGAGAAATAAGCTTTTAAAAATTGAAAAAATTCAACCGGAAGTTGCAAAAAAGCAAAATCAAAATTCAAAAATCGGCGCCCATACATTTTTTCGTAATCGAATAGACTTTCCTAACACACAAGTCGCTCTTACCGTAGAAGCCCCATTTTGAGGTTTACAAAAAAGTGACATTTCAAGATGGCGGCCGAAGTTTCTCTTCCGGTTTGGATTTTTTCTTCTTCGTTTTTTTGTCTTCTTATTTAATTAAGATTGACATAAATTTTGTTCGAATACATTAATTACAGCACAAGTAGGTCAACCGGAAGTTTAAACCCTTTTTTCTTTGAAACCGGAAATAAAGCAAAAATTTTGACTCTGCCAATGTTTTTATATTCGTGACACTTGAAGGCACCAAAATTTTCAGAACAATCGGTCTTAAAATAGCAAAGTTGCAAAAATGTGCAAAATACGGCAAAAAAATGTGTGCTTCAAATTTTCGAATTTTGAAATTTTTTAACTGCTATCTTGTTGGAAATTATTTCAAGTTTCCAAAAATGCAAACCCGACGAAAATCGATCCAAAAATGCAAGTTCTAGAGCCACTGACCGACTTTTTAAGCATGTTGCAATGCAGCACTTCCGGTTGTGCAAAAATGTTCCAGGAACACGTTGCCACTATAGAAGGTCTAGAGAAGTTGAGATAATAATGCAACTATTGCAGCCTAGGCTGTGTGCCCTGTGTAACTTTCGAAAAAAAAAAAAAAAAAAGAATTGAGAAACCGAAAACAAACTGGGACTTTGCTGAAAGCAAAGTCCCACAATAATCCAAACAAAAGCTTACTCCCGGTGAGTCTAGTATCTTTATGAAAACATGACAATAATATCTCTTAAGAACAAAAAATCATGCAAATTTGAAAAAAAACTTTCGATTTAAATAATCTAAGGAGGTTTATTAATACTGTAAACTTAACTTAGACAGGAAGGAAGCCTCTGCCTTCTTTGATGTTATTTTGGCCACATGGTGGATTAAAAGCATGGATGAAAAAACAAATGGGACAATTTAATAAGGTACCTAATATGACTTAAAAACCATGGTTCTCCAATTTTCGGGTGTTGATTTGGATCTTGAATAAATGTATATGTAAATAGCCTTCAGAAGTATGAGAAATGTATGTATATATATATATAGAGATGTATACAGATATCTATATATGTCTTTCCTATATATATAAAAGAATCTCAAAAAAAGACATTTTTAATTTTAAAATCTGTACACACATGGATTTGAAGGCTCAATTTTAACTTTTTTCGTTTCTGAGAAAAAGGTATAATCTGTCCAAGAATGAACCTGTCCATTTAAACACTAAATGCCATTTCATGAATTATTTGGGATTTCAACAAGGTATGAGGTATAGCATAAAACAATATAGATAAAGCAGACCCTATTATTTCAATGATCATATCTCACTTCTTTAATATTAAATATCCACTCATCTCTTTAATAATAGCATTTAGAGTATTTCATTATTTAGCAGTATACCTGCCCTATCTTAAGTTAACAAAACATTATAAATTATTAAAAAAAAACAAGATATATGGATATACTACTTCTAGGTTTACTACATACTACATTTGGAAACACATACAGGTAACGTTATCAAGTAAAATGATTAACAACAAAAAACAGCATGGGTTATATAGGTAAATAAAGGAAACCATTAAAATTTATAACAATAATAATTTAAGGTGTATTAGCAATTGTTAAGATCTGCTTTTTGTTGTCAATCATTTTACTTGATAACGTTACTGTACATGTATGTTTTTCCAAACGTAGTATGTAATAAACCTAGAAGAAGTATATCCATATATATGATTTTTTTAATGCTTATGCTCCTGCTTCTATATGTCTTATAAAGAATTATGAATTATTTTAAACCTTTTTGATAAACCTTTGTATTATGTACATAAAATTTCACTCTCAACAATATAAAGAATTTTAAAATTGTTCAATCAAAATAACATATTCATTAGGGCAATAATTACTAGAACACATTTGAAGTCAGTGAGGTATCAATTATAATTGATAAGGACCCACAGCAAATATCTAAAAATACAAGTGTAATTATACTAGTGTTAGATGGTGATGAGAATTTAGTCTCACAAAAGAACAGGCCAAGGTCACAGACTGAAAGGTTAAGACATATTAATAATGTATATCACAATGTTGCATACATTATTGAATAAATTGTGTCCTAGCATTTAGCAATGGAATTTTAAGAACCTGAACTACAGAATCAATTTAGCATAGCCAATCATATTACATCTGGATAATCGGTGACATTGTAGATTAGATCTACATGCAATCAAAAGTTTTGAAATAACTTTAAAAAAAGAAAACTACTTAATGACATATGTGATTGCAGAAACAAATATTTTCTGTCTCCTGACAAATATTCCAATGGAAATTTTTTATCTTAAAGTGGCGGTATGGATTGTGCTTATTCAAGGAAATATCTTTAAAATGTCATAACCAAGTGAAAATTATACTAGCCCCAGGGTTGGTACACCGTTTCAAATTTACCATTGAGTATTTAAATGCCTGGTGCAATTGGCCCCCACCTGGCCCCTTTAGTTGATGTTTCATAGAACTATCATGAAATTGGAAGTTCAAAAGTGAAAAAATTGATAAAAGATAATAAATTGTTGAACACTGGGATACAAAAATAATTTTTTTCGTAAAATGAAAATGGTATAGACTATCCCTTTAATAATTCATCCACTCTGACACTGAATATTAAAAGATACCTAATAAAGAGCAAGGGTGGCTATGTTTTATCATCATACTGTAAGACTGGCCATTTTCTTATCCAATGGTTAGTAATATCAAATGTTGTGAAGCTGACCCCTACAGCTATTGGTCCTTTAATCCAATTTAAACTTAACCCTTTATACAATCCCTGCCGAAAACCTTCTTCATGTATCACATTTTTGAGAGTAGACAAGATACCAGTATAGTCATGGCTATGGCCTGTAATACCTATAAAATTAATAATAAAAATAGATAATGCCTGATAAAAACTCAACAGGGCAGAGGCTGCCTAACTCTGACTCGGGGCCAGACCAACCCACAAAAAAATGTCATCTAGACCAAGAAATTTCATTTACTTTTCAATGTTCTTAATATCAAGAACGTAAGGTCAGTATTCAGTGGCTAGGAACCAAAATTCACATTTTCCTCTGGCCCGCACGACAAACTAATTCAGAACCCCTGCAGTAGGGTATGACTGGGCAATCCAAAATATGCACCCCTCATCTCAGTTCTGCTATCCCATTACATATAATGACAAAAATAAAGCATGCTTTTAATGAATGATATCCACAGCCTACTGTAACTTAGCTGTAACGTCCGTCTTTGTAGTGGGCAATTATTCAATCCCCCATTGCCTTGGAATATTGTTCTTACCCTACCTACCCTTGTTACCAAACACTGTATGATCTAATATCAATCAACTCACCAGCAGTCTGCATTCTTCTTCTAACAATATCTAATGGATAGGATGCTGATTGACCAAATAGTCCAGCTAAAGCACCGAATAATAATCTCCAATATGGAGGCAAATCAGACCCTTTGGTCCAATCTAAAATATCAAAAAATATGTACAGCAAATATTCAATCTCATAAGAAATAAAGCTGGCCATATTTTGTTTTGTTGATCTTCTGTGGATACAATCATTTAATAAAAATTTGTTTACTGTTAAAAAAACCCATCATGTTCAGAGGAAGCAAATCTTTAGACAAAGATTGAACAAATTCGATAAACACATTAAAGCAAAGATTGGAAAATTAGCAGAAAAAAGAATTTTCAATTGTGAGTTGTTTTAAGAAGAAAAAATAAATTTAGCAATGACTCAAAAACATTCACTAAATGGATATTGAAGTCAAGTTCAAAAACTAAAAACTGTTCATGGAAAATTGTAAAATTCAAACTTGACCACAAGATTTTACTACGTCAAGGGCAATTACTCAAACACTGTTCATCGAAAAATTGCCAAATTCGAACTCGACTGTTGTCTTATCAATTCCAATGCTCACACCAAGATTCATCAAAATCGAATGAAAATTTTGGCTTCTATTGAACCCACAATAAAATTTTGACGCAATCTTACTAAGTCAAGGGCAATAACTAAAAAACTGTTCATCGAAAAATCTTCAAATTCGAACTCGACAGTCGTCTTATCAATTCCAATGCTCACACCAACTTTCATTTAAAATTGTAGCTTCTATTTTGTCTACAACAAATATAGAGGCAGGGGCAATAACTCCAAAACTGTTTATTGCAAAATTGTCCAAATCGAACTTGACCGCCGTCTTATCAATTCCAATGCTCATACTAAGTTTCATTAAATCCATAGATAATTGTAGCTTCTATAGTGTCTACAGAAAATTAATTTTTACGCAATTTTACTTAGTCAAGGTCAATTACTCATAATCTATTCATCAAAAAATCATCAAATTTGGACCTGACCACCGCCTTTTCAATTCCAATGCTCATACCAAGTTTCATGCAAATGCATTAAAAATTGTAGCTTCTATTGCAACAACAATAAATTTTTACGTGATGTAAACTAAATCAAGGGCAATAACTCAAAAACAGTTCATCGAAAAATCTTCATATTCGAACTTGATCGCCGTCTTATAAATTCCAATGCTCACACCAAGTTTCATTTAAATCCATTGAAAATTGTAGCTTCTATTGTGTCTACAACAAATATAGAGGCAGGGGCAATAACTCAAACACCGTTTATCGAAAAATCGTCCAAATCGAACTTGACTGCCGTTTTATCAATACCAATGCTCATACCAAGTTTCATTAAAATCCATAGAAAATTGTAGCTTCTATAGTGTCTGCAACAAATATTGATGGACCGACAGACTGACGGACAGGGGCGACGACAATATACGTCCACATATTCATATTCATCTGTTCATTCGATAATTTCCATACATGCATACCAAGTTTCATTAAGAAGTATCGTTGATACAACCCCAATTTGACGTAATGTGAACGGACGGACCGACGGACCGACAGGGCGATTACAATATACGTCTATACTAACGTGTGGGCATATAAAAATGAGAGTTACCTGCATGTTTCTTTTTACAAGTTTCATAGGTAAAGAAACTGATTCCTGAGTATGGTATAACACCTAATATAGTTGGTGTAAAACCTCGATATAATATAAGAATACCTTCTTCTTTCCAGATTTTAGATACAACTTCATATATATGGTGATATCTACATATTGAAAGATAAAAGAAAATTTTAAGTACAGGTGTTTTAAAACATGCTATTTTGTTTCAGTCTGGAGCAATAGCAAATACGGGCACACTCTTTGAATGCCTACTGTCAACTAGTCATTGACCACATCATGCTAGAAAACTGGAACTCAATTTAAAAGGATTCAAGTTTCTATATTAGCCGTCTGACCATTATTAATGGAAGAAAGAAGGGTCCAAAATCTAAAAGGTATGATACAGAATACAAGGATTGGACCCTGGACATGCAGGTTAGCAATGATGTATTAAACTGAAATTCTCCATGGTTTTTTGGTGCAGTTATCATTGATAGCTGGAATTCATTGTGTCCAAATCACATTCCCATTTTTCATAGTGGGCTTAGTTTAATGTGGGTAAACACAACAATGCCAAAACCCAAATGCGGATAAAAAATGAGTTAAAAGCAGGGCAGGGCATTTAATATCCAATTATCCATAAGTTCACCTGGATATAATAAATTATAATTGAAAATAACCCAACCCACCTATCTTTAGCAGTGACAGCCATTCTAGCTCGAACTAAATCTAGAGGATATGTTACAGTAACTGATGTGATTCCTGCTAGAGATCCTGCCAATACTCTTCTAAATGGAGGTAGATGTCTGCAAATTTCAATAATAATATCTACCAGTATTGATAAATATTAGACGATTATGTGTACAAACTGCTAAATCATTAATTTTTGTGCGAACTAATTTTCATGAATTCACATATTCAAGTCCCATGCATATTTTCCAGAGGATAAGTCAGGGACATAATTTATATCGTAATTTTGTTCAAAAATGGATAAGTCATTTATATGATCCATACATGTATATTATGTCATTTACATTTGGATTTTAGATTGAAAAAAACAGTGAAATGGAGTCCTACAGCATACTTTTATTGTATTAGAGTGAAATAAAGAGGAGAGCAGTGTGAAATTAAAGAAATTTTGTCAGGCAAGAATTATTTGAAATCATAAAAAATAGCAATGGCCATTGTAATGCCAAATTTCAAGGTTAATTCAAAAATATAGATGTCGTTACAACTGACATTTCTCAATCAAAGTTATATTCAAAGTGGATTGATATGTCATGTCAATACTTTACTTATAATAAAACATGTCAATATTCAAAATGTCAGGAATAGAAAAAAATGTCAATCTCATTCATATTAAAAACAGACAGCATTAAAAGTTAGCTTAAAAAATCATGAAGCATAATGTGCAGAAAAAATATCGTCCTACGATAATTACAGTCTCTAATCCCTCAAACAATAATTGACATAAGAACTTTTCTTAGCAGAGGTTAATTTATCGTGCATCTTACAAGATAGGCTGATAAACTTTCATGTCTTTTGTTATCATTACTTACTTTTTATTTTCTTTATTTAATAAATTTTTAAACTGTTCATGTGATGCATATTGTATAGCTGCATAAGGTACAATTCTAGCCATAGTGGCAGAATTCCCCCTCCATAATGTATACCATTTTTCTCTTATAACAGTATCCTTAAGAAAATTGATTAGGCCTTTGAAAGTATATGGTGTATCTTTGACTGAAATGATAATATTTCACCTAAATGGGTTGATATACCGGGGCAAAACATAAACTTTAAGGAATTATCACCTAATTTTTTAACTCAAATTAAAGTTTTGAATCTATAATAAAAAGTGAATTATTTTCTACCATATATGAACCAGTGTACATTACTAAGAATTTTTTGTTACATCTGTATATAAATTTTGTCAATTATTATAACACAGAGGGCCATGAAATGTCTGATGATAACAGAACTATAGTCAATTAAACATATATAAAATTTTTTAACATATTTTGTAAGAAAAATATCACTGTGGATATCATAAAGATAGCTTGCCAGGCAAGGTAATATACGCCCACTGGCAGCATTTATTTCAAATAAAAACTTTTAAGTAAGGTTACAATTTTTATTCTAGGGTCTCTAGTTTCATTAAAAACTGTCAAGAATTGTACCTAATAACAACTCATTAAATATTTTTCGGTATTTTTATGATTTGCAATAGGGTTCACCCTTAATAATATTTTGATATTTTTAATTCTTAATAAGGCTCATCATTGGTTGATATTAAACAATTTCAGCGAGTTTTGTCAAAAAGGAATGTTTAGAGTGTTCACAAGCCAAAAGTTGAAAGCGTTTTTGAAAACAGGCGCAATAACTGACACTAAATATTTTTCGATTTATCTGATTTTCAATAGGGTTTATCCTTGTGAGAAAACAAATACTAAAGCCAAGTTTCATCAAAATCCATTCAAAATTGTTCTTTCTAGAGTGTTTGCGAGTTAAATTGAACGCGTTTTCAAAAACAAGGTCAATAACTTGTACTAAATATTTTTCGATTTTCAATAGGGTTCATCCTTGGGAGACAACAAATACTCCAGCCAAGTTACATCAAAATCCATTAAAAATTGTTCTTTCTAGAGTGTTTACAACCTAAAATTGAACGCGTTTTCAAGAACAAGGGCTATAACTTACACTAAATATATTTCTATTTATTTGATTTATAATAGGGTTCATCCTTGGGTAAAAACAAATACTCAAGCCAAAGTTAATCAAAATCCATTAAGAATAGTTCTTTCTAGAGTGTTTACAAGCTAAAATTGAATGCGTTTTCTAGAACAAGGGCAGTAACTCATACAAAAAAAAATTTTCAATTTAGCTGATTTTCAATAGGGTTCATCCTTGAGTTATAACACACTCTCACACCAAGTTTCATCGAAATCCATCAAGAATTGTGCCATGTAGAGTGTTTACGAGACAAAAATCGAACGCGTTTAAAAGAACAAGGGCAATAATTCATATTAGATATATTTTGATATTTTTAATTTTCAATTAGGCTCATCCCTTGCGATATCCAACAATTTCAGTGAGTTTTGTCAACATAGGTCATGAATTGTACCTTCTAGAGTGTTTATTAGCCAAAAAGTTGAACCCGTTTTCAAACACAAGGGCAATAACTGACACTAAATATATTTCGATTTATTTGATTTTCAATAAGGTTCATCCTTGGGTAAAAACAAATACTCAAGCCAAGTTTTATCAAAATCCATTAAGAATTGTTCTTTCTAGAGTGCTTACAAGCTAAAATTGAACGCGTTTTCAAACACAAGGGCAATAACTGATACTAAATATTTTTTGATTTAAATGAATTTCAATAGGGTTCATCCTTAGGTGATTACAAATACTCATGCCAAGTTATGTCAAAATTGCTGAATAATTGTGACTTGTAGAGTGTTTACAATGCAAAAATCCAACACATTTTATAGAACAAGGGCAATAATTCCTATTAAATATATTTCGATATGTGCTATTTTCAAAAGGGTTCATTCTTTGGTGACATTAAACAATTTCAGCAAGTTTCGTCAAAATCGGTCAATAACTGTGCTTTGTAGAGTGTTTACAAGCTAAAAATTGAACGTGTTTTCAAAAACAAGGGCAATAACTGATATTAATTTTTTTTCGATTTGACTGGTTTTCAATAGGCTTCATCCTTGGGTGATAACAAATACTCAGGCCAAGTTTCATTAAAATCCATTAAAAATTGTTCTCTCAAGAGTGTTTACAAGCTAAAATTGAACGCGTTTTCAAGAACAAGGGCAATAACTCATACTAAATGTTGTTCGATTTCGCTGATTTTTGATAGGGTTTATCCTTGAGTTATAACATACTCTCACACCAAGTTTCATCAAAATCGGTCAAGAATTGCACGTTGTAGAGTGTTTACGAACCATTCAAGAACAAGGGCACAAACTCATACTAATTTTTTTCCGATTTCGCTGATTTTCAATAGGGTTCATCCTTGCGTGATCATAAACACTCATATTAAGTTTCATCTAAATCCGTCAAGAATTACACCGTGTAGAGTGTTTACGAGCAATTGTGGACGGACGGACGGACGGACCGACGGACGGACCGACGGATGTGGGTGACGACAATATACGCCCCCCATTTCATGTGGGCGTATAAAAATTGCTCAAGAATTGTGACTTGTAGAGTGTTTACAAGGCAAAAATCCAACACATTTTATAGAACAAGGGCAATAATTCCTATTAAATATATTTCGATATGTGCTATTTTCAAAAGGGTTCATTCTTTGGTGATATTAAACAATTTCAGCAAGTTTCGTCAAAATCGGTCAACAACTGTGCTTTGTAGAGTGTTTACAAGCTAAAAATTGAACCTGTTTTCAAAAACAAGGGCAATAACTGATATTAATTTTTTTTCGATTTGACTGGTTTTCAATAGGCTTCATCCTTGGGTGATAACAAATACTCAGGCCAAGTTTCATTAAAATCCATTAAAAATTGTTCTCTCAAGAGTGTTTACAAGCTAAAATTGAATGCGTTTTCAAGAACAAGGGCAATAACTCATACTAAATGTTTTTCGATTTCGCTGATTTTCGATAGGGTTTATCTTTGAGTTATAACATACTCTCACACCAAGTTTCATCAAAATCGGTCAAGAATTGCACGTTGTAGAGTGTTTACGAGCCATTCAAGAACAAGGGCACAAACTCATACTAATTTTTTTCCGATTTCGCTGATTTTCAATAGGGTTCATCCTTGCGTGATCATAAACACTCATATTAAGTTTCATCTAAATCCGTCAAGAATTACACCGTGTAGAGTGTTTACAAGCAATTGTGGACGGACGGACGGACGGACGGACCGACCGACGGACGTACCGACGGACGGATGTGGGTGACGACAATATACGCCCCCCATTTCATGTGGGCGTATAAAAAGTACTGCAATAACACTAATGAATTTATTTTTTTCAGGATTATTTCATATCTCATCATAGACAAATAAGAAGTCAATTTGACACATGGCAATGTTATTTTAAGTAGTAAACTACAATGTACTTACTTTGAAAATTGATCTTTGCTCTATCTAAAGGAGCTATAGTTGTTTTGGCAACAGCCCCGGCAGTGGCACCAGAAATAAGAGATGTCAAGATCTTATTGTGATTAGGTACCTAAAAAGAAACATGTAAAAAGTGCATTTCTCAATTTATTTCCATTGGAAGATCACCTTCATTTAGGCAATCATCACTTTTGAAGAATATTGGCACATCTGGCATTCACTTATTTCTGCAAATTATGCTACTTTAAATCATGTTATATAATCTGTTGCTAGGGATATCATAGAATTTAAAATGTAACACCGCATTACTAAGCTGTCCGAAATAATCACACATTGAACCAAATATTGATATCTATCAGTGCATATATATATAGATATATAGATATTGACAATATTTCACTTTTTGCATGGCAGAAGCCAATTGTAATTTTCACAAAAATCAAAAATAGCGATGGCCCATCGTAATACGCCCACCATTGGCAGCTTTAGTTATTCGGGCGGTGGACAAGAGTTATCAGTAAATGCAATATTTTAAACATCAAATTTCATGAAGAAACCAGCCCTCTCTGTCTTGTAAACAATAAATTTAACACGTTTAAAAGAACAATAACTCTATTAGATTTGTTCGATTTGCCTGGCTTTCAATAGGGTACATCCTTAGGATGTTACAAATACACCAACTTTCATCAAAACACATCAAGAACACAACTTCCTATCGTATTGACAAGAAATTTCTGGACAAAGTCAATAACTCAAAGTAAATATTTTTCGGTAAGCTTAATTTGCAATCGGTTTCTTCTTTGGGTAATTCAAAAGGCTCCAATCATGCTTTGTCAAAATCTATCAAGAAACCAGATCTCTATCAAGTCTACAAAGAATCAGAGGCTGATAAAGTGAACACGTTTTAAAGAGCAAGGGCAATAACTCAATAAATATTTTTTGATTAGTCTGATTTTCAATAGGGTCTATCCTCGAGTTATAACAAACACTCACACCAAGTTTCATCCAATTCTATCAAGAACCCGGCTCCCTATCGTGTTCACAAGGAATTTTAGGACAAGGGCAATAACTCATAGTAAATATTTTTCGATTGGTTTCATTTTCGATAGGCTTCATCCTTTGGTCATTACAAAGATTCATTCCAAGTTTCATTAAAATCCATCAAGAAATGTGGTCTCTATCGTGTTCACAACAATTGTGGAAGGGCAGACGGACAGACAGACGGACCGACAGACAGACAGGCGGACAGAAGGCTTCATCCTTGGATGATTACAAACACACAAACCGAAATTGGTCAAAATCCAGCCAGAAACCATCTCTCTATCCTGTCCACACATTTTTGAACGCAAAATGAATGTGTTTTCAAGAACAAGGGCAATAACTCATCAATTTATTTTTCAATTTGATTGATTTTCAATAGGCTTCATCCTTAAGTAATAACAAGCAATCACACCAAATTTCATCAAAATCCATCAAGAAACACACTCTTAATCGTGTTCACAACAAATTTTCAAAAACAAGGGCAATAACTCATCGAATATTTTTCGATTGGTCTGATTTTCAATAGGCTTCTTCCTTGGGTTATAACAAACATACTCACCAAATTTGGTCAAAATCCATCAAGAAATGGGGTCTCTATCGTGTTCACAACAATTGTGGACAGGCAGATGAATGTGTTTTCAAGAACAAGGGCAATAACTCATCAATTTATTTTTCGATTTGTCTGATTTTCAATAGGCTTCATCCTTAAGTAATAACAAGCAATCACACCAAATTTCATAAAAATCCATCAAGAAACACTTAATCGTGTTCACAACAAATTTTCAAAAACAAGGGCAATAACTCATTGAATATTTTTCGATTGGTCTGATTTTCAATAGGCTTCTCCCTTGGGTTATAACAAACACACTCACCAAATTTGGTCAAAATCCATCAAGAAATGTGGTCTCTATCGTGTTCACAACAATTGTGGACAGACAGACAGACAGACAGACAGACAGACAGACAGACAGACAGACAGACAGACAGACAGACAGACAGACAGACAGGACTACATAAATATACGCCCACATTTATGTGTGGGCGTATAAAAACAGGTGAGCTATCATTTCAAACACATATTGTAATTTATCACAATATGTATTCCAGCTGCAATATGCAGCACTACTCATTACCTTTTCATTAACATGGTGTTCTTCTTTATGGTAGTGTTCAACATGATTATTTTTACCACGGAATAGATTTCCCCTTTCCATTGAATGGATCAGAAAAAGTTCTAAGTTTAGCTAAACTGTAGCTAAGATATATACCCTACATATACCAACAACCCAGTCATATTATCTAACTGAAAACAGAGAATGAAATTTAGTGTTAAGGTGATATGAGAATAGTATTCTCATAAAAATAGCGATGGCCCATCGTAATACACCCACCATTGGCAGCCTGAGTTATTTGGGCGGTGGACAAGAGGTATCAGTAAATGCAATATTTTAAATGTTAAAGGCTCAAATCATGCTTTGTCAAAATCTATCAAGAAACCAGATCTCTATCAAGTCTACAAAGAATCAGAGGCTGATAAAGTGAACACGTTTTAAAGAACAAGGGCAATAACTCAATAAATATTTTTTGATTAGTCTGAATTTCAATAGGGTCTATCCTCGAGTTATAACAAACACTCACACCAAGTTTCATCCAATTCTATCAAGAACCCGGCTCCCTATCGTGTTCACAAGGAATTTTAGGACAAGGGCAATAACTCATAGTAAATATTTTTTGATTGGTTTCATTTTCAATAGGCTTCATCCTTGGGTCATTACAAAGACTCATTCCAAGTTTCATTAAAATCCATCAAGAAATGTGGTCTCTATCGTGTTCACAACAATTAAGGACAGGCAGACGGACAGACAGACGGACAGACAGACAGACAGGCGGGCAGAAGGCTTCATCCTTGGATGATTACAAACACACACACCGAAATTGGTCAAAATCCATCTCTCTATCATGTCCACAACACATTTTTGAACGCAAAATGAATGTGTTTTCAAGAACAAGGGCAATAACTCATCAATTTATTTTTCGATTTGTCTGATTGTCAATAGGCTTCATCCTTATGTAATAACAAGCAATCACACCAAATTTCATCAAAATCCATCAAGAAACACACTCTTAAACGTGTTCACAACAAATTTTCAAAAACAAGGGCAATAACTCATTGAATATTTTTCGATTGGTCTGATTTTCAATAGTCTTCTTCCTTGGGTTATAACAAACACACTCACCAAAATTGGTCAAAATCCATCAAGAAATGTGGTCTCTATCGTGTTCACAACAATTGTGGACAGGCAGATGAATGTGTTTTCAAGAACAAGGGCAATAACTCATCAATTTATTTTTCGATTTGTCTGATTTTCAATAGGCTTCATTCTTAAGTAATAACAAGCAATCACACCAAATTTCATCAAAATCCATTAAGAAACACACTCTTAATCGTGTTCACAACAAATTTTCAAAAACAAGGGCAATAACTCATTGAATATTTTTTGATTGGTCTAATTTTCAATAGGCTTCTTCCTTGGGTTATAACAAACACACTCACCAAATTTGGTCAAAATCCATCAAGAAATGTGGTCTCTATCGTGTTCACAACAATTGTGGACAGGCAGACGGACAGACAGACGGACAGACAGGGGCGACTACAATATACGCCCACATTTATGTGTGGGCGTATAAAAAGCACTGGCCAAGGTCATGAAGTCAGAACTATATACTTAGTATTTCAAATTAAAATGAATTACTACCCTACCATAAATTTACCAAGTTTTGGAGTTTATCTGTATAACATACCAATAATATGATATCAATAAATGAAAATTTTGCAGTCCTGTGTATTTATTTTTTTTCATGGACGACCCACACATTAAGGTTAGGGATTTACATTTGAGAATTCAATTCAATACAAAAAAAAGATATTCCTAATCCTGTTATTGAGGTCTCAAACCTTCCATGATTCAACCTGTGATAATTTCCCCAATCAGTGAGCAGCTTGCATGTGGGCTAAGCCGATGTTAGTGTCCTCTGATGTTTGGTTTATTATCTAATTAATAAGATTAATTTAGCCTGTTTGATTATCTATGTCTTAATCTTCTATAATTATGTGACTTAACAAAGCATTTTGTTAGTAATTAATCTAAAGCTATTACATACGTTATAATCCTAAAAATTAGGCAAAAAATGTATAGTGACAGATTATCTTATAATTTACAGATATCCCTATCATTATTTCTAGTGATTTATCACCTGCTCCTTTCTATCCAAAATGTGTTCATTTGTTATAAACTTAATCTACAGCTTGTTTACTATATGAAGGAAACAGACCCTTTTTAGACTAAGTGCCTAATTATGTA
This sequence comes from Nipponacmea schrenckii, assembly GCA_030562195.1. Lineage (NCBI taxonomy): Eukaryota > Metazoa > Mollusca > Gastropoda > Lottiidae > Nipponacmea > Nipponacmea schrenckii. Next base: position 23,838,405 of record JAUJPP010000007.1, on the reverse strand, counting down.
ATAGAGAATAATATTTATGAGGTAACTAAAAACCAGTATTAGTCATCTTGCAATAAACAGATAATGGTAGGCCACTTAACAGATTGGTTTTATATCTTAGACTTAGGCCTAGAATCACCTCTCTAATCAGAGGGAGTTTAGAATTTTATCTTTCATTTTTTCAAGTAGGACTACTCAGAACATGTCTTAGGATAGCCATGGGTGTATTTGGAAATTTAATTTATAAACTTCCCTCCTTAAAAAGTCAAAATTTTTGATTGAAAAAAAAAAACAAATCAATCATTTTTCTAAATAATACTGCTAAGTTTTAATTCTCTAGAATTTTCACTATCTTAAAAACAATCAGTAGTATTTTTGAGTTGAAAATTCAATTCATACCGGTAAATATAGTTTATAGATCTCAATCTATTGTCTGAGCAAAGTAGGCCTAAACAGTTTTTTTTAGCATTTTTTCCACCATTTCTATGAGAATTTGAATAGCATTAGCAGCCTTAATATTATGTTGCAGGCCTACTGCCAGTCTCAGCTTTGATGATCACATTAGTAATAAAGCTTTGTCTTCAAAATTTGATTTTGGACTTTGGACCTTTTGGGTTGGATTTCTACAAGAGAATTATGCTTCTTTCAAAAGCAAACTTCCTTAGGCCTACACAGTTATTAGCTTAAAACAATAAGATATTTTACTTTTCATCAAGACTTTTGAAAAAAAAATAACAGGATGGTCTTCCATTTTGAGGCAGATATCCAAATTTTCTTAAAATTATGGAAAAAATGAAAACATAAACATTTGCTTTGCTCAGACAAAATTGATATTGGTTTATCAATGCGATACTGTACAAAGTGTTATTCATTGCGATTGAGACATGATGATATTGATAGTCATAGTCTAATCACTCTCATGCCAATAATATATATGAAAAGGTACCGGTAGCCTACCCTGATGAAAGTTGGATGACTTATTGCATTTGAAAATAAACACATTAATAGTCTCTTTGGTTAGGTTCAACAAAAAAAGTAAGTCACTATCCAGGGCAAACTTAATATTATGTTTTTATAACATGCCAGAGAATTTGACCTACTTCTTTTAGCAGACGGTTTTACCTCCCTTGATCACCACATAGTGGTCGTAACTAATTTACACAGAGCACGGTGCATAGAAAAACCTATCACAGACCACATCCAAAACATCACCAATTTGGTAGCTTTTGAACACTCTTTAATAAACCTATACCTGTCTATAAAACAATACTAATAACTAATAACTGCGATTTAATACAATGATATTAGATTAGCAAGAGTAGGATATATTTCAGATTCACTCTTTTGATTTTAACAACGAAATTTAACCCAGATATTATATGGTATGACTAAACAGGCAAAATGATCAATGTGACGAAAGGGGCACTAGAAAAACAGACTAAATATAATGGCCTTGCGGACCAAAATATTGACGTTCGATATTTTTAAAATATCCTCTTAATACGCCATTGCTTCGATATGGTCAGATCTAGATAGACGGATGGGCTTGAAATCCTTTTTTATTTTATATAAAAATTTCAGACTTTGGTATTCAACAAGTTTTTAATTTGATCGAATTAAGAGTAGTCCTAGTATTTGTCTAATAAATCTCCTTTTTTGTCTTATAGAAAAGCAATTATCCACTAGTCCTATTTGTTTGAAATATTGGCAATAAAAAATGAACGATGAAACGAAGAGAGTGTTGAAAGAAAAAAAAATGTGGTCATTTACTTAAGAATTTAGGCATTAGCCTACACACCTATATAGCTTCTAAAGGACTGGACTCTTAGTAAAGGAGCACTCTACGCTACGGCGTATTTTGTTCATAAAACTTCAATTGTAATTCTGAAATCATGCAACAGTGCAGTTATATGCGACAATGTAATTCTAATAGTAAACTATCATATGTTGTCATCTGAAAATTGCTTAAGCCCTAATGTTCGAAGTCAAAACAAAAAACAAAAAACTTTTTTTCACAGCTCATTATACCACCAGTAGATGCATACTATATGTTAGATGTTTAAGCATGATAATTCGGTAAAACGTCCTTTATAATATAGCATAACGAGCAGGAGTAGATCTGTGTAAAGTTTAACAAAAATTATAAGAGAATACCGTATACAGAACATTATTGCATTTTCATTAAAATTTAATTGAAGAGCGTAACCCCTAACTTGCAGTTTGGAAGTAAACTATATTTTATAAATTCGGTTACATATTGTTATAGATTATTGCCATTTAATTTCTTGTCATATACGAATGTACTGGTTATGAAGGATATCTAACAGACTTCCGGCAATTCTTAGGATTTAACAAACTTCCATAGAAAACAGTGAACAAAAAAAGATAACCTCCATTATAAAAATTCCATAGAAAACAGTGAACAAAAAAAAGATAGCCTCTATTATAAATTTCAACCAGAAAGACTTAATCTGCTAGCTATTTACTGATGAATGGAACAATTCAAAACTTGTATTTCCTGTCATTGTTTCAGAATATTCTGATTTAAAGAACGGAGACAAAGGAACACTAAAAGGGTGATCTTGTTTCATAGTTCACAACTTCCTTCAGTGATAAAAAAAAACGAATGTAAAAGACAATGTGCAAAAAAGTAAATACAATATCAGGAATTTTCTTGATTGCTTAAAAGGGTCAGTACCGGTAAGCAAACAGATCATTTTCAAAAGTATAGTTAATTATATCTGAAACAATTATTGAAATATGCTCTGTACTTCAATGTTAATACCTGATCAATATGATTATACATCGTTTAAAATTAAGCCTTATAAAAACAAGTTCAGGTCGATCAAGTCGATACAACGATGTGAAAAGCATTTTAAAGGTATTTGGAGGTATAATCTACGATGTTAGAAATAATGAAAATTTTTTATACTGGCCCTTTAATGTCTGCGTTAGCCAGTGATAATAAATTCCATATAGTAATATAGACCTCATAAGTTTGAATGATTTTTTCATCTTTCGGATCTCCAGCTATTTATTGTTCATTTTAATTCTACTCTTAATATGACAATTTGCATTCGAGTGTCCTAAATGTTTTCCACAAATTGGTCTTCAACACCCCCCCCCCCCATCCCCACAAAAATTTAACATCGTAATTCATGATAAACACTCGGAGGCTTATGTTATTGAAATCAATAATTATCTACGTCCGTGTTATAAAGCAGGGATATCGCCTTTAATTATGTGGAATCTTATCATAATTAATTTGTACTGTACGACTATAAAGCTCTTTGGAAATAAGATCAAACAGTTTACGGATTGTTTTATTTATCCTTTGAGAAATATGTATTTAGTTATGTTTGTTTTGCTCTTAATATCCGCTCTGATAATAGGAACAATCGAAACATCCGAAAATCTGGTTGCAACCGATGGCCGATTGATAAACATAACAGATCCCGGTACCAAATCCGGCCAGATATCAGCAAATTTTGGTAATGTGACATCCAACAGGAAAAATTTGGAAACAGAAAAAAATCTTTCTATAGGAAATGAGGAATTTCAAAACAGTACGAGAGATTCTGTTGGTAACACTTCCTCGAAGATTCCTGCAAGTGGTGGGTTTATATCGAAAGAAACATATAACCAAGCTATCCAAATTACTCAAAATATTTGGTTGCCAGTGTGCTCTATTGGATTGGTAACTAATATTCTAAACGTTGTTGTTTTTGTGGACAAAGAAATGAGGAAAAGTGCCACTAGTTTGTATTTGGTTGGCATTAGTTTATTGCAAATAACTTACTTCATTGTAACTTCGATTAGGCGCATCCCACCTTTAATTCATGGTGAAATTGAATATACCCAAACTCAATTCTACTTTCTAAGTGTGATTTATCTGAGTAACTATTTTGGTGGCGCGTTGACAAGAACTGTATATTGTTTGGTGATGCTGGTGTCATTCGAAAGAATGATGGCAATTGTCTTTCCTATGAAACTGGCGAAATCAAGATTGGTTAAATCTCCTATTATTTGCATTGTATGTATGATAATCGTATCAATGACTTTCCACGTATATCTGGCTTTGTCTTTTTACTTGTCAGAACAAATTGGAGAAGATGGTATTGTGAAATATGGAATGATAAGAAGTGACTTTGATCCGGTCGTTATCAATCATTTCAGCATGGCTGCAAAAATAATATTTGTGTATATTCCAGTCGTTGCGCTATTTATCTTTAATGTGGTCTTGTGTGTGGCGTTAAGGAGAAGTTTTAAAACCAGAAAGAGCTTACGGGAAAATAAAAGCGACACAAACATGGACAAACGAGAGCGTCAGACGACCATTGCTATTCTCGTGTCTACGTGTATATTTTTTGTGCTCTCCTTGCCGATGTCTATCAATATGGTTGTAGTTAATTTAGTTCCCGAATATAATTATTTTAATGAAAATCGCTACACATTTCTCTTTGTTCAAGAGGTGGGAGGTTTATTGAATATTGTCAGTTATTGTGTTGATTTTGTAACTTATCTCGTTATCAGTTCAAGGTACAGGCTCACTCTCATGAAAAAATGTCTACCTTGTCGCTATCAACCGAAAATTAACATCCACTCCACCCACACCCCTATCTCAGCAGGGTCTGATAATATGTAAGGGAAATTGTGAAAGTAAAGGTTATTTGCTTAAAGGCTATTAAAATGATGTTAGAGGATGTTGAAAATAAATGCCTCATCACATGAACGTAGAATTTGCAGAATTTGCTGGCAAGTGATAAATATTTGACGTTGTTAAAATGTTGTATACGGTGTTACTCACAATAAATATGTTTCTGTTCAAGTGCAATCTTCTTTCTACTAATGTTGACCAAGAGTCACTTAAAGGGAAAGTAACATTTTCATTATCAAAAACATCGAGAATTACAGCGGAATCAAACTGAATTTATCTTAAAGGCATTAATAGGCCTATAAATGGAACGAACTGAAACCTTTAGGATAAGTAGGAAACATATTTCTCTAAAATAACACTTGTATTTTGTTTCAATTCGTCCAGTAGTTTTGAGTTAATAGTTAGTATTTGGCGGCCATCAACATATCATTTGCTTTCATCGACTGTCAGAGCCTTCGCCTTGTTCAGATTCATTTCCAAATGAAAATAATGAAATATGAGCAAATTTCTACAATTATATATCACCCTTCGGTCAGAAGACAGTGAGACATATATATCAACGTATATTACAATCCAGTAATTAATTAAGTAATATTTAATCTGTGATATGAAGCAATTTTTATCGATACGAATCGGCGTTATTGACTTGTTTATAATTTAATACTGTTCCGATCTTAATATGTGTTATCATCAAACCTATTTATGAGGCCTTTTATTATTAAACGTATTTTACATTTTAAAACTGATGTATTGTTTCGAATGTGATAATGTTAATTGATAATTACAAATAAAGTTTCTTCGTCAAAAAACAGATTGTTTTCGCATTCAGAAATAGCTGCTTAATCAGAATGGTAGCCTGTCAAAGATCTCTAACAACTAGGGATTCTCCATGTCGTTTTTCCAACCGGGATCAAGAGAAAGACTGAAATCTCGGTCATTTGAAGCCACAAGTCGCAGGCAAGTGTCAGTTAAATGTGCGACAAAGAATAATTTTTTCATTACTTACTTTACAGCACTTTTAAAACCAGGTATCATTGTCCTCTTTACAATTCAAGGAACACTTTGATAACCTAATAATCCTGTACTCTGATCACATCCAAACATTTTCATTGTTCACAGATATATCGTGTCCAAACCACACTCCTGTTCGTCTTTCGACGCATAAGTTAGAAATAAATTAAAGTGTTCTTTGAGGAGCCAGTTAAATTCCACACACTTTACGCCATTAGAACTTTTTAAATCATTTCATAATTGACATTTTCATTTCATGTTGTTTTCTGTTATGTCGTCACCTCTCACTTTTGCAACTCATCCCTCTCAGGCGTTTCCGAGATACATCCCTGTATTGGACCAAGCATATATCCAGGATTTATAGTTGTTATGCCTTTAGTTATATATACTTATTGGATTTTATTCAATTATGAAAGTTGTCTCAAAATAGCATCGAGTTTTATTATATATGTTTATTTTTAAAAAAATTATAAGCCCGAAGCCATTTTCACCGACTCAAAATGAAATACAATTAAGATAAAAATATAACAAAAGTAAAAATGAAATAAAACATTTTAAACAACAAGATCTAACATTTATCAAAGGGCCAGCACATAAAGATGAAATAAAATTCAACCTCCCAGTATTTACGTTGCAGTTAATAATGGGCATGAGATTTTAACATGTTGTAATAAATGAGTAAAAAAGACATATACTATTGTCCTGTTGTCTAATGTAAAAACTTCAGTAGTCTATGATTACATTATTTCTAAGGAAGGCATTTAGCCGAAACGTAAGACAACAGGACAATAGCATATATAATGTTTAATTATTTTCCCCTATATATGGGAATTTGTAAGATAATGAAATTAAAAGAGTTGTGTGGTAAAATACTATCCCTCTTTTCAAATGGAGCAACACCTAGACATGTCAAGCTTTACAAATCTAATTGGGATACGTATAGCTTATCGCTATAAAGAGCTCTTGCATGGAAGCACATTTTATATAGATGTTATAGGCCTATACAGGCTGCATAATAAATGAAAGTTATAATACATCTATTGGTCAATATGAATACCCAGAAATTATCGTAAGGTTTTCAATAAGTGGTATCACTGATAAGTACATTGAAATCTGATTTACCATTAAATATAAGTATCGTCTGAAAAGTTGGGCTACATCAATTAATCTTTAACCATGCTGTAGTTGTGCTCCATTTTGAAGTAAGATTTTTTCACAAAGGTTAGTTTATAGCTTTTAATTAAAAAAAATTATTACCTAATTTTCACATTGGTGAAAAAAATAATCATCCAGGTTTTCAATTAAAAAACTACAGGAATTATCACCACATTTTAATATAAAGTTATTAATTCAAACATTAAGGTTTTTATTAAATAATAAAAAGTAAATTATGTCGTATGCGAGCCACCGTACACACCAGATATCGTGTTGTCTATGACATAACTCCCTCTTGAGTCGGTTTTTCCCTGGTATGCTTGTATCCCACTCTTCTTCCAAGGGGGTACTCTCTTTGGCTATGGCTCACATAGAACATACTTCATTTTTGTAAATTTGAATTAAAAAGTTTTAATTTCACCCAGTTAAAAAATAGGTTTTATTTAATAATAAAAAGTATATTATGTCGTATGTGAGCCACCCTACATGCCAGATATCGTGTTGTCTTGTTTCTATGACATAACTCTCTCTGAGTCGGTTTTCACCGGTATGCTTGTATCCCACTCTTCTTCCAAGGGGGTTCTCTCTATTACGATGGCTCACATAGGACATAATTCACTTTTTAATTGTGAATTAAAAAATTTCAATTTCACCTAGGGAAAAATAGGTAATAAATAATTCCTGCAGTTGAAGGTAATGATTCATAATCTTTAAGGAAAGCTTTATTTTCCATCTGTTCGCAGCTTTTTCACTCAAACAAATAGGATTAACAACTACAGGAATTGTCACCTAATATTCACTTTAGTGATTAAGTAAGATTTCGTCTAGGTGAAAATGAACCTTTTAAATAAAAGATAGCTTGCCAGGCAAGGTAATATACGCCCACTGGCAGCATTTATTTCAAATAAAAACTTTTCAGTAAGGTTACAATAAGTGGAATGAATTATTCAACCTACCAACCTATTTTTTTCTAGGGTCTCTAGTTTCATTTAAAACTGTCAAGAATTGTACCTAATAACAACTCATTAAATATTTTTCGGAATTTTTATGATTTGCAATAGGGTTCACCCTTAATAATATTTTGATATTTTTAATTCTTAATAAGGCTCATCCTTGGTTGATATTAAACAATTTCAGCGAGTTTGTCAAAAAGGAATGTTTAGAGTGTTCACAAGCCAAAAGTTGAAAGCGTTTTTGAAAACAGGCGCAATAACTGACACTAAATATTTTCCGATTTATCTGATTTTCAATAGGGTTTATCCTTGTGAGAAAACAAATACTAAAGCCAAGTTTCATCAAAATCCATTCAAAATTGTTCTTTCTAGAGTGTTTACGAGTTAAATTGAACGCGTTTTCAAAAACAAGGTCAATAACTTGTACTAAATATTTTTCGATTTTCAATAGGGTTCATCCTTGGGAGACAACAAATACTCCAGCCAAGTTACATCAAAATCCATTAAAAATTGTTCTTTCTAGAGTGTTTACAAGCTAAAATTGAACGCGTTTTCAAGAACAAGGGCTATAACTGACACTATTTCTATTTATTTGATTTATAATAGGGTTCATCCTTGGGTAAAAACAAATACTCAAGCCAAAGTTAATCAAAATCCATTAAGAATAGTTCTTTCTAGAGTGTTTACAACCTAAAATTGAATGCGTTTTCAAGAACAAGGGCAGTAACTCATACTAAAAATTTTTTTTGATTTTGCTGATTTTCAATAGGTTTCATCCTTGAGTTATAACACACTCTCACACCAAGTTTCATCGAAATCCATCAAGAATTGTGCCATGTAGAGTGTTTACGAGACAAAAATCGAACGCGTTTAAAAGAACAAGGGCAATAATTCATATTAGATATATTTTGATATTTTTAATTTTCAATTAGGCTCATCCCTTGCAATATCCAACAATTTCAGTGAGTTTTGTCAACATTGGTCATGAATTGTACCTTCTAGAGTGTTTATTAGCCAAAAAGTTAAACCCGTTTTCAAACACAAGGGCAATAACTGACACTAAATATATTTCGATTTATTTGATTTTCAATAAGGTTCATCCTTGGGTAAAAACAAATACTCAAGCCAAGTTTTATCAAAATCCATTAAGAATTGTTCTTTCTAGAGTGCTTAAAAGCTAAAATTGAACGCGTTTTCAAACACAAGGGCAATAACTGATACTAAATATTTTTCGATTTAACTGAATTTCAATAGGGTTCATCCTTAAGTGATTAGAAATACTCATGCAAAGTTATGTCAAAATCGCTCAAGAATTGTGACTTGTAGAGTGTTTACAAGGCAAAAATCCAACACATTTTATAGAACAAGGGCAATAATTCCTATTAAATATATTTCGATATGTGCTATTTTCAAAAGGGTTCATTCTTGGGTGATATTAAACAGCAAGTTTCGTCAAAATCGGTCAATAACTGTGCTTTGTAGAGTGTTTACAAGCTAAAAATTGAACGCGTTTTCAAAAACAAGGGCAATAACTGATATTAATTTTTTTTCGATTTGACAGGTTTTCAATAGGCTTCATCCTTGGGTGATAACAAATACTCAGGCCAAGTTTCATTAAAATCCATTAAAAATTGTTCTCTCAAGAGTGTTTACAAGCTAAAATTGAACGCGTTTTCAAGAACAAGGGCAATAACTCATACTAAATGTTTTTCGATTTCGCTGATTTTCGATAGGGTTTATCCTTGAGTTATAACATACTCTCACACCAAGTTTCATCAAAATCGGTCAAGAATTGCACTTTGTAGAGTGTTTACGAGCCATTCAAGAACAAGGGCACAAACTCATACTAATTTTTTTCCGATTTCGCTGATTTTCAATAGGGTTCATCCTTGCGTGATCATAAACACTCATATTAAGTTTCATCTAAATCCGTCAAGAATTACACCGTGTAGAGTGTTTACAAGCAATTGTGGACGGACGGACGGACGGACGGACGGACGGACGGACGGACGGACGGGACGGACGGACAGAGAACGCGCCCCCCCATTCGGATGTGGGTGACGACAATATAAAAAATTACAAGATTATCGACAAAATTTCACCAAGCTGAAAACTAGATTTTATCTTGGTGAAAATTGAAGTTTCTAATTCAAAATAAAAGATTTTAATTTATAATAAAAAGCCAAAGTCAAAAATTAATGTCCGTATCTATAGAAGAACTGTTTGTAGAAAACAACGCCCTATTTTAATTGCTTCTGCTCGACACTCCCAAAACCTTTAACTGGGGAGTATCGGCCATGGAGTTATTTAATCGACCCAAGCAATGGAGTCGTACAAATTGAAAAATTGATTTATGAATTACATAATTATAACAAAAACGATTCGAGATGTGACCACTCGCAGTACCTTATTTCGCTAGAATTTCCATGCAGAAACATTTCCTAATTACAATATTGAAATTGTAAAAGTACTCTCTGTCATTAGAAAGATTTGCTAGATGCTAATCACTGTAGCTTGAAACGTCGTTTTATTTATTTTTATTGCAATATTTTCGTTTTCTGACTGTATAACAGCAATAACAATTTAATGATTTTTTTTTAATGTATCCATCTTAGTGTGACATTAACTGTGTTCAGACGTTTTTCAAAATGGTGGGTAAAATTTTGGTTCTTAAAAATTGTTTACTGTGAAATCTACCCAAAACTTGAGTTCTTTATAAATACTTGCAGATCGCTGAATTTTGTGACTTAAATGTTGATTATGTTTTCACTTTCAGACGAGGTATTTCAACCAGAAAGAGATAGACGGTATGTTAAGATTAAAGTTTTGTGGCAAAAAAAAGGGTCTGAAAAAGACTAAACACTCAAATTCACTCAAATATACGAGATGACACATTGAATGAGGAAAGCATATTTATTATCAATGCCACCAATTTTTATTGGAGAATACTCTTGTTCATAGCATGGAAATTTTAATTTGTCAAATATCGTGCCATTAAGGTGATGAATGGACATGAAATGTAAGATCTAAAGAAGGGTCAATATCAGTATATTTTATTATTCAACTAGATCTAATCAACTTACTTGGCGTCGTAACTTGGAAAACTAAAAAAAAAAAATTATTGAAAAATCTAAATCAATGTTTTTCAAAACTTAATTGGATTTTTATGGAGAGTTAATAAATTGAATTTGTTTTGGATTTATCGAATTATGTTAAGTTATTCGGCTACAGGTTTATCTACTGATGAATATGTGCTCTTGTTGGCCAAGTTTAAATTTTTGGAATTTTATGTTCATTCTATGATACAGTATTTTTTGAAAGTGGAAAGTCGAGTTTCTTGGTTTGTTAGAAATGTAAATCATATTTATATTTATTTTTTTAGAGTTCAAGGAATGTTTCAATTTCCATGCCAGGAAAGGTTTTGTAAACAATGAAAAAGACTTATCAGTAATTATGAGATCATTAGCTTATAGTCCAACAAAAGTAGAACTAGCCAAATATTTTCAAAAACATGTTGCAGGTATGGTGGAATTTAAATCTTCTAGTTTTGGAAGAGCTTTGGTACTGAAATAGATGAACATGCATTTATATGGGATGGGTTAACTATCTCTTGATTGAAACATTTATATCAATACTTTAACAAATGCTAAAGCTTTTGTTATGAAAGATGACTTTTAGCAATCCATGTCTCAACTAGTTGCACTCTTGCTGTTTGCGGGTCCATGATTTGATTTTTTGGGTTATTTTTGTTACAGCTGATGGAAGAATAGAATTCTCATCATTTCTAGATATATTACATGAGCATTCCAAAATAGAAAATTGTGAAAAAGAGTTACTTGCTGGATTTAAAGCACAAGATAGTCATAAACAGGGTTCAATCAGTACAGCTGAAGTAAAACATATTTTGATGAACACTGGTGAAAAACTGAGCAGAAATGAAGGTATATTGAATTTATTTTGCTTTTTATACTACTAAATTTTGATCTCATCATTGCATAAATTGAGTCAAGAAAGCCTTGGCTGGTATTATTCATGTGATTTATTTCTTTTTTCCTTTTTTTTACAGTGGATGCTTTGTTTAGAGAAACCGGTGTTAATGGTGGACAAGTAAATTATAAACAATTTCTCGATGCCTTATTAACTCCTTCCCCAGATTACTAAAGTTGTTTTTGGTTAACTAGATTACTGAAGCTGTTCGCCGTAATTACTTACAGAATATATTCACATAATTACTTGTTTCACTAGATGGTTCTATAATTAAGGTCTCCTGCAACTCTTAATTGTATTTATATAGAGTGTATATTTTTTTCATTTTTTTTTTTTGGACATGCTAATTATCAAAAGCTATGAATTAAATCACATTTTTTTATGTTGATCACAAGATTATTGAAGCCATCACCATAATTACTTACAGAATATTTTCACACAATTACTAGTGTAACTAGATGATTCTATATTTAAGATCTTCTGCTACTCTAATATTTTTTTTTATGTCATGTCCGTTTTAGAGTTATTTTGTTTTTTTCTACACACTTATTTTCAGATAGATACACATGGCTATTGTATATACTTTGACTTAACTGTGTATGTTATATTCTTGTTGATAAAATGCTTTAGGGAAATCTTAAGCTTCCTTTTCATTTGTGTGATTTGCAGAGACTTACTGTGTAACAACATTTCAAATACATTCTATATTTATAAAACAGAAATATTATATAATGTTATAATTGATATATACAGGATTTATTTTATTTATTAATTTCTATATTCCATTTAACATATCACTTCTATTCATATACAAATATTAATAAATTATTTAAGAATAGACTGATTTTTTTTCCTCCCAAAAGAACCTTGTGATACGAATACAAATTAGTTGTTTGTTAGTTGTGTTCAATACTATGTTGCAAATTTATCACTAACATTTGCCATGTCTTAGCTTCAAATGTCCAAGCTATTTACCTAAAGCTTTGGAAGATTTGTCTGGTATTTATTCATATCTGTTAGACAAAGATCTGCAAGCAAGGAGAGGAACTGGCCATGCATTTGTGTAGCAGAAAATCTAACATAAAATATGTCTGGACACTAAGACTAGGCATGATATCATAAATAAATGTAAACTTAAGACTAGTTACTCGTGACTACTTCCATAACCTATTCTAGAAAACAGTTAAGTTTTGATCATGTAGTTACTCGTGACTACTTCCATAACCTATTCTAGAAAACAGTTAAGTTTTGATCATGTAGTAATTATTGTTATATGTGTTGAGGGTGGTGTGATGTCAAAAATTGCCAGTACAGACAACTTCAATCACTCTCCTCTCTCTCTATGCATTTACAGAGTAAATTATGTAATAAACACTTATTAAACCTAGTTATAGCACAGCTAGGCTCCTCCCACTAGTTTATCAACAAAAAAATCAAATTCTTCATATGCTTGAGAACTATTTGACAATCATATGAACAATTAATTGTTCCCCAGAAGCAAGCAGAGTTTGCTTGACCAGTGTGGATGTTTCTTATGTAAGAGCAAGGAAACAATATGCAAATTAATTTTTATTAAAATTAGTTCAGATAGAGGTAGCGTACAACAAAAAGTTTAAAAATATAAACACAAGGTTACTTCCCATTTGAATAATTTAACATAATGTGTCATGTATTTAAATAACACAGGTCTTTTCTAAATTTCCACAATGCAAATGAAATTTTTAAATCAGCACAATAAAAAATAAATTGCCATTTGTTTCACAAAGAAGAACTTGTTACCATTGCTTTTGGTAATAATCTTAAAACACAATGTTTTTCAAAAAATCAAATTTAAAAATGGGTGAAAAGAAAAAAAAATGAGCAAATATATATCTGAACATAGAGCTATCATTCTTATTCGATGTTATCCAAATCCCTGATATTTGCATAAATAGAAGTGCTCAAAGCCATTTTCTTCAGAGTTTTGATAAACTTTCATATAAACTGACTAAAATATCAGTTTGATTGACATACAAAACTTGATGCTTTCTTTCATGTTTTTTCTTCTGTGAGTCTCACAAACCATGATGCCAAAACTGTTAGGTGAAAGATTCTAGATATTCAGCCAATGAAATATTCTGTTCATTACAAGCTTAAGTGATTACATGTAAGTCTAAAAACTTTTAACAGTGTTAAACTAGCCACTTTCAACGCTATATTTGGTTAAATTGCTTTCATTTAAAGGTGTCATAATGTAGATGATAAAATCTGTACAAAATACATATATAACAAAATTCTTAGATATTCATTTCAATTTTTTTAAATAAAAAGAAAAACATCTTCATAAACTAATATCGAGATACATTTGGCAATTTTTAGATATAACAAAATTTGAATTGAGGTATTTAAGAAATGAATATCACATTTGATACAAGTTATAATAATAAATTATGATAATTTATTCAGCAATATAAAGGTTTAATCTCTGTGATAATAAATAAAAAGGGATTAATAATTTGTACAATATTAATACTATTTAGATGAATAGGATTGTAGGAAATTGCTCACAAACAAGAACGCATCATAACAATTCAGTTTTTGAAATTACATATTTTCGCGATAGCTAAGACAAAATTCAATTAAAAATATCTCATCCCGACATCAAATACTTTCCTTGAAGTTTGAAAATAAATTTTAGTGAATAAAACCAAATCATGAGCATTGTAGAATATTAATTATCATTAGTATGTACGTAGTAAGTCCACTCTCTTGAAATCTTCAAATTGCTTTTCATTAATTTCCTAGCGAATATAAACCCTGATAAATTTAATAAAATCCTTCCATTTTCTGAGCACTTTCATGATATCAGCCCAATCAAAAATTAGACCAAACTTTGTTCCATTTTTTAATTTGCCCTTATTTCTAAATTAATAGCCACTTTAATAAGGTCTAACGAAGGTGCTTTTGAAGTTCGTCCAATTGACCTGCCGTTTTTGACAAATCAGATTTCTGCCCTTTCTAGCGATCCAGTATTTTGTCACAAACTAAAGACATTTTCAGTGTCTATGCTTCTCGCAAGTGTCTTTTGTTCACGTGAGCAGGTAAGGTCAAAAGGTTACTTTCAACAAATGTTCAAAAGCTCCATGGTTAACCTTAACTGAAGTGACTAAATTAAAAAGAAAAGTTAATGATAAAAATGAACGAAAGTTTGATCTAAAGTTTTATTAGTTTGCCCTGACGCCATTAATAATGGTCTGGTGTATGAACATACGATAGCATTAAGTCAATAGCTCCTGGAAACCAGTCACGTAAAATAAAGCTAGGAAATATTAGAAATGGAAAGTAAATTTCACGCGCCCTGACGGCACCACCTTTTACAATAGCCAGGGCTGCATCTGAAGGTTGAGCTGATTTTACAAGGCGCACCACTCTTGTTAAACCAAAATCTCCTAACTTGCTTAATGCATTGTCTGTTCCTGAAAAACAAAACCAACAAACATATAAAATATAAATTGCAACAAACTTATACACCTGTAAAGAAATTGTTTTCCAATATATCAAGGGCTGTAACTCTATAAAGATTTGACTGATAGTGCTCAGATTTGAACTCATCCAACATTTTACAAGCTATACTACCTGCCCTCTTTTGAGTTCACAATGCATTTTTAACATGTCTTTAGTATTTTATGGGCTGGAACTCCCATTATACACTTTTACCCAAATTGGCATTTGGAATAATCCTACATACAAAATCTTATAGAAATCCAAAAAAAGCTGTGGTTTTCATTAGATTCACAGGCCAGACAGACTAAGGACAGAAGAGGTGCCGGGATAATATTTCCATTCCTATTTGACCATAACAAAATACCTACTTGCCATAGTAACCAGTTATTAAATTGACCATTTTCAACGCTTACTAACAAATATTTGAAATCAAAATTCAAAGTTAAAGAACAAAACCTCACCTATAAGTCCTAAAATACATGAAGTAATAGATATATCACAGTTTCTCATCTTCAACTCTTGTCGTAACGCAATAAAAAATCCCTCTAAAGCAAATTTCGATGCAGAATAAGCTGATACAAAAGGTATTCCAAATTTGCCTGAAAAATGAAAGTAAAGATAATCCCTGAAGGTCTTAGACAGTTAAAGTATTGTTATTTTTCACTATCACATGAGTTACACTAAAATTCATGGTTTTGACAATCTAATTACCTTTTATCCAATTTCAGAGTTTGAACACCAATCTTCTAATAAAAATAATAATAATAACTAGAGCCACACGTGGCACAGAGTGGGACTTTGCAAACGTCGCAAAATTGCAACAGACAGGCCAAAACATCTGATTTTCTGGGAGCATATGGCCAAAGCAACGAGGTATCTGTGTGCGAAGAATTTTTTGGAAAAATGTTATTTCATACTGACGTAATTCGCTGACCAATATAAATGCTAAATTGAAAGTTTACCCAGATGTGCCACGCCCATCTGATTTGTTTTTGCGTAAATCTAATAAAAGTCAAAATATATATTAACGGTACAAATTTGAAGCTTGTACATCTAATAGATCACGAGATATGCACAAATACATTTCAAAAAAGCAAAATGTACTTTAATTTTAAAAGTGCAAAAATTAAATTTTAATTTTAAAAACTTTTGTTATACATTGCTGGAAAGTGGACAAAAAGTGCCTTAAAAATCTGAAAAAAATAACCCTCTAAATTAATTAGGTCACGCTCTAGAGCAGTCCAAAGTTGTGAATATTGCTGTTTTCAGGCAGCTATAAAACCGGAAGTGGACGTCGGAGGTCAAATGTCAAAGTATTAACTGATAAACAAGGTCAATGATATTTGACCTACTGAAGGTCACTAGAAATAAGCTTCAAAAATTCGAAAAAAATCAACCGGTTTGCTATTGTCGAGAAATTGCAACAAACAGGCCGAATCATCATATTTTCTGGGATAAACTAGCCAAAGCAATGAGTTATCTGTGTGCAAAGTACTTTTTTAAAAACGCTATTTCCGACAGGCGTAATTCGCTGATCGATATAAAGGGTAAATTAGAAATTTACGCAGATGTGCCATGCCCATCTCATTATGTTTAGCGTGAAACTAATCACATTTAAAATGTATATTAACAGTACAAATTTGAAGTCTGTACATCCAATAGATCACGCAATATACACACATACATTTCATAAAAACGTAAACAAAGCAAAATGTACTTGTTATATTCAAATTTTCATTTTACAAACTTTTGTTATATGTCATTGGAAAGAGGACAAAAAACAACTTAAGAATCTGAAAAAAATATCACTCTAAATTAATTAGGTCACGCTCTAGAGCAGCCCAAAGTTGCGAATTTTGCTGTTTTCGGGCAGCTATAAAACTGGAAGTAGACGTCAGAGGTCAAAGTATCAACTGATAGCCAAGGTCAATGACATTTGACCTACTAAAGGTCACGGTCACCAAAGGTCAAGGTCACGAGAAATAAGCCCCCAAACTTGGAAAAAATTCAACCGGATGTTGCAAAAATGCAAAAGCGAAAATCAAAAATCGGTTCGGAATGTTTTTTTCGCAATCAACTAAGCTTTCCAGAAAAATAAACATCACGCAAATCGCTCTTACCGTAGAGGTCCTATTTCGAGTTTTACAAACAAGTAAATTTCAAGATGGCGGCTAAAGTATAACTTTCGGTCTGGATTTTTTTTTTAAATCGGCCAGTTTTTTTCAACACAAGTTTCAATGACCCATGACAATTAGACCGGAAGTAGACCGAAAATCTGAGATTTAAAGTTTGAACCCTTTTTGAGCGTAAACCGGAAGTGGCGCAAAATATTTGACAATGTCATTTTGTTTAGATTTATTGTCTCTCTTAGCACCTAAAATTGGAACTTAATCGGACAGAAATTTAAAAAATGGTAAAAAAATTCAAAAATACGGCAAAAGATTGTCTGCTACAAATTTTCGAAATTCGAATTTTGTTAACTGCTATCCTATCGGATATTGTATGTAGATTCTGAAAATGAAAACCCGATGAAAATCGGGCTAAAATTGCGCCTTCTAGAGCCGAAAAACTGTTTTTTGCAAATGTTGCACTGTGGCACACAAAAATGTTGTAATTTATATTCATTAACTTTTTTGCCACTACAGAAGGTCTAGGAAAGTTGAATGGTTGCTGCAACTACTGTAGTTTAAGAGCAGGAAGGTGTGGAAAAATCGAAAAAAAAAAAAAAAAAACATTTCGAAAACAAACAATAAACTCTCTATTTTACATGGGTCAGAATCAGGCCAAATACACAAAGACATGGTCCTGTCTATCATTCAGATCATGGGAAATGATATCAATCACAAAGGTGTTCCTGAGTCAAATTTATTATGCAGATTTCTGGACTGACCCACCATTAAAATCCAAACAGCCTTACCTGCAAGAGAATTGACAACAATAATGCTGCCCTTATTTTTCTCTAGTTCTGCTAACGAATGAGAGGTAAGATGTATGTAAGCTTTAAAATTCACTTCCATGATGTCATCTAACATAGTAAAATTCTTCTCTGTTCCTAACCATTCTCCTAGAGGCACTTCTAATATATGATTTAATACTAGAATGTCTATTCCACCTAACTTTTTGATAGCTTCCTGTCAAAATAAAACTTTTCAGTGTTATCCAACAAACTCTTTCTGCTTATTAAGGGGTATTTTTAAGCATTCCAAAGAGTATAACAGTTTGATCTGAGCTAGAATAAATAGTAATTGAAGACATACAACTAATGATTAATCATAATATGTTCATTTCCATGAAAGCAATTTAAGAATATGACGTGTGTCTGTCTCAAGTGTCTCTCCAATACTACAAGGAATACCATATGGGCTTTTATACTTCAATTTGTTCAAGGGATGCTGCATCTTAGCATGGACATAAGATTTTAGTTCTCAAGAATGGTCAATATGAGTTTATATTCTCCAGTGAACTTACCTGGTGTCATAAATCTCTCATTTTTGAAACACACTTAATCAAATTATTAAGCATTTTTCAATACTCAAATGCATCTTTATGGATAATTACTTAGTTTTTTTTTTGAGATTTATTTATATTTTTATGTCATTAATAGTAGCAGGTATATTTGCTGATGAATAGAGCTCTTATTGACCAAGTTTAAAATCTTCAAATTTTATATTTATTCTGACCTATTATCCCTTTAAAGAAAAATTTTAAAATCTCAAAATCTAAAATATTCATCAGTTGGGACTTATAGAACACAATATATCCATTAAACTAAAAATGATTATTGAAAAAGGCTTATAAACAGGTTTCAAAACAGGCTTACGGATTTAATGAGTTATTTCAGTCTACTGATGAGCACAAAATTTCAATTTTATAGGCAGTATACATTTAAGTCCTTAACAGACCTTCTGTTACTTCAACCCTTTTACATAAAAATAATATAATATGATCATACCTTCACAACCAATTTCGTGGATTTCATATCTTTCATATCAGCTGTTACATAATGATATTTCCCTTTTCCTTTTCCTAAATTTTCACACTTAGATATAACCTACAGTATAAAAGTTTTCATGTCAGAAGGAACTTAATGGAGTTCTTAACGCAATTCCTAAAAGCTATTATAAAAGTACTATTAATTGAAAATCAGACATTTTGTTGGACTGAAAGCAAACTGTCGGAGATTACATTTAAATCTTCCTTTTGAGAATACTATATTATTTTGTACGTGCAAAATATTTTTGAACTTCAAATCTTTCAAAACTTCCAATCTATCAAATCTACTGAAATCTATCAAGACTTAATAATATGCACATGAAATTTGATAGAGGCAAACTCGGGAATACAGTTCTGCTTTTCTGCCCTTACTATTTCATAGTCATAATTCAAATTCTTTTTAATGCACCTTCCCTTTCTCAAATCTCAAAGTGAAGAAAAGTAGGACGTAAAGCTCCATTCATTTAATTTTTTCTCAAATCTCAATTACAATAAAAAGAGCAACCTTTCATCTTTTTTTATAAGTTTTTATTTTTAATTCAGTCATTTCAGTTAAGCTATAATGACAGGGTTCTTGAACATTCATCAAATTAACCTTTTGACTTTGTTGTTGCGAAAGTGTTGGAGTGGGAAGAAATTAGATTGGTTGAAACAGGTTTATTTTGATGAATGTTTAAGTGATAGACCCTAACTGAAATGGCTAAATCAAATATAAAAGATAATACAAAAATCAGAATGAAAGTTTGGTGTTATTTTTAATCAAACTGTCAACCAGGCTTCCCTCACTATATTTTATCTCTTTATTTCATAAGATATTGCCAATAACAACATGAACTTTTAACATTCAAACTTACATCTTTTAAGGCATTTTCTCTGCGGGCTGTTATCATAATATTTGCCCCGAAGTTAGCATAATGATAGGCTATATGTTCACCGATACCAGTGGAAGCACCAGTGATTAATACTCGCTTTCCTTTCAATGTTTCTGTAATATGTTAGAATAGATTGGTAGAATTTTCTCTCAATAACAAACCCTAGTATCGTACTGATCTAAACAGTAAAACAAATATCGAAATCCAAAATAAGAGTTTTGCCCATACATAAGTAGCTGCAAACAAATTATGCTTATTAGAGATTAAGACTAATGTATTTCTATGTCATTAACTTAATGCAAGATGAAAAGCATTAGTACATAAATAATGGTTTTTTAACAGTTGAGTTTTGCATACCCGTGCTATGGATAGTTTTTTTGTTAGATACTGGTATATATAGTTATAGCATGGTTATTGACAGCAATCAAGTCCGTGACTATCTGACACCTCCTTCGCTCCTAATTCTAATCTGGTGTATATACTGTATTAAGAGTGTGACATTTTTATTTTCAGTGCAGTGCGTTCATGGAACGTTTTCGAAATGTCTTTTTTTTTTAAATTTTACCCTCGAAGGCAACCTGCTGCAAACTACCTGTTGCTATTTGCCATTCAAACTGCAAGACTACTATTTGTTAAATGTTAAATGTCGTCATTCAGAGTGATCAGAAACAAGCTGTGGACAATGGCTTCGTTTTGGTTTTTGCTATTTATTACCTCTATTTTTCAACTGATTTTGACAGAACTACTTTTGCTAGCTTCTTTTAACTGATAGCTACATAACTGCATTTTCAAAAATTTCATTACTTTTGTAGCTGACTTTTTTAATTTCAATTTTTGCGTTTTTATCAACTTTTACAAATGTATTCCCATCCACTTGAAAACTTAAAGGTAGATGGAAACTTTTAATGCGATCAAAAACTATTTTTCAAATATTCAAAATGACTTCCGGTTTTGACGTTAACTTTAACAATTCAAATTCCAGAATTTTGAAGATATTTCAAAAATTCTTTTTATGATATGCTTAAAAACGAAGACGAAAAAATCCGGACGGGAAGCAAACAATAAGTCGCCATACTGAAATGTCAAACTTTTGTAAAATTCGAAATGGGGCCTCAGGGGATAAAGCGATTTTCGTTATTTTTACATTTCTAATAACTAGAGTCGATTGTGCAATTTTGTTTAGAAGCCTAATTTTGAATTTTTATTTTTATTTTCTTTTATTTCCATTTTAATTATCTTGGTAATGGCAAAACTTTAAAGGCCCATATTTCCTGACCTTGACCTTTGGTGACCTTGTTGATATCTTATCCACTTATATATTCATTTGTGTTGTCCGATGGTTACTTCCAGTTTTATAGCCGATCGAAATTTGTGATTATTATTTTTAAAGAGCTCTGTCACATGAACTAATTCATAAAAAAAAAATTGAATTGAATCTTATTACGGTTTGTATGCTCTTTGTAATGATTTAAAAACCACATATTTCCACCAAAAATGCGCTTTGTAGTATTTGAAAATTTTGTATTTTCTTCTCTAGTAACTGTGCATAATTTTCTTTAAATCGAAATGGGGCCTCTGGAGATAATCCGATTCGTGTAATTTTGATATCTATAGAATGTAATATTGATTGCTGAATTATGTTTGGAAACCGATTTTTGAATTTTGATTTTGATTTGGATATTTTATCGGATAGTAATATATAAAAACTTCGAATGGTCGTACATTGTAATCTTGACAATAAGATAAAATCTATCTATTGATACATTATACTTTGTTGTAGGGTGTATGCTTGCCATTTTATCAGCATTTGAAAATTGTGAATTCCATCCTTTAAAGCTGTTTGTAGAATTATGCGTTTGAGCGATCTACATGACACAAGTTTCAGCGAACTGATTATTCTTTAAAATAAAACGACTTATACTCTGTAAAATAACGTTACTGTTCTACGGATACTTTGTGGGGTAGTCTTAAAGCGCATATCAAAACTGCTATGCACTGCATCAGAACCTCGTGAAGCCTGTGAATCTAGTTTTTCTTGTTTTTGAATTTATTCTTATATTAATACTTCTAGATGCTTTATATGGAGACAGATTAACATAAGCCTTGTCCTTTTTTCTGAATCCAATTAATGTGTAGGCCTATATGTAAATTTTTATTCAAGAGATATTGTTTAAATCAGTAATAATTGAAGTATTTTTATAGTATAACAGACATGATTCATTAATTTGTAAAAAGAAGCAATATAAGAGATAACGTTATATTAAATATAAAAGAATACTTGCTTTAATATAAATACCTGGATCAAAGCTATCAATATACCAATAGCCTATCATTAACCCTATTAATACTGCTATAACTTTCTTCCACATAGTTTAATGTTTACAGCTACCTGAAAATACAGTGCCATAAACTCTCAGACTTATTTCTAAAAATTTGGAAGGAAACAACATACAAACCTCAAACAACATACAAACCTCAAATAACATACATACCCCTAAAAACAAAAACAACAAAGGAACAACAAAAGCAAAAAACAACATTCAAACCCCAAAAACAACAACATTAAAACCCCCAAAAACATTCAAACCCCCTTAAAAACAATAACATTCAAACCCCCAAACAAAACATTCAACCCCAAAACAACAACATTCAACACCCCCCCAAAACAATAACATTCAACCCCCCCCCCCCCAAAAAACACCATTCAAACCCCCAAAACAACAATTCAAACCCCCAAAAAACAATAACATTCAACCCCCCAAAACAACAACATTCAAACCCGCCAAAACAACAACAGTCAAACCCACCAAAACAATAACATTCAAACCCCAAAAACAATAACATTCAAACCCCAAAAACAACAACATTCAAACCTCCCAAAACAACAACATTCAAACAGCCAAAAAAAAACAACATTCATACCCCCCAAAATAACAGCATTCAAACCCCCCAAAACAACAACATTCAACCCCCCCAAAACAACAACATTCAAACCCCCCAAAACAACAACATTCAAACCCGAAAATCAAAACAAAACACAACATAACCCTAAAAACCAAAAATGCAACAATATTCAAACCCGAAAAAACAACAACATTCAGACCCAAAAAACAACAACATTCAAACCCGAAAAAACAACAACATACCCCCAAAAACAACAACATTCAAACCCGAAAAAACAACAACATACCCCCAAAAACAACAACATTCAAACCCCCCAAAACAACAACATTCAAACCCCCAAAAAACAACAACATTCGAACCCCCCAAAAACAAAAACATTCAAACCCCCAAAACAAGAATAAATTTGACCCCCCAAAGAACAAAAAATACATTTGATTTTGACATTGGATTATATAAAGTACACAATGTTCGAATGTTTGTTGCTTGTTTTAATATCTTTAATTTTATTAAACTTATTAACTTAATTTTTACTTACTTAAATACTTTTATAAAAGCATAAATTCTGCAAAATCAGAGAAACTTTACTTTAAATAAATAATTAAAAACATAACTTGGTTCATAATTATTGATAATCTAATAACAATACATGTTAATCAAGTACATTCTTAAACCATCGTTCATTATAAAACCTGGGACATAACAAACTAACTTGTTTTACAGGTTTTTATAAAGAGGAAAAAATCTGAATTTCATATCATCATCAGTTTTTGATTCAATTACCAGTTTCATAACTGGCAAGTTCACTCAGTAAACTTGTTCATTAAAATCTGAAAACACTTCAGTTTCATAAGAAAGATCAGAGGTTGTTTTTGTTCAGCATACATTACAGGGCTGTTGATTTATTTTTTCCCCAACTGGACATTTTTAAACTGATGTTTTTGGGGGTGACAAGACTATGCTACACTGTAATTCAATGCCATGAATGTGTGTATTATATAACCTCATAATTGTGTGTTTTAAAGTGATGCTGCGTATTAGAATAGATACAATGAAGTGAACATCAGTTTCCAAGTTTAAGATTTTTAAAGTTCATTCTAAGATGCAGTATTCCTTTTATATCTAATGGCATGAAGAAAAAAAACAATTTCCAGAGTGCAGCAGAAGTTTGAATATAACATTTAGAACTCAGCAAGGTTACTGTCTATCATGTTTGTTTATCACATGTTTAACAATAGCTTTAGTTTGTACATTAAACTGAGAAATATGACAAAAAAACACTAACTAATAACTATAGATACACATGACTTAGAAAGCTAAAATTTGGAGTGTAATCTGTGAAAATGAATACTGATTGCCTTAGCTGAACTACTTTCATTTCTATCATGTATTAATGGACCAGAAAATGAAAAGAAATAAAAATGTACGTTAAATTCTCTCATGGACTTCACATGTAAATAATAGGTCTTGGAATGAACATAAAATTTGAAAATTTTAAACTTAGCCAAAAAAAGCTCTATTTATCAGTAAAACATGCTGTCATAAATAACATAAAAAAAAAATGAATATCAAAAAAACTAAGTATAATCCATAAAGACGCATTTGATTATTGAAAAATGCTTAATAAATTGATTAAGCGTTTTTCAAAAATTACTTAGTTTTGTGAGTTTTCCAGATTTTGAGGGATTCTGTTACATCATGACACCAGGAAAGTTCCCTGATGAATATCAATATATCAATATTTCCCCTATTAGGATCATCCATCCTGTACCTCCTATCATTAAAAAATCATTACTATTATTCAATGTTTTCTTAGGTTTTCCCTGTAATCTTTTTCAATGTTTGGGAATTACTCTGACTGCATAGAATGAATAAAGATTGTATTGACCAAAAAACTTGTGCCAGATTAGAAAACGACTCGTAACCCCTTGAATACCACTAGGTTGAAAGCCCTCGATTTACATAAATTCAATGAAAGGTTCATCATAAGCTTCTCCACGAAAGAAAAACAAAAATTGCCTTACCGAACATCTAATTATACCTTATCCAACAGAACATATAAGACAATGTGCAGTACTCGCAGATCGACAGATATACAATGATTCTGTGAAATTCAAAGCTCAAACTAATTCAATATGATTACAAGAAAAGTACTATGTAAGCCTATCTGCTCTTATTACTGGATTAATGAATGTAATGTGATATGATAAATATCTTATATAAATATTCAAGTCAAGGTATATTAGGCTGGTAATTAATGTGCAAAGTCAACTGTAACAACAGGTAGATGCGTATAATAAGATATATAAGACCATAGAACTTGAATTTTGAAATTCCGAACTTCTGAACAACTTATTCTCAGTTTCTTATATGAAACTGAATTCAGTTAGCTTACAATTTCACTCTTATCCAGGCTAACATAAATAAACCAAATTTCACTCTTATCCAGGCTAACATAAATAAACAAATTTCACTCTTATCAGGCTAACATGAAAAAGTCAATATTCCTTTTTATCTAGAGAAACATAAAAAAAAATCTCTTATCCAACATTAAAAAAAAATGAAAATTTGGTTGCAAAAAAAATGTACAAGCAGTGAAAAAAAAAAAAATTATATTGGTAGATTACACTGTATGCTTAATGAAAGTAGGATTTCCACTTAACATATCAAACATACAAAAACTGTAAAAATTTCTAATAGAAATATACCAATGTTGTTCACACAAAATAATAAAAGATCAACCAAGTTACGAACTGATATCAGTAACGAGAAAAACTTTGGATATTGTATTCACTTTAGCCTTTCAACAAATAAAAGTGACAGTGAAATGAAACTTAATTTGAAGTCAAGAACATTGATTGACTTAAAGCAATGGACTTTAGAGTCAGATGGATAAAGGAATAATGGGAGGGTCTTAAACCATGGGAAAATATCTCAATATTGCTTTAATGTTTGACTTTGTCCACTTTGATCTCAGTATAACAAATACCATTATAGTACACTTATGTAGAGCAATGGGTACAAATTTAGGGCAATGACTATTCTTTCCATAAAATTCAGTCCACATGGATAATTTCAATCATTTAAAGTATCTATCTTATATGAAGGAAAATGAATTACAAACTATCTGTCTCTGTGCACATTTTGCAAGTTGTGTACATCATTTTTTTTATTATCATTTACTGAAAGTTATTAGTCAAGCATTTATCTTGCATAATTTGCAACTATTTAATTAAAGGTACAAATTTCCTATAGTAATTTGCATAATTTCAAAGTTATATGATTATCAGCTCTTCTAGCTTATATAATTATCCACATTTTCCAGAAAGAATATCAAGTAAAATTTGGGAATAAGAACATTTCACATATTTCAAATCATTTTCAGTTTCTAAAGCTACTATATGTCCAAAAGCCATTGTTAGATGTAGCATAACTTGACATTTTAACATTATAACCCTAACATTTTTTTGTGTCCATTGCTTCAACCCTGTGCCAGTGCCTTCTGTTGAATAAAAACTTGGTACTTTTCAACCAATTCAACCTCTGTATGCAGTTTTAGTATGTAATAAAATACATACAGTATCTTGCATAATTCAGTATTTATATAAATCACATTCAATGCTGAAAGGTTATTATTTATCTCATGAAGTTAATCAAACTTGAAATAAATTGACCTACAAATATTGTTATATATATACCAAATTCAAAACTCTTACAATTTATAACAGTG
Organism: Nipponacmea schrenckii; assembly: GCA_030562195.1. Classification (NCBI taxonomy): domain Eukaryota; kingdom Metazoa; phylum Mollusca; class Gastropoda; family Lottiidae; genus Nipponacmea; species Nipponacmea schrenckii. The sequence continues at coordinate 23,811,684 of JAUJPP010000007.1, read as the reverse complement.
ATATTGATGATAAAGCTCCAGATAAATGAAGCTAAATTTTACCATAGTCGCATCAATAAAATATAAATTGGCTTTTAATTCTAACCATCTATTTATGCAGTTTAAAACAAATTTATTTTAACAAAGTTCACAACTTTCAAATCTTTCAAATATAGTATTCTCTAGTGAGAAGGCTGGGCTTGATTTTTATTGCTTCTTGGGTGCCAGTCTAGCAGACCTACGCCAGAGTAATATAGAAGCTAGGAAATATCAACGACCAATTCAAGACAATGAAAAAACTTCACATCATTTGATTTTTTTATATTTTCTGCAAATCATACAAAAAGATTAGCATTTCTGGCGATTAGGTGCCTGACCCTGAGATTGCTGGTTTGAAACCAGTTCGGGTCTCAGCCAATTTTCAGCACTAGAATCTGTGCTATACCAAGAAAGTGTTATCCCAATAACGAAAATATTGTTGCAACACCACTTTCTAAATGACATTAAATCATCTATTAATTAATTGTCATAACATAACTAGTATTTTTAAAGTTACCAACAGTTATGGTTTTACTGCTTCTTTAGAATTTGCAGAAACAAGCCTTATTACAGTAACACTACATGACACATTGTATTACTAAACCTATATTAAAACATACTCTCCGACTCAATACTCTACAGACCATACCAATACAAGACAATAATTATAGTCTGTCTTAAAGCCAGGTCTCCATATGAACCCCTAACCCAATATGTTCTATTTTTAAGTGTAATAAATTAAGAACATCTTCTTCCATTCCTGCTATCATTGAAGCATGACCCTGTATTTACACTGGGTTTAAACTGTTGACAGAATTTTATCATCAGCTAATTAGAAAACTATAAAACCAAGTCACCATATCAACTTGCCCGGCTTGTTGGTAGGACTGTGAGGGACTTGGGATGAGCCCACGTCGCACTAAAATCATCCAATGTCCCACATGTGGGACGCTTCCCCGGGTTGAAAACCTAGGATCTAAATGTATAAATTAACCCAACCAAAAGTTGATAAAAATGTTAAAATGGTTATTGCAGAAGCCACTCCTTCACTGGGATTTAGCATCACTGTCAGTTTCAGAAGATCTACATGCATCTTCATGTATTTGAAAATTTCTCAAATTTTAAGTATCCATTTATCACAGAGACTACAGTAATGTCATTCATTCAAGTGAAAGGAGATGTTCAATATAATAGGCTCTCAAGTTGATATTGACTTGATAATATACTCTTTTCTACTAGCTCTATATACTACCAAATTAGTTGCCACCTTATTCAAACTGACTTGTGAGAAAAATTTCAAACGTCTTTCAGATGATTTTGTCTTGTCCATGAAATTTTATTTGAATCTAATGCTTATTGTTTGTTAGTTTTACAGGGTAGGATGGATATGGAATATCTACCAGTAAATGCAACCAGATACTTAAACTGCCTTAACTTTTTAATGATATCATAATAAATAGTTACAGTTACAATAAATAAATAACAACAATTAAATGAAAATTTGAATCTTAATTGTTTTTTTTTGTTTTTTATACAGGGAGGGGTGGGGGTTCCAGAAATATCTACCAGTAAACTCAACCAGTTCAACTAAAGCTGCCCTAACTTTTTTAATAATATCATACACAATACAATAAATACCTAGAGTTACAATAAATAAATAACAACAATTAAACGAAAATTTGAAACTAATCCTTAATGTTTGTTTGTTCTTCAGGGAGGGGTGGAGGTTACAGAAATATCTTCCAGTCTTTTTAGTCACGTGAACACAATCAATTAAACTTAAGCTGCCTAAAATAAAAATTTTCAAATATCCAGAGTACAATAAATATATGATTACAATTAATCAATAACAATAAATATTAACATTAATGAGAAAAAATATTACCATAATCATAATGATTCAGTAATAAAAGTATATTTTAATGTCTTCAGGATATGTAAAAGTTATATTACATTTCTTGAATTTGATGTTATCTTATAGCATTTGCAAATTAATAATTTGTTTTTTTTAAATTTCTATCAATATTTGTTTCTATTTCTACTGTTTCCTTTAAAAGGATCTGAATTTACTTTTATTTTGTATATTGTACTTGAAATTCTTTATCTCCCCGCAAAAAAGCAAAAATAAACTAGTAAACCAGGCTCAAAACAGTCGAGAATTAAGCTGTCTTAACTTTAGTTATCGAAACACACTAATAATACTTGTAAATACAACCAAATTTGTAAAAAATAACTTCAAAATGACACCAATGAAGTGAAAGATTTATAAACGGGTAGTTTGAAATTTGGTCAGATTGTTGTGTTTGTGTTATGATGACATAACAAATCATTGATGAAATGTTTTCCAGAAAGACCAAGAACCTTTTTGGATACATGCCAATCATTACAAACATGGGTTCAGTTTCACAAAAACAGCAGGGAGTTTGATTTTTTGATACAAATTCTGTTTAAATTCCCGCAATTATTATATTTCTGCATAATGTGCAATGGCTAATGGTATTTAAAAATGCTCACCAAAAAAAAGTAAACCAGACTGAAAACAGTTGATATGTCACCTTTTCATAACTTATATAAAGTCATAATATACATATAAGCATTATTGATTCAATATCTAAATAATGAACTAGACAATAAGATAGATTTACCTGATTCAATAATAACCCAAAATATATAATTGTGGTTTAACAGTTTTCTTCTGTGAACTGATAATAGTCTAGAAGTTGAGATCAAATAGTTCAATCATTACTTGACTCCTATGTAACCAATATGTGGGTGAATGTAAATTATTTGACACACTTGTCCAATAAAGATTTTTACTTTTCATTTCCCGCCTTCTGTTTGTTTCGCATGAGAAATATCTCTAAGTCTGTTAGCTTTATGCAAGATGAATGAGTCCGAGTTTGCAGTGAGAGGAAAATTACCTACTTTTCTCAAATTATCATTGGTTCATTTTGCGATTAGTGACATTAAAATCACTTTTTTATGCCAATGCACTTTCAAGGTTCATAGCAACATTTTTGCTAATGAGTAGTCAAATCATTCCATATTTAGATCATTAATGCAAGTTAGACAACAATTTTCAACCAATTTTTATGTTAATGGGACGGATTATAGAGAGATGTTCTAATGGCAAGGAAATATTCACTACTACAGACAGGAAATACTTGAGCACATAATGATGTGACCTGAAGGATCACAACAATCATTGTTTATCAAGGAAACATCTCAACGTTTTCTTACCCTAGCAGCTAGTCCACTGCTACATGTGAGAATGTCAATAACAAGCTTGAATTGATTAGATACTCAACATCCATTACAAGTTTTGTTGAAGGCAAACTAAATGCGAGATTTTTATTTTGAAAAATGATACTGAAATTATCTGCTAGAAAATCACAAAGGGTCATTTCCAATGATAGCAAAAAAAACACTTTTGACACTATCAATTCTGTGTTATGAAGTATAGTGTCCTAATCTCCAATTTGGCATGTAAATGAACGACTTTTCCTACCTGACACTTTGCAGTAATGCTTTCTGATATGTTTTACGCAAATGTAAAGTAAGAAATAAGAATGTCTGCTTAAATCAATACCAGTAACTATTTTATAACAATTAATCAGTTTACCGTCAAAATTCAATCAAGCACATCTTTTCCATTCAAAAAAATCAATCATTGTATAATGAAATACATAATAAATAAATGAAACAGAAACTGAACAGCTTAAAGTAATACTTGTATAAAAGAAAATCAACAGCTTAAAGTAATACTTGTATAAAAGAAAATCAACAGCTTAAAGTAATACTTGTATAAAAGAAAATCAACAGCTAATAGTAATACTTGTATGAAAGAAAATCAACAGCTTAAAGTAATATTTGTATAAAAGAAAATCAACAGCTTAAAGTAATACTTGTATAAAAAAAAATCAACAGCTTAAAGTAACATTTGTATAAAAAAAAATCAACAGCTTAAAGTAACATTTGTATAAAAGAAAATCAACAGCTTAAAGTAATACTTGTATAAAAGAAAATCAACAGCTTAAAGTAATACTTGTATAGAAGAAAATCAACAGCTTAAAGTAATACTTGTATAGAAAAAAATCAACAGCTTAAAGTAATACTTGTATAAAAGAAAATCAACAGCTTAAAGTAATACTTGTATAGAAGAAAATCAACAGCTTAAAGTAATACTTGTATAAAAGAAAATCAACAGCTTAAAGTAATACTTGTATAAAAGAAAATCAACAGCTTAAAGTAATACTTGTATAGAAGAAAATCAACAACTTAAAGTAATATTTGTATAAAAGAAAATCAACAGCTTAAAGTAATACTTGTATAAAAGAAAATCAACAGCTTAAAGTAATACTTGTATAGAAGAAAATCAACAGCTTAAAGTAATACTTGTATAAAAGAAAATCAACAGCTTAAAGTAATACTTGTATAAAAGAAAATCAACAGCTTAAAGTAATACTTGTATAGAAGAAAATCAACAGCTTAAAGTAATACTTGTATAAAAGAAAATCAACAGCTTAAAGTAATACTTGTATAAAAGAAAATCAACAGCTGAAAGTAATACTTGTATAGAAGAAAATCAACAACTTAAAGTAATATTTGTATAAAAGAAAATCAACAGCTTAAAGTAATTCTTGTATAAAAGAAGGACTAACAGATGTTATGAGTAAAGAATGTCATCACTATATAAGATGATTATTCATAGGACTATGCAATAATTGAAATACTTTACATGTTTCTAACTTACTTAGTTTAATTGTAACCTATTTCATGAATTTATGGATAATATCAGGTTCTTAACTGTCGATACTAAGTTCACAGATGAACACTCATAATTCTAGTTTTTCCAGCTTTAAATGAGTATGGGTAATCCAGGAATAACTAATGCAAAGAGCCAGCTGGTAGAAAGGATTCTTAACTGTGAACCTAAATTGTTATACTTGTAAACTATAGATTCTTTCTTTTCTTTTTCTTTAATTAGAGTATCTAAAAAGATCTCACTAAATTGTAAGTGAGTTTATAGATTTCTTAGACCTATTTCAAACAGGTTTGATTGATCATCTAAATGAAAACATATATATTCATATAATTCAAGACAGCTCAGATCCTATATTTTACAAGGATAACAACTTAGGTTCACATGTCCGCCATGACCTCTTGGCATTGGTCTTTTCCAGATTATCTGTACCCATTTACAGCTGGGTGGACTGGAATTGTGAGTGAAGATGACTTATTCAAGGTCAATGTGTCCAACAGGGCTGTTGATTGATTTTTTTCCCAGTCGGACATTTTTTAACGATGTTTTCTTGATGTCAAAATTAGTACACTAGATACTATTCAACTAGTATCCAACTGCAAACTGAATTTCATGCCATGAATGTTTAGTTATATTCATCAGAATTGGGACTTTAATTTTCTGAACATACTGTCATACATCACATCACAATAACAAAACAATCCGATCATCAAATATTTACTGTTAAATTTAATATTTAATAATATTCAAATGATGTCATGACGTAAGTTGAGAGTTAATTAGCATTTAAAGTCTTAGGCTAGACTGACCTTATTATTGATGTCCAGACAGACTGAATGTTAAGTATGATCTAAGAACAGCTGGACAGAATGATCAAAATAAATGAAACACATTGGCATTGGCATTATGTATCAAGCGAAATCTACCCAAATTTCGAGAATCCTGAATAGAAAAATCACCATTTGTCCTAATGTATTCTATCTAAATTTAAACACATACCGTACAATTTATTTACGTTAATATATATTTCTAGATGAAAATAATGTCTACACCCTGAGAAAACAATTCTACAAATCTCAGAGTATTATTTCCAAACAACAATAAAAATGCAATAGAAAAATAAACAGTTTAATAATAAAGTATTTATAGTTATAGAAACTATACTGAGCCACCTTAAGTATACATAAATGTTAGCATTTTCATTTCACATATGTATTTGATAAATAATTTTAGAGTTTTAAAAATGGTGGTATTTTAACCTGAATTTTTGCCAAGAGAGGGATATTTCCATGTGATCTTCAGATATAAAAATGACTGTTCTTTCATTTAGATAATAGCAGGCTTTTAGTAAATAAAACTCTTTTAAATTGATATACACCTCCTTTTACAAACTCTTTAGTATTGAAGTCAGTTATGCTAAGGCACACTTTCAAAGCATTAAAAGATCTTGTTATCTAATCGTCTTGACCTTTAATCTCAGTAATGACTGTACACGTCCATTTGATTTAATAAATTTGTTGCTGGCTTGGAGGATACAATTTTTACTTTTGGCAATGGTTTTTCAGTACTCTTTTCCCGACTTGAAGTCTGAAAGAGTATCTGCGCTTAGTAGACATGTGAGGAAGTCGTTGTGAGAACAGTGACCAACATGGCTGAACTTCGACTTCATTTTACTACAATGCTTCATGCTGTTTTACATTATAAACTACAAGTCAATAAGATGATATACTTTCATGTATGGCGTGAAATAAACAACAGGAAACATTGTGTTTTGGTAATATTTGTATTCTAGAAGTAGTCACTAAAATATTGATTATCGAGTAACTCCAACTGGGTTACATAGAATTGATAGATGTCAAATGGCAGATGTTTCATACACAAAATTTATAGTAGAAGTTGACTTTTGTTAAAAAAGTGAGCTGCTCTTCTATCTCAGTTGCTCAAAAAGGCCAGATGACAGCTTCTGATGGTCAACAGTAAGTGTCAATAGCTTAGACTCCAACTATATATAGTCTATACTAGTCTATAAATCATCCACAAAATGTGATTCAAAGTAGCTATGCTGTAAATGTTGTTTGAACTTTGAGACCTGATCACAATATTGATACATTTTTCAAAAACTTTTCAATTGAACTGAACATACCAAAGTGTAAACATGTTTTGCATATATCAAAAATAAGAATACCCGGTACACTAAATTCGTAACATCATGAAATAGGACATTTTCTTTCAAAACTTTATCTCTAACTGAAAAATTCCACAAACCTGTCTCAACAATTCAAATACTCCATTTGAAATGAGTGTCATGTAGTTACTAAACTTTTTAACCTAAAAGTAAACAAGTTGTTGACATTGACAATAAGTGATGAAGAGATTGTTATTTTAACCCAAACTTTATAACAATAATGTTTAACCTTTCAACTTGTTCAATTACAGACCTCATATATTGAATACTTGTCCTTCATTATTTCCAGGAGGGAACATAAAATATATAACATGGATATTTCTTTTACAAAAGGCTATTTCTTTTTCATTTTGATATTTCTTTTACAATAAGATATTTCTTTTTACTTGGATGTTTCTTTTACAATAAGATATTTCATTTATAATAGGATATATCTTTTTACTTGGATATTTCTTTTACAAAAGGATATTTCTGTTACAATAAGATATTTCTTTTTAAATTGGATATTTCTTTTTCAATTGGATTTCTTTTTACCATAGGATATTTCTTTTTACAATAGGATAGTTCTTTTACAATAGTAGATTTCTTTTACAATATGACATTTCCTTTACAATAGGATTTTTCTTTCACAAAAGGATATATTTCTTTAACAATAGGTCATTTCTTTTATATATAGGATGTCTCATTTTCATAAAGATATTTTTTCAATTGGATATTTCTTTTGACAATAGGATTTTCTTTTGCAATAGGATATTTCTTATACAAAAAGAACTTTTGTTAACAATAGTATATTTCTTTGACAATAGGATATTTATTTTAAAATAGGATATTTCTTTATATTTCATTGATAAAATATCAATATTTCTTTCATAAAATATCAATATTTTATTGATAAAACATGAATATTTTATTGATAAAACATGAATATTTTATTGATGAAACATGAATATTACATTGATAAAACATGAATATAAAACATGAATATTTCAATGATAAAGCATGAATATTTCAATGAAAAAACATGGATATTTCAATGAAAAAACATGGATATTCAATTCATAAAACATAAATACTCTATTGATAAAACATGAATATTTCTTTGATAAAAAATAAATATTTCTTTGATAAAACATGAATATTTCAATGATAGAACATGAATATTTCAATGATAGAACATGAATATTTCAATGATTAAACATGAATATTTCAATGATAAAACATGAATATTTCAATGATAAAACATGAATATTTCATTGATAAAACATGAATATTTCATTGATAAAACATGAATATTTCAATGATAGAACATGAATATTTCAATGATTAAACATGAATATTTCAATGATAAAACATGAATATTTCAATGATAAAACATGAATATTTCATTGATAAAACATGAATATTTCATTGATAAAACATGAATATTACATTGATAAAACATGAATATAAAACATGAATATTTCAATGATAAAGCATGAATATTTCAATGAAAAAACATGGATATTTCAATGAAAAAACATGGATATTCAATTCATAAAACATAAATACTCTATTGATAAAACATGAATATTTCAATGATAAAACATGAATATTTCAATGATAGAACATGAATATTTCAATGATTAAACATGAATATTTCAATGATAAAACATGAATATTTCAATGAAAAAACATGAATATTTCATTGATAAACCATGAATATTTCATTGATAAAACATGAATATTTCAATGATTAAACATGAATATTTCTTTGATAAAATTTCAATATTTCTTTGATAAAATTACAATATCTTACTAATTTAGTAAAATCATGAATATTAGCATTGTAACATGTGAAAATTTTAAGAATTCGATGTTGGCAAATTCAAATTGGACAAATAGGCTTACATTTATCTACCCTACCCCTAACAAGACTGTATACTTCACATGGACATTCACATTGAGAGGGCAAATTTTCTACGGTCACTCGCAAACTATTAATCAAGAAATGAAAGAAAGAAGAAGAATGTTGATGAAATGTGAAAAATCATTTGAATGAAGACCATGTTTGTATTTTTATTCAAAGTACAAAAGAAAAAGAGGACCACCTAGATCTCAATTCACTGACATTGTACTGAGTGAACCTGTATAGTAATTGACCACAAAACTTCACCAGATGTAAAAAACATGTCTTAATGATCCTAGAATTCAAATCAAAGACAAAAGCTTGTTGAGATTGTCAATGGAGTCTTCTTGTTAGACTGTTTACACATAAATAATGTACTATATCAAACACTGTATATTTTACTCAAACTTTTGTAAACTTTCAAAAAAAATATATTTAATTAACATGAAATTGCTTTCTTCTCACAAAAAAACCTAATAATTGAAAATTAGAAATAAAAAATATATGCACTTTAATACTCTGCCTAAACTTTTCAGCTTTAAAATTGTTGCTCTATTCAAAAACATATGCAGTTATATAAAAGACATATTACTTAAAGGAGGAAGCACAAAAAATTTTCATTATCAAAAACATTTTGAAAGTATTAATAAAAAATTCTATTTAATCTATGGTAACTATCATCAAACTGAATTTGTCTATAGAGTGTTAATTACAATAGGAAATATTCTTATTGTTAATAAAGCAGTTTGACTTGGTTTGATGTTTAAATAAGGGGTCAATATCAATATTTTTAGTGGAAACTTCCCATAATATGTAGAAGACATATTTCTCTACACAAGTACAATTTTTCTTAAACCTAATAAATCCAATATCAAATGCTTAGTAATCTTTAAAACTAGTAAATATAAAAGATTAACAGTTGGATATTTTTATTTAGTTAAATCTTTTAGATACAATATAAAAAAAAATGTTCATTAAATTTGTATTTAAGTTTTTTATATTAACAACAAAACAAACAAGAATGCAACTTTAATGTGGTCTTCCCTTTTTCAAAGTAGGACTATTTTCATAAAGTCAAACATTAAATATTTCTTTTTGGTGTTACCCTTGATAGAATTATTTATTAAGTTTTTTTTGTCAAAAAAGCTTATGAACTTAAAATGTTTACATAATCTATAATAACAATCTTCGATTTACAAATAAAAATGGAAAGCCACTTTAATTTGCTATTTCCTTTATTAAAGAAGACCTATATCATATATCACTTTTTGTTTAACTTATTTAAGACTGGACCAACCCTTGATTGAAAATTTTATTAAATTTTCCATACAAAATCTACCATTTAACTAACTATGTCCCTATTGTATAATATAAAGCCTACTAACCTTGTTAAAATCCCTTTAAGTATGGCATATCAGTTTATTTCTTACACTAAGAGTACAGTATCTTTACAATGAATGTTTGTATCCAAAGGAGACACTGACAGTCGTCCTACAGTCAGACGTGAAGTCAACGACGTATGAAAAGACTTGACAGAAATGACAGTGATAATTTAATGCACTGCCTGCAGTAGAAAAAAAATAAACAACTCTACTTACCTTATGAAAGTATTTGTTGTGATCACAATAACTGAGTTTACCAAAGCGACCTTCGTCGCCCCGGTTTTCGCCTCATTATAAACACCAGTGGGTTTAATGTACAGTGATTTTGTACTCACGTGTGCTTTTCACCGCCACCTTATAATATAGTGATTGGTCGACTGTCTAAACACATTAGTGGAGAAATGATTTTAAAAGTATCAGAGCCAAAATTTTCCAACAGCAATGCCCTTTTTTTAATTGCACAGTGTCAGTTGATTGACCATGATTATGGATGTCCCATGTTGATCCTCAAACTGAAAGTATATAATGCTCTATGAAAGCAGTATGCAGACTTGAGTGTCTGTAGGGGCAAGTAAGCTATCCAGAGGAGCAATGGGCTATGGTCTAAGTTGAAATAATAACATTGGTCAGTCGTCAGATCTACCCCCATCACCCCATCCCAATCACACCAACCCCTACCCCCTTAGCAAGGGGGGCAACTCATTATTCTACGAATGAGAAATATTGAAATTGTGTACCCTAATAACGCAATGAACGTTTCAAAGTAGCGTGAGAATTCCTTTTTTCCGATTAAACAAGGGAAGTAACAACACAAAATGAAAAAAATAAGTTTCAATATTAAGGTGTAATAAAATAATTTACTATCAAAACCTAAATCAGGCTTAAGTTAAATAATATCTGTTACGCATTTCGAAAATATTTCACAAAACATACGATTTTTTTTTTTATTTCCTTTAAAACTTATTTAAAATAGAAGTGTAAAAGTTTGGATTATGTAGGCAAGGAAGGAAAATAGGAGATTGTTTTGCATCAACTTGACATAGGCCTAAATGGTCCATGGAGCAATCCTTAAGCCTGGAGGTACTTCGGCATAAGTCAGTTTTTAGCTGATATGTTTTATTTTGTGCTAAAATTTGTAAGTTTCTTAAATTCGGGATTACAATCGTTAAGGCTTGGTCGATATTAGTCCGAAACTTGCTGACTCTATTCCCAACCTCTGATAGCTATTTGGAAAATAGTTCCAAATAGCTATCAGAGGATGGGAATAGAGGTCGATATCAGACATCTTATGCAAATTTGGTGGAAACGTAAAACATACTTATACCAGGGTAGGCTATGTATTGGATTAAATGAGCTCTTATGCAAAATCAGGTGAGTATCGGTTTCTTTAAAATACACACTAATATCTACTAGGAAGAGAATGGTATAGGGGAAAGTCTATTCATATAAACACATAGGCCTAGGCTAAAACAAAGATCGGAAACGCTTGAAAAATGGTCGAGACCGAAATCTCTCAAAATTTTCCAATAAGCTAATTTCCTATTATTACTTCATAAAAACACAATATAACGAAAATCTATGGAAGCCGATAGCGGCCATTCGTTAACCGCGACTTGGCGAGTTGGCGACTTGTCGAGTTGGCGACTTTGAGACATTGAAAAAAGAGGATGGCCGCTATCTATGGAAGCCGAAAGCGGCCATCCTCTTTTCTCAATGTCTCAAAGTCGCCGGATTTCAAAGTCGCCAACTCGACAAGTCGCCAACTCGGTTAACAAATGGCCGCTTTCGGCTTCATAGCTATCGGCTTCCATAGCTATCGGCTTCCATAAAAATCGGAAATACTTGAAAAAAATCCTAATGTCCAAAAAATTCAAAGTCAGATTCAACTGGTCTCGACAAGTAGTCAAGACGCCATTTGGAATTTTCCGGCTACTTGTCGAGTTGGCGACTTGGCGTTTTGGCGACTTTGAAATCCGGCGACTTGTCGACTTGGAGACTTTGAGAAATTGAAAAAGAGGATGGCCGCTATCGGCTTCCATAAAACCTTTTTGTGCATGTCTGTCTGGTGAACGATGTTTTATACACGTACACAAATAATTTGACAGGATGCATTTTTATTCAGCTCTGAAGAATTGTATCTGAGCCTTATATGTGAGCCACGTTTCGTATTCAGAATAATTTAAACAAATGGTTGCATAGCAAGATACACCCACTTCAAAGTATATTTGCTGTTTAAACAGAGTTGAAAATCGGAAACTTTCATTCAAATTCGATAATAACTGTAGTAGCTACCGCGTTCTAAAGCCAAATTTGTGGAATAGCGGTCGAGTGGACAGTGTTGTGACAATATACTTACTGCATAATAATGTGAACGTATAAAGTGCATTATGTCGTTTGTGATCCACCATACGGGTGGATCGAGGCAGGTCAGAAATTCTTAAATGTCTTTCGATCATTTTCGGAGTGAACAGAGCCGTCAATTAAACGAAGCAATATGTTTGCACCTTATTGACTCGACATAAACTAAATTGACTTGTATCTTCATTACTTACACCTGCATATCGTATATCAAGTTTGCTGACACCTGTAATGTTGTATGACTCTGATTAAATAAGACAGAAAACAGGCAGAAACATTTCTGACTATTTTTAAACCTATTGTTTATGTGTCTCTAAAGTCTGTCCAATGGCATATACTTCCGAAGAAAAATACTCAACAATAGAAATGGAAGAAAAAAAGAAACCGCTATATTTTCCAAGAATATCAACTTAGATTCACAGTTAAGGATCCTATTTCTTGATCAAACCTCTCGGCACTGATCTTTCCCAGATTATCGGTACCCATTTTTCAGTAAGGTCACTTGGAATTTGAGTGATGAGTTATTCAAGGTCATCGGACTTTCACAGACTGATCGAGATCAGAACTAGTTCGAAACTTGCTGACTCTATTCCTAGCCTGATATCTATTTGGACAGATATGACTGGATGAGCCATATCTGTCCAAAAAGCTATTAGAGGCTGAATTTTTCGGACTAGATCAGAACCTACAGCGCGTTGTCAGCGAATGTGAAGAAGAAAAGGCTCTAACCGAATGTTTTACAGAACCCCAAATTGTGACATTGCAGAGCTTGTAGTGTTATTCAGTCCCTCATTCATATTTTATCAGCATGTTGTCAAATCTGTGTTGGGTAATTTAAGCCTATATTGTGAAATTGGCCAACCCCTAAATTATTATTGATAAATAAAATAAACATAAGATACCCCTGAACAAATATATAAATATTTGATAACGTTTATAAAACGTTTTTGATATGCGTAGTGAATGCGCGATTTTGAATAGGTAAGTCTTCAATTCTTACAATTTTTTTTCAAAGTGAAAAAAAAAAACCAAACTAAATCGGCAAATTTGTTATATGTGTACAGGGCAATGTTACTCGCCCCTTTTATCTTTTTATAAATAATATTGGATATGTATTCTCAGTACAAGATGACTCCGTTCCAAACAGCAGCGCTGCTTTGTCTGGTTTTGATGGTAATGGGTGACAACAATCCAGGAACCACTTTACACATTCAAGAAATCTTTACTGGGAGATGTTGGGATTATAAAGAAATCAAACACAAAGATTTTCCATTGAGGTAATCTTTTTTTTAATTTCCGATCCTGCATGTTGGAGGAAGAAACTATTGTCGTAGGGTGACACAAAAGTGCTGCATGCTATACAATATTTATAATTATAAAAAAGGGCATAAATGAATTGTAAAAGTATTCAATGTCAGAGAGTGAAAGGAGATTGACTTTTACATCTTATTTTCCTGCAATACACCAGGATGGACACCAATGCATGTTTTAGTTTATAGTTTGTCTTTGTTTTGAACAGTCGAAACTCCTCCATTATAGATCTGATGTGAGCTGTTCTGACCTTTGGACTGAATTTTATAAAGCCTTCAGCTACCAAGCACCTTGCGATGTAGCCATGGAACATTATGAAAAATACATAAATCTTGCTTCACAGAACATCCCAGAAAATAAGGTAAGCACAAGTAATGCGACTTATCAAGTTTGACCTAATCCTATTACTAAATCAACTAATTTTAAGCACGTAACCTATTGGCCAAAATAAATGTACATATATTATGACGCTAGTCTAAAACTGAACAATTTGATAAGCAAACTTTAACCTCAAGTTGCTTCTTCATTTTCTTCACCCTATTTCCGGTGGAAGTTGATGCTCTGAAATGCATGTTTATACAAAAACTTCTAGAAGAAAAGTTACTAAAAGTATTAAATGCTACAGAATTTTATTTTGAATTGAATTTAGTAATCTGGAGAAAATAGACCAAAATATTGAAGCTCTGGGACTGTTTTGAGGGATGATATTGATTGCTTTAATAGCCTAAAATTCGCCTAAGAACGTGTTTACATTGTGTGAAGCAAAATTGTTCTTATTTTCCCATTCTGTGATTCCATAAAATTCATAGTCAACAATTATTTCGATGACTACAGCTGATCATCACAAAAATATCCAATATAGATTATGTATTCAAGCTATTGCAATAAGCTCAAATGACGCCAATGGAATCTAAAACATGACATTACATTTTGTGCAAAACAAAAGTCAACTGACGCCAATATGCAAATGGCCTAATTTGTTATTTTTTTCTCTTGGTTGTACTTTCAGGGAATGTTCTGGTCAGGAACCTATGATATAGCTCACGAGTACGCCGAGGCTGGTAAGAGATTTGTTACCTTGGAAGATACTATGATAGGTTTCCTCGCAAACAGCTTGGTCTGGTGTGGTTCTGGATCAACAGGAGCTAATTTCACAAGATGTCCATCATGGGCTGACTGTCCTCTGGAAGCAAGTGAATCTTTCTGGGCTACTGCCTCTCGAGAGGTTAGTGTTTCTTGATAACCAATTGATTTGATCTTAAATGGACCGAGCTGTTTATATTTTAATAAAACTGTGAGTGTTTTAGTGTATATTTTGGATTCCAGTTTGCTAGCAGTGTGAATGGTGATGTTTATTTAATGTTGGATGGTTCCAGAGAAGACAAGCCTGCTTATAGCAAGGACAGGTATGTAATGCTGGAGGAAAACAAACAATTTTTGTCCCCAACGCTAATATTGCGTTAAATCCTGTGTGTAGCCTTGCTTACACAACAAAATTATCGTGTTGCTGACATGACAGGATTTTTAACACCAAGTCTTCGCAAATTTCCCGTTTAATGATTGTATGGAAATGTTAAAAATTCAAAAAATAACAGTCAGTTTCTCACCTTCTCCGTTTTTATAATCCCGTTTTACCAAAAAACTCATTTCACTATGAAATAACTATTACATTATTTTAAACTGTATCTAGAATAATTCCTGATGATATGTTTGTAGTTTCTTTTCAAAGTATGAGCTACCAGCTTTACAACATGTGAATAAGATTGTTATAATAGTGAAACACAACTTGGACGGCCCTTTTAAGTAAGTACATATTTTCCCTTTTTGAATTATATTTTGTTCTATTGTTGATGAATTGATTTTCATAATATTCATATCTTTTTACAAGAGATATCCTATTTTCCATCCTCCCACATATAAACCTTGAGCGTACCAAGTAAATCTCAACACATCCAGGGCGTTGTTTTGTGAATTTGGGCAAAGATTCTAATCCTGTTTTATACACTTACGGTATAACCTCTTTTATTTCAGAGAAACGTGTAATAACGGTTCTATAGTGGATCTACAAGACGATATCATGCAAAGAGGAATTGTCTCGACGATCCAGCGTAAGTAGACCGAGGGCACTCCTCATAACTTCGGTTACTTTTTGTCCTTTATGTATGCATGTTATGTATATTTTTAAAAATCTCTTCGGAAAAATATTGATGAACGAAAAGTGTTCTTTTATTGTTTAATATTTTTGATGACTTTATCAATCGCAAAGAATGCTTGTATCAGTATCCCACAAAGCTTTTCAAAAATATTGACGTCATCAAGCACTTTGATGCATCACTGACGTCGCATATTGAAATTGGAAAGGGTGCAAATTGATGCTTTTAGTGTCTCCTATAAAGAAAATTAGAAGCAAATTTACAAGCAATAAATTTTAGACACATTATGCTTGTAAGTTTTATTAGTGAAAATGCTACATATTAAATCATATTTTTTAAGCCTAGATTCTGACTGAATATTTAATCTTTTTGCAGAGCCATCATTCATCTGCTATGCGCAGATGATCCGGAATCCAGAGAGTGTAAAATGGTGAATAGGAATGAATCTTACAAATCGTCACTTCCGGTGATTAATTCCAAACCTAGTAGATTTAATTATTAAATTTGATGTCAGTGTTATGCTATTTATTTTTTTACTTTGCTATAATTATTTCTTTCTATTAATCTAATTCTTTAGATAGAAACGTATTTTCAAATAGGACACATCGTACAAAATATTGCATTTTAAGGGAAACTGTTTTATGTTTTATGACTATCGTTCTGCTCTTTTAGTATCGTGCACGGTAATCAAATGTAGACAAGGGGTCTGTCGGGTGTTTCGAAAGGGTAAGCATACTGTGCAGCGCAAGGCACCACCCACTTGACTTATCTAACTAATGAAACACAGGGAATATATTGTGGTAAAATACAATACATTAAAGAAGTTTTCTACAAATGTGTAGCAAGGGTGAGATATGAAGGCACTGGTTATTATTACATGTTTTTGATGTGATTGTGAAGAATCAAACCCATTGTGTTAGTGAAAATACTGCAAAAGATATACAAACGGTGGCTGGTTTGTTTTGCCTTATGAAATATAAAAGCTTTAACCAGCAAAAGGCTCCGTGTCTCCGACAATAAATATTCTGAAATTTTGATTTTGCGATTTGAAAGTACTGAATGACATTTTGTCAAAAAGATAGTAAGGGAGGACTTTTAATATTCAAAGTCGGTTAAAAGGTCTAATTTGGTTCCTAAACAAAATGGAATGTAGGTCAGTGGTAGGGCTTTAGATAAGGTGGTTTAAGGTAACGTCATTCATTCATCAAAATGACACCATTGCTGGTCTTCATCACGTTACTAGTGGCTTCAGGTATGTGAATATTTTATGATTTTCCCTAGTTACACACTTCAATGTATTTTCATCTACCTTAGCCGAAACAGACAGATAAGTTAAATGTAAAATTTCTTTAAAATTTACAATAATAGAAGAAAACCTAACTTAACTATTCCGCAGAGCTCAAATTATTTGAAACATCGTAACTCTAACGAACAATCTATATTGAAGAAAACAAAAGTGGGCAGCTAATATGTACATACGATTTTATTTATAACCTTATAAAATCTGAGAATGAACACGTTTCAGGTTCTGTTTTGATAGTTTTGTATCGCTGTACAAGTTAGTGATGTATTGAACACTATTTTATGATTAAGAATTTTATGTTATAGTATTAATATTTTTTATATAACATTATAGCTTTATCAGCTTGTCCAAATGGATATGACCAACATGATGGTTCTTGCTATGTTGTAGTTCCAATTAAAACAACTTGGCCTGAGGCAGCGGTGTGTGTTAAACCTTTTATTGAGCTAAAAAAGAACTATTTTTTTTATCAATATGAAAATGGAAAAATAATCTTGTAAAATAAGCTTGTAATAACCTTATAGCGATCATACCATTTTTCCTTACGCATTATTAAGAAGTATCTAAAGGATCATCGTATCTGGAATACAGGTTTTGACTTTGAGGGAGTATGGTGAATATGTGAATTTTTTGACACAATCATGAAGGAGGTGTCTCACCAATGAATGGGTATCAGAGGTTTTATTGTTCTTCTTGTGTCGATCGACCTCTCGATGGACTTTTTTGCAGTAGTAAGGACATACTCTGGTCTAAAATAAACTAAATGGTGCTATTGAATCTTTATAAACTAATTGAAATTTCCTTAATATCGTAGACAATTTATATTTCAGACATATTGTAAGGCCATTGGTGGGTATTTATCTGTAGTTGATGGTGATGTTGAAAGAAATTATTTGAAAAGTTACATAAATAACAAATATGGTAAGTTATAAAGAGCAACAAACATTTGTAGAAATGATGAGATGAAGGATTTGGTATAAGAAGGTGAATTTGAACAAATCCAAACGTTGAACGAAAGAATTCAAATTATATTGAAACTGCCAAACCCCGATCACGAAATCATGCACTTCTGTTATATTTACAGGAGCCCTATATAATTACTATTGGATTGGTGGACATAATTATATCGATGGTTCATGGAGTTGGGGAGCTAGACCAATTGATAATTTGATGTGGAATCCTGGAGATCCTACCGGAAGAGTTGGTGAAAAATGCTTAATGATGGTACAGAATACTGACTATCTTTTCTCAGATTTTGAATGTGATGCTAAAAATGCCTTCCTTTGCGAAGCTAGGTAAGCCCTTGGAAAACTTAAAAGGGTGAGTTCGCCATTTTCGGAGGTTGATTTGGGATTGAACATATATGTTAGTAGTCTTCAGGAGTACTACAAATGCACGACAATAACACAATTCGTTCAAAAATAAACATAGGGAATGGTTTTCCTGTCTATTTCTGTTTATGTCTTTATATATATAACTATATATAATCGTTCATTTTCAAGATATGGCTCTATTTTAACTTTCAAACGCCTAAATTTTTTTTAGCCACAGATGAATGTAAAGTCTTAAATTTCAACACAGACTGTGGTAGTACAATCTGGCAAAAAAATGCAATATTGAATATAATTTTTATGACAAATATTATTAACAAAAATTAATACAAATGTTTCATAAGAATCTTGAAGTTGATTCTTAGAAGTGAACATGCAGTTTGGTCCATACTTGGTCAACTTCAACCTCATGTCTCCAAAAAATCCCACGATTGAGACCATTCAATTTTCCAAATTTATCTGCCAGGTAACAAACCATTGCCATCGCGCCTCCTTTCGACAACCATCGGACTGTAACAGCAATTGAATTTGGTCTTCATCAGCATCTTTGCAGAAGGCTTTGATATAGTGTTTCAATCTATGCGTTCACTTTAATGAAGTTGATGACGGACATCATAATCTTGCTCAGTTACGAAGTTCTTGGTGACAAGATTCCCTCTGTGTATCACGCAATGAACAATGAGCATGAGAATGTCCGTATTGAAAAGCATTAAACAACATAACCTCTTGAGTGTCGAGTGTAAAACTGTAAATAATGTGTAACAAATTTCTATATGTTCTTTCATTTCAGAGCAAATTAAGAAATGGACTGTATTTAATGGTAATTGTCTATGTTACACTATCAATAAAAAATAACACTATTAATAACAGAAGTGCTGATTATTAAATGTGTCCCTTTCCGTTTGCGAACACGGGCCTTATTCTCGATATCTTAACTTAAAATGTGTTCCTGTCATCTGATTAGTCAATCACTAAAATTGATTTTAAATTTAGTTACGTTATCCAATTAAATTATATTATGATATGGCCCCTAAAGCGTGTTGAATAAATGAATTATCTGAGTCCCAGTTAGGTTATGTAGATGATTGATGGAGGATGCTTTTCTTCCCAAAAATCTCACTAAATACTCGAATTTCTTATAGAATTTACGCTATCATAATTCAATGAAATAAGTGAAACACAAACAAAAAGTGCTTCCCGTGAAACAATTTCCTTTTTGCCCTCATGTTTGTCCCAGTCACAATCTTTGGCCTTCACTCCATCGTTTTTTCCTCCGCTTTTGAAGTCACGAATAAATATTGGATCTAATTCTGACCCATAAAATATAGAAATATAATATAGAATAAAATATTATTATTTTTATGATATAAATCATTTCTTTAAAGAGATTTTAAATGTAAATTGAAAGTGAGATATGAAGGCATTTTAAACACTGGTCATTATCACACGTGTATGGTTATGATTAATACGGGTTCTCTGTGCTATAGGATAGTCGATTTTTATATTTACTGAATATAGGAGAGTCAGTAAATATAAAAAATCATAAAAATCGACTATCCTATAGCACAGAAAACTCGGATTAGGTTATGATATAACTGTGACGAATCAAATACCTCAAACCAATTGCGTTAGTCACAATTTTGCAAAAGGATGAGGTTTCTGGTTTAATTTGCCTCATGACAAAGTTCCCTGACTCATAAACGGTCATCTTGTCACAAAGATTTCCAGAAAAAAGGTCCAAGTATTCAAAATCGGGTCTTTAAAATATGGAATGTAGGTCAGTGGTAGGGCTTTAGATAAGGTGGTCAATGAACAAGACAATGTCATTCATTCTAAAATCAAAATGACACCATTGCTGGTCTTATTCACGTTAGTAGTGGCTCCAGGTATGTGAATATTTTATGATTTTCTTGTTGCATACTGCAATGTCTTTTCGTCTTCCTTAGCCCAAACGGGCAGATAAGTTAAATTTAAAACTGTATTTCATTCAAATTTTCATAGAAAATTTTATAGAAGAAAAGAAGAGCCCGCTTAACTTTTCCGGAGAACTTTAAGTATTTGAAACATCGCACCTCTAACGAACAAACTATAGTGGAGAAAACAAAAGCGGACAGCTTTTAAGTACATGTACCTGCAATTTATTTATAGGCTATAAACTCTGAAAAAGAACATGTTTATGGTTCTCTTTTAATAGTTCTATATGGCTCTACAACTGAGAATTTTTCTGTTATATTTATATCATTTTAGTTTTATCGTCTTGTCCAAATGGATATGTCCAACATGATGGTTCTTGCTATGTTGCAGTTCCTATCAAAACAACTTGGCCCGAGGCATACGTATGTATCAATATTGAATGTTCCTATGATTTTAACATTCAGTTATAACTGGTTTCGTTAGTTGAACGAAGAGAGTTTCTTCGATATAATGCATATGACACGGAAGTTGCAACAATAATCTGTTTAATATTCAAAAAAAAAAATCTTAAGGATTATCGTTTCTGAAATACAGGGTTGGACTTCGAGGGAGCATTGTATGTAATGTTACCATTGCTTCTATCTATAATTAATTACTCTTTGTGGTCTGAATCTTACACTTAAAGTCTCATAGAGTGACTTGCCCTTACTTAAAATGTAAACAAAACCACATGGTTATTAATCCACTCAAATTTTCTTGATTCTTGCTAACCACAGTGTAAGTAACATTTAGAAAATACTTCATAAACACTCCTTCAACGCTTTAGATATGAATCTATCAGTTTTAACAATTTCATATTCATTCATTATGTTTAAAATAATGATTATAATATAATATAATATTTTCTACGGAAGCCCATTAAGGTCATGTCAAAATTGTATTCACTGTCTTATCTTATTTTCTCATCTTTCTGTTTCTTATGATTCCTTTTTTGTCCTTTTAGCTTTTTACCACACACACACGTTACACAAATACTTACAATCGACATTTTACAAAACAACCTTCATCTCTGTGTTATGGTTTATGCTACCTGTTAGAGTCCATTGCATGGGTGAAACAGAATATTGTATTGTTCCTACTTGTGTCGGACCTCTCGACAGACTTTTTCGCAGTAGTAAATACATACTCTGGTCTAAAAACAAATTAAATAGTACCACTGAAACCTAATATAATTTCTAAAATAAACTTAATTGAGATGAGTTTAATATCGTAGTTATATTTCAGACATATTGTAAGGCCATTGGTGGGTATTTATCTGTAGTTGATGGTGATGTTGAAAGAAATTATTTGAAAAGTTACATAAATAACAAATATGGTAAGTTATCGAGACCAATAAACATTTGTAGAATGCTGGATTTATGGTTTCATTATGATTTGTGAATTTTAACGGACCAAAACGAACTTCTTAAACGAATATATTATTGAAGAGTCTGTGCGTGTGTCATATTTACAAATAAATCGTATGGCGAAGCGTGTTGATTTGTCGATTTGAAAATCTCGTGAAATGATATTTATTTCCCCAGTCTTTATATAATTGTAACCCGGTACAAATAATAGTCGATGTTCGAATTAACAGAAAGAGTACAAGAACAATTAACCAAAACATCGTATTCAAAATACTGACACAATATACGTTTGAATAGCTGAAGCTACCTACATAACTTTAATCATCAGAAAATTAAAATTATTTGGAACCGTCCTGCCTTGCCCCGATCACGAACTCCAGCACTTCTGTTATATTTACAGGAGCCCTATATAATTACTATTGGATTGGTGGCCATAACTACATCGATGGTTCCTGGAGTTGGAGAACTAGACCAATTGACAATCTGAAATGGAATCCTGGAGATCCTACCGGAAGAGTTGGTGAAAGATGTTTAATGATGGTACAGAATACTGACTATCTTTTCTCAGATTTTGAATGTGATGCCAAAAACGCCTTCGTTTGCGAAGCTAGGTAAGACTTTTGTCATAGAGTAACAAAATCCCTTTAAATCTGGAAAACTCACAAAAACGAAGTCATTTTTGAAAAAAAACGCTTAAACAATTTATTAAGCGTATTACTTAGTAGATAATTACTTAGTTTTTCAAAAGCATGACATTCAATGAGCGACCTAATCCAAATGTAAATTTTTGACATATTTTATGATTTCAATACGAAGAGGCATTGGAGATGTCCACATTACCCTTGTGGAGTATTGACTTTACCTCTTGAAAGTCAAGGTGTATATAAAACTAATTAATTTATGTGTAACATATTTCTATATGTTCTTTCATTTCAGACCCAATTAAGATATGGACTGTATCTAATGGTAGAGACTAAAAAAATTTGTGTTACACTATCATACACTATCAATAAAAATAACACTATTAACAGAATTGTTGATTATGAAATGTATCCTATCTGTTTGCGAAAAGTGTTCTGAAAAAAGGGATATCTGAGTCCTACTAATATTACAGTTTACAGACATGGTATTGGATGTTCGAGGATATTTTGTGGGTTGGAAATTGCAAAGATTTCTTACTTTTTCATTTGTCATCTCATACAAATCCAAACCAAAATTTAAGTAATCAGTCATGAACAATCTGTAGCCACCCATAACCAGGGACTGACTGATGAGCCACCTAAATGCCGAACTGATCGTTTCTTCCCCGACATATAACTGTATACTCAATTAGGCTATCCATGAATTCGATGAAACACAAAGAAAAAACGTTTCTCATTTAGTAACTGATTCCGTTGTGCTCTCGGACGCATTCAGTGGTTTGGTCCTCCTGACCCAGTAACAATCACTGGCTAAAGACTGCATCTCATGTTTTTTCCTTGTACATTCAGAGGCAGGAATTAATTTCTTTATACTCATGGGTCATAGCCCAATCTGTAAAAAAATGAATTTTTCCAGTACAAAAATCGTGTTCTAAAAGATTACGTTCTATATACAATGTATTATTATAACTAAAGAAATGACAGAAGTAAAAAAAGTAGCTTTATTTTTGCATTAATTAAAATGATTAGGACGCTCTGAAAATAAAAAAAAGAGATATTTTAGCATAATTTACATCGATAATACAAACAGGACTAAAAATATAAAAATGGGACATGTATCTGTTTTCATTACGAATATAAATGCTGCTGGATTGTCCTTGAAACAAGGATACCAAAATGAACATCCCTCAATTAATAAATTAGAATGATTGTACCATATTAGCATATCTCAGATTTCTTGGAAGAATCCGAACGATCAAAGTTTTCTGACATCCTACCGATTTTAAGAAAGAAAACTTACTCTTTTTCACATACATATGGAAATTTATTTGAATTGTGTGAGCTGTTTTCTTCACAGGAATTATCAGCATATTTTCCAAACTCAGTAGCTACCATCATCAGGCAATGTTCATAAGACTGTCCAGTAGGTTCACCGGGAGCCCAGTTTAAGTTTACAACTGTAAGGTTATTCATCCAAACCCAAGAACCATCTATGTAATTGACTCCACCAATCCAGTAATATTTATGTGTGGGACCTGGAATTACCAAATCGGTCAAAACTGATTGGATTTTGAAAGATCGTTCGGACCTCTCGACAGACTTTTTTCGCAGTAGTAAATACATACTCTGGTCTAAAAACAAATTAAATAGTACCACTGAAACCTAATATAATTTCTAAAATAAACTTAATTGAGATGAGTTTAATATCGTAGTTATATTTCAGACATATTGTAAGGCCATTGGTGGGTATTTATCTGTAGTTGATGGTGATGTTGAAAGAAATTATTTGAAAAGTTACATAAATAACAAATATGGTAAGTTATCGAGACCAATAAACATTTGTAGAATGCTGGATTTATGGTTTCATTATGATTTGTGAATTTTAACGGACCAAAACGAACTTCTTAAACGAATATATTATTGAAGAGTCTGTGCGTGTGTCATATTTACAAATAAATCGTATGGCGAAGCGTGTTGATTTGTCGATTTGAAAATCTCGTGAAATGATATTTATTTCCCCAGTCTTTATATAATTGTAACCCGGTACAAATAATAGTCGATGTTCGAATTAACAGAAAGAGTACAAGAACAATTAACCAAAACATCGTATTCAAAATACTGACACAATATACGTTTGAATAGCTGAAGCTACCTACATAACTTTAATCATCAGAAAATTAAAATTATTTGGAACCGTCCTGCCTTGCCCCGATCACGAACTCCAGCACTTCTGTTATATTTACAGGAGCCCTATATAATTACTATTGGATTGGTGGCCATAACTACATCGATGGTTCCTGGAGTTGGAGAACTAGACCAATTGACAATCTGAAATGGAATCCTGGAGATCCTACCGGAAGAGTTGGTGAAAGATGTTTAATGATGGTACAGAATACTGACTATCTTTTCTCAGATTTTGAATGTGATGCCAAAAACGCCTTCGTTTGCGAAGCTAGGTAAGACTTTTGTCATAGAGTAACAAAATCCCTTTAAATCTGGAAAACTCACAAAAACGAAGTCATTTTTGAAAAAAAACGCTTAAACAATTTATTAAGCGTATTACTTAGTAGATAATTACTTAGTTTTTCAAAAGCATGACATTCAATGAGCGACCTAATCCAAATGTAAATTTTTGACATATTTTATGATTTCAATACGAAGAGGCATTGGAGATGTCCACATTACCCTTGTGGAGTATTGACTTTACCTCTTGAAAGTCAAGGTGTATATAAAACTAATTAATTTATGTGTAACATATTTCTATATGTTCTTTCATTTCAGACCCAATTAAGATATGGACTGTATCTAATGGTAGAGACTAAAAAAATTTGTGTTACACTATCATACACTATCAATAAAAATAACACTATTAACAGAATTGTTGATTATGAAATGTATCCTATCTGTTTGCGAAAAGTGTTCTGAAAAAAGGGATATCTGAGTCCTACTAATATTACAGTTTACAGACATGGTATTGGATGTTCGAGGATATTTTGTGGGTTGGAAATTGCAAAGATTTCTTACTTTTTCATTTGTCATCTCATACAAATCCAAACCAAAATTTAAGTAATCAGTCATGAACAATCTGTAGCCACCCATAACCAGGGACTGACTGATGAGCCACCTAAATGCCGAACTGATCGTTTCTTCCCCGACATATAACTGTATACTCAATTAGGCTATCCATGAATTCGATGAAACACAAAGAAAAAATGTTTCTCATTAAGTAACTGATTCCGTTGTGCTCTCGGACGCATTCAGTGGTTTGGTCCTCCTGACCCAGTAACAATCACTGGCTAAAGACTGCATCTCATGTTTTTTCCTTGTACATTCAGAGGCAGGAATTAATTTCTTTATACTCATGGGTCATAGCCCAATCTGTAAAAAAATGAATTTTTCCAATACAAAAATCGTGTTCTAAAAGATTACGTTCTATATACAATGTATTATTATAACTAAAGAAATGACAGAAGTAAAAAAAGTAGCTTTATTTTTGCATTAATTAAAATGATTAGGACGCTCTGAAAATAAAAAAAAGAGATATTTTAGCATAATTTACATCGATAATACAAACAGGACTAAAAATATAAAAATGGGACATGTATCTGTTTTCATTACGAATATAAATGCTGCTGGATTGTCCTTGAAACAAGGATACCAAAATGAACATCCCTCAATTAATAAATTAGAATGATTGTACCATATTAGCATATCTCAGATTTCTTGGAAGAATCCGAACGATCAAAGTTTTCTGACATCCTACCGATTTTAAGAAAGAAAACTTACTCTTTTTCACATACATATGGAAATTTATTTGAATTGTGTGAGCTGTTTTCTTCACAGGAATTATCAGCATATTTTCCAAACTCAGTAGCTACCATCATCAGGCAATGTTCATAAGACTGTCCAGTAGGTTCACCGGGAGCCCAGTTTAAGTTTACAGCTGTAAGGTTATTCATCCAAACCCAAGAACCATCTATGTAATTGACTCCACCAATCCAGTAATATTTATGTGTGGGACCTGGAATTACCAAATCGGTCAAAACTGATTGGATTTTGAAAGATCGTTCACCATGTCACGAATTGCAATCAAACAGTTTCAACCCGGGGGTAATGAGACGCTTTGTAACCATTTGTAAAACTTGTTTAAAATCACGAAGGTAGATTTATAGAGGGAACAGGAAACAATGGATTAGGGAACAATTGATTCTAGAAGGGATAATGGATGCAAAAAGTTGTAAACTTCAAACGGCGAAATTGCAACCGAAGAGATTTGAAAACTCTTCCCTCTATTTCGAAAATGACATACCGAATCTGTTTTGAACATAATTGTGAACGTATGTCCTTTCTGCTTCTGTTTCAAAAGTTACAAGATGTCCATCAGCACCATCACAATACGCCTGAAATTTACACAACAGCAAAACTGACAATAAGACCTTATCAATCGGTTGTTCTCATATACAGTTAACATTTATCCTTGACAGTCAATAAATAGAATCCTACATGTTATTTATTAACTTGCATAGCACTCTTCTCGTAAAGAAAACAGATTAAGTATCATAAGCTGGTTTCAGGACATTACATGACATCACATACATCAATGCAATGGTCAACATTTTGTCCATTTACTGAACAAGCTTACCTGTGCGTGAGGCCATGTTGCCATAGGATTTGTCACTACAGCGTAACATGACTTATCATGGCGTACAAACCCATTCGGACATGATTGACCATCTGAAATAATTAGGATTTGGAAAAAAGTTTATAAGCTGAACGTAACAGACATTCTGGTTAGTATTCCTTCGCTCTGTTTAATTTAAGAAACTTTCTAATCTGGAACACCATTAATGTTTTGGTTCAGCATGGACTACCTTTTTCACACAATCATAAGGTTGACATTACAATTGACTATCGAACATTACATTATCAATTTAATATTTAGTACTATTATACAAAATTCGTAGCAAATAATGCACAAGTACTTACATACTGCAGAAGATATAAATATCAAAGATAAAACCAGTTGTAACATTTTGACTATTATTGCCCTCCCAAAAAAATCCGAGAAAGGTGAACAAACAGGTGGTACTACGAGATTATATTTCATCAAGATAACGCTATCATTCCTTCTTAGATTGATATGCCCTCCTTATTTTCAATAGGTTATTTAGTACGTAACACTTGACCATGGACAGGTTCTTTCATTTCCATGACATTGCGAAATATTTTTGATTTCGGGGAAGGGATCAGGGATTGATTCTCCCAGATGTACAGGCCTAGGGTGGAACAAATATTTTATTGAGAAATCGGGATATAGGATCTAGACTGTTGGATGGTTTTCTTCTTTTCTGATATGAAGTAAGAAAAACAAATGATAACTCGCACAATGTTAAGTTTTCTATGAACAATATTGTCATTTTAAGTTCTGCTTTTTCTGCTTATAGACACGGGAGAATTTCTCTTAAAGCCCAGGTTCTCAATTTTGTTTTGCCAATCACCACATAGCGAATTTCCAATCGAGCCATTCACCCCTCGAGACTTGAGTACATAATATATTATACGTGACGTATTATAATATTATGTGAGAAGATACCATTTATCTTTACGCATAATAAATTCTCAACAAAACCACAACTCCGGAAATGCAAATGCTGGAATTCTGCCCTCTGCACAGTGAGGTCACTTGAGAAACCTTAACTCGAGCGTGTCCATCCCCCCCCCCCCCTGGACCCGGGCCATTCCCTTGAGAACCGTGGTCTTCAAGACTCTTATAATGAGCATGAAATATCTTGCTTGCTTTATTGCTGGTTGTATTGAATGTTTATGCCTAGATTGACGGAACTTGGTAGTTTCATATTCAGGCAAGTCGATTTCTATGCGCTCAATTGTGAATAGTCGTGAAGATTGAAATGATTAGACTTGTCTTTTATTAATTTAATATCTGATCTGTGAGTATTTTTTAAACTAGGCATATTAAGTCCTTATTTGTCAGTGGACTTACATGGTGTCAAAATTTACGATAGGTTCCATTTATAATCAAATAAAAGTAATACTCCATGAAATAATGATAATATTCTATACAAGAAAGTCATTTTTAAGCGCGCTTAGAAGTTTAGTCGACAAATCCTCTTATATCGTTAAATGCAACTGATGAATATGATATTCTAAACTAGCCTGGCCATGTTGGTGTGTATTTGTAGCAAATCAACATACATACCATACATGTATATACCACTTAAAAATTGCAACAATTAATACGTTTAAGCAAAATGTGAACCCCAGATTTCTGATCGGCAGTCATCTTTATAACTGGTCGCCATCTCGGAATATTCAATTCACCCAATGGGCAGATTTAATAAGAATTACTTAAGAACAATCAGTGCGGATTTTATCATTATTTGCGCGAGGAAATCTCTCCAAGATTGAGAGTTGATCTAGTATAGTCAAAATCGTAGATGAAAGGGGTATCTACTAATCCTTCATTTATAACAGAGTCCATGAGTGCAATACATCGGGTTTAGAAAAACAAATTCATTTTATGATATGTGATTTATTGAAGACGTTTAGGCACTAGGATGACAATATCTTCTTTTTTCATGACAATTTACACAATTTTACTAGAAAACATGGTTATAAGATCATAAATAATATTTATATAGAAATGATGATTTTTCCTGAAAAAAATTATAAAATTGATGAATTTTATATAACTGAAAGGTGAGATGATGTAAATATTTAAAAAAAAGTAAATAAATGAACCAAATACAAATATATATAGCTGTCTTTAGGTGGTTTGTAAGTTTTGTTAAAATAATATTATATATGTAAGTATTTGATTATTTAAGCCTGTACTACTAGATCTATATATGCTCTTCATGATGTTTGAACATAACATTAAAGGTCTATAAGTGTGAACAAATAGCCCAAAAATTAGCATATAGGCTTACCATTAATCAGTTAAGTTTAAACTCTTATAAGCATAAGGTTTTCATCATATCTGTAAAATTTTTGATTGCCTAAAATCTTGTTAAAGAACATATAAACACTCATTTGATAATTGCTAATATTGATTACTATAGTGGAAGTCTCAAAATAAACAGACAGACAATGTCAAAATATACAATATTTATAGGCTTATACAATTCTTATATGAAAATGAGCAAAGAAAAAGGGACTTATATTATTAACAGATACAAAACCTGAAGATGTTTTCCTTTGTAACTGTCATTTAGGTTGAAAATCAAACTCAAAGGAAGATGCTTGAAATTGATGCTTGTGTTGAATGATTCCTGATGTTCTTAAAGAGTACATATTGTCTTTTTGAACATTAAATTACAAGAAATCAAAAAGAATCAAACCTAATGGCCCTATAAAGTTCTAAATTTTCTTTCAAAATATATTGATAAAAATTGCTCATCAATAAGAAAAATTGTCTTCAATTTCACAATTTCATATGAAAATTTTGTACATGACATTATAATTTTCATATTATAATATTGTATGTGAAAATAATTTATACACTACACATAGACTTCAGTTTATATATTTACAAAGGAAGGGAAGGGTGGGGTGGGGTAAACAGAATATACTTAATTATACCAATGCTATGTGTATAGTGATATATATGTTTTTCATTTCTGAACATAGAGGATTATACAATTATTGTATAAGTTCCAAATATACCTTAGAATGCTCTGAGGTTAAAAATTCATTTACATCTAGCAAACACACGGAATAACATAGTTGCAAATGTAAATATGCACAATAAAGGCTTAAAAATCTACAGCTCCAAATTCCTTAAAACAGAATAATTACAATTCCAGGCTAAAAAGTTAAAATCAAAATTCAAAAGCAATTAAAGAATATTAAAATTTCAAACAGTATTGCTTCATATCTTTATCATTAAGTAAAGCAAAAAAAAAATCGAAATTCAAAAACTGTAAGTAGATGAAATCAGCCCTTATTGCACGTTGAGTGAAATACCACATAAATATTAAAAGAATGAGTTAAATGAAGTTAGAAAATATGATTTTGTTCATTTTAAATGGATTACAATATAAATTAATAAATAACATAAAAACTGGTGACAGACAATATAAGAATATGAATGCTTGATGTCTTTACTACTTAAACTTTTGAAATAGATTTTGAAGAAGTATTGAGGACAATTATAGCATCAGATTGCACCAATTCTATGGTTACTATAATTCCACTAAAACTAAGTGCTTGATCACATCACTTATCATTACTGCCTTTATTCATTCAAGCATATTTTGAGATTACTAATTGAGATTGTCAAGCAATTAGTTTTTGTGGAATTGCAGGAACCATAGAATCTAATTGAAAATTGGAACGATGCAAATTGAAGCCTTCAGTGTCCCAAATTTTCATACAAATTTCAGAAAGTCCTTTAAAATCCCTTTTAGATACTCCTAAGGCATAAGGCAAATTCATTTATTATTGTGGGCACCAATTTCAGAAAGCTTGTCAAATATTTGATTTGATATTTCTGATGGTTTTATTATGGTTTTCACAATGATGAGCTAGTCACCTGGGTATTGGTTTATGAGCTAGTCACCTGGGTATTGGTTGATGAGCTAGTCACCTGGGTATTGGTTGATGAGCTAGTCACCTGGGTATTGCAGAGTTAACAAAGCCAATAGTATATAATGTTAAATTGGGTAAAAGGACTACAGGCACTTGTTTAAAATCTTTCTCTCCTTTGCTATCAGTTGCAATAACTATTGTTCAATGCCAATAAGTAGGTTTAATTAGAGCATTAAGTCACCAAAATTTTTAACAAAACATAAAGAAACATTACATATAAAATATGAAGATTTGTTGCAAATATTTAATGTTATAGTGTTAACGAAGCTGAATTAATCAATGGCTGAAGAGAAAAGTTTTGATTTTTGGAAGACTAGATCAGTATTTTTACAATTGCATCCCTTATAATATAAAAGAATAAAAATGCACTAACAGAACATCTGAGCGATTTTTATAATCAAGATTTAATTTGATTTGATTGTCAAATGGACAATATTTTTAGTTCCCTCAAAGTTCGAAAGGTTTCGTAATTTCTAAATTGTATTTTTCAGCTAAAACAAGGAAGTAGATATTGCAAAATTTTATATATTTATATATATATGTACATGTATACACATATAAATGTCAAATATATATTGTCTTTTGCACATAAAATTGTACACACATATTTAGATACACAAGTTTTGTTCACATAAAGCTTTTTTCAGTGTTCAGATCTCTAATCTTGCAGTCATTCAGCTGTGAACAAGTCGAATATTTCACTCCAAAAAATTGAAAACAAAGGTTTAAAGCACCAGTTTATTGAGAATTTAATTATATCCTTATTTTGGCTTGATGTTAAGACTTTTGTCTATAAATGTACTTAAAATGCACTTTATCTTTAAGTTTCATCCCTTTTTGTGTCAACATCACAAAATCAGTGATCCATATAAGATCAATTCTATGAAAACATTGGTTTTTCATGATGCTTAGTCTTTGAGAACATCATGTTCACACAATTGTGTTCATAAGACACCCTATAGCACATTTTACTTCATTAGTAACACTACATAACACATATTGTCCTTTGTCCTGGCTAGCACTCAAATTCTTGTTGTGTTATAGCGTTTAAGTCTTTCATTAAGCCTTCAAGATTTGCCATTTCTGCAGTCAGTTCTTCTGTGGATAAGGATTTCTGTCAAAAAAAAATAGATTTAAAACAAATGTCAATATATAAAAATACAGAGACTGTATGATGAAAATACTTTTGAGAAATTTAAGAAATTTGAGTCGAAAATCAATTTGTTTCTAGTTTGTTTGTGAAGTACCCATGTCTAAATCCAGTTGTCTTGGTGATGAATTTTAGGTCCGTGGCAACATAAAATATTCAATTACATTTTTATACGCATAAATTTACACCTATATATTGTATTATAAAGATTCCTGAAAGTGATCTTCTTGTATTGATGGAGTTTTACATCCTATTCTGCTACACCTTATGGGCTAATGAAGACAGACATATATGGGCTGAATTTGAAACAGGACCATGTCCTTGTGTATTGGGCCTAATTCTGACCCATGTAAAATAAAGAGTTTATTATTTTATTATAAACACAAAGCAGTAAGAAAATTTATACCTGTAATTCACTTTCTTCTTTATTTGTTTTGAGAGTAACATCAGGTGCCTTAGACATCAATGGTATTGGTGTTCGTGGTTTGATAGGACCACTAGATATAGGTGCTGTCGGTTTTTTGTATGGACTTAAATTCTGTTGAGGCTTTACTGTAAATTTAAACAGACAATATTATCAAAACTGAAATCTTAACAGAAACATCATGATAAAAAAATTCCAAAGCAAGATTGTAGTGTAATAAGCCATAATAACACAAAGTATTGCCTTTTTATCACTTATGTTCCAAAAAAGCAAAATTAAGAAGCTGTATGGTTGGGAGTTTTAGTTCCAGATACTCATGCAGGAATTAACAAGTCAAAAGAATAAATTTATTCCCAAAATTTGGTTTGATTGCATTGTCAAAAGATGCTGATATTCTGCAGAAAAAGATTGTTAAAGATAACATGCAATAAGATATTTTAAAGAGAGAAAACAGTGAAACTAAATTAGTCATCAAAGTTGATAAATCAGAAGAAGAAGACCAATTATATAAGAATAAAAACCCAGATTGACAAAGATTAGATTGGGATAAGATACCAGGGAAATAAAAAATGATTTCAATTTGTGATTAATCCAAAATCTAACTAAATAGGGGCTGCCACATAAAAAGCTTTGCAAAATATTGAAACTGAAAATTGGGGGCTGCATGCTAGAAGCAGGATGACCGTTATACCTATATGTTTTGGCGTTGGCGTACCAGGTGAGTTTTGACCTGGTGGTCCAGGGATTGAAAAACTTTTCAATGGGTGATCATGAGGTGGTCTGCCCATGATGCCTTTAGTAGGCTGATTAGGATGTCCCCCATATTGATGTTGATCATATTGCTGATGATATTGAGATGGTGATGAATCGGGTGACTGTGGGCCTAAAATCACAAGAAATATAGAATTACCTCCCTTTCTGCATCTACCAAGACAAGATATTTTATCATGATAACTATAATTCTACTACTACTACTATTAAAGGGTGGTTTGAAATGTCAATGAGAAATGCATGATTATGATATTATAGATGATCACTGACAGAAGCAGCTTGCAAGAAACAGATTTTCTCAGCAGATTTTCTGCCTCAAAAATTGAAGAGCTCTACACTATTTATGGTTAGTTTGTAAGCTATGTTATATAAGGTACATTTACATGCTTTTAATATAAAAGAATTGTTCAAGTACAGAGTACATTAGTTACTGAAAGAAGTTCATCATGCCTTCGAGATATATTTCAGTTTTCAAACAGAATATCAGCATTCAAGATATATGCATAAAACATTACTTTATAGTTGAAATATCAAGCAAATTTTTATTTTTGCAAACAATTATTTTCAAATTTAATTCAAATAAATGCAATAGATCTATTTGCTTAATGACATGCATATTGTTATATAATTGATAGAATTGGATAAATATTCAAAATTCAAAAAAATACATGCCATAGCCTATTCTATTGGTGTAGGATTCATCAAAAACATCTGAATAATGTACACAATCCTCATCAAGACAACCCAGTTTCACTGTGGACAAAAAAATGATCAATGTCATGCCATGGATGAAGAGAATGAATTATATGTTATATGGTATTGAAATTATAACCTGGGCTAAAATCATGACAAATTCTTTAGAAGCTGGACAGTCATCAAAATAACTGATCTATCTAATAAAGTTCATTTATCTTTGTCACATAAAGAATCAAAATATGGATTATGTCCCTCATTTGAAATATGAAAAAACTTTTAATTTGTACATCCATCTTCTATCTAGAAGATCTTTTTCTAATTGAATCACACCCTCACATAATAGCATATGAAATAGCCCAGATTTTTAATCGATAATATGAAAGATGTTATATGGATGAAGGGGAGGGAGAAGAAACGGCATTCCTAGTTCATGCCATGCTTCAGATTTATCAAAGGATTTAAGAGAAAAAAAATTGAAGACTGAACAGATGAGGTCTAAAAAGTGGTTTTGTCTCCTTATCAACCAATTCATATTTCATACTAAAATACTTTATACCACTCTACCATCTAGAGTCTGAACTTTTCTTAATTTTCTCATTACAGCTCATGAGCCTTTTGTACAAAACACCAAAAGTTTGTATGCAAATCACTCTTTGACATTGTTGAATATAGATAAGGCGACAGAACCTCTCAGGGGCAAAATAACTTCAATTGTGAGGACTTACTTGGTATATCTCCTGCATTAACTCTAGGAGTGGAGGAATATTGGGTATTATATTGGGTACGGGGATAAACAGGTCTCATTGGTAGTCCACCAGGACCTTCCATATGCATATGACCATTAGGCATAGCCACTGCAATAGCTGAAAGAAGAACGAGGCAATTGATAACAACTAATGCCAGAAGAAATGAAAAATTGTGCATCCTTCAAGAATCATGGTGCCTTGCAGTGTGCAATGAGGCAATGAGCAGATACCTTATTTATGAGGTTTGTTTTCCAAATCCTTTTACAGTTTCAAACTAAATCTGGAACAAAACAGCCAATAACCAATGCAAAAGTAACATCAATTTAATAAATACGAAGATAAAATATTGCACGAAATAGCTCATTTATGAAGCTTGAAAGCATAAATTTGGTAAAAATAACGGTGAGAATCCAAAAATAGCTTACGTTCACGAGTTTGTCCATCAACTGGTATCATGATAGGTTTAGGACGGATTATATTACGGGGTTGGATAGGTTGGTATCTTTCTTCACCACTAGATGGATAACCACTTTCACCTACAAGAAGACATGTTTACAACCAGTTAGAAGTCTTTTATATTGGTTGAAATTTTCTTTTAAACTTGTCTTTGTCAACAAACACTGTTCTGAGAAAGTTGCCAAAATGGAGACATACTTCCTCATTTTGATCAATTTGAGTAATTTTAACATTTAATATTCTTCCATGGTCCCTAATTTTAAAACACTCAAATTGAACTATTTTTTCTCTTCGACAAACATCACCATTGTAGAACTAAGATGTGACAAAAGTTTGATGATTCATTTCTCATTTTGTTCTATACAGAAGTCCTATGGTACACAAGGCCTTGAATTGTGCCCTACTAGAGTGTTTACAAAAATTTTCAAGAACAAAGGCAACATCCCTCATACTATTCATTTTTTGAATTTTCAAGAGTTCATCCTTGGGAGATCACAAGCACTCACACCAAGTTTCAATGCATTAAGAATTGCTCCTTCTTGAGTGTTTTACAAGCATATAAAAAACATGGGCAATAACTCATACCAAATTGTTTTCAATTTTCTGATTTTAATTGACAATAAACAATAAAAATAAAATTTTAACGTACTTGCTGACATACCGATAAAAGAATTTCTCCTTCTATCAACCTCTATACATGGCGGCAAGTCATCCAGTCTCTCTGATGACCCCCGTGAACCTCGCCGTAAGGTACTTGTAGCTACTGAAATATTGGATTCACTTCGTTGGTCAGATTTGTTCATTTTTCTCATCTCCATGGTACTGGGTTGATGTATCCACAAATCTGGTGGCTTCATGTTTTGTTGCCCGATTGGTTTAGCAGGAGACTTATATCTGAAAGAAACAAACAACAAAAATGAAAATGTGATAAAATCTGACAATTCGTCTGTCAAGTCTCTTCCTTTGCTTTCTCACATAAAACGAGATAATATAATTCAGGATCAAAATCATAAAAACCTGAAATTTGTATATATACATTTTTTGATTCAATGAAATACTTAATGCATCACACATGCAATGGCTTTCTTCACTGTTACAGACTTTCTACATAATTTTTTGAATTCATTTGTTTCATTGGATGATGGATTCTGTTGCCATTTCTTGTAGGTTTTCTGTATTATTGGAAATGTGCAAAATCCAGAGAATTGAAGAGATATCTAAAATTTTCAAAGAATATGAAATAAGGTCCAATATCTCTGCGGTTTAAGATAAAGAACTATAGAAGGAATCAATCATGAATAGTCTAAAATTGTCTTACGTTCTGCTTTGATTGGCGCCGTCTCGTTTCCGACACAATATAACTGTGACGACTGCTATAACTATACAGAAGGTAACGCCCACTACACAAGCTATTATAATGATGATCATATTCACATTCAATCCTTCCTCATCAGTTTTGGATTCTTTCTCTGTTGGTGCAGCTGGAATCAAAACATTTATTTCAGGACATGTTTTATTTCGTACGCCACAAATTCTCACGATGTTGTATGAAATCGATTAAATTTCATGTTTATTATATATTAGGCTAGTTCAAAAAGTCAATTCTTTTCAATGTCCTGCCTTATAGTGAATTGTGGATGTTGCCATGAGCAGAAAGCAGGTAACATTTTTTTCAATTTAGAGGACACAGCTTTTGGTAGGCTAGGTGAGGCCATCTTGACTACAATGTTGAAAACTGGGCAAATATGTTGATTAAAGACATGCTGATTTTATTGAGCCAAGTGTAGTATACATAACAGTCCTTCTAACTAAGATTCCGCTATGGGTTTTGGAGCTCTTACCTGGAGTTTTATACTTGGCAATAATCGACATAGGTCCATAACCTTTACTATTTCTAGCTTGAACTTTAAAGAAATATGTAGTATCTGGTGTAAGGTCGTTGATGACCGTGGATAGTTTATCACCAACCACCCCTTCAACTACCCAATCTCGATCATCTTGTTCACGATCAGTGGAATAGAATATCAGATAACCTGAAAATATAACAATTATTGATAGAAGTTAAAAGTTAACCTCTCATGCTATCTTACATTCTTTAAATAAAATGAAAATGAAATGAATGGAGTTTTACTTCCTACTCTTCTGCACCTTATGGGCTAATGAAGACGGGCAACGCCATTCAGTGTGCAATGAGGGAAATTTTGCCAGGACAGCGGCAGTAGCCTACTCTTTTTGCCATTTCCAACTAACGAGGGATCTTTAACGTGCACAGCCTGTAGCACACGGGGCCTCGGTTTATTGTCCCATCCGAACGACTAGACGCCTTTTCCATGTCAGTCCCTCCGACCTGCATCACTGACAAGGGGAAACCGGGCTGAAAAATTCCGAAAGTTTATCTCGACCTTTGCCGGGATTGAACCCTGGACCTTCAGGTTAGCAACAAGCGTCTAACCCACTGAGCCACCGCGGCTCCTACATTCTTTAAAGAGCAACTCCTAAAGATAACTGGCTATGGCATCCTTGGCTGGAGATTTATAGCTATGCCATCATACTGCCTGGCAGGTATTAACTTAACAGAAAGAGCTCTATCATGACACTAATCTAACCGCTTTTATTACCACTGGATATGTGGTGAGCGTCACTTGCAATAAAATATCTTAGAAACACCTTCCATCCTACATCTTGTAATTTATCTCAAAACCACTACCGAACATCCCCAGAGCTAACCCAGTTCATCTAAGAACTATCTGAATTAAACATACCTGTAATAAGACCATTTGGTCTAGCAGGTGGTTGCCAGTTTAGGGTAACAGCTAAGTCATTATCTTCAACAGGAACAGTGGTCAAATCACGTGGTTCTGAATCAGGTGCTGCCTGTTGAGTGATGTTAAAGATACTCATACTCAATCTGCTCTGACGATTTCTTTTCGTCACTTTGACTGCAAATTCATAATTGGTGTAAGGTCGAAGGTTATCAATATGAGCATTTAAATCAGTAGAATTAACATATCTGTGACGTCTGTTGTTGCCTTGTACAGGTGTATAACGAACTGTATAATAACGACTGTCTGTTATCTTCTGACTTCTACCCAGAGAGTTATCTGCCCATGTTAGTACTATGGTGCTTGAAGACAATACAATGGCTTTCAGTCCAATAGGTGGCATCATAGGTGTTGTAGGTTCAGTAGCTAAAACAATAGACAATATTTATATTTTGGATCTCAAAGCTGCAGCTAGATTTATGAAATACCACAAAGGGAAAAGAGGTGCAAATCAGTCAACAGCATTGGCATTTGGTCATACATTAAAACAAAATATTCTGAAACAAACTTTCAAATCCCAGACCACAATTTATTTTCATCACTGCAGTCCAACTAAATTGAGGGTTGACAAGAGATTGTTAAAAGACTAAGATTAGGTTAATAAAATATAGAAAAAAAACTTATGACTTGAAATACTTACTTATTTTTTCACTAGTAAGTACCGTTTCATATCTAATAGGTCCTGGTCCTATTTTATTGAAAGCTAAAATACTGATGACATATTGGGACGTGGGCTCTGAAAAAAGACATTGTTATCATCATCATTTTTATTACATCATCTGATGCCCATCAAACTAAATTACTGTCTCAAAAGCCGAGACTACTTTTAAGATCTGTTAACTGTTGGAAGTTCAAAAATCAGCACACAATATGGCATTGCTTTCTTGAATAATGCAAAAAGACACAGAAAGTAAGACATTAATCTGAATAGTGCTCGATGGGAGAATTCTAAGGAGGATCTATTCCGATTCTACCTTCAATTAAATGGTATGAAGGCAGAATGATGTGTCACATTCAAACTTTTCCAATCTATTTACTTTCCTCCATTTTGAATCCTGTCTTCACCTACTGTATTTTAAGGACACATAGAACACATTCGAAACTCTTTTCCAAATTATTCTATTCAACATTTGGTTGATTCCATGATTTCCGAAAGATCACACCAATCGAGCAGCACATTGTTCAATGTTGCAATCACAGCATTTTAAGATTTGATTGTTCAAAGTATATTCCACTGTTAACATACCTAATCCTTCAATGGTATAATCATGTGTATTGGCATCCAACATGACCTTTTCATCATCAGCTACACCTTTACCATAACCTAGTTCATAACCACGAACCAGAACCTTCGAGTGAGGTGGTGGTGGTGCCCACGTAACTATTATGGAGTTAGATTTTGGTTTAGCTTGAAGTCGGGCTGGTTTAGGAGGTACTTTGGTTTCTGCAAATTCAAAAGGTACATTTTTAAAGGAAATACACTTAATGACAACAGGTCTCTGATTCATCTTTAGGACTACAGTGTTAGACCCAGCTGTAACTGGGTACAGATGCCAAGATCAATGCCAAGAACCAGCTAGTATCCTTAACTGTTGTTGTTATCCTTGTAAAATATATTCGTTTCTTTCTTTCTTAATCATTAACTTTAAGTTAATTCAGATGTTCCACACGTGATTTTAATTTGACTAATGAAAATATTTGGATCAAGGAAGACACATATCATTATAAGTTAGTTTAAAATACACAAGGAACAAACAGAATTCTTACCATCTAGATCATCTCTATAAGTCGTAGCAGCTTGCCAAGGTGTAGCTGGTCCTGAACCATTCACTGTTAATGCTGAAATACGAACTAGGTACTCTGTCCCCTTCTGTAGTTCTGAAATGAGACATACCAAGTACTTACAATTTTTCTTTTGGTTAGGTTAAGGTCAAATTTAAACTGTTTAAGATACAAATACATAAACCAAATACTATCAATCCAAAAAGAAAACCTTAAATCCATTTTTATCAATTTTATCAATCATACTTGAGTAAATATTTCATAATAAAAGCCATTTTTAATTTTCATTTCATACTTGCATAAAAATACTTTATGAAATTTAGACTTTTCAAGTCTAGATTTCATAAAGTATTTTAACAAACTTTTCCATTTTTTAATAACACACCCAAACTTAGAGATAAGACTAAGCCTACCAGTTAAAGCATAGTTATTTCTGTTGCCATCAGTTAGGACTGGCTCCCCTCTTCTAGCACCCTTCTTTTTATATCTAATCTTGTAGCCAGTAATCTGACCGTTCTGAGCATCTTTAGCCGGAGGTTCCCAGCGAACAATAATTCTCTGAAGAGAAAAAGTCAGGATTCATTTAAGAAAAATGTATCTTAAATAGAAGATTCACTGATGAGCTTTGCAATGGCAGATACAGAAAAAACATGATTTGCTAAAAAACATAACAAAATGACAAATCCTTTGATCTAGAAATGCAACATCTCATCAAGTAAAAGATTTAAGCTGGTTCAAGACAAATCTTTAATTCAAAGAATGATAGGATTTTCAGCAAGAAAGCTGAATTCCTGTTATCAAGAACTTTCCAAGCAGTATTTGTATTTAAGAGTACAATTGCAGAAGCCACACCAGTGTGTAAATTAATATTTAAACTATGTAAGCTTAATTTCAACGGTACCAAGATGTGTATTGGTATCTTTGTTCACAAAGTCTACTATCATGTTCATCATGAGGGTTAGCTCCCTTCAATTACATTTAAATTTTAGCATAAAAACCATTTTGCTGAACTTACTGTTGCACTGGAAACTTCTAAAGTGAAATTCTGAGGAACATCACTGGGGCGATCAGAGAAGGTTCTGGCGACTTGTTCTGTTGTACTGGCACCAGGTCCGTTCTCATTGTGGGTGACCACTCGAAAACTGTACTCTGTGTACTTCTTCAGGCCTTCGAGTGTGTAGCCAGTTCCCTGGACATTGACTTCTTTATCACCTTCTTCAGAAGTACCAACTTCATAATAGATTAGTACATATTTGGTGATGCGTCCTTTAGAATCAATGGGAGCATCCCAACTAACTTTGATAGAAGTAGGAGAAATAGGTATAGCTTCTAAACTCACTGGAGGTGTTGGCACCAATGCTGAAATCATCACATGTTTTTTTGAGTTTCAAGGAGATAGAAGCATAAGCATATAAAAGGGTTCATGTGTTTTGTTCTGCTGAAGAATGCTTTGTACATGTTTAAAACAAATCCCAATATTAGAAATACTCTTTCAGACAATATGAAACTCAATTTTATTATTCAAATGACTTTTTTTAAGACTCAGAGCTGTTAAAGGCAAATTTTATTTTTGTAATATGTATTTCAATCTTTAAGGATAATGTTACAAAGAGGTTGAAAAGGATGTTTTTTAACAGTTCTTTCTTTTTATTGTTTCTATTTAGGGGCAGTATTATTAGATGGTTTTCAGTTTCATGTATCCATATAAATATATGCCTACCTTCTTGATCTGTTTTGACATTAAGGGTAGCATCATTATAGCTAGGACCATATCTATTGAATGCTCGAACACGAAATTCATATTGTGTATATGGTTTTAAATGTTGAATATTAGCTTCTGTAGTGGTGGTGTTAGTTACTCGCTCTCTGTGGGGTAAAATGGCAAATATTTTCAATATGATTTAATCATGGTAAAAGATATACAATTTTCGTTGTGTTTGCAACATTGTATTTCATTTGTAAACATTCTTATGGTATGATTAAAATATTCTAAACTGCCAAAATAGACCCTTCCACAATTTTTGGCATTTTCTACTTGCTTCTTACATTCCTTTCATTATATCAACACATTTTGATTCCATTTTCGTTGATGTATTAGTGTAGCTCTGTTAGCAAAAAACACTACTGTAAGGCTACAAATTATTGTGAGATAGAAATTAATGCGTTAAATGCGACCTATCCGCGATCGCATTAATTTGTATCCGCATTTTTAAATATATATTTCAAAGTGAGTTTTGTCCCGGGCGGGATTAAGTAATTAGGTAATTATCTCTAAATTTGAAGCTGATTAGTAATCAATGACGTTATAAAAACAAAATATTTTTGTTAATTGATACGATTAGAGGTGAATACAGCACCAGCTGTCAGTCTTCCTGGAAGCCATTTTCTTTTTTATGATATTAAAAAATGCGACACCTATCGCAGATCGCATTAATTTGTAGGCTACTCGCATTTTAGTCTCTATACCCCATGTCGCATTAATTTGTTAATGCATTAATTTCTAGCCTTACAGTATTTGTGTCATATTTAGTTTTTTGACATGAAAGGTACATATGTTATACAAGCTACCCCAGGTATCAACCCACCTTTCTGAGCCCTTCTCTCTCCAGAATACAGAGTAAGCTATAATATCTGATGGTCCTTTTCTTTCAGGAACTTTCCAGGATAATGTTACAAATCTAGTGGATACCAGTACAGCTCGCAACTTGGTGGGTGCAGACGGCAGATTCTTGGTATCCGAATACAAGGCTCCTGTATGGAATTGGTGGGGAAACTGAGGGGGTGTTGTGGGGAGAGGGACATCTAAGGGTTTAAAAGAAATGAAAAACATATAGCAAGCAAAAAATAAAGCACTACGTTGAGATTGTGTCTGTTCAGAAACGAAAAAACTTGCGATTTTAAATTCACTGCATAAATCGATATAAATTTTTAGAATAAAAATTCAATTTAAAAGATAAGAAGTTCTAAAATATTTTGATAATGTCATATTGATTTTGTTTCAAATAATTTTCTTCTGAACAGAGACAGCCTCATAAAAAACAAAAATGGGTTTTAAAATTACTAAGCATAAAAATGAAACACTTTTTAGTGTTAACTAAAAGACTGAAATAAGAGTTTTAAACATTAAACTTGAAAAATTAACTCAAATCCAGGTGTCAATAAACCACAAAAAGTCACCAAGAAAAACCACTTCACAATAAAAGGTGGGGTTTGTACACATGAACTACACAATCTTGGTGTTCACAGTAAAGACATAGTACCATACCAGTACCGATATACTAAACACAGTATGAAGTGAACAGTGAACTAATGTTGATGTGAAACATAAAATGAAATAAGAATCTACTTTTTTCACTAAAATGAAACCATTACATTTTCTTCAGAAAAAGCAAACTTAAGCAGAACTTTGCTTGTATCTGAAGTGAATCGCTTTGGCTTTAATTTTGGAAAAAAATCATATGAATAAGAAATACTGCATCTTGGATAGTCATTTTGTGAAAAATTAGAAGTGAAACAAGTTTCTAGTAAAACATTTTTAAAGTGAAATATTTATAGTGAAACATTTTTATAGTGAAAAAAATATGCTTTTCATTATTTTATTATATTTTGGACTTTTTGATAACAAACTTCTAAAGCCAAAGTGTAGGTTAAAAAATGAATAGAACAATTTTAAATGGTTGCGTCAGATGTAAGTTTAATTTGATTAGCCAATGTAAGCTGTCTAAGTAGAATTGAAATGACAGATACATGGTGAATATAAACGTAGTTCTCAGTGCACCAGACGATTACAAGACAAATGGCGTATTTCTTATCATAATATAAACATAATAACCATGTTTTCTAATTTTCTAGATTTTAAACTAATGTGCTGCACTAAAATACTTCTAGAATTTTCGAATTGAAATGTTTTTTATGAAAAATTTCATAAATATTTGATGTTTTTTCAAAAATTAAAATAAAATTATTTCATAAATTATTTATTTTCCCAAAATATGAATATTTGATCATTTTTTCGTTTGAAGAAATAAATACATGATAATGAATATTTGTTAAAATGAAACAATTATTTCTGTTGGTACATTATTCAGAAAAGTGTAGTAAAAATTCTATAAGCATGCGGAAATGGAAAGAACCGACCATAGAACAAAATGGGGGGTTAACGAGGGTAGGATAAACTTAAACCCAAATATCACAAAATACTCCAAATAAAGAGAACTGAATAAGGGGTTAATAAGATGTTCCCTCTTTTATTTTTGGGGCAAATTTTGGAATTTCATAAAATCAAAATACACAGTTGAAATTTTAAAATATTTAAAAAAAATTACTTATTGTTCTCTTGTATCAAAATTTAGAATATTGCAATTTTTTGTTCTTTAAATCATTTATATAAAGAAAAAAAATAAAAGCAGCTTATTTCAGCTTAATCAAGTATTGAATATAAAAGAACAAAAACCCACATACCTTGCTGCAGTATGATCAATTGTGAACTAGCTTGAACATAGCCTAATTCATTTGACCCAAAACACTGGTAGATTCCATTATCTTCTTCCATCAAGCCTAGGATCTTTAAATTTTTCTCATCCACTATTTGAAAATAGTCAGATGGATTGATGGGTTGACCATTTTTCATCCAGGATATCATTGGTTTAGGGACACCATAAATATCGCATTTTAATTTGACATCTGAGTTTGTATGAGCAAATACATTACTTGGTTTACTGATAAATTGAGGTGGTACTGAAAATATAAAGAGGACCTTATAGGTTCATTTCTCATAAATATTTTCTTTTTCTTTCTTTTCATATGTTGCTGTTGTTTAA
Source organism: Nipponacmea schrenckii (assembly GCA_030562195.1). Taxonomy (NCBI): domain Eukaryota; kingdom Metazoa; phylum Mollusca; class Gastropoda; family Lottiidae; genus Nipponacmea; species Nipponacmea schrenckii. The sequence goes on along the minus strand of JAUJPP010000007.1, from coordinate 23,766,761 downwards.
AAGCAATCCTGCCATACTTGTGACTAAACCTAACATTGCATATTCAATCAGAAATTTTAAATCGTCAAAACCTTTTATATTTTGGTATTTGTTAGCAGATATATTTCTGAAGTAGATCACATCCAAATCTGGTTCCTGTACATCAATGCAATTTGGGTTCACACATGCATTAGAAATGTTCAGTGGAATCCATCCACATTTCAAGTTGGTCAGGAGAAATCTTACCCAAAACAGTGACAGTGGCCACGGCATCAACAGAATCTTCAGAATTAGACGCTCGACATGTGTAACTGCCCTCATCTGATTCTATAATATTTTTAATCATCAAGGTACCAGCACCAATTTTTTGTAGTCTGTTATCACTTCTGTAAATCAAAGTTAACAAAACTTTTAACAACACTCAAATTTTTTAATAGTAATATGTGCAGGAATCATTTTTATCAAAAGAAAGATACAAAATTTACCAATAAAAACGCAAATATAATGGATTTGAACCATCTTTAATGTAATGCATTAGGTTAGTTTGATCTTAGTTGTTTTATTATGAAATAGAACTCATGCTTCATCAGACAATTAGAGTTCAAAGTCAGCTTAAAAGCTTTAAAAACTTTCTCAAATCATATCTGTACCATAATACATAGCAAAGGAAAACTCTTCATAAATTATTCAGGAAGATAAGAAAGTCATTTAGACTGAACTTATCTCTAAATTAGAGAATAAATAATAAAACTTCTACTCATTTAAGAGAAATGTTATCAGTTTCTATTTGTTTTATTGTAGATGAGGCTTGAGATTAGAATAGCTGAAAAAGTACTGAACAAATCTTATTCCACATAGGATGGTTTGATTTGGCTTTCAGCCTTTATTTATATATACAGGTATTAAGAACTGGGTTTAAGTAAAAAAAAAATGCATGCTATTATATTACTTTTCATTATTGAAGAAAAAACAAAAGCCTGAAACTGTTGAACCTGCCTTTCTTATAACCACTTTTAAATTTGTATATTAAAAACTTAAATTGCAATTTTAGTACTCAAATGACACTGGCAAAAAGAAAGTTTTTGCAATTGTTGTGTTGTTGAATGTTCCATCCATACATTTAACATCCAGCAGCAACAATGTCCTGAAGGTAAGATGGCATATTAATAATCCTGGCTGAAACTAAAATCTTACCCTAAGTTAATGGTTACACCATCTTTAAGCCAGGATATTTCTGGATGACGAGCCATATAGTCTCTACCATTAGCTGCACAATGCAAATATATCGTTGACCCAAATACTGCTCTCTTATCACTTGGTTTCATCACAAACTCTGGTTTTTCAAATGCTCTCTGTTCATTGGCTGTAAGGGACAAAATTTGGAATGAACTGATCATTGGATTTTGGTATACAAGAAATAAACAAATTCATTGATTAAATTCAATAGATTCAAACAAGAAATCCATATTTTTTTTGTGACTGATAAGAGACTATCTTCATTGTACCCATTTCTTTTCACTTCCTTCTTTGGAATAAACCTCACATGCTTTCACATTATGTCAAGTTAAACAAGATTATATCAATAGAAAGCTGACTCAATACTCCTTTAAGAGACCACCTTCATTAAGAGACAGTTTGGGATTATTCCATTGTGTTTCTACTGTACATTAGAAATCACCTGTCAGCCATGTTTGATTTTTGAAAGCAACATGATTACCTGTTGAAACTTGCACTAATCTAGCAACACGACTGGATCTAGAGCCTTCACTATTAGTTTTTTCACACATATATTGTCCTAAATTAGAGTATTCTATTGGGCTAATTTCTAACACTCCATCAGAGTAGAGTTCAATATTTTGTTTTCTTGTGATACGTTTATTGTCTTTAAACCATTCTGTATTGGCGTCTGGTTTACCGTCCAGTTCACAAGCAAACATGGCGGTGTCATTGAGGTAGAGAGTTAAATCCTGAGGTTCTTTTTCAAATGTATTTTCTAAATCTGTAATGGAAAAATTGTAGATTATCGGATAGTTTATTTGCTGGAGCTTTTTCTAGGCAACACAAATGGTTCCTTTACTAAAGGATGACTTTAACAGTGAAATGTTTCATAAAACTTACATGCTATCTGTAAATGAGCTTCACGGCTAACAATGGTGCCAAGTTTTTCAACTGTGGCAACACATTGGTAAAAACCTTCATCAGAAACCTGATGAACTTCTCGGAAATATAATGATCCTGTTTTCTTCTTAATCCTAAAAATAAATATGGAGACTTCGAGATTTAACTGTTGAGTAGCCATGGGGTTGTTGTCAAATAATTGCAGCTTACAGATTATTATTCAATTCAGTTCTCTGGAAATTTATTGGCATGTACTGACCATTCATATACTATTTTAGAATCTAAATTTTAACATAGACTTAACTGAGATTTACACTCAAGTTTGATATTATCTAATGATTCCTAACAGCTATGATGTTTCAAAATGTACAACCAGAAAAGAGCCATCACAAAACATAAATAGGAAACACTGCATTTCAATTTGCACAGTAAAATACCGTTTAAACTTAACTTTCATAAAATTGAGATATTGATGTGAAATGCAGCATTTGCTAATAAAAAGTAATTTCTTACCTTCTTTGTCCATCAATTTGTAATGGTATTCTATTTTTTCTCCATTCAATTTGTAAAGTTGAGTCGCCATGGTATACCACAGAACAATTTAAAATGGAGGAATACCCTGCTTTGGCAATAACATTTGATGGTTCCACGTCAAAGGCAAATTGACTAAAATGTGGAGCATTTCCTGAAAATACAAGAGATTTTCACATAATAATAATTCATATTAGACCTTTTAAAAATAGCGATGGCCATTGTAATATGCCCACATTTATAATGGCAGCCAATTTGTCCGGGAGGTTGACAGGAATTATGAAAGATGTTTCTTGAATTTTAATTACTCTCACAATAAATTTCATCCAAATCCATCACAAAAATCAGCTCTCTATCGGGTCAACAAAGAATTCAAGAATAAGGGCAATAACTCATAGAAATTTTTTTTCGATTGGTCTGATTTTTTATAGGGTTCATCCTTGAGTGATTAGTCACACCAAATTTCATTAAAATCCTTCCAAAACCAGCTCTCTATCAAGTCCACAAAGAATTTTAAGAACAAAGGCAGACGAGTTTTTAAGAACAAGGGCAATAACTCATGTTAAATATTTTTTGATTAATCTGATTTTCAATAGGCTTCATCCTTGGGTTATAACAAACACTCACATCAAGTTTCGTCAAAATCCATCATTACTGTGTTACTCTTAACTGTGTTACTAATAGAGTTACTCTTAACTGTGTTACTGAGTTACTCTTAACTGATTTATTCTTAATTGAGTTACTTTTAACTATGTTTAATTGATTTACTCTTAACTGTGTTACTAATTCAGTTACTCTTAACTGTGTTACTAATTCAGTTACTCTTAACTATGTTACTGAGTTATTCTTAACTGAGTTATTCTTAACTGAGTTACTCTTAACTATGTTTAATTGAGTTACTCTTAACTGTGTTACTAACTGAGTTACTCTAAACTGTGTTACTAATTGAGTTACTCTAAACTGTGTTACTGAGTTACTCTTAACTGAGTTATTCTTAACTGAGTTACTCTTAACTTTGTTTAATTGAGTTACTCTTAACTGTGTTACTAACAGAGTTACTCTTAACTGTGTTACTCTTAACTGTGTTACTAATTGAGTTACTCTAAACTGTGTTACTGTGTTACTCTTAACTGTGTATCTGAGACAATAGAAGGATTGCAAATAAAATAACATTAATTTCATTCCTTTGGTTGTCTTAATTGGAATTCGAATCTTAAGATAATAATTGATATGCCATTAAATCTAAAGAATAACAAATAATATACCATTTTATCTTAAAGATAACAAATAATATAGCATTATCAACTACCCAAGCCATGCAGCCATGAGATAATGTCTTTATAGACACCTGCCTCAAGCCAAAAATAACTTTCAGTCCAGAACTATCTATTTTGTAAGAACAATGTACTGTTTTAAAACTAGGTCTATTACCTACAGCATATTTCAAATACTTACAAAATTAAACAGCATGTACATTATATTTTGAGATAATGAATAAAAATAAAAATGGAATGTTATGCCGTACTGTTCAGCACATAGATGAATGGAAAAAGGAAAGGCAAAATAATAATCAGATATTACTTGAAATCCATTATGATTTAGCGAAATTTGCCAAAATGAACTACTATTTGTTTTTGAAATGCAAAATTCAATTTGTCTTAAAACTAGAACTATGTTACAATACTAATATCCAATAAGATAGCTCTTTACATATAAAATGAGAATAGATATTTCTGTAACATTTAAGTTGAAAAAATTGTCAACAGATGTGATTTCTTATAACCTATCTCACTGCATTTTCTCCAAGAAGAATCTTAATGAAAGAAAAGTACAACTAATTGCTAAAATCTTATTGACACAAAATATACAACAACAATTGAAAGGTTTAATCTCTAAAATAGAAGGTGAAGTAGGTTAGGTGTAGGGTAATTCATCCCATTCCATATAGACTATTTCGACCACCCACAAGATTCTAACACAGAATTACTTATTTCTTACACATTTACCTCCACTTCGATATAATAGTACCGATAATTTACTGCTGCTCAGACAAGTCTGCCAATAATATAAACTGACATACAGCATTAGTCATTACCAGGAGAGCTAACAGTACAAGTACCAACTTGGGGTTCATTGTTTGGTTGAGTGATTTTAAGAGTTTGTATGTGTATCTGGGATACATTAAAAAAAAAATAATAAGAAGTTAAGAGTTTTAGGTGTATCTTAGTGAAAGGGGCACTTTGCATTATTCCAATATTCTGTTACAGTTTGACCCGAGTGAGCAGTTGAAAATTGTTGTGCTGTTATAGAACACAACATTTAATGTAAAATGATTCCAATGCTATCATGAAAAGTATTTGGCACCAGAGGACGTCTTGTTCTATAATCAACTCTAACCTTTGTTAATATTTGACATTGACTGGCACTATGGTTTTCTGGAACCACAATAATATTCGTCAACTCGGAACACTTGTCATTTTAATTCCTCGAACTAGTCTGGAATTTAAAATATTGAACTACTTATCAATGGCCTAATCTTCTAGGTTTTCATGGCCACTAGACTTTTTATTCATGTTTTAATCTAAAATTTCTGTTTTTATTCCAATGGATTCATCATTATTGTCTGTTTTCTTGTCAAAATTGTCAGAATTTAATATTGGTCTATGTCTAATAGAGGTCATTAACTTCTTTTCCAAATCTCCAGACTTGAATTAGTTCTGTATTTATAAGATCTGGCTTTGTTGAGTTTTGTCAGTTTGTTTACAATGGGCACCAGAATTGTTCAGACTAATAAATTGTAACCAAAAATGTCAGAACCTTGATTTTTAACAATTTCATGTAATCTTGACTGATCGAATTTTCAAGCAGTAGGCTAAACCGAATGTTTGCAAGTTTTGTGGGTGCTCCATGGGTATCCAATCACAGACCAGGTTATCTCATAATTATTCTTCATTATATACTAAGTGTCATCAAAAGATTCCTAGAATAGCAGTAATTTTCTTCAAAATTATAAAAAAAAGTGGTAACTTCTGCAGTCAATTGCTACATATTGTATTCTACATTCTATATATACAATACCATTTATAGAACAACTATATTTAACAATGATAACAACTTAGGTTCACAGTAAGTTAAGGATCCTTTCTACCAGCTGGGACTTGGAGAAACCTCTTGGCATTGATCTTTGTCAGATTATCTGTACCCATTTACAGTTTGGTTTAACTGGAATTATGAATGAAGATGACTTATTCATGGTCAGTTGAGTGTAAAAAGTCTATCAACCCACAGTCAACCTTTGCAATATATACTATAAAAGACTCTTTATTAAAGAGTACATTCCTTAACTACAAAACCTGATAAACCTACACATCTTCTCTTGATTACCAGGGTGTAAATATGAATGAAATTATAAAGATATAAATACTAAATTAACTAAATAAGAAACATGTTTATTATTATATTAATACTAGAGGGTGTAAAAGGTACAAGTTTACTAGTTGCAAGGTATCATATATAAGCTACAGGTGCCAATTCATCCTACAGATATTTATGTTATTAATTCTTTATTTAACCAACTAACATGATAGAATCATCCGAATTGCACCAACTAATACGAATACTAACAACTACCGAATTTGCGATATCAGCATCCGTTGGAGGCGATGTTAACTTGTCATCTACCAACCTTTATTCTCACAAGAAGCTACACAAGAAATGTACTGGAAATTATGTATTTTTTTGATGAAAAACACACAAACTTGTTGGAATAACAAAGATGACATAACATAAATTTAATCAATTTACAAATAATAAGTAAGATATTCTTTATATCTCAGGCAGTGTTCAAAGTCTCCTAGCATAAATTCAGAATTACCTCCATGCCCTTTATTCCAGTATATTCATGAAGTTATGAAAGAGGTTATGGTTATTCATTATTATCTATAGTTAATGATGAACAATTCGTAATGCCTACCAACTTATTACCCTGAAGTAACAGACACATTCAAATGAATTTCATATAAAACAGGAGAAATTCATAATAGAGTCAGAAAGTCTTCTTCAATCTTCTTTGAATCAAGCGTTAGAAAAAATCATTTTAATCAAATAATTCAGAAAAAAATTTAATGGTTTTTGTGTAAAGAATTTCAAGTATAAGTATATTGACAAAAAGAACCAAGAAAAGTAGAGCAAAACAAAATAATTGACCATTTCCTTTTTTTTCCCAGAAAAGTAGAGCAACAAGGACCCTAATTATATTCAGTAAGGGAGAATACCTGTCATTTTCTGCTGTTATTATTTGATGTAATTGGTGTGAAATTAGACATAATAGGGTAGTGATTATAATCCTACTGAGTTCTAATCACCTAATCAGAAAACTGGTAGGAATTATCAGTGATCACATTGCGAGTAGAATACTGTCGTTAAATATCAGATTTAATATCACAACTAGCTTTAACTCAGCATGAGATCCAACTCATTTTCTTAGTATTTTTTAATATTAGATTTTGTATTTCATATATACTTTTTGAAGTCAATATGAAAATAAAGAATTATGGCCTACTAGATGTAATACTGAATTCTTAATAAAGCTTTCTAAAAACTTTGCAATTTTAAAATGGCTGAAAGAGAATAAATTAGGCTTTAATTAATCTATCTGTTACATTTTCAAAATTAAAATACAGCTCGATCTACTGAGTAGATTATTGTCTTGTGCGTGAATCTTAACAATTTTTATTACGTCCTCTTGTGAATTTTAGATTTTTATCATTTTACTGCTTCAATACTGCTCTTTTAGAATGTGGATTACAATCATAACAAAAACTCCTCGACGCACAAAAAACACTGGAATTGATGTGTTTGAAAATACAAAATAAAAATGGTGAAGTTAATAGATTGTATAATATTATTATTCCTACGAATATCTCCTTAATCAATTGAATTTATTTCCATCATACCATTTCCTACTCTTTACAAACAACCAATCCACATTTCTTCAACTGCGATTCAACGGAGAGGAAATTTGATTTTCAAAAGTAATAGCCAATTTTGAAAGGAGCAGATGTATTCTATTAATACTCAAGTGGAGATATCATCCAATCTGGTAGAGAGTCGACAAGTGTAGAAGCAATGAACCAAGTTCTTATCATTCAGAACTAGACAATTTTGGCAAAAACTTGGGCTCCCTTGAGATGGGGATAAGATCACTTATGATTCACGAAATCTTCTTCCACTTGAAGGAGATGAAAAACTATTAAGAGATTTGATGAAAGGAATGATTTTTTTCCCCCTTCATTTTGAAACCAAGATAGTTCTTTCACCAATGATTTGATTTCCCAATGAATTTTTCTTCACAAGATAATAAATCCAGCGAGATGATTAAAGCTGGAAAAACATTCTCTTTGTGTGTTGTAGTCTTACAGCAGATCACAGACAAGGTGAATTTATAGGTATATGGCAGAAAAACTGAAATATCTAGTGTACTTCAAAGATGAATTGAACTTGGTAAATCTGCAATTAATTGTGCTGAACTTTTGATATGTCCATCAAATGGCTATTTGCAAGACAAAGTTAATAAATTCATCAAATTTGACTATGCACACATACCATTATTTACAAAATTTTTACCAATACATGTATTGTAAAGAGAGACCAAAAAGAGGTCCCTTCATCAAATTTTCTATATTCAACGTCAAAAGTGTCATCAAAGTTGCTGGTGGCTTGGTAACATATCCCTGTAATGTTTTGTTGTGGCAGGTAGAGTATTTTTGGCAGTGACGTTTGCAGCAAAATCAAATGTTCAGCACTGCTCAAGTTAATATTTTTATCAACCTTGGTGTAGGACTTATATGCCCGATATGGTTACTGAAGCAAGCATAACTTTACCCAATACTTAAGTACTCACTAAGATGGTAGATTACGATAACCCTTGGGATTTCAATTTATCATATTTCTATGTTTACATATGATGATAATTAATGAATATGATAACTTCACACAGTTCTTATCAATGATAACATGACTGATACTCAAGAACCAAACCAACCATGTTAATGATATATGTAACACGGTTTTGCTTGGTTGAAAAATGGCGTCTGCTTGGTTTTCCACCGAGCAGCTGTGTTATTGTCTTCTATCACTCAAATGACTTGTCACTCAGCTTCTCTTTAGATCATCAAATATACCCAAAATAGATCTCGTTTTATTTTTTTAAACTGCGTAGATTTTTACATAATAGACCAATAAAAATAGTGATATCTGGGTCTTTGGATCCTGTATAATGTTCAGGTCAATCACACCAAATTGTCATGATATGAAGTTTAAGTCCTACACGATTCGAAGACATATTTTGTTAAGAAAGCAGCTGTAGATCAATCTGTAATGTTCTTTAAGCTTCAAGACTGTTCTATCCATAAGACTTGATTGCTTTTTCCATGTGATGCTCTTGGACCTTCATCACTGACAGAGGTGAGAACAAGTTGAAAACTTTAAGGTTTTATTTCAACATATACAAAGGTCAAAATATAATGTTGTTAATATAGCTGGGCTCAAGTCTGAGATGGTTGATATTGATTCATAATGACACAAGTGGGTACAGTCAAATTTTGTTGCAGAAGAAATTTTGAGTCATGGAAATCATGAAAGCCAATCAGAGCACACCTCATATTACCATCTGATGCCAAAGCCCCATGCCATATCCTACCAGAATTATTAGCAGCCAAAACAGATAAATTTTCCAGTTTTGCTAGAGCGGCTAACTCTCTGAGCTACTTGAACCTGATGACCAAAAATGTAACAATACCAAAATATGTATGGTATCACTGCACAACGGAACTTGTATCATGGAAATTGAAATACCGGTTCCAACATTGGCATTTATTGTAAAATGATTTGAATGAAACCAAGCAGAAGTCGTAACATTCATCAATCTAAGAGAAAATACAAACACAGTTTTTTCATGATGTAGTAATCAATAGTGTTTTACAAGTTAATATAAATCTTAATGTTAACTGTTTGTGACAAGAGATTTACTCTAACGTCTAGCTATAATATCTTCTGTTCCAGCATTAAATGCACATCATGCAATAACCTAATCTTATCCAACCTTAATTTATTCTCTGAACTCAAAATACTCAGTTTTAATACTGTATACAAAAAACTTCAAAGGAAATATTGTATACAGCTTTTTGATTTGTACTTATATGATTTTGATTGCAAAAATGTCTGTTAGAGCTGCAAAAGTCATTATCATGTTCACAAATGATGCATGGTAGAATGCATTGTAAAGAGGCATATACACATCACAGACTCCCAGAATTCCAAAAACTTCCATACTTTGCAAAAAAATGGAAACTGAAGGAAAATAATCTTCAACTTAATGTTCCATTTAAAAGAATTACTTCCTTTAACTGATCACCAACTCCCAAGTTCCACTAAAAACAATCTATCATTCAAACTAATAGATACTTCTTTAAACTCCATTTTTAAAATGAGTCACTGATCAGTTGAGAATAATACTTCAATCTTTCAGATTCATTTGCTTGTAGACAACTTCTTTAATCTAAGCAAGAAAAACCATGATTTTTTTCGTGCAAATTTATTTCGTTTTCGATTCCCATGAAACAATTGACATGTTTTGCATAATTTGTTTCTTTCTTCTTTTGTTCTTTTTTCAAAAAATTGATGTATCTTCTTGCTTTGGTTTCATACTATTGTAAATTGTGTCGCCTTCTTGCTGTGGTTTCATGCTCTGAAGTTGTTAAAAGATACAAGATTTAGGAAAAACCTCTTTTCAAAAACACTAGATGAGTTTTTCAATTTGATGTTCTTTCAGTAGGGAGTATACATTTTTCAATGCATTCCAGCCAAACTAAAATTCTGTGCGTCTTGTATTGGGCCTTCCTTGTAAATTTATAAGTTTCTTTACTGATTACATATATCGTTGATGACCACTTGAAACCTTGTATACGCCATATTTTTGAAGCTCTTCAACACACGGATCATGTGATAGCTTGATTGTAAATCGTCAATTGAATACAAGGTTTGATATAAATCCTTGTAAAACATTTTGTTATCAAGTTTCAATCTTCCCTTTTCTACTGATGGAAACAGAAAAGTCCTGTATACTATACTATATAATACAAGTTATACAAGGTCAAAGAATGGAAATCACATATCATGATAAAACCATAAAAATACAATTTAACCTGAATACGTGTAAAAACAGTTTTTTTGCATTTTTTACTAACGTGAAACAATGTTTCAATGGGTCATCCATGATATTTTACTGCAATTCAGAGAAAATCAATATTTTCTTAAAATTTCTGATATATAATGTGAGTGCACTAAAACTTCATACAGATCTATTCTTAATAGGAAAAAAATTGACAAATTTATTGCCTTATTTGGAGGTAAAGATCATGTGCATCAACCAAAAATATGTTAAATATGCAACATTCTCTTTTTCTTTGAGGATAACCTTCATATCATAACTGGGACAATAAATGCCTGCAGCAAAACTTGAAATTTTCACTTCCTGTGACCTGAGTTTTTGGGATTATGTAGATGACAGCTGTACAATACATATCTTGCTCTATCTTTGATAAAAGATCTTTCCATTCAGATTGAAGCAACATACTGATATAGGAATGTGCAGTATGATATAGGAATGTGCAGTAGAAAAGAGAAGATTTTGTATTTGCATATTTTATGTCCTCACTTAAAATGGCATCACTGATGCCAAATTCTGAATTGGGAATAGTAGTAGCAAAAGAACAGATATTGAATGATTCTGTCCAACAAAATTGCCTCACTGATACCAACAAAATATGAATATAGCTTGCCATACATATGCCCACTGGCAGCATTGAATTTGAATAATAAATTGAGCAATAACTAAAAAAACAAGCACTGAATGAATATTGAAGTCAAGTTCAAAATCGCAAAAACTGTTCATGGAAACTTGTCAAATTCAAACTTGACCACCATCTTATCTATTTCAATTCTCATACCAAGTTTCATCAAATCTATTAAAAAATTGTAGCTTATTTTGCACCCACAAAGTTTTTTTGACGCAATTTTACTAAGTCAAGGGCAATAACTAAAAAAAACATTCGTTAAAAAAAGTCGGAAATTCAAACTTGATTAATGTCTTATCGATTCTGATGCTTACCCAATTTCCATCCTATCCTTAGAAAATTAAAGCTTCTTATTGCAACCACATTAGAATTTTGACGCAATTTCACTAAGTCAGGGGCAATAACTCAAAACAGTTCATTGAAAAACTGTCAAATTCAAACTTGACTGAGGTCTTATCAATTCCAGTGCTCACACCAAGTTTCATCAAAATACATTGAAAATTGGAGGATTTATATCATCAAGACTAAAGGGCAATAACTCAAAAATCGTGTAGGCGACAGTACTTCTCGTTAAAACTGAGTTCTGAAACCACTTTTTTTAGGGTGGTGAATGGCTCAGTGGCTAGCGAGTTGGACTGTCGTCTGCTAGGCGACTAGGTGCCGTGGGTTCGAATCCCGATCGGTGCGAGGAAATAAAAATTTGGTCTGATTCCTAGGCCCGTGCTTTCCCGGAACTACGAGATAGTAGTTTCCCCCCCTCTATCTAAATCTGCCAGTGCCAGGATATATGGCTGTCTCCCCGAGCGGGTGTAAGAAAAACCTTCATTTGAATCGTGTAGGCGACAGTACTTCTCGTTAAAACTGAGTTCTGAAACCACTTTTTTTAGGGTGGTGAATGGCTCAGTGGTTAGCGAGTTGGACTGTCGTCTGCTAGGCGACTAGGTGCCGTGGGTTCGAATCCCGATCGGTGCGAGGAAATAAAAATTTGGTCTGATTCCTAGGCCCGTGCTTTCCCGGAACTACGAGATAGTAGTTTCCCCCCCCTCTATCTAAATCTGCCAGTGCCAGGATATATGGCTGTCTCCCCGAGCGGGTGTAAGAAAAACCTTCATTTGAATCGTGTAGGCGACAGTACTTCTCGTTAAAACTGAGTTCTGAAACCACTTTTTTTAGGGTGGTGAATGGCTCAGTGGTTAGCGAGTTGGACTGTCGTCTGCTAGGCGACTAGGTGCCGTGGGTTCGAATCCCGATCGGTGCGAGGAAATAAAAATTTGGTCTGATTCCTAGGCCCGTGCTTTCCCGGAACTACGAGATAGTAGTTTCCCCCCCTCTATCTAAATCTGCCAGTGCCAGGATATATGGCTGTCTCCCCGAGCGGGTGTAAGAAAAACCTTCATTTGAATCGTGTAGGCGACAGTACTTCTCGTTAAAACTGAGTTCTGAAACCACTTTTTTTAGGGTGGTGAATGGCTCAGTGGCTAGCGAGTTGGACTGTCGTCTGCTAGGCGACTAGGTGCCGTGGGTTCGAATCCCGATCGGTGCGAGGAAATAAAAATTTGGTCTGATTCCTAGGCCCGTGCTTTCCCGGAACTACGAGATAGTAGTTTCCCCCCCTCTATCTAAATCTGCCAGTGCCAGGATATATGGCTGTCTCCCCGAGCGGGTGTAAGAAAAACCTTCATTTGAATCGTGTAGGCGACAGTACTTCTCGTTAAAACTGAGTTCTGAAACCACTTTTTTTAGGGTGGTGAATGGCTCAGTGGCTAGCGAGTTGGACTGTCGTCTGCTAGGCGACTAGGTGCCGTGGGTTCGAATCCCGATCGGTGCGAGGAAATAAAAATTTGGTCTGATTCCTAGGCCCGTGCTTTCCCGGAACTACGAGATAGTAGTTTCCCCCCCTCTATCTAAATCTGCCAGTGCCAGGATATATGGCTGTCTCCCCGAGCGGGTGTAAGAAAAACCTTCATTTGAATCGTGTAGGCGACAGTACTTCTCGTTAAAACTGAGTTCTGAAACCACTTTTTTTAGGGTGGTGAATGGCTCAGTGGCTAGCGAGTTGGACTGTCGTCTGCTAGGCGACTAGGTGCCGTGGGTTCGAATCCCGATCGGTGCGAGGAAATAAAAATTTGGTCTGATTCCTAGGCCCGTGCTTTCCCGGAACTACGAGATAGTAGTTTCCCCCCCTCTATCTAAATCTGCCAGTGCCAGGATATATGGCTGTCTCCCCGAGCGGGTGTAAGAAAAACCTTCATTTGAATCGTGTAGGCGACAGTACTTCTCGTTAAAACTGAGTTCTGAAACCACTTTTTTTAGGGTGGTGAATGGCTCAGTGGCTAGCGAGTTGGACTGTCGTCTGCTAGGCGACTAGGTGCCGTGGGTTCGAATCCCGATCGGTGCGAAGAAATAAAAATTTGGTCTGATTCCTAGGCCCGTGCTTTCCCGGAACTACGAGATAGTAGTTTCCCCCCCTCTATCTAAATCTGCCAGTGCCAGGATATATGGCTGTCTCCCCGAGCGGGTGTAAGAAAAACCTTCATTTGAATCGTGTAGGCGACAGTACTTCTCGTTAAAACTGAGTTCTGAAACCACTTTTTTTAGGGTGGTGAATGGCTCAGTGGCTAGCGAGTTGGACTGTCGTCTGCTAGGCGACTAGGTGCCGTGGGTTCGAATCCCGATCGGTGCGAGGAAATAAAAATTTGGTCTGATTCCTAGGCCCGTGCTTTCCCGGAACTACGAGATAGTAGTTTCCCCCCCTCTATCTAAATCTGCCAGTGCCAGGATATATGGCTGTCTCCCCGAGCGGGTGTAAGAAAAACCTTCATTTGAATCGTGTAGGCGACAGTACTTCTCGTTAAAACTGAGTTCTGAAACCACTTTTTTTAGGGTGGTGAATGGCTCAGTGGCTAGCGAGTTGGACTGTCGTCTGCTAGGCGACTAGGTGCCGTGGGTTCGAATCCCGATCGGTGCGAGGAAATAAAAATTTGGTCTGATTCCTAGGCCCGTGCTTTCCCGGAACTACGAGATAGTAGTTTCCCCCCCTCTATCTAAATCTGCCAGTGCCAGGATATATGGCTGTCTCCCCGAGCGGGTGTAAGAAAAACCTTCATTTGAATCGTGTAGGCGACAGTACTTCTCGTTAAAACTGAGTTCTGAAACCACTTTTTTTAGGGTGGTGAATGGCTCAGTGGCTAGCGAGTTGGACTGTCGTCTGCTAGGCGACTAGGTGCCGTGGGTTCGAATCCCGATCGGTGCGAGGAAATAAAAATTTGGTCTGATTCCTAGGCCCGTGCTTTCCCGGAACTACGAGATAGTAGTTTCCCCCCCTCTATCTAAATCTGCCAGTGCCAGGATATATGGCTGTCTCCCCGAGCGGGTGTAAGAAAAACCTTCATTTGAATCGTGTAGGCGACAGTACTTCTCGTTAAAACTGAGTTCTGAAACCACTTTTTTTAGGGTGGTGAATGGCTCAGTGGCTAGCGAGTTGGACTGTCGTCTGCTAGGCGACTAGGTGCCGTGGGTTCGAATCCCGATCGGTGCGAGGAAATAAAAATTTGGTCTGATTCCTAGGCCCGTGCTTTCCCGGAACTACGAGATAGTAGTTTCCCCCCCTCTATCTAAATCTGCCAGTGCCAGGATATATGGCTGTCTCCCCGAGCGGGTGTAAGAAAAACCTTCATTTGAATCGTGTAGGCGACAGTACTTCTCGTTAAAACTGAGTTCTGAAACCACTTTTTTTAGGGTGGTGAATGGCTCAGTGGCTAGCGAGTTGGACTGTCGTCTGCTAGGCGACTAGGTGCCGTGGGTTCGAATCCCGATCGGTGCGAGGAAATAAAAATTTGGTCTGATTCCTAGGCCCGTGCTTTCCCGGAACTACGAGATAGTAGTTTCCCCCCCTCTATCTAAATCTGCCAGTGCCAGGATATATGGCTGTCTCCCCGAGCGGGTGTAAGAAAAACCTTCATTTGAATCGTGTAGGCGACAGTACTTCTCGTTAAAACTGAGTTCTGAAACCACTTTTTTTAGGGTGGTGAATGGCTCAGTGGCTAGCGAGTTGGACTGTCGTCTGCTAGGCGACTAGGTGCCGTGGGTTCGAATCCCGATCGGTGCGAGGAAATAAAAATTTGGTCTGATTCCTAGGCCCGTGCTTTCCCGGAACTACGAGATAGTAGTTTCCCCCCCTCTATCTAAATCTGCCAGTGCCAGGATATATGGCTGTCTCCCCGAGCGGGTGTAAGAAAAACCTTCATTTGAATCGTGTAGGCGACAGTACTTCTCGTTAAAACTGAGTTCTGAAACCACTTTTTTTAGGGTGGTGAATGGCTCAGTGGCTAGCGAGTTGGACTGTCGTCTGCTAGGCGACTAGGTGCCGTGGGTTCGAATCCCGATCGGTGCGAGGAAATAAAAATTTGGTCTGATTCCTAGGCCCGTGCTTTCCCGGAACTACGAGATAGTAGTTTCCCCCCCTCTATCAAAAACTGTTCATCAAAAACATTGTCAAATTCAAACTTGACACCAAGTTACATTTAAATCCATTGAAAATTGTAGCTTCTATTGTGTCATTATTGGGCAATAACTCAAAGGCTGTTTATCGAAAAATCGTCCAAATCGAATTTGACCGCCGTCTTATCAATTCCAATGCTCATACCAAGTTTCATTAAAATCCATAGAAATTGTAGCTTCAATAGTGTCTACAACAAATGTTGACGGATCGACGGACAGACAAGGGCGCCGACAATATATGTCCACATTTTCATGTAGGCATATAAAAATTGGGACCGAGGTGATTTCTTATTGGTTTGCAGATTTGTAGCCCCACATAATGGATCATTGATATGAAATTAACACAGGTTTTTTATTTTGAAAATTGGTTTCAATTGTGTACATATAAACAGCCCCGTTGCCACGACCTAATTGGTACAAGAGTCCTTATTTTTTGTCATGGTTCTCCCCCTCCCCCAAGGATTTCGAAAAATTGTGAACGTATTTCTGACGATTCAGTGCCAAGATCTCAATCAAAATGTTCATCTTTTTTTGTACTGTATATTAATTGATCTCTGCTAACTGAAGAAGGTTTTGAGAGAGGGCAATTGGTGGGGCTAAATTCTTACTAGCCAGGGCCCCACCCTGACAACTGGGCTGCATATGGAATAAGGTTAACATCTGAAGTTCTGAGTAAGCAAGTGACATAAAGCTGACAAATTACATTCTTAACTTAAATGCACACCCCTTGGTCAATTTAGTGAATTAAATCAGAAGATATTGAATCATGTAATTTGGAACTATGACACAGCGAATGCTTCTTAGACCTTTCAGCACATTTACTCTAGTGTATAACTGCCATTAGTGGAGATAAGGGAAACAAGCAGTAATAAATTCTAGTAGGAAAGTTGTAAAAATTTATGGCTCCCCTCGGATTTCTACTGATAGATGGCCATTTAATTTATCAAAAGATAAAATTGAGTAATAAATTCCGACCATAAAATACGAAACACTTACACTTAACAAAACTCGGACATTTAACGATACTCTGCAATTTTAGCTTTAATATAGATCTATTCTAAATGCCATCCGTCTACATTAATATCCTAGTGACCTGAGTGACCACATACTGGACATCTGTCTGACATTACATCCTGTAAGTCTAATAGACAATTAGATATTACAGCATCTTATTGAAGGGTTAATGGTTGGTTGATAGCAGTCTATAATTAGGATGTGATTGGTATTAAATGACTAAAGCTTACTTACATCACCATAACACGATTTTAATACCAAGACATGCAATCTCTTATCGCTAGATATAATCCTATTAGAGACCTGGGGAATTGCCAGAAACACACAAATGACAGAATAGAACTTCTTTCCTCAAATTTGTCTTTGTATCTTTAGCAGATTTAAGATTTGGAAAAGATGCATGGAAGGGTACTATTGTGGGGTCGTATAGCACTGTTAGCCAGATAGTTGGTTCTGTACAATAAAGATGAAATTTGCTAGATAACTTCAAGCAGTGGCTATGGATTTCGATCTCGATCGACGTGTGAAATTTCGCACCTTCACTCATAACTCCAATGGACCCAACTGTATATGAGAATGAATAATCCAGGAAAGATCAACGCCAAGACATTTGGCCATGGGACCAGCAGCTGGTACATAGATCCTCAATTGTGAATTTTAGTTGTTATCCTTGTAAAATATATTGTTTCTTTGTTTCTTTTCTATTTTTCTGCAGAATTTGAGAAATGATTTCATTTAAACAGACTAAACATGCTGGCCAATGTAGATGGGTAACTGCATGCAGTATGCATTAGGCAAATTTATCTAACAATGCTGCATTTTTTGGAAGAATGAGATTGAGGGAGGGCTGCCTTAGTATCAGGAAATATATGCCTCATGGCTGAAAGCACTCTGTAATAGATTTACAGTAGAAATACATGGGTACTTTCAGAAGATTGTTTTGAAAAAAATAAGAACCTTGTTAGATACTGGTAGTAACATTACACCTGACCATCTGTAATTTCTGATAATTTTACTATTACCACGGTAACCACAGAACTGTTGCCATCTTATCATGGCTCCTTATCTTGTTGAAACATGTTCTGATCATAACAATAACCTGTCCCCTTGATTAATTGTTGAGAAACACTTAACAATATGTTATGGCCTGGTTATTCAGGCCCACTTAATGGCATTCATCAAATAAAGCCTTATTTAGCTAATTTTAAGGTTTGCTTTCATTAGTCACCTGACATACTTAACAGGGCGTCCTGATTAAATGGGACTACAGACAATTCAGCACCCAATGTTTTCAATGATGGCACAAATGCAGTGTGCAATAACGTATCCATATGTTTGCCATATATTTGCACAAAGCATTTGATACCAACTGCAGCATAGGTTTTGTACGCAAAGGTAAACTAAGGCATCTTAATAAAAAAAATTATTTCAATATTTCTATTTCTTTGCAAAGAAGCATATAGTGTAATTGACCAGGATTTAATATGGCAATTTCAATTATTGCTGACAAGAAAAGAAGAGCTTAAGTTATCAAGATAGAAGAGATATTTTCGTGGTTTCATACATTACAATGAATTAATGATATAGTTGAGATATAATAAGAACTGTTCCTGACAATCCTACTCTTGTGAATATGCTTTCGTGCCAGATTAATTTCTCAATGTTGGCTGTAAGCTGCATGTTGATAAATTTCACAGTAAATATCATTTGGCTTGAGTAAATTACAAACACCAGACTGATTTTAGTAACATAATTTTCAATGAATGGAGCCAAGATTGATTTTTAACTTGCATGTAACGTTAGATTAAAATCTTGTCTGACTGACCAGTGGGTGGTAGGTGAATCATACTGACCGATAATCAACCTCACAGTGGACACTCTCATTAACTTTCTTGTAATGAAGCTGTTTTGATCGCTGATATCTATTTTGATTAAAATAAGACAGCTCATGTATTTAAGAAGTAATTAAAATGCATTGCACACAGTTTTTAGTTACAGTAATTGGCTGGTCAAGACAATGAAATGCATGCCAAGCCAGAAAGTTGATCTGGAGAGTACGGATGATTAATGAACCAACATGGCTACATAGAGACCTTGCTCTTTCTAAATCATTCTAAATATTACAGTCAATCGTTTCAATATAACACATTATTTGAAATCTGATCAGCCAACAATCTCCACTATTTGCTTGATTTACATTACACTTTGTCAGCCTGGAGCAGATGCATTTAAACACAGATTTCTGCTACAGAGTTTTTAAAGATGGGAGTCTTCTTCAGAAAATCTAAACAAAATACTTGAGATTTTACAAATGAGATGGTGTACATATCTACAAGAAGGTAGTCAAAATGTAATTAGGTTGGAAGTATTGTGTTTTGTGGTTTTTTTCTTTTTCTTCCCAGTTGTTTGCCAGCATCGATGTCAAGCAGATGGTATGTTTAACAATGGTAAAATGATATGTTTACAATTGTTGAAACATTTCATGACCTGATCTACAATTCCTGAGAGTGTCAGAGAAATTGATTTCCCTTGCAGATGAGAATCTTAGAATTCCAGCCTGATATCTCTTGTTGTTTTTTTTTCTCTCCCCTTGTACCAATGTCTAAACACAAGGTTCATTATAATTCAGTTTAGAATAGAAGAGAAAACAGCTACTTGAATGATAATAAATTGAGTATCTAAAGTGGCCATCTTTACTTTATTTAATCATAGTATTGAATTGAAGCAGGAAAACAAGCAAGACATGATGAAGTATTACAAGACAAATATTTTCACACTGGGTGTAAACAGCAGTAATGGCGCCAAATCAGATTCCATACTCAAGTATTAATCATCTTCTTCCACTTGACTTCATTAAACATGGAATTAATATCAGACAAGATCAATGATGACAAGGCATAATTTCGATGGAGATTGATAGAATTCTTATAGTATCTTCAACAGCCTGGACATGACTAATACAGGCCTTGACCACTGACTGGCTCAATGTGTCATTAGTCTGAAATAGAGACTCATCCCATATGCTTAACACAACACTGCAGGCAATTGGTCCACTTAAAGAGGACTTGTTGACCACTACTAATAAATGCAAACACAAACAAAATTCTGCTTACTAAACTTGCATGTTGATCATTCAAAAGACCATTCTAAATGTTTGCCAAGAACTAAACAATATCTTTCGAGACTCTAATTATAATTTCTTCAATAAATCCCTTTAACATGGTGCTGCAGGGTGTTTATTGTTTCAAAGATTATTTTCGCTTCCTACATCATTGGTTTCGGTCAAATCTAGTGCAAATCAATATATTCTGATCCGCTATAATAATTGCTGACCATTGCTGACTTTTAATGACCATTAGCCCTGCATGCCATCAGCTTTATAGTGATAACAGTAGACAGATAGGTATATTCTTACAGAAAATACTAAGCCTCATTTAGTAGGATGTAATTTAGTATGTTTAGAGTCAAGGTAAAACTAGCCCGGTTGGTGGTAGAATCGTTTTCAATCTGTATTCAATTTATCTATCTGACAGACAATTAGTCATTAGATGGGATGAACTCAACAAATCGTATGTAAGTATAGTCAATAGGGTACAAAGTCACTTTTTAGCAACTAAAAAGTTTGTGTAAAAGTGTAAAATTTGAAAGAACAAGCAACTTCTTTACCTTTTAGATAATTAGGCATTTGATGAGCTTATCATAGAGTATAAGACTTGAGTCAGTCAGCAGTCAGCAGGGTACAGAATCACTTTTTACAATAACTGAAATGCTTGTTGTACACTTTGCTTGCAAGATTCAAGAAACACATGATAATCTTGATATACCTTATAAATAATATCACTTCATGTGACAACCTAAACAGAGTTATTGGCTCCAGTCAGTCAGCAGGATACAAAATCTCTTTTTACAATAACTGAAATGCTTATTGTAAACTATGGTTATTCAACAAACACGTGTTAATCTTTAAATACCTCGTAGATCACTCCATGTGACAAACAAAACAGAGTTAGAGGCTCCAGTCGGTCAGCAGGATACAAAATCACTTTTTACAATAACTGAAATGCTTTTAAACAATTAATAACAAACTTCCTCTATGCTAAAGTTCAATCTGATCTCAAGCAATATATTTCTAGTACAAAACAACTGCAGCATTGCCTGGTTGCTAGGACTGAACGGGTACTTGGGCCCTTATTTTTTGTCATGATTCTCCCTTTCTGCCTGGTAATTTCCTAAAATATAATTCTGAGAATTCCTAGACACCAAAATCCCGATCAAAATGTTCATCTTCGGGGGTTTTTTTTTTGTAAATTTATTAATCTCTGCTAACTGAAGAAGGTTTTAGAGAGGACAATTGGTGGGCCCCACTCTGTAGCATAAGTACTTTTCCGTATGACATCTTAAAAACGACTTGTTTTTAAGACATTTCTTAAATCGTAGATATCAGATATGGTACAAATATTCATTAAAGTTATCTGCAAATCGCATATGGAGTTAAATTAGAGATATTCATCAAAATCATTACATCTCTTTCATTTCACTGTACTTTTCTACCTCTAATAAAAGAAACTTATTGAAAGGGAAGTAATATGGTGTAAAGAAGACCTCATTCATAATTACAAGATGGTCAAATATATCATATCATAGCAGGAATCAGATGCTTTAATTATGGAATCCATATGAGTTTTTTCTTTACCTCCACAGAACTCCTATCATTTAAACATATTCTTATATCAGAAACCTAGCAATATTCATTAATTTGAACTTCTGAGACTTTTCACATGCTATTATCAATACAAAAACACCAGAGATACGTGATTTTCTCCAAGGAAAAATTTTGTAAGTCCATTCTCGTCAGCTATTCACTTATCTACATAAAAAGGGAATCTACATGGCATCACAAGTTAAGTGCTGTAGTGATAATTTATAAGAAGGGCAATGATACCGCATCTTATCTCACCTGCTACTTAACAGGGCCATAGAGTTATTTAAAGAAAAATTATGCATTTTTAATTCTATTCTTGAGCTGTAAAGTATTCAACTTTTGCCTCACTGGAAAACAATTTGTATCACCAATTGCACTTTTACTTCATTATTCAAACCCAAATTATAACTTTTATCCTCAAAATATTGTCAGAATGCACCAAATGAATTCTATTTTCAATATTTTCTTAGACCCCTATGGGAGGCTTGAGATCTGTTGTATTTTGAATTTCACTTTCAACAGTCCCTCAAACATTCCGCCCTGTTTGTACTCCCAAACTCCACTACTGGCAGAAACATTAGCATAATCTTTTTGATTTCAAAGTTCATCTGCATTGTGTCCTAACTAAACTAACCATCATAATTCTTAACACGGGATACTACGTATTCATAGCAAAATATTGTCCAATCAAACTTGGCCCTAGATTCTTTCTAGGTAAGTTTAGCCAATCAAATCACATCATTGTTATAGAGGCTTTGTTTATGTAAATGAGAACACCTGCTACCCAAGTCAGGTTTGACATTTCAACTGATACAGGTGACAAAACTTTTCACTAAATCAAATGCAATGAATGATGTTCTAAAACGCCCTTCACAGAAGATAAAATATGATCAAGTTTCTTCTACTTCATCTGATCATTTGAGCCACTTAGGTTTGGTCACATCATGAAAAGAGTATTGAATCGTCAATTAACCGTATTTTAAAGGTTACGAGTGCAACTAAATACTATTCACACATGTTTGTCACAGCCTTTATATTTCTCTGTCAAGTCAGTGATGTTTTTGACATGAAGAAACCCAATATGGTTTGAAGACAAGAAGAAAGTGTTTGATAAAAGATGTAACAAGTTAGAGCGAAAGTGACAGATGTGCTCCAGAAAGTAATGTGACTAGCTAATTGCTTCATTAATGCAATCTAATTATACAGAATTTCAACTGAAAATTCATTAGCATGATAAGGCAGCTTTTATTCATTTTCATGTTGAAAATTAGGTAGTCTTCTATATATTTTTACATGATTATATTACATTGTAACTCTGGCAAATGCTAAGGCAATATCAGTGCATCTGAACATTTAAGTAATTGATGACGAAATATCGGCAATGGAGTCCTGGCATTTTTAAAACTTTATACTCATTCAATGGGCATTGATAATGGTGATATATTTTCAAAGTACACAAATAAAAATTGACTATAAAATTTTGATCAAACATATGATTCGATATTGTGCTCTTGGTGAAATCACAGAAACATTGATTCAAAAATAAAACTTTTCCTGAAATGAGGTAAAGAGCCTTAGTGTGCTGGTAACATTTACACTTACATTATTTCATTGTCTGATTTTTCTACAGAATAGACCTGGCATTTGTCAAACTTGACTTCAACACACTGCGTGAATACTACAAATCAAGTTATACAATTATATATCGCACTGGTTGCACTTGTTTTGTGAAATCAATACCTTGCTGTCAGGGCAAAGGTTTTAAAAACTTACATATATTTCCTTAAGTCGTTGCAATAATAATAAACAGTTAATAAAATTGTCTGCTTACCAGACACAGATTTGTTTTGTCAGAGATAGTAAAAATGTAATATTATGCAGAAGGCTTGTATTCTAATTGCTGCTGTTGGCATTTTTGTAACACAATACAATTATTCTGTTATGTTAACAGTCTTCTGAGCCAATGACAAGTCTTTTTCCACATGTCATTGCCATTGTTTGAAGCTGTCAAGGAGAAGGAACATTTTTTCAACTCAACAAGTACTATGCAATTTGTGAAGATATTAGGGGACAATGTTTTATACTATTTCCACATTTTTTCGTCATTTATTTTGTATCTTACGATATTAAGCTTATCTGATAGTTGAAAATTTAATTTGATGAAAATTTCTTGCTGAAGTCACATCATCTAATCAGAGCTCATTCTTGCACATAAAGCCTTTCAATAGATATATTTCCGACAACAGTCCATAAATTCTTGATGAAAAATCTCACACTAATAAGTGATATCAAAAAATTCTATAAGCCAAGTAGAATTTCTTGTGTGCTTTAAGGAATTTGGAAAACAAGTTAACTTGCATAAACTATAGAAGGCTAATCACCGCCTTTAACTTGAAGCAAGATGTTTTGTGAATAGGTTAAATTAGAACACAGTTTGATATTGATATCCGATAGATTTATCCCACTTAATCCTACCTTACAGCACAAACACCATGGGTTGATCTGCTATCTTAGAGGCCATTATCTCCTGTAGCTCAATGATATATATCACTGAATTCATTTTAAAACACATCTTGCTGTTTTCATAACAATATCATTTATTACTGGTACTTTATTGTCATATAGCTGACATATCCATTGGATATTACTTTATTGTCATAATGGAAATATATAGCTGACATATCCATTGGATATATATAAAGTCGACATATCATAGACTATTATCAAAATAATGGCTTTGCTATTACAAAATGCTTTCCTTTTTCAGCTTAAGTTGGTTGTGCAATATCATTAAACGACCTTATATTTTCATAATACATTCTATAATATAATCGAAAAATCAACATATGAATTTATTAAAATTAATGAATTCAGTGATATATATCATTGAGCTACAGGAGATAATGGCCTCTAAGATAGCAGATCAACCCATGGTGTTTGTGCTGTAAGGTAGGATTAAGTGGGATAAATCTATCGGATATCAATATCAAACTGTGTTCTAATTTAACCTATTCACAAAACATCTTGCTTCAAGTTAAAGGCTTTATCTCTGAATATCATTTATAGAATAACAAATATCTGAATTTTACTTATGAAATAACCAATATCTGAATTTTATTGATGAAATAACCAATATCTGAATTTCATTTATCAAATAACCAATATAATAAATAAATCAATCCTTGAATATCATACATCAAGTAATACATCATATGCCATAAAGAGTTAATAACCGATATCTTGATTTCTCACAGCTAAAAATATATCTTAATTTCAAACTTAATTTCAAAGACACTTCATCAAAGTATACTTATCCAGTTAAAAGAAAATTTATGGTTAAGAGGAAAGATGAAATACATTTTATTGGTACCTTGAGAATGGACTGTTTGTTGTAGAATATGAAATGCCAATAAGAGAATATTATCGAGCTCTCAATGCATCCATTATGAATCTCGTGAGAATTAGAATACACATCTATTCTCAATCAATCACCATTCTAACTACTTACTAATTCTATCTTCATAAAATACATATTCTAGTGCTTTATTATACATGAGAGACCTGCCATAAGTACAGCACCTGCTGGAAAATGAAATCGACTTAACCTTTTCTGCACTTTACTGACCCAACCGTGTTGTTTTTTTCAGACTATGGTTTGCACACTCTCAGAGGATTTTGACCTATCCAATCAGAAAGTGACATTACACCCACCTCGCAGAATTGACAAAGAATATTAGAGATGGAAATTACCAAAGACATTTTGTTGGCACTGCATTAAGTGCAGAAGCAAAATATCTCACATTTCTAGAAATACAAGGAAATATCTTAATATAGGGCAGAACTCTCAGTGATCAAGACAGATTTCAAGACATATTCTTCACAATATTAACAAAATACATCATTAAATAAGCTCAGAAATTCAAATTACTTTAAATAGCATTTGAATAGGTCTTTTCTGACAAACAGTTGTGACTTTGAATCACATCATTTCGCTTAAACTAATGACTAAATAGTGTATAGTAATTGATATTGTTTGACCAGTCAAATCTCTGGTCTTTTATTTATTGTGTTTGTAAAATACCTAGATCAAACAGACGGCTAATCCAATATGGCGTCACGCTGGTCAATGAGTGTTGTAGTGTCAACTGTTCGACATTTAATTACGTTTAAAATATTTTCATATGTGATTTTGCCTTTGCCTTCTATTTAAGAGTCAACATCTTGTCGTTTATTTACTTGCAAAAAGTTTAATAAGAAATATATTTTCTATTCCTCATGGTTGCTTATTGCATGTTTTCAAGTTCTAAGGAATACAACCTAATTGATTTTTTCTTGAGAATTAATTTTGCCATCTACCATGTAGCTAACAGGGCGTTTCAGAAATATTTTTTGAAGTTTGTTGCGTTATTTTATGACTTACCAATTTTTTCTTAGCAAAGTTGTTCAATTTTACAATGACCAATTGGCCTAAGCAAAGTTTTTAACCTAAAAACCACGGATATTTTATCTTTAACTAAAATTAAGATCACAATTAATCAATAAAGATTGGACTAAAAGATCAGGAATCTCCAAAAAAAGTTTGAAATCCGAATTGGAGTCGGGAATGACAGAAAGTGATGTATGGAACTATTAAATTAACTGCATGCAAGGCAGTAGATATAACAGCAATTGATTTATCTTGAGTATATTGCAGGGAAATGGTTTTTAAATAGCTCATTTAATTCTCGAGCACATCTAAATTATTGTATAAAATCCAATAATTTCTAGAACATCTGAGGTTGGTGAAATAGAAGTTAAAGATCAGCTTGACAAAACTGGTTACATTAACATTACATCCATCTTGACAAAACTGGTTACAGTAAAACTACATCCTTCTTGACAAAACTGGTTACATTAAAACTACATCCTTCTTGACAAAACTGGTTACATTATAACTACATCCATCTTAACAAAACTGGTTACTTAAAAACTACATCCATCACAATTTTCAACTAAAATCAAATAAAAATTGTAGTCAAAGATGGTGTTTACACCATTTTTTTTTTACGTAAGTCAGAAGATTTCAGGTTAAGTCAATACATAAGTACATGTCTGTTGAAATAATT
This sequence comes from Nipponacmea schrenckii, assembly GCA_030562195.1. Lineage (NCBI taxonomy): Eukaryota > Metazoa > Mollusca > Gastropoda > Lottiidae > Nipponacmea > Nipponacmea schrenckii. The sequence goes on along the minus strand of JAUJPP010000007.1, from coordinate 23,739,957 downwards.
CACAGAGCTCAACAATATAAAGATACATCTATATTGCCAAAATATGTTATACAAGAGAACCATCTTGGTATTCACTTAGTCCAATAATTGTAAGAAAATTGAAGTCCATCAAGATCTTAGATCTGTGAATTTCTGTCAAACCATTATGTCGAAATGATCAGAGATCCACAAGGCAAATAAGACGGAAACAATGTGAATCTATAGAATTGACTTACCAAACCTATAGAACTGATTTATCAAGTGTTGGCTTAAAGCAACCTTTCATTCAATAGTATTTGTTGACAAACCTATGGAAATTCAACTCTAAGCTAATGGTGGCATCATGTTCAAGCCATTTTCCTATTTAGAATGTTATTGTGTAGCTACTTATCCTGTTTGATTTTTTTCCTACTTCTGGTTAGTTGTAAAGATTGGAATCAGCAGATGTGAAAGGGTGAATTCTAAGTCAGATCAATGAGTAAAATGCATTTATCATTGGCGTGATCAGTGTCAATCTCTTGTACTATTATTAACTTTAATAAAATGGTTACTCAAAAACAACATCCATCACCAGCTGTGATAAGCTGATCTGATTTTTATTTTTAGTACGTATCCTATTGGTGTAAGAGTCCAGCTACTGGAAGATGACGGAATCATTCATGTGACACTTCATAAACGATACAGAAAAGTTAATATATCCTATAAATGTCTCTTGATATATCACAGATGTGTATGAGTTGTTGATATGTAAAGGTATAATTATTTTAGTTCTCAGTTCATCCTTTTGAATCAATCGATAAGTGCCATTTAATTTGAGGTTCAAACAGATGCCAGAAGCTAATGTCAAAATACTAAGCCCTACTCTGGAAGATCTTTCAAAATTAGAAGAGCGGCAACAGTCTTAGCTCTAACCTTCTAGTGTGTGCAAAATTATGGCTAAATAAAAGAAAAAAGCAAACTGCCTAGATCTCAATATAAAAATCATGATAATATAACAGAAATAATATCATTTATATATATATATATATATAATAATCAGTATCAGATAATATTTAAAATTCCCTTAGGGAATCAGTTCCTGATTTCAAGAATTCCTTTTAGAATGGTATTAATTACTGAGTATCAATATCAAATTGGAGACATTCTGGAAGACAATTTCTAAATAATCTGACTGTTTTTTAGTTGGCTATAATTGTAATATGTCACAAACTAAGAAAACACAATTTGTTAGGTCAAACTGTTAGACTTCTGGCAAACAGATGATAAAGTACATTATATTACTCATTTTTTGAGTTTTTCCCAGAACTGAGAAGCTTTTACCATTTAGCATACACTCTTGACAACATATTTTTTCATTTCTTTCTCTTTCCCTAACAAATGTACTTGCAATGTTGACTTGGCTCCAGTTTTAATATGTAGATGATGTACCTTGTAAATTCATAAATATACACAAATGTATATTAAAAACCCTTGTGCTACTATCAGTTTGGACACAACTCTTCAATTAAGAGGTAACTTTAGTCACCCTGTCAAGCAATGAAAGTAGACATTTCCCTTTGCCTCTTCCATCCATCCAATTCGCTCTGACTCTCAATAATGACTTTCGGCTGTTCAAAATCTTAAAAAGGTCCATCATTGAATCTTTTCCAAGTGTTTAAGAAGCAATTATGTATTCCAAAGCCTGCTGGTGATTAGACCAATTTTGAGCAAACAGTTAAAATGAGGTTTTGGGTGTGGAGCAATGATCAAATGTTATAAGACCCAAGTATGTAGGTAATAGAAAAGGCTAAATGTATACATTTCCTCCTTATATATAAACAGAAGATCAAGTTTGGTTCATTTCCACCATCTGGTGTTAATACCTTGACTGATCATACAGGTAGAATTATTACCTATCATTCTATATTCCACCTTCCCATCTTCAAAGTTACAGAATGGGCAAGAATTTTGTATATCTGACCTTCTTTGATATGTTTGACACATCTAATAAAGTCAGAACCAAGACAATTTATACTACCAATAAATACTTTCAAATAAACCAAGGCATTTTTGTAACTGGAACAAACAGCAAAAATTAATACCAATCTTGCACCAACTAGGTTGGGGGAGTAATTTGGATTTTGGAAGTATTCTGAGGGAGAAAAGCAATTCCCATCATACAAAATGTCCTTTCCGCCATTTTGAAATACAGAATATTAATAGTAAGCACAGCTGATAGCCATGTTCTTCCTCTTGTTAAACTATTTCTCGGAACTCGATGGACCAAATACGTTAAGTTAAGATCATATTGGCTAAATGAAGATGATATAAAAATATTAAAGACCCAGGAAAGAAAATAATGACCAGTTTTACTAGGTATGTATATATGAAATGTTGGTAATAAAATAAAATGTTGGCAACCTGTAGCCTGGTTCTCGCTAAGCCACTTGTAAACAATGTTCATTTATAGTTTCAAATTCTCGTTAACTTATTTTACAAATCGTCCAGCAACGTAAAATCATAGGGTTCATTATAAACATTGGAAATCACATATAAATGTAACATTTATTAGAAATTGTTGGAGTTGTTTGATTGTTTACATAAGAAAGAGCTTTCATTTTGTATTCATTTAGTATTTTCTAGTCATTATGTTTGACCGTGTCAGCCACCATCTTGATGTTCTAATGATTTGTTGACAATGTTAGTTAAAACTTCTGCCACGTTTTAAAGTTTTGATCTAATTACATAAAAGATACATCTCCAAGGACACTAATTAAGCCTCCACTTCGTTCACAACTGTTTGTATGATGTCAACAATTAAGGAGCTTAGTTTAAAAAACAGAATCTCTATGAATTGCAATGAAGATTTATTTTTTCAATGTACAAAAGGTGAAATTTTGCCTGCTGCATGAGGCTCTTTCTAGTTGTGGGAACATATCTGTTTTTTATATTAACGGTATAATACTGACAGGCACCATTGTTAGGAGAAAACAGGCTGGTACCAAGTCAATCAAGTGCTGGAATCTAGCAATGTGCCCTCATGTCAGCACAGAAGCAAATAATATAGAAACAATACACAGTTAAATGCTAATATACAACTGGAAAATATGATAATAACTAATATATATTATGAATGAGGATTAAGAATACATTAAAGGATATCATCAGAATAAATAATACATAAAAATTACTGTATTATTACAGATTATATTCCTTGAATATCTAATTAATAGTCAATTAATTACCATTACTCATTAATAATTGACTAACGAGTTAGCACTAAGGAGAAGAAAGGTTATCAGAATTAAGATCAACAGTGAAGTAAACGGTTGTTAAATGTAAAATTCATTGATGGCAAACCAAGCAGAAGTAGCTGGTTTAGAATAAATTTCGTATTAACACAGTAAAATACAAGATTACTGTAGTTAATGGAAGAAATTCTATTGAATATGCATCATTATGCAGAAAAGGCAGCTATAATGATAGATAGCAACATATAGATCAGCCATCTAAAATCCATTAATGTTGCTAGAACTTTCATTTTCTGTAATGCTAATCTAACAATTCCCTGATAAACATTACTGTTTAACATTTAAAAATGTATGAAAATCTGAACAGAGTGATTCATCAATATAAACATTTTAGAAAAACAATCAAGTTTGGAAAATGTTGCTGATTAAACCCTTGCTCTTGTCTAGCTGTCAGATTATATAGTATATTTGCCAAAAATACTTTTTACTTGTAAACCATTTAGGGATCCAAATCAAGTTTCAGACATATAGAAATATTGAACATTTAATGACCTTTAAACCAACTTTTGAAATAGATCTTTACAGGCATATTAAAAGCACAGCTTATAGATAAACAAAGCAATTATTATGGATATATACTAGAAGAATATTTAATTTGAAAAAAGCTTCTGTTACATGAATATCAATATGCAAGATTGAAACACTTGCCAACAGATTGTTTCTTTTCCATAGAAAACCTTACAGTCCAATCTGTTTTATAATAAAGTTGGAACTCAACATATGATCAGTAATCAATATGTCTTATTCTTCCCTCAAATCTAAATATTGACAAATGCTTTCCACTAACTCATTTTTCACATGGTACAGTACTAATATAAACTAATAACAGCAGGTGGTACTGACACTAAGACTAATAACTACATACTAAATAAACAGCTATAGCTGGAGTTATGTACCAGTTAGAAATGATATTTCTATATTAATAGTAAGAAGTAATATTTCTCTGTTAGTCAAACACCTCATTAAGACAGGTTGAAATGATTTTACCTGTTGGTTATGATTAAAATGAACAGATAAATAAAACAAATTACTGTGTGTTATAACCATAGCTGTTATTTATCTTATACATATACAATATATAATATCTGTTGATGGTATATATCTATTAGTATTGTGCCAGATAATGCATTTTCAATCTTTAATCTTGCATTGTAGCCACAAGTCCACTTCCAAAGACCAAAATGTTGTTTAGGTTACAAGTCTTTAAGAGCATTAATGAAAACAATTGTACATGTATATTAAGGTTAAGTAATAATAACCATATAATTGTGTTCAGTTCACTCTTTTAAACCAATCATTTAACCTAGTCCACTTCTAAAGACCAAAATGTTGTCAAGGTATCAAGTCATTAAGGGCAGTAATGAAAACAATTGTACATGTATACTAAGGCATATAATTGTGTTCAGATAACTCTCTTAAACCAAACATTTAACCTAGTCCACTTCTAAAGACCAAAATGTTGTCAAGGTATCAAGTCATTAAGGGCAGTAATGAAAACAATTGTACATGTATACTAAGGCATATAATTGTGTTCAGATAACTCTCTTAAACCAAACATTTAACCTAGTCCACTTCTAAAGACCAAAATGTTGTCAAGGTTACAAGTCTTTTAGGGCAGTAATGAAAACAATTGTAGGCTACATGTATACTAAGGTTAAGTAATAATAACCATATAATTGTGTTTTAACTCTTTTAAACCAAACATATAACCAAAGAATAGTCTGAAAAGATATTTTCAGGTTTTACTGCTTCTGTTATCTACCACCCAACAGTAATAAATTAATCTATGTCAAAAGTCATGATTTATGATTAGGATTTGAACATGAAAGCTTATCATCTATATTTATATGAATCAACATCAATTCCTGCAAAGATGTTAAATACTTAATCTTTAATTAAGGCAGACACCATCAAATTTTAAAACCTACTGTTCATACGTTGAAATCTACCCAAAATAATGCAAAGTTGTTCTGGGTACTTGTATTGCCTGCTCTAGTACACCATATGTTTAATAACTATCATAAACTAACACCTTAGTGACCGTAATTCTAGTTCAACAACTTTAATCATTCAAAATATTTCACCAGGTCAGACCTCCCACCTTGGTTAGCAAAACCAATATGGTGGACCTTATCAAAGTTGAAATCTGGTCCATTACTTGTGTTTGCTATTTCCATTTCAATGAGCCTGATGTCAGTAATCATTACTTCAGGACGTATTGTTTGCTGCTTTCAGAAAAAGGAAATGCCAAAAACAATTTGCTGTTTTGAAAATAGCTTTTCCATTCTGTTGACCTTGAAAATGAAACAATTCCAAAGTTAGCTGCACTTTTGGAATAATAGAAATTCTTCGATAACCTAGTTTCACAATTGCAATTAAATTAAATTCCTGAAAGTAAAATGTAAAGAATTTAACCTCCCAGACATGCAAAGCGATTTCACTGTTTGAGATAATTTGAAAACTGATTAGTAAGATAGCTTGTCAGTTGCGTTATTAAAGTATGAAGCCAGAGGGAGAAAATGTTAAAATATTCCATGACACATGTCCATATGATAGATAACAACTTCCATCTGGTCTGTTCTGATATATTGACAAGTGTTAACATTTGGTCAAGATTGGTGTGAAGAGGTCAATTTCAAGACAGAATTTTCTACTTAAGGCGCCAAATTCCTGTCAATATACTGAGCTATAAACTCCTGCAGGCTATGAAAGTGAACTCCAAATATGCAGGATTATAATTGGTATGAGAGACATAATTAACAATGAATTTTATATCAGGATATGGAATTGCAGTCAACTAAGGCACTCAGACAACCCAAAAGCACACCATTAATATGTTGTATATATACAAGCCAACTATGTTCGTGAAAATTTGCTTAACCTTGGGAAAGGATTTCATTATAACTATATTTGCATGAATTCTTCCAAGTCAAGCATTATAATCACAATGGCTAAATAGCATTAAATGGTATGGAGGAGCTGATTTTCAGCTGACTTGTAATAAATATTTCTTTACACCTTAGGTTTGATCAAAATCACTGACAATAAAAAAACATTTCAACATAACAAAGTACCCTTTTTCCTTTCCTATTTGAGGTGAATCTAAAAGGCCATACGATATAATTATTAGCTTCACACCAATTTGATTGAGAATAATTTTGAACTTTGATATTTAGTTTCTAGCAAGGTCAAATAATCTATCCTCTAACCATACCATAATTGAATGATTGGATTTTTCAACACAGGCCAACAATTTGATAATAGTTCATTCTATTTCTTGATTCAATTTGGAGATAGCATTAGAAGCAGACGACTAACGGTTAATCTAAAAGGTGGATTTGTAGCATTGGGAGTAGAAATATTTAAGCTCCTGTTATCCTGGTATTTGACATTGTTAAAAGAGCTAGTAGAGATTAGTTTAACAGTGAAATTCAGATAGTTGAAGGCTATTAGCCAAACCAAATCATGGTGCTAGTGATATCTGCTATTGGAAACTTAATAGTTCGTTTGCTTCAACAACTAAAACTTTCTCAAACACAAACAGAAATCAATCTAAATAAATTTTAAATTTCTTAGGCAATTGAAGATCTGCATTTGATCTAATTAGTACTTCTCAATGCCAATCAACCATCATCAAAACCAAAACAAAAGTTCAAACAAGAAATGTCTCCAAAATAACAACACTTAACCAATGATTTTTTCTATCTTTATAAAATACCATCTAACATATCAAATGACAATTTAACTGAAATCAAATACTTTTTTCCCCCAATATTTGTGTCAGAAAGAATCACAAATTCTCATTAAATTTAGTTCTGCTAAAAGCATGTTATTTGTATAAGTTTTATTTTGCACTTGCTGTTTTTATATGTTGGCGAAGGAAAACATGAAGAACCAAATTGCTTTTAGGCTAATTTCATTTTAAGAGATCATGAGAACATGGGTAAGTTTTTATATGTTCAAGTTTAAAGGGAAATAGTCTTGAAATAACAGAAAAATTCAGAAATCTGCTTCAAGTTTGAAAAGGAAATGAGTGGTAAAATCTAAACATTGTGGCTCTTTGTCTCTTCTATAAAACGTTTTCAGGAAATGGACAGTCTCTATGTGTTGTGGTTCCCAGCTAATGCCTCTGCGATTTGGAATTTGAAGTGTCTACTTACAACTATTCGCTGATCTATATCAATCAATATTCCAAAATTTAAATTAATATAAATAAATCAACAGTTTACTTGACTTACCTAAAATGAGAAAAAGAAGAAAAATATAAATAAATGTACATAGTTTCAAAGATCAAAAAGCATTATGCAAGAAAAAGTAAATATTTATGATGTTAATTTATGTTTAAGTGTGTGAGTTGTATTAAATATTTGTAATTATTTATATATACAATAATAATAGTTTTAATTTAGTTTTATCATATTATAGTGATAATAAATGTGAATATGTGTGAGTTGTAACTGTTGTTAAAAGTGATTAGATGGTAAATAATCATATCAATACCTTGTATTAGGAGTGAGTTGTATTTGTATCTATTCTGTATCATACAATTATTATGTATGTTTTATCAAATATTTGTGATTTATATAAACAAATCTTTATAAATGTGTCTGGGTGTAAGTTGTATTTATAAATTACATGTCAATTTGGTGTGTGTTGTATTTGTGACAATATTATATATCATATAATTATTATCCAATATTTGTGAAAATTTATCACTTATAATTGTGATTTATAAATAGTTGTATTACAACATGTATATTATATAATTATTTTGTCTGTAATTTTGCAAGAGTGTTTTAGGTGTGTGGGCTGTACATAAAGATTTCATCTTGAGTTATAATGATTTTCTACTTAAGGCTGAATCAGATTTGAAATGAAATCTATTAGAAAACACCCAGTTTTACGAGGGCCAATAATGGTTTCTCAAGGTGGTCTTTATTATCTAATGTTATGAATTGAATTCCATTGTGTAATGTAAGAAAATTATGAAATTCCTGACATTTCTAGTAGATACTATTTTCATAATTGACAAATCAGCTGCTAGGATATGAATATGGGATGCAAGGACAGTGCCATATGTACTTATTAGATCTAGATAAAAATATAGATAAGTGATAAGTGAATATATCATTTTGCAAGAACTTGTATCCCTGAAATATTTTCCAATATTACAGAACCTTATAAAAAAAAGAAAAGAAACAACTATATTTTACAAGGATAACAACTTAGGTTCACAAGTCCGCCATGACAAGGATCCTTTCTACCAACTGGTCCTTGGCCAAACCCATTTACAGCTGGGTGGACTGGAAAAAAATGTGTATAAGTATCCTCAATGTATTAATAAAAGAAAAAAGCCAATTTAATATGATCTAAAACACTAATTTGTGCTCTTTAATAAAAAATATTCCTAAATTAAATGGAAGGAGGAAAAAGCATTTTAGCAATAAAGATTAAGAAATGTTGAAACTCAGCAATTAAAGAATATTCAGATCTGGCAAATCTCAATTACACACTTACATCTTCAATTTCCTACATAGATAAAGTCTATTAATCAAATGAAATGAAAATCACGAAGAGAAGCCTATCTATAATCTTTTAAAACCTTATTAAAATCGTGATATTTCATGATTAACCAAATTGTGTTTGAAAACTACCCATAAAGTCTTAAATAGCATAAAAAGAACTTAAATATATTTCTATTAGATTACATCGAAATTTATCAATCACATCATTAAGTTATATAGAAGATTAGAGAATAAGCCACTATTGGTTTTCAGATGAAATAAGAGGAATATTTCATTTATTTTTTACACTTGGCGAGTCAAATGATAGATTACATCAATATATCAGTAGAAAAAAACTTTAATTTTACTGATTGGAAACATTTGAGTGAGAGAAAAATATCCATTTCACATTAGTGTCTAACTGTGGTTTTTCAACCAAAGAAAATCTTAACCATTTTACAACATTTACTAAAGAAATCTTACTGGTCTTAAAGATCCATTCCTACAGTCCCATTCCTCAACTGTTAAAACTATAGTCCAGTCAGGCATGCTGTTTGCAAAGGATATACAGAGAATACACAGATACAGTCAGTAATAAAGGATATGCGGAGGACACACAAATACAAAAACAGAGGATAATTATGCAAAAATAGATGCACAGATACAGTAAAAAGGGATACACTTGATCCTGATATTGCCCCTATATACAAGTATCAAAGAAAATTTAATTCTTCTATATGTATGTATATCTAGTAAGCTCGATTAGTATTTCTTTGTTGATTGCTCATTTAACCCTGGTAAACCTAACCTCGTCTTCAGCGCAAGAGAAATATCTGCAGATAAAACCATCATCCACTTTTGGCTATTGTCAGATTACTGCACACAATAACAAATCTAATGTGGTAAAGAAGATTAGCATTTCAAATAGCTTCTTATCAACAAAGGCATGTACATCAAAGTGTTAACTATGTGAACCCTGTCTTAGGTCATAGGTTATCATTTCTTGGGTGAAATTGAATAAGAAAACAAGATATATATGTGAATTTGAATTTATAACTTCCTGATATACTAATTGTAGAAAGCTAGGGGTTATTTTTTTGGCATCTCACAAATAAATTAGGTTGTAGGTACACACATCTACACATTATGTCATCATCATCATCCCAAACAACTGATACAATTAACACTGTCAACTCAACTGTATTTGGTTTTATTTGGTAAACTTAATGCCTACGGGCTTGGCTGAAGAGCAGATGGTAGACCAGTGATGGAATAGGCAAAAGTTATAAGTTGGTACCAGTTAATTTTTTTTTTTTTTTTTTTCAGACAAAATTTACTGGCGTTCATTGACCTAAATGATCTTTTTCTTTGGTATTGTTTCTGATTCCATCTAAGATAGTGGCTTTTAGATATATCTACAGAATTTCAATATTTTCACATTTGTCCTTTTTTTGTCTTTTGAAGTCCAGATGCCAATATGATAAGAAAAGAATTTCAAAGTTAATGAAATAGTTCAGACATTCTCTCAGTACATTAACATGTTTTGACTTTCTTTCAAAGCCTTGGCCACCACTTCTCAAATAAACATTATCAAGCAGCATTTGTAGCATAGTGTTGTTCTTAACATCGAGAATCCTGGTCTTGAAAGGTATATATTGTACCCAAATCATGACAATGGTCACTTATGTAATGGACAAAGAATTAATTTTGGAATTTCTCAGTATTAAAGACTGTATTAACTTCTTTCTGCACAATTCAGTTTTTCCTGTAATTTCTCCACACAGGTTCAACATTTTTGTTTCTAATCTTTTTCAATATCATACCAACAACCTTATAATTTATTATATTCTTATAATGAATAAGAATGTCTCGAATTGTATTCATCAGATTAAATAAATGAATTCTGCACTTTTTACACCCATGCACTGTTGTTCTTGTAATTGTCTATTGAAGTATGTTATTAGATGTTAAGTTACTGAATAACCTATACCTACTATTGACAGTATTGATCTAAACTACTTCAACTCTTTAATTCAAAGCTTTATATCATTCAAACAAATACTTGCCATTCATGTCATGGTGAAGTCAAAGTATATGTATGTACTGCAGAGAACCACACAACTGTGAGAAAATGATGTGGGAGGAAAATGACACCATATTGGTAAACCCTTCAAGAAATCACCTGATCGTATTTTGGCTAATGGAAGTTCTATGTGATACATTGGCCTACAAGCATATTGTGGTAAATTTATAATGGCAGGTTCATCATACGGAACCTAATACAATTAGTTTAGTTCTTGTGACTATAGACATTGAGAAGTTTCATGTAAGTTAAACCCAATTCAAATAATCAGAAAGCAAAACAGCAATACGGAACATGCGACTGAAAATTGTGGATTTAAAAGGAATAAAGTTGTAGACTTTGGAATCTACAAGAATTTATATTCAAAGAAAAAAGTCTTTAAAATCAGACAAAGTTGTAATGCGGATCCTACACAAAAAGATTTCCATGTACAATAATAGTTTGTGATGTAAGAATTTGATAGGATTCTTCGAGACTATTAGTTTTTTTATATTTATAAGAAGAAAACATTAATATCGGCTATAAAAATCTATATATCGATTACTGCTTGGTGGATTTTACATCAATATGTATTGAAGCTTATGATTTTCACTCAAGATTTGTAAGTTTTTACTGGAGGTGCAATAACATTTCTCATTTATGCGATGTAATCAAGCCGTTCGTTTTACGATCAAATTATAAGCGTCGAGTAATCAAGCAATACATGGAACAAAAAGGTGTGGAAAATAAGGTCTCATTAGTGTGTTGATTGTCCAGTGAAATGAAAATCAACTATTTAAGTTTTTCCAAGTGACTGATGCGTACAATGTTTGCTTATCATTTAAATCTAGTTACATCACCCATGAAAACATGAAGCAATGGATGGAACAAAACTGTCTGAAAAAGAAGAGAAGTTTGTTAAGTGTAATAGACAAATCAGGTTTAATCAGGTTTTCTCTAGCCACAAGTAAATCAGTTTCTGCTTACTTTATTTTTAAATCCAATTAAAACCATGTAGTAGGCCTAATTGAACAAATGGAAAAACAAATTCTTGGTAAAGCGTTGAATGTTCAGTTTCATGTTTTTAAAACTTGTCCTTGAAATCAAGCACTTTCAGGATCAACAGTGTCTTCGAAAATAAGTTCTTACTAAAGTGTTGATTATCCAGTGACATGAAAAATGTCTTGGTATTTTCCAAGTGAAGAGTAAACATGTTTCCAGTATGTTAACAATCAACAAAAGAGCATCAGACAGTATGTCAATAGTTCCATAATTAAAATCTATACAAATCAACTGGTACTTACAGATATAAAATACTTTTTAATATCTGTCTTCAAATAAGACAACAAGGTTGTTTGTATATTCGAAATAGATGTAAACTTTTTCATGGCCAAGTATATGTTGAGTTTTGTCATTTTGTATGTATACAATTTCAATTTTGGTGCCCAGTTTCATCATTTCCATGAGTCTACACCAATAGTATTTCAAACTATAGATAAAAAATAGTGTGTAAAACCCTTTTTTCTTTCCTTGAAATTAAATGCACTGCTGATAAAATATCCAGAGTGATTTTAACAACAAATCTATAGATCTATTGTAAAAGCAATTTACATATTAAGCAGAAGATATGACATTGTCACAAGTTTAGCTTGACTCTGGAGAATTTTTATTCTATACTTCTAGATTATCAAGTGCCATTACTGGCTGAAAATTTTACAAAGTATTTTCAATTTGTTCAATATTATGTTTTTGTAAAGAGCATGTTTGATATTTGGTTATAATTCTGTCTTTCAGAAACAGCTAATGTGACATTGGTGATAAAAATTTTAAGATTGTCATCCTGTGGAACACCAATCTTCAACATTTTATTGCATCATTTCCATTTTTAATTCAAAGACACTAGTTGCTGAGTACAATGAATTAACCTATTCTTGAACTGGCAGTAGTACACAATTAGTTAAAACGTTAGAGTTAGATTACATTAGAGAAGTGGTGGTCGTGTATTCTAAGGGTTGTGTCTTTTTATTCTATCCTTGATCTATGTAACAAATATATATCATCAATATCAATAACTTTATTCCAGTGTATACTGTGGATTATACAACTGTTTTATAGCTTCATTATACAACTGTTTCATAGCTTCATAATACAACTGTTTCATAACTTCATGTTTCAAAGCTTCATTTTACAACTGTTTCATAGCTTCATTATACAACTGTTTCATAGCTTTATTATACAATTGTTTCAAAGCTTCATTATACAACTGTTTCATAGCTTTATTATACAACTGTTTCATAGCTTCATTATACAACTGTTTCATAGTTGTTTCATAGCTTCATTATACAAATGTTTCATAGTTTTTGGCTGTGATAAGCCTGGAGACCTAGCAGTCCAACTGATAATTAGGTAAGATCAATTTGTTAAATTAAGGGTTGTGTCTTTTTATTCTATCCTTAATCTATGTAACAAATATATATCATCAATATCAATAACCTTATTCCAGAGTATACTGTGGATTACAAATTATAGTATTCTACATTTCATAATTGGTATTGTAAAGGAAGCACAGCAGACAAGACTAATTCAAGCCTGACAGATATTGACCATATTGAAAAGGATTTTGATGAGAGCCAAAGGCCATTATATACTTCTTTTTTCTAGCGAATAAAGAGAGAAAAAACCTTTATTAGTTTTGATTGGCAATGTTTTTCAAGAGATTGAACATGTTGAAGTAGTTGTTTTATGACCCAGTAGGGACTGATCAATCCATTTTCCCGCTTTTTTTCTTATCCAAATAGATTTATTGACATCTTTCTTGTAACATGTTCTAGATTTATCCATACAGAATACTGAATAATGAATTTGGTCTTATTTAAGACAGCAGATGGTAGCTAATGTCATCATGCCTTGTCTTAATTTTATTTGACGCCTTTCTTGTCATTGGATAATAATCCACCATGAATTGCCTTCATTGCAAGATGGATTTATTGACCATTGTTTTTTAATATCTCGTAAATTCTCTGGAATTGTTTCCTTGTCACTTGTATTAAGTTTTCTATTTCATGCTATGTTATGGATGGCGCCAATCTGTCCACGAGGTCGGTAAAGAACTCTCCAGGCAATCTATAAATGATTTATAGTAAACTGATCTAGTCTATATCTTGTCCCTGAAGAGATACAATATGTCTTAAACTAGAATACTATTTCTTTAGGTTTAACATGAAATTACTTAGTGTATGCTAGTAATAAATCTAAAATATCATTTACTAGATGATAATCATGATTCTGATCATACCAATAGTTTCAATGATTCTTTGTGATGTCATAGTGGTCTTTATAAATGATTTTTAAAGATTAATGTTAATCCTAGTCAATATGTTGGAAATTTCAGCTCCTAATCCAAATTAAATCAGTTGTCATGGTTTTGAAAGAAATTAAAACACAGAATGTTGGTGCGTTCACCTGATTAAAGGCAACTTAACTGTCAAGTTGTTAACTTTGTTATAGTGAGCTATCAGACAAATATAAGTTCAGCCAGTCCTGATATAACCATGGAAGGCATCAGGAAGTTCAGAGGTCACAATACCATAATGCATGTGCATCATGACATAAATAATAATGGCAGGAATTATTTAGAGAAATGCGCCCAAACTGACATGATATATCTGCCTTATTGTTAGCCAGTAGTGTTCAGACGGCAAAGTTAAGCAGGCTTCACTATCAAAGACATATTTGAAGACAACTCTGAAGTACGTATATGTTAAGGCAGCTTAAGTTAAACCTGTTGGGTTCAGTGGAGCTCAACAATTAACAGTCTGGTGCACTATGTACAATTGTACACAATGTTTGTATAATGTTATTTGTAGCAGAAATATTTGTAAATAGTAATGTCTATCTTATAATTATCATAAACACAATGTTTACATTTATATCATGTTCTAGATTACTCTAAATAGCCTCATTTCCCTTTTAAAACATTTATATTACATGTGTGATACAAATTGGTTTTCGTAATATCATATGATATGTAAGCAATGATTAATATTGAGGATAATCATGGACTTCATAGCATGGCACAAAGAGGCAGAAATTTTTTCATGGTTTCTGACTTTCATTACACCTTTTTCTAAATTTCTCTGAGCAGATCTTACATTTAAGTTTTCATAAATGAATTCAGTTTTACCTAAATCTTAAACTTATGATACAATGCGATAGAAAATGATCAGGAAAAGCTTGGCCATTGATTTTGGCTCACTCATACAATTTTTTATGTAAGTTTGTAACGAGGTTTTCAAAAGCTTCACATTGATTCAAAAACAACATTGAAATGGAAATTTAAAAGAATCAATGAAAAATCTGTATAATTGAGTTACACTTTGAAGGTCAATAAAGTGAAGTAAAGAGTGAATGAGTCAATTGGTGTGTAAATTACTCTCTAAAATAAAAGGTCAGAAATCAAGATGTCTGCCTGACAAGTTAATTATAATTGGTTAGTGTCAGTGTAGAGGGAGTGGAGATATACATTACAATATTGTACATGTTTAGTCATCAATACCCAGCGTCTGCTTTCTTTCCCTGGACACAGACTTTCTACGCTCTCAGTCTAATGTTACAAAATAAACATCTATAAACAGTGAAGATCTGTATCATATAAACTGCTAGCTTATTGAACTGTGGTGATGAATCAAGCTTCATTATACAACTGTTTCAGAGCTTCATTATACAACTGTTTCATAGATGTAGATAGCTTCATTATACAACTGTTTCATAGCTTTATTATACAACTGTTTATCACTTTACTTGATAACGTTACCTGTATGTGTTTCGAAACGTAGTATTTAATAAATGTAGAAGTAGTATATCCATATATCTTAGTGTTTTGATGTATCTCTTCCTATTTCTATATGTCTTATAAACAATATATCAAACATCTTTATGGTGATTAACAAACTCAAATCAGTGCAGTATAAATTGTGTAAATCCTCTTTCAGTTTAATAAGATTTCATTATATATTGTAGTGTTTTTTGTTGTTAATCATTTTACTTGATAACGTTACCTGTATGTGTTTCGAAGCGTAGTATGTAATAAATGCAGAAGTATCCATATATCTTAGTGTTTTAATGTAACTATTTCATAGTTTCATTATACAACTGGTTCATAGCTTCATTATACAACTGTTTCATAGCTTTATAATACAACTGTTTCATAGCTTTATTATACAACTGTTTCATAGCTTTATTATACAACTGTTTCATAGCTTCATTATACAACTGTTTCAAAGTTTCATTATACAATTGTTTCCTTCAAAGAACCACTTAAAGAATTGTTAACTGTGGTATACATTTAAAAAAAATTTTGGGACACTATCACACTATCTGGTTCTTTGAATGGAAAAAACAATACACATGAGGCTTACAAAAGACAGGTTCATATGACATAAGGATAAATTATACACAAAGTTTAATTCTGTAATAAGGTTTCACTCCCTAATAACTCCTTTGAACAAAAATTTCTTGGCCATTATCAATTAAAGTGCATAAAATAAATATTTGGAACAATCACATACAGAGTGCTATTTTAGAAACCTATGTCATGGAGATTAAATATGTCTTAAGGTTCCAATTTATTATTTCTATGGACCATGTACACACATTACCATGTGAGCTCATTTATTCCTGTTATTTCTTCGAGAGTTCATGGTCTCATACTAAACGTTGTCACAAAAAGTCTCCAAACTTTTAATTCAATGGACAAATGTTATTTGAAAACATGATCTTTTTTGGTTATTAAATATAAGAAAGACATTATTGTTGTCAAATTTAAAATTAAAATCTTTATCACTATTAGGTTACTAGGTTTATGAAATATTAAATTTATGAATTGAATAAAAGACTTGTTTCATTCGCAAATTAGAAATTACCATAATATACCAGTGAGGTGTCGTCCATTTTAATGAAAAATATTACCTCCATTTCACAAATCAAAATAGGAATTGTATAAAATCATCAGAGGGGGCCTAACTAATATCTTACTTCTCTTGAAATATCAAATTAAATGAACTTAAAAACACGTTCAGATTTCATGGTCCTGGACCATTGTGAATAGCTTGTAAAAAGAAGAAAAGCTCTAGTATTTAGTAAGTTGTATTTATTGTAAAAGTCTATTAAAATCCCAAACATACACAAAATAATAATGAAAAGACACTTCATAAATCTGATCACACAATACAACTACGAGGTTCTGCTTGAGTAAGCTTTCACAGGTTTGAATTGATCTGAACAATACCATACCTCATTGAAAGCCTTGGCGTCATTCTGTCTGGTGCTTACAATAGCAGAGTAAAGAGGATAATCAGACTTAGCATTAAGCGAGGAAAAAAAGACTTAACAATAATCAGGGGTCGCAAATTGTCAGAGACAATAACGCATCAACAGTAACGATTTTCTCTTCAGCTAATACTGTGTAAAGAGATTTTTAAACACTATTCTGTTTGGAGAAAGGATTTTCTAGGAAGGCTTAATCAAAGCAAGCAAGATTTGTACTGTTTAATGCTTTATCATATTATTTATTTCCTTTACATCTCATTGAAATCGTAGGATAAAGTAATGAGAGTAGATTATTGAGATGTTCTTCATAATTAGCAGCAAGGGATAGCAGACGTCAAAAGTTTGTTTCTAATTTTGGCTTCTCTAATTCTCCATTTTACAAAAACCTTGAGAATTTTTATGTTACTAAGTTTCTTTATGCCTGGATAGTAGTTATCTCAAATTATATTCCTTAGAATTCTCCTCAAAACCTCAGAATATTTATGACGCCATTTTTAATGTGTATATTGACAAATCATTTGATAGAAGATAGACAAGTTGAATAAGAGCCATGGCCAATTTATTCCCACTTCAAACAAATTTCAAGGTGACGTGTGATAAGCTGCATAACATCTGATGCACAAATATGTACACTTAGAAATCTATCTTGATCTTTAAGTCAAGAGTCAAGAAGCTTGAAGACAGATATCTCAAACTCTTGGTTTTTTAAATAGCGAAACTAATTCAGCACCAGACTAGGGTAATAAAATGTTGTTTAACTTCAACTAACTATTACAGTTTTACTAATTTAGAAATATATAACCCAAACACATTAGATCAAGGCAGACGCTATAAATTCCCAGTTAAATTAACTTTTCTTCAGTTAGTTAGATTGAGACAAATCAGAGACTTCTCAGTGAGTAATAACACAACAAGGATTGAAATAAATCTAACACTTGGAATAATTGCGGCAATTTTTTTCTTTAGTTCCAGGTGCTTTCTTACTTTTTTTCAATTTTCCAAGACATTTATAAGTATATTTACAAAAAAAATTCCATTATGTACAGGTAGAGAAGTATTTGAAACAAATATAAGCTTTTATTTGAGGTTTAATTATCCTTCCATTGAGAGACTTTATAGAAAGTAAGAACAACAAAGCCAGGAGACATAAAAGAAGCACTGGATTTTTCAAAAAGAATCCTTATTTGAAGTTATTATGTACATCACTTTTTCCTATGTCTTTTGAGAAAATTTTAAGTAGGAAAAAGAAGAATGTCCTTTGCCATAACTCAACAATAGCGTTCCTCTACTAATCTTCAATGTTTTCATAAAATTCATCCATAAAACCTTGAACAACAAGTATACCTAGTCTGCTCTCCTAAATAAATATCTTCAATCATTTTACAATCAGTTATTGTCAGGAAACTCACATCATGAATAAATATTGATACAACTTTTATGGACCTGGAGTCCTTTATGATCTATAGACTTATTATGGCATGAACCCGTTTACCAAAACAAATATAAACATCAGAACTTCTTCATTCTGGTCAGGAAGAGAGCAGAAAAAGATGACTAAAAAGGTCATTGGATATCTTTTCATTTGACATCTGACATTTGCTTGACAGAGTCAATGGTTATAAAGGAAATGTAAGTCAATGCCATGTCAAAAACACAATTTATATTATAAAAATTGGAAGAAATATACTACTAAATATATGTCCAGCCAGAGGGCTAACTAACATCTGACTGCCAGACTGATGCCTTGTCTTGAAGGATTTGAAATCAGGTTTTCCATTCGAAAACCTTTCTAACAATATTTGTTACAAATCCTCTACGCTTTTTTCAAGTAATTGATGTCACTTAACAAATGTAGAAACCAGAAGTGTAAATTACTAGAGTGTAAAGGATATTGTTTATGCTATTAACATCAATGAAGGTGATAAAAGTCGTCGTTTTAGATAATCCACAAGAGTATATAGACATTTGACATATATTTTAAACAGAAAAATATATGTTATATCACAATCATACACTAAAAGAAAATTTTTGACAATTACAAAAAAAGAATAAAACTAGAATTGCTTACAATTATGAACGTATTTCGAGAGCCTTAAAATATTATGTAGGCTAAATTTGCAATTACCTACATCTAGACAATATATTGAATATCATTTGACCTAGTTTTCAAAGTCATAAAATAATTAGGTCACACCTTCCGTAACGGTTAATGATGGCGAAAATATGAAAATTATCAATTTTTACTGTATTTAAGTACACTTATCTCTATGAATTTTTTAAGTAAGCCAAATTAAAAAATATCTACTCGTAGACAATATATTGAATATTATTTGACTTAATTTTCAAGGTCATAGATTAAGTGGGTCACACCTTCCGTACCCGTTAAAGTGACCTAATTTTGAAAAAATCGAAATTTAAATAATTCGAAAGAAAATACGAAATTTGAAAATCGGTCTCCAAGAAAAGGTAGATAATGATCCATTGTATCTATGTGCTAAATTTCATCAAAATCGGTCTATCAGTAGTGTCTGAATTTCGGATTTAGGAATTGTAACGAAAATTCAAAATGGCGGCCGATATGGCAGCTTGACCTAATTATTTAGGTCAATTCAATTACTATTGACAAGTTATTTATAAAACAGTTTTCACTTTTCACCTAGCAAGTATAGACCGGAAGTTATGTAATTACGTCATTTGAGGCTAAACCGGAAGTGGAATTTTTTTTTTCACATTTTTTCAAAAATTATAATCATATCGCCTATCAACTGGTAAAGTTTCAAAATTTTACCATTTATATTAAAGGAGAAATCACGGTCTGAAATTTTTGCCGATGACCCTTGAATATTGAATTGCAAATCGTGGGTAAAATATTTAACCTAATTGCATAAAACCTATAAATGTTAGTTGACAAATACATTGAAGTTTTCAAATCTGAAAATCCGGTCAAAATCGAACTGAAAATAAACTTGCTAAAGCAAAAAAACCTGAACTTCCGGTTCTCACTTTCTGTCAGAGATAGAACTTCCGGTTTTGTTTTATTTGATAATAGAAATCATTCTAAGATCAACTGTAGATTTAGAATTTCTGCACCTTTTACCAGTTTGTCTGCAAACTCATCCAAGAATTACAAAAAAAAAAAAAATAAAATAAAATAAAATAATCCGAACGATTACAATACGTTTTCGCCAAAGTCGAAATACGTAAAAAATGTTAAGATGGGGCAGAATATATTCGGGCATGTATAATATATATGGCTTGCACAAGGAATAAATACAATGTGACAGGCCAAAAAAAGGGTGTTGAGGACAGAACAGGAGCGTTGATACAGCACAATAGTCAAGTGTTCTTTAGACAAGAAGTTAAAATCACCTAGAAAGTTTTGGTAACTAAAATAAACTAATCGTAAAGTATACTATTATCATTATATATTGTTCAAGTCATAATAAAAAGTTAAGAATTGTTGATTTTGGTGGTCGTTTTATTGCTATTTAAGATGGCTCTACCAGTCATAAAATATAAGTATCTTTCTTATAAAAACCACACCTATTTCTATCCAGTAAAATGCCATTAAATCTTTCAAAATCATGTCTAAAATTTGTAAAATTTCTTTCGTCTTTGAAATAAATACTTTTTTATGTCTAAAATGGTCTATAAAAGAAATTTTCCTGATTTTTCATATGTCTTGGTCTGGGTGTATCAAAATTGTGTCAGCTAAGACGAGAAACAGCATTTTTCATCCTTAAAGGAAGATGTTTTCCCCCAGATTAAAAGGCAATTTTCTTTGACGATATCCTTCAACATACTGTACAAAATTGAAAGAATACATTCAAAAACTATAGTTATTTCTCCTTACAGTTTTATTGAACATTTCAAATACCATCCTCTGTAAGTTATTTGAAATAAAAAATACAATACAGATTTCTTTTCTTTTTGAATTCCCAGATAACTAATATCACTAGTAGAGTATCATCACAGTACTAAAGTTATAGAAATATAGAATACTGAAAAACCCTTCAAATCTAAGGAATGTCAAAGATATATGGTATCAGAGAAAAAGAAGTGGTTTATCCATTCTCAGTTGAAAAACTTGATGAGAATTAAGCCCGATCACATCTCTGAAGAGTTGCTAATTTGAGAAAAATTCTAGCTCTGTTTGATCTTTATCATATTTTTTACAAAGTGTACACCTGTTTTTCCTGAGTTTCATTGGTTTTATCACCAATAAACTTAAAAACATTTACTGACTTCAGTGAATTTTTAGGTTAAAACTAGAGTTCATCACATAAAGATCAACATAAAAATCATAGTTGTAAACAACCTGTTCTAAAGCTGTAAATAAATTTTGATATTTTTATTTCTTTATTGCCTTTTTGGATATATACATAGATACTTATTCAAAAGATACCAGTTGACTACTTTGAATTAACAAAGGTATCATTAAAACCTTCATGAATATTCTGCATCTTTACAATAGAAGCCGTGAATTTTGGTTCAGTCAATGAAAAGTATAATTTTCACTTTTGCTGAATATAAGGCTTAAATTTACTTGAAATATCCATCCAAGATAGCTGCTGACTCATTCACTTCATTTTGCAATATTTTTTTGGTTTTTATAGATTTAACTTCATATTTTTGTTATATTACAATTCCTAAGGCAATAAATTATCTTTTATCAAATTTTAAATGACAGCTCATATGAGATTTTCAGGAACATGTTTAATTTGTTTACCATGTTTCAATTTATAATAATAAAAGACATATTTGATGACTATCTGGAGATTTGTTTATATCAGGCACCCATAACTTGTATCAAGAGAAATAAAAGACAGGTATGATGAATCTGATTGCACCTGGAGATTTTATTTCAAGCCTTTTTTTCTAATTCAGGAGTCCATTAATTACCGTTGCTAGGGAATAAAAGTAGACAGGTATGATAGATCTGATTATATGTGAAGATTGTAAGCCTATTCTAATCAAGTTTAATTAATAATAGTGATTATAGACAACATATGGTACTGTATGTGACAGTTATAAAAATGTCATGATATCTGTATGACCAATGTATCACTACTGCAGATCTATCCTTTCATCTACTCACATTGCAGTCATGCATGTCATCACACAAATTGGTAACATAAAACAAACATCAACAGTATTGTTGATAAATATGAATAAATTATCATACTAGAAATGTTAATATAGAATCTAAAAAAATATGTTAGATTGTCTGATATATGCATAGTGTTAAACTCTTGAGTAACATTAGATTCTGTTTCAATATCGCATCTACAATTGATATATTGAGAAATATTTTAAAAGTGGGAATCTTTTGTTTAAATTGAGCACTATTTTAACAGTGGGAATCTTTTCTTTATCTTGAGTAACAGTGGGAATCTTTTCTTTATCTTGAGTAACAGTGGTAATCTTTTCTTTATATTGAGCACTATTTTAACAGTGGAATCTTTTCTTTATCTTGAGTAACAGTGGGAATCTTTTCTTTATCTTGAGTAACAGTGGGAATCTTTTCTTTATATTGAGTAACAGTGGGAATCTTTTCTTTATATTGAGCACTATTTTAACAATGGAATCTTTTCTTTATCTTGAGTAACAGTGGGAATCTTTTCTTTATCTTCAGTAACAGTGGGAATCTTTTATTTTATTGAGCACTATTTTAACAGTGAAATCTTTTATTTTATTGAGCACTATTTTAACAGTGGAATTGAGCACTATTTTAACAGAGGAATCTTTTGTTTTTATTGAGCACTATCTTTACAGTGGGAATCTTTTCTATTAATTGAGCACTATTTTATCATACTAGTAGGATACCAAAATTTACATAAACCTGTCGCAGGGCAGAAGTGACAAATTCAGTTAAAGAGCGGCATCAAGATTTTTGAAAGTGTGGGTACGATTTTGAACGGCATTCTGTAACATTCTCAAATGAAGTAGAGCATTGAAAAGTGTTGTTGCAAAAGCCTAAAGTGTAAAGGAACTATATTTATAGTCACAAATAAATTTATATGTCTCTAAAATTCTTAAACCTTCTTTCATCTTTCACCATTAACCAGTTTATTTAGGTTCACGAAATGTCTGACATATTATTCAGAGTTTTTCATCTGGGTTAATGTCAATTTAGCAATCACTAAATAGGTCAATCAGTCTTAATTTAGACCATTCTAACCACACTGGCCATAATAAAGCAACCCCTTTATTCAATTAGGTAAGAATAAAACCTAAAGAGATCACTCTAAGAACTCTAAGAATGGTTTCTGGTCATCAGTGACCTAAATTTAAATTATAATAACAGATGGCACTGTAAAAGAGAAATGGCGCCATTTCTTCCATAACACAGGAAGTTCAACAAAAACTTGTAGACAGGCATATAAAAAATATAAAGCTGTTACTTCAGTACTTTGTTGGTTGTATAAACATGCTCATGTAAATAATATTTTTTAAAGTACCAAAGAAATTCTCCTTTTAGTGGAATTATTGCTTTTTGGTAAAAAATTGTTGGTCTGGGCTCTTGTCAGAGTGTGATTGTCTAGTAACCTGCAATTAATCAAATTTTCCTTTTATTCCAGTCACAGTTATATATGTGTATACATAATCCAGAAAAGATCGGTGTTTTATATCCTTCACCTAATGGTCTTTATATAGACAGAGACAATTTTGTAGACCAGATCCTAAAGAACCTTAGTCATTAACCATGAAAAACCAACAAATGTTTCTTCTTTGTTTTTGTTACTGTCATCAATATAATACTTGAAAAAAAGAAAAGTGTATGATTATTTACATTGAACAGATCTCGAATTGTAGAATGTTTCTACCAAGTAATAACTCCATAATAGAAGATGTTTATCTTATGTAAATAGTTAAGGATTAATATTATCTATTATATAGGTACCCCATACAGAGATTTTCTAATATACCCAATAACATTAGGGTTATATTATATTTCTTTTCTTCATTTCTTATTTATGAACAAGGGCATTGTTTGAAACATGTAGTGTCAAAATGTAGAAGAAACATGCCTTGTCAAGAAATGTAGTTAAGGTTGATTATTTTTGTTGTATAGAATATAATGTAAGTATTGTTAATGAAGAAAAAAACGAAATGCAAATATTCAAGAAAATGTTCCATAATAGGTCAACATTTCCTGAATTGGTTTTTGCTACTTCAACTAAAAACTTGCCAACTTTCTTCACATAAAGATCATATTCATTAACTGATAGAAGTAAGGCTTAATATTCAAAGATTAAATCAAAGATTAAATCCCGATTTTAAGAAATACAGTCATTTAATTGGATAATTAAAAGAAAACAGTTGCTTATCATTCTGAAGAAACTTGTCAACTGTTAGTTTTTAAAAAAAGCAGAATTTCAAAGTACCAGTACCTGATATGTCGACTATATGTCCAGAGTGATAAGCTTTGACCAAAATAATCATCTAAGAAAATTACTCAAAATCATTAGAAAAATGCAATTTGAAAAAGAAAGTTTATAAAAAAAATTACTAGAAACATCGAGGAAAAATCTAGAGCATACCTGAACGTGACATTGTTGAAGTCATATGCCTTGTTTATATGTCAAATAATTTGTTGATAAATAGGTAAACATGCTCTAATTTCTAGACAAATCTGTCTTTTATGTATGAAATATGTGACAATTTGCAGTCGAAGGTAAAATGCTTAGTATCTTACAAAATTTGACATAAAGAGATCAGGTTTTCTGATTTCACCAGGGTTTGAGACTTGTGGTTTACCCGTGTTAAAATAGTAGCCTGGTTTGTTTCATATCTGAGAGTTCACAGGATTCATTCAGTTTTTATATGACTGTGCTGAACCTACATGTTGATGGTTAACCATCATCCGTACATAAATGCGATGCCTTGTTTGCAAAACAGGGAGTTTCAAATTTACATGAAGACCAGACACAGTTTGTTTGTTACGATCGGCACAATGAACCCTGAAACGTGCAATATTATCCAATCATGGAGGATTCTAGCTAGTCAAGATTTATTCAAATAAAGCCCGAGAATATGAATCAGATATATGATGTTTGACTACATCTGCAGTCTACAGCCATGTCTCCTGTGTGGTTGTTAAGATTTGTGTAGATTGATAAATATTTTTAATCTCCTCACGTCCACGGGATATTACAATTTTCAATACTTGAATAGAAATAATTTAGATAAGCCAATCACTAGACAGTAGGCCATAAATCAAATAGCTAACCAATCAGACTTTTGATTTAATTACATCCAGGTTTCGACGTCTGCTCATTCTCAGCGTTTTTTTTATCAGCAAAGTCCATAAAGGGAAATTTACAGTAAAATTGACAATAGATATGATGAAATTAAATTTCAGATGACAAAAGAGGAGATCTGCAAAAAAGAAATTTCAGGGCATTTGGCTCCACAAGTCAGACAATTTTGTCGAAGCAGGTGAAGTCGAATAATCAACATCATCATTGTCTGTGTACTTTTTTATCAAAAAAATTTTTCACAGAAATTTTATCAGATAATTATTTCTTTCAACCTATCCATCAAATTTTATCTCCATTTTCACCACCTCTATTTCCATTTCAGACTCATTTAAAACCAAATAGCTGCTGAACTGGAGTTAAGATTAATCTCAATAATCAACGTGCATTTGTTTATATTATAGATAAGTATGTTTAGCTTACAAGGTGCATAAAGATTAAATCTGTCTACATTAATCTGAACTAATTCAAATAAACATCAAACAACCTTTGATATGAAATTTTTGCTTGGACTTAACTATTGTTTTATCAAAATACATATAAAGAATGTTTATGCAAACTTATAATTACATTATTAGTGTCAACATGTCTTAATTGAAAAAACAGAGTTCTTGATAAGATGCTTGTTCTTGAAACACACTTTTTTAGGCTCCTCACAACACAAAACTTGTATAATGCACTTTTCTCAAATTCGTACATGATTTTCTTGTTGCCAAGTGTGGCATTAAAAAGTCTTGGTTTTCATTATCCATAGCTGAATTTACCTGGCATCAATGAGATCGAGAACTACTTTTTACAACCTATAAATCTGCAAAGATATTTTTTTGACAGGGTAATTTACACACTTAAGGCCGATAGGATGTGAATTTTGTCCTCTAAACTTCAAATATCTGACAAAATTTAAGAGTTCAAGCATCAATCATTGAATGAGTGACATCAACATGTGTTGCTCTAGAAAATAGTGCACAGTTTACAAACAGCTTACTTCAAAATAAGAAATAAAATGTATTTAGGACACAGTAAAAAATTTGGAACAAAGAACATTTTCTTTTTTATTTACATTGTACACTATAAACGCTAGACCACTAGACCACTCAAAACCAAAGGTACAGAGGGCTAACTCTTGTCCATATGTCAACATAGACAAATTGACAACAGTCACC
Source organism: Nipponacmea schrenckii (assembly GCA_030562195.1). Classification (NCBI taxonomy): domain Eukaryota; kingdom Metazoa; phylum Mollusca; class Gastropoda; family Lottiidae; genus Nipponacmea; species Nipponacmea schrenckii. Next base: position 23,713,371 of record JAUJPP010000007.1, on the reverse strand, counting down.
AATCCCCTTTGACACAGGGTATTAAACAAGGCTCAGCTCTTTGACCACCTATTTTATTGCTGTTTACCAATGAACATAGGTCCAGCTATTTAAAGTTCAAGGGTTAAGGATCTTTATTATGTTGACTTCAACCAAAGAGTTGTAAAGAGGAAAGTTAAAATGACTATTTATTTGAGCATTAATTTGTCTGTGGGCCAGAATTTTAATCAAATTTTACTTCATTTGATTGTCTTTGATTTTCCACAAATATAATCAACTGAAACCTGACTGGGACTTACAAATCAAATAAGGAAACAAAAGTTTCTAAAAGACTCCACAAATAATCTGATGTTCTATTCCTACATAATGTAAATGCTAAAATTTAGTCGCAGATGTCATAGAATTAGAGAATTCCAATCTTGTACATTAAAATGCAAACAATTTCAGAATCAAGATAATACTTACAGGCAACTTTCATCAAGACAAGTTAAGTTTATTCAAAAATTCTACTTTTAATCTGTTACTTCTTAAAATTCCTCACTCAAGAAATTGACAAATACGAACTTCATTCCATTAGCAATTTAATTCAATTAATACCAGAATTGTAATGTTGAAGAGGTACTTTTTTCATCACCACTACAATTTATTAGGTAAATTTAAAGCCATAACCATGTTACTAGATATTGATTCTGCTGAAATGTACAGTAAATTATTGGAAATGTGTTGATACAAAATGAATTAGGAGAGACCATTGTTACGCATTAGTAGTGGAACTAATAATAGAACTAATATATATCTACCGATGCGATAGTAAGTTGGAACTAATCAATTGTTCATTCATGATGGGAAATAAATGGTATTGACAGTAATGGTACCATTAATTCCTGAAAATCAACACATCAACTAAAGCATTAGTTAGTTTTAGGAGCTGGACATTAGAGAATTGTTCCACAGGGATTTCTAATGTGGATACAAAGCTTCAGAAGAGTTACCACCACTACACTAATGGCACATAAAAATGAAAGTTGATGGTTGGTCTTTCAAAAAGACAGATGGAAATTTTAAAGGCTCTATTTTTTATATTTATATTTTCAGGGGCCATTTGCAAATTTATTCAGATTTTAAATCCTCATGGAAAACCTGAAATACATACATAGGAAGCATTTCAATTTATGGTGTACTTCATGAAGCTTTAGAACATTTGATTTCATTGATGTCACTAAGCATATGCACATGTTGGAGAAATTGCTTTACATGCCATTGCTTACCAGGATAAGCAATCATCAATGTACATATATTGTATACAATTTTTACAACGATCCCATCAATTTAGGTGACTGAGGAAACAGCTAATTGATACATATCAGTTCTGGCTATACCGGCACCATAAAGATACAATGGCTACGGTGGTAAGTACTTGAGAGATAATTAGTAAAATATACTAGGACTGATGCTGGGCGATTTCAATCACCACCATAGTAATATTGATAATGGTACTTCATTATGTTTTCATTATTATAGTTAATTTGATGAAAGTAGTAGATAAGATTAACAATGTACTCAATGGAATGGTTCGTGTAGGCTCTGAATTCCTAATAGCATGTCATTACTGGCAAGTCTGAATAGCAAACACCAGACTTAATTTTTTATCGAAGCCATATTGGTTATTGTTAATGAAGATCATACTAAATAATTTAACAACCAATAATACAGAGCCCCATTACACAAAAAAAATATTTTGATTAATTTTGATGTCAGTATGAAATTTCTCAATATAAAATGCTACAAAAATGATATAATTTATCCTAAGCTTTTTGTGGTAGAGACTTGTTCTGAACAAGATAGTTCACCAGAATCCTTTAAAAAAAAATGGTTTTACAAGTTGATTTTGATCAAGGTTAAAGCTACCTGATCCTGCTAAAGTAAAACCTGGCAAGAAAAAGAAAGAACTGGTAGTGAACAGCTGTAAAGACAAATAACCTAATGATAGAATCCACCTGACGGTACCAGGTATTCTCAGAGTTTGAGTATAATTGTTGGCACCAGACACTAGGTAATAATTATAAGATATGTGAGAAGAGAAGAGAGAATCTTCAGTATGATTAATTACCTACCAGGAGAGGCGAATCGAGATAGGTTATTCTCTATTAGTTAGTTATGTAAAATATGGTGGGTTGTCACTTTATGATATACCTATTTTACTAATAAACACTACCAGTTGTATTTACTTTATCTGTTACAACAACTCAAGTCATGCCAAAAGTTCTGCTAGTACTTGCAGGATATTGGAAGAATTAGTTACCAAAGTATACAAAAATAACACATAGCTATTCAGGAGAAACAGTCTTTTTATTGTCTGTGGAATTAGTATTTCAAATTCCAATCCATCTATCTTTTGTCTGGTACTTAGTACCATGCTTGGGTAAGATCAAAAAAGCTTTCAGTTTTAAAAGGTCAAAAGAAAGATCTATCATTATATCTTTATATCCAATCCACAATAGAATGATGTTATCAGAGTTTGCAATATACATCCAAAAAAAATTAGGCTTAAATACAATTACATTATCCTGCCTAAAATCTGATTAAAATCTTCAATATGGCGGAACTGATTTTAATCATATGAAGGATGTCAGACATGTTGAAAGCCCACTAATAAAATTACACATAATACCAACAATAGATTTGTCTTTACAAGCAGAAAATGGCGTCTAATCAGTTAACAAATTGCTTTACAACATTCTTATGTTGTAAGATGTTGTAATTTAGTTTGTGTCACTTGAGCAGTTTCAACGCTTGGCTGCCCATCACAGTATAGGCTGTGTACATGTAAGGAGGTCAAAAATGTACATGAATGAAAGTAATGAAGAGGTTTTTCCACCTTGCTACATGATTTTCATCTGAATATTATTACCACATTTATGTTAAAATCTTGGATTACATGAATTTAATACTTGTCACTTCTGCTATCTTTATTCCCAATCTGACATGTGGGTTATTCTGAATATTTTAATGATATCACATGGCACGTTGCTACATTATATCTTTACCCAAGGTATCATTCGTCAACATTCTTAGAATCTCAAAAAATCTCACTCATTCAAATCGTTCTATTATTGTACAGATTCTATAGTATGGGAAGTCAAGTTGACAAATTCAATATTCTCTCCAATTTTTATATAGACTCTTCAAATTGGAACTCAAGTTGACAAAAATGATGAAGTAGACAAGTCAAGTTGACAAATCTCAAATTGTCTCTCCACATGGCAATGCAAGTTGATAATCCCCGTTGCAGAGTGTTTACTCCCTCCATAACTAACGAGTTGCTCAATTCAGTTTTTGGATCTTTTTCAAAATTTTACTAAAGAAAATAACCACCAGAATACCCACTGTTATATAATACAAATCTCAAAATAAGATTATTATTAATATAAAGATTATGTTTTAGTCTATAACCTCATTTGTCAAATATGTTTTGTGAATTGTAGAATTCATTATTGTTTTGATTTACTAACATCAAAAGGGTATCCCACTAGTGCGAAATTATAACTAGTTTGAAGCACTTGAAAAAATTTCAATTCAAAAAGAAACATTTTTAAAAAATGTTCTCATTGACTTGGCAACATTATCATAAGCTACCAGCAGACACAGTACAAACCACTCTTTAATATTGGAAAACAATATTAGTACAAAGGCTTGAATCAAACAGTCAAATGTCCTTTGTGTGGTTCTTTGATTTGAAATGCATGTAATAAAAGGTGTGGGCTATTTTGAAAAATAACAAATTTCATTCTATTCACGATTTATTAAAAGAGTAAGATATGGACATTAAAAAAAGTAACATTTGTCAATTTATTCAAGAACATGGATGGTTGCCAGGTGTCTCCATAAAATGGACACAAGATGATTATCATATTTTTCCTGTTTTTATGAATGATTTATCTTATCTTAGTTATATGCAGGTGTCCCGTACATGTCTATATATAGTTTGTAAACACACATAAATAAAATAAAATATGTTTGATGTCAAAAACAGCTATGCAAGAGTTCATTGTTGGTCAGGGAAGACTGGCTAGAATATTATTTTGCAATATTTTCAATATCATAAAATTGGCATAAATCTAAAAGAGTCAATAAGATTACTCATCCTAATTGGAATTCACACAAATCTGTAAAACAGAAAAAGCCTCTAAAAAAAAAACTAAGACACTTTCCTGCATTATATTACATAAACAACAATTCAAAGGTGTCTTTAAATAGCAGTTGCATAAACTTTTTCAAAAACCGAGAGTAAATTTTTAAATTTTTTTTATGAACAAGTCTGTTTGCCAAGTTATGTTAATTACTCTAGGATAAGAATAGACACGACTTTAAAAATAAAAATGTTTCAAATTTGTTTGGTATGTAACCTCTCAGTATAAAGCTACATTTTAAGCCTTATTTGATTTAAATTTCATAAAGTTACCATGTACTTTTCAATGTCAGGCACGATTCAAGGTGAAGGTCAGGAATCTTAAACAGACCATTTGTGGTTTTTTGGTTTTGAAAATTCTGGCTCAAGTTATGATGATAAAGCCTATAAATTTTTGTATTAACAAGCATTTTTGTATTATTTTCCACTTAGGATACACAAATATCTGACCTATAAACCATGACAAGGGGTAAAAAAAGTAGTCATGTCCCTCAGGGTAAACACCTGAACAGACGTCAAATCTGGTAAAAAGCAGTTAAGATAAGTACTGAACAATAGTACCAGATATAGATCATACTAATTAAATAGTTACTATAACAATAAAAGATTAAATTTATTAGTATCTTAATAATCATATCAGATTGTCTCCAATCCCACACTGATACCTATATTATTGGATTTTGATTAATAGATAGTTCTCAGGCCACTAATATTTATTGATACAAGCTTCAAGATATTTACTGGCGGGAATTAATATGTCGTCTGATTCAATAATCTATTGTGTATTCCCAATTGGTTTTTCTTATAGTAACGATATTCTTCCTTCCACACGTCTCGATTATATATTATACCTACAGGAATTGAGTCCATAATTGAACCCTGATAATAATTCTATAGACACAAGGAAGACCTGCAAGATATCCAGACATGATTTATAACAAGCAATTATCATTTCATCATGTATAGTCTTCAGACACTATTAAATTTCTTTCTTACGCGAAAAGATATGATTTCTTTGTATATCCTATTACTGTACAATAGTGCATATTATATAATTAAGTAGTAATTCAACAAAAGTACAAACTTGATGAATTAACTTGAAACATTTTTTGTTGTAATTTATGACTTTTGTGGTGTTGACAAATAGTTTCATTACTGCTTTGTCTGCATTTTTTGTCATTGGGTTAAATGTGCAAAAAGGATCTTTTCGGAATGTGTATCTTTTTTTGCAAAAACTATTGGATGTCAAATACAATATGCAGCATAAATTTCTCAAAATAAAAAAAAGCAGAAAATATTCTTAAGTATTCATGATTTATCTAAAATTAAATGTGTTGATCAATAGTGCATTTAGCCTTTTTGCACTTTCATGCAACTGAAAGTAAGTTAAGACTAAAAAAATATTTCAGTGTTTGAATAATTATGTTGAGAAGTTGATTCTATAGTTCAAGGACTATTGCCTTTTGGCATGAAATCAGCTACAAGGATTCTCACTCTATTTGTTTAAAACTGGCTAAATAAAAGACTGTGGTAACTGTTAATGACAGTTAAATAAAGTTTACAGACTAGACGCTTTATTATCAGTTCATTTACACCGATTCTAAATTCTTTACATTAACCCTTTTATTTTCAACTCGATAAAATCGATTTAACGACCATCCACCATCATGGCACAGACTTCCTATCCTTACTAACTTGTTCAATCTTATTTAAATCAAAAACAGCTTTCTAAGACTCCTCAATCGGAGATAAATAACTTGTATAGATCCATGTCTACCATCCTTTTGTCTACAAACAACTTTACTTCATTACTGGGGATGTCTTCAACACTTCAATGTAATTACACTTCCCTCTTAAAAAAACATTGATTCAGTCGCAAATTGACTGACTTTTAATCCTGTTCTTTGATACAAACATACTATGTTCGAGTTTTAAACAGCTGAAAGTTAAAATAAACTTGCAGAAGGAACTATATGACTCCCAGACATACAGTTCCTTACAAAAATTACTAAACGAAATGAAAACAACTTTCGTATTCTGTAGAGATAACAGACATAAATATTCATCCTCCAAATGTATTTGATCTTCAATATGTAAACAATAACTGACGGTTGTAAATGCAGATACAATGTATTGATTGGATTTGAATTACAGGCTGTAATCTGATTACATGAAATTCAAGAATGTATTTATTCAGGGCTGCTCTTTACGCCATGTTTTGTCAGAAAAGACCGGAAATTTTGCCTACAAAAACAGTTCTTACCAAACCAACTTTTAATCTTCTATAGCTTTTTTTCTTTTTTGACATATGTGCCATTAAAGACAGAAAAGGCGCCAATACAATAAGAATCTTTTTTATTGGGGTCTCATTATTTCAGAACTTAACACTTAGCGCCTTAAAAACTGTGATTAGACTAAGACTAAAAAAAGTGCCCTAGAAACTGGTTTCAATGAGTTCTTTACAAACTGTAAAAAATCATAATTCAAAAGATTTATCTTGCCTTTAAGGCAAAAGTATTTTTCATCATTTCATCTAATCTGTAATTTCCCCAATGCTAAATTACTGAGATCCCAATCTATTCAAATGATTTTTTTCTACATGAAAAGGTTGAGTGTTTTATTTTCCTTCAAACTTTACTTAGTAGTATTAAATTACAGGAGAAAATTGAAAGTAGAATTAACTTGTAATAAATTGATGGAAGAGAAAAAATGACATTAAGTATTGAATATGATGAAGTATAATAAAGCGGAGAGTGTACACACAACCAGATAGGTCAAACAACCATTATCAGACGTCTTTTTACCTAATATTGACACTTTCTATAAAGCTCTTCTTAGATAAATATTGTACTTTTCATTTTCTTCACACATACTTGTAACTCCTCAATACAATCTAGTGTCGTCTGGTGTCAGATGTGGTGATGAATAGCCGTTTGGTTCAAGATATTACCACTTATGGCTTCATTAATTCATCACCAGCTTAATAAAATATAAAAATTCAATTACTCAATAGTATAGATCTACACAACTTCACAACACCAAAGAAAACTTGTTGGGAGGTTTCAGTGGATTATTTTGGTTGCCAACAATATTCCAAATATTTTGGAGGTTTTTTCACATTTTCCAAGTTTGCTCATCAGTTACTTTAACTATTATGTGATGTAGGTTGCTTCAATATGTCAAGTTCAAACTTCAGGGAATTTACTTTGATACAGGGAAGGTGTTTGAAACACAGGGCATTTTTACAAACAAGAAGTATTTGCCAAACACAGTGGAGAACAAACTATTTACACAAAAAACACTTTAGTTTGAGACTTGAAGTCTTTTGAGGTACAACCTCATAAGTTGTTTAGAGGCACGCATAAAAAAGGTAACAAGCAAGTTATTTGAATCAGAGAGAAAATCTATCATTCTTACACATAATTACTAATACAAGCCTCACAATACTTTCTATACATATGTCAGTCACCTGTCAAATCTTCAAGATGTTCTCATTGTCCCTGTGATTGTTAGTCCAATAAAAACCAACATGGCCGCTCTTGAATTATGTATGTTGTCTTTTTTTTCCATGTATAATTCAATGTGTAAATTAAGATTGAATCGTGTGGTAATGGATAAAGAACAGAAATGTCATGAAAAAAATGTCATTCTGACATCTGGGTTTCTTTTTACAGAAGAAGGCTTTAAGGCGAATAAGATCTAATTAATTCACAGAAGAGGCCTCAGGATTTATCCAGGTCTATGACGAAAGACTGCAAGTCCATTTTTAACAGTCTTCAGATCATGAAGCTTTTAGAAAAAAACAATTTAAAAAACATGTAGCTCTTATATCTTAAGGAATCTTTTTGATGTTTTATAAATTCAAAGAGAACCTCTTTCATCAGATAACAACTGTTGCAGCATGCCTTGCAGCAAAAGTATCAATTAATAATGATTCCAAAATTGAATTAATCTGCTTATTTGTACTATTAGATCTATTGGATAGGTAAGACAGTTAAATATTTATGGTATCTTAGGACGTATCTAATTGTATCTAACATGTCGAACGCGAGGACGGTGATTTAAGTACTGTAGATGTCATCAACAATACTGACATTCTCGTCAGCTCTATCAACCCATCAATATCTGATCGATTAATTATTTATCAACTTGATTTATCTTTGTGTATCCTCTCTTTCATCATATTGACCAGCCATCAGTTACTTCAAAAGGAAAATGGGTTTACTTCCTCTACCTTCATCTTTTTGGGCTTGGGCTTTGGTGCATGTAAATGCATCAATATTTGAAGGATGTCATCACAGACTTACTTCAAATTCATTTTTCATCTGTCCAACATTATCTTAACCTGAATAATTTTCCAAATATTTCAATAATGACTTGAATTATCAAGTAAAAATGTCATTAGGTTTGACTATCATCTAAGTATACATTAGTAGTATTTTGACATGGTACATTACTTAAATAGTACAAATTTACAGTTGGAAAACACCCATCTGCAATGAAAAGGACATTGATGCCTTACTTATTCATACATGAATTTTTGTAAATTATCAAATGAATTAAATGCTGTTTGCTTCATGAACTTGTAAAGAAGAAAACAACTTTGGTAATAAGCTTATTCCTAAATTTTTTGCTTTAATGGAAGAAATATTGGTCAAGATTGCTCCACATGCAAGGAATGGTGGCTTAAGATAGCTCATATATCATAATCTTAATGATATCCTTGTAAATTGTAGAGGTAATTTCGTTCGTCACTCCTTGACAAATAAAAATGTCAGAAAATTCAAAGCTAACTATTCACACGTGAATAATGAAATGAGAAACAATCAAACAAACATAATAATAAATTGTAGTTAATCTTGTCCAATAGCTCATTCTCTCATTACCATCTCATACCTTTTTTACCTCATTAATTTGAAACCACTGGTAATTCAAAGTGAACAACATAATTCAAATTACAACGTCTGCTACCTTATTGAAGCTTAGAAAAAACCTGCAGTCAACAGAGAAAACCATTAATTTTGTCATCATGATAGTGTTGGAATTGGAATTCTGCAGCGAAACATTCACCGAATCTAATAAAAGGCTAGAATCTGGTTGAAACCTTATCTGACAGTATTTGAATGATCTTTTCAACTGATGAAATATGTACCATTCTCTGGGGACATTAAGAGACATCTGAGTCACACCAATTTTCTTCTCCCGAAACACATTGCTTGTCCTTTGTTTCAAGTGTTGGAATGTGCCATGCATGCCTTTAATTTCCATGAAACCAACAGAGCTTGGAATGACTTGACATTGGCAAAGCTTGAAACCTATTAAAGAAGAACTGTATCATAGTGTCCAATCTCTCGGACCTTCAGTCCAATGCTTGTATAATTAAATTCTGTGACTAAGAGAGTAATGTGATTAATCCCACAAAGAAAGTACTACTTCTGCTGCCCTTGCCAGTCCCTGGTGACTGTGGACATAAATTTGATCCAATTTTTATGATTTATGTGAAACATTGCTACGATGAAATCATCTTTCAGCATCTCAAAATCACATAAATACCCTATAAATGATGATAAATATCGCTTTTTATTAGTGATTTGGCGCCATCTAATCTGCCAAAACCTCATTGAAAGAGTAAGAGGAACTGTTTCGTTTCAAAAACCAATTGAATTCCATGTTTTAAATGACAGCATACTGATATAAATTGCAATGTGGAGTGTTTTTCAAGTCCTGTCGTATTTCATGCAAGATATTAATTTCCATAATCAAATTGTCTCGTAAAGACATCATATTTTTATAAGTGTAAGACAAACCTGCTGTGATTGGAGATAGAAACCAGCATGATGGTCTCATATCTGTTAATGAAGTGCTGAAAGCAAGACAGAACCTGCAGTTGACAATTATCATATATACTGATATTTATTATAGATAACCTTAATGAGGTTGCTATATCAAACATCTAGACTCTCTGACTAGATATATATTCAAATTGGAATTTCATTTTTTAACACGAACTACATGTAAATTACAACATTATTTCACATTTGGACTTGATGACAAAGAGTATACTCATAGTTTTCTCTTAAACAAGAAAAGCAAAATGTTATAAATACATTTGATTTTGATTTGACAAATACTGTTCAAAAATATCATAAATTTAACCTTGTGACCTTTGATATATTTTCCCATCTAACAGTGTGAAATATTGAGATAAAGATGGATAATAATGATTAAGTAATAATTAAAGGGTATTAGTACTTCAAAGCCCTTAGGGTTGATATATCTTGTTTTGTACAAATACATAGGTCTTCACTTTGACAGTACCAGTATCTCATCATTTTGTTCACCATAAAATAGTTGCAGAAGATGTTTATGCATGGAAGAGGACAACCTTACCTTTCTTGAAGTCTGGGTATCAATAATATATGACAAAACTCTACAAAGACTCCATCCACATCCTTTGAGTTAAGATTCTGAGCATAAAAAAAAATTGTATTTTACCATTACTGTGTCAAGTTTCATTCATGTTTACTCTCATGAAGAAACAAATAACATGTATATGATATATATGATCAATAATTATGTTGCATCACAGCACACCCAACAGGTATGTAAGGGCATCATGACACTTCCAAACATCTGTTGCTCTCACGGTGTGCATCATATCAATAATACATGAAACATACATCCATTTCATCATGCATCAATAGATTAAAAATTTGAAAAAAATTGGACATGGATGACTGGATTTGATATAAGAAGATATTTTAAACATTCAGATGGTTAAAAAAAGATAATTGGTAAATTAAAAATTAATCAATCATACAAAACTCTTACAACTACAGAATTTATATTTTACATAAGACATTGTTTACAATTTGTTTTTGACACCTGTGCTTTTGAAAGTTGATCAAACTGTCAAATCCAACACTGTCTTAAATGACTTTTAAAAATATAACACCTGGTGTTTAAAGGTGTTAATTGTGTGCATTAAAAGTCTAAGATTATAATTAAGTACGATTTTATATACTAATAGGTAAAATCTCGAGTTATTAAAATACTGATTGTATGATCTTTTAATTAATTCAGGAAAATAAACTTTTATATCAATTTTGGATTTCATCTGAATACTCTCCAAACTACATTATAAAAGATATCTTTAATACAAAAGTACAGAGAGAACAAAGTGCAAATTTAACAAGAAATGTTTGACACTAGAAACCATAGAATTCTACATAGGCCCTACAAGCAATTTATCACTTTATTTCTAATAAACATTATCACTATGACAAATTCAATAATGCCATTTAGGCTTTTACAAATCTGTTGAAAACTAACAGCTTTTTACAATAATTCTTTGGCAATTATCATCTAGGATTCTCTTTGATGTAGGTCTTATATCATCAATTCAAAAGATTATGACAATATAACTGTTGCAGTCAGAAATAATCCAGTGTACAACTGGCGCCAGATACTAAATATTTCATTTATTTATTCAATTCAATGGATAAAAATAATAAACAGTTTTAGGTATTGACCAGTTTTTATGTCTTAATAGATTAAATCAATCTCCTCTTCTAGAGAATAATTATCCTTTAAACAAAAACTATAATGTAAAAACTACTCTCCAAACTATACAAATGTTTCTCAAATTATTTTCAACTTTAATGATTATTGATCCTTTCCCAGATGACACGCAAGTAACACAACTCCAAAGGGACTAAAACGGTCCGAACAACAGAATTTATTGACAGTTCTGCCAACAGAAGTATTAAAGCAGACAATATAATAATATTGAGTACCAACATAAATTGTCACAGATGGACTTGCTGTAAGATATTTGAGAATGCCAAAGTAGTTATTAATGAACTTTCATAAACACCATTTTCATATTATACCAGATCAATTTTTTCAAACAGAATTAAATTCAATTTAAAAGACTATTAAGTTTCATACTTTTGCTTTCAAATATTCCAATTATGAACTATGAATTACAAATTTTTCAGCAACAATAGCCTGGGCTACTTAATCAGCAGTTTTTCTCATTATTTGAAATGTGTACAATAATAAAACATTGTCTAAAAGAATAAATATTCAACTCATTTTCAAATCACTGCTTGTGCAATTTCAAGTACCTTAATGCCTATTAAAGCAGAAGAGTTTCATTTGAGCACCAAAACAACTTTGTTTTACAATTTTCAACACAGACTGTGAGAGGGATGAACATTTCTCAAGAATTAACTAGAATGTATCTAAGTGCAGTATATCAATAATTACGTAATGCAGTGTAAATTATCAGAATCTTAAACATTAATGCATCTTTAATGAACAACTTCATTTTAATTTTCAGTAAATTGACTTTTATGCTGGATTCTCCTTGAGATCTGCTTCATACACATCTACAGATTTTTAAAACATATTGATTCAAATAAGTGATGTTACTTTCTATAAGCTGTAAAGATTTCGAAAGTATAATTCAGGTTTCTAGAAATATTGAAAATCATAGACATATTACCATAAATTAAAGGGATAATAGGTCTTAAAGTGAACATAAAATTTTAAAATTTAAAACTTGGCCAGTAAAAGCTCTATTCATCAGCTGCTATGAGTAACATAAAAAAAATAACCAAATATTCCAAAAGGAATTATTCATAAAAATACATTTGATTATTGAAAAATGCTTAATAAATTGATCAAGCGTTTTTCAAAAATTTCTTAGTTTTGCAAGTTTTCAAGATTTTAAGAGATTATGTTACTTTATGACACAAGGTAAGTTCCCTGATGAATATATTCTCATATTGACCATTCTTGAGAAGTAAAATTTATGTCCATGCTAAGACGCAGTATCCGTTTAAATATTGATAGTGTTGCCTTGATTAGTCTTTGTATCTTGCCTAAAAACAAAGCTTTTCTCTGTATGTGCTCTCTTCATCTTTTCTGATACAAATTGAAAACTTACAAAAATACAAATACCGGGTATCTAACTATTTTTAGAAATTACTTAGATTTATCCAACTCTGACTGAAAACTAATCAAATCTAGTTGAGTTTGATACTGGTAGTTTTTCTTGTTCTCACACAGATTGAAACTAAACCAATCTGTAGTTAGAGAGTTAAAGCTAATCTTGGGTTATGTTTTAACTACATAATAATAGCAGACCTACTCTGGGATCTGTAATTCTCATTTTAAAGCTAAAATAATAAACCAACACCAGAATAAAGTTGACTGGCAGTAAATCTGCAAATATCTTCTCCTCTAGTCTTGTTGATTCAAGAATTGTATTGCCTCTAACTAAACACAAAAACTTGAAAAAAATTCAAAAGTGTTTCACCTAAATATCATCTAACAACTGACATCAGTGAAGAAGCCATGAAACTTTCTGTAGACGTAAATAGTATAACAATTTTTTGTCTTTGACACAAAACATTTTTTAGGAACATTGAAACATATTCGCTTCAGAAGTCTTTTTTCTATTAGAATCAGTTTTGAAGACATTTCTGAAACCTTGTTAACTTTTTTAGATAGAATTTTCTTTTGTTAAAAATGAAATTGCAGAGGAATAGACTTTAGGTGATATACAAATTAGTTTTTGGAGTATATTAACTGAATAATTCAAATTTCAGTTGTAAATTCTAACTGTATATTGTATTGTATAATATGAAGATTAATGTATTTGTTTTTCTTTCCTTTCAGTAAGTATTAATGGCACATTTCAAATAAAATTTCATAGTAGAAATTATAGGAAGTATGTTTTAGAACCAAGAAAAATATGTTTTTTTAAGGTACGGTACTAGTAATATTTTCTTGAATTAGCCTACTAATATCATATTGAAATACGTGTTTTGTAAATTGATATACATCATAATGCCCAATATCAAAACCTATAAATCCATTAATTCCTTACATTAATTGTTTGCAAAAAATTTGACTTTAAGAACATAATCTGAACGATACTTCTAGACCGACCTAATACTAAAATTCTTTCAAAAGAAGTCAAAGTTAAAATCTGTGACCGGGATTAGAAAGAACAATGGGGTTATAACATAGCGGTTATTGTGAACGATATAACTTTTTTAAGGGTGTAATGATACTTTAAATACACTTTATTGGCGTTAAATACGAATGTATGGTGTATATAAATGAATATATAATGTGTTTCAAAACTTGTCTTCTAAACTGACAACTTTTAGACAACTATAATGGCGAGTTTGAAAGTATAAAAAAACTTGGGCTTACCTCCTATAACTGTGAATAAACCAAGAAGACACAAGAATCGGACAACGTATAGTCCGTTTCGCTTCTTTTTTCTAACTAATCCAACATCCATATTGGAAAAAATCACTTGCCCTCCGACCAATCAGTCCTATATTTCCTTACAAGCCACATAGATGCACTTTTCAATATAGAAATCCAAAGATAAACACAAAACTTAGTGAGAAAATGAACGTACTGTGTTATACATGCACGCCATTGATTGTATAGTTCAGACTATGGAGAATGAAAACGAGGTATAGGGTCAGAAGGTCATTTGCCATATATGGAAAACAGCTCATTTACATAAAGTAAACAATCACTAGATGGCGTTGTAGCAAGTCATGTGACATGCTTAAAATAGAAACCATGTGGATTCAAACGAATCAATTGGTATACTGTACTTAATTCCTTCAATACTATTCAGTGATGCTTTTCGTCACAAGAAAAAGCTTTTTACCATTAAATTTAAGTAACTTGGGGAAAGCGGGGAAAATCTGTCCTGAAGTAAATAACGTAAAAAATAATGTGTACAAGTGTTTATAACGAATAAATAGCTAGCCTATATTTCTTGATGATATATCAATTTTAATTCATTGAAATTTATGAATGAAAACATGTTATATTAAGCATTAACTGCACACGACTCATGTATTTGATCGCTAGCCGCAACGAGCAAGTGGTCAATGTGTTCAGCGGAGTGGTTTTATATTATTAATGCGACGAGGGCAATAATTATCCTAATAAATGCCACACATTGGTTGAAAATTTATGCTGATTTATTCAGACGTATGTACTGGCACTTGTGGCTGACATATCCGTAACCATTACTTCCACATGGCTTAACCAAGAAGAAGCCTTCAGGCATAAACCTAAACAGGATTGTTGAAGGAAGACTTGAATGAAATGCTGAAAAGACTCAACGTGTTTGTATGAAAATCAATAATATAAATGCTACTGGGATTCATAGCTTGACCACCAAGTTTAAACGTACAAAAAAAAATTATTTGGGGGTGATAGGGCGAAACTTACCCTCGCAACACGAATTTCAAATCACCCAAAATCCAAACTATCCTAAATATGTTGATAATTCAAATAATGTTTGAATGGAAATGTTTCAGCATGGGAAATCATTATGGGATGGACTGAAAGATAAGGGGAGTCGTTGTACCTAGATGACCTTGTATTACAAAAGGTGTAAGACAAAGTGTTGCGAATGGCAAGGTGACTAATGTAAGATTTGATCTTGTCAACTAAAATAGATGCCTTAATCAGTGAAGGGATTATAACTATCCGCAAATCAATCATCGTATAAAAGCATTTCTACTGTTTATTTTCTAGCTTCTGAAATCGTCCAGCTATAGCGAAAAACAAAAGTGAAATTTTTTTCTCATAGATGTAAGACATCCAAATATACTGGGCTTTACATAAAGTGTTCTCATTTATAAAACTGTACGAAATCGACTTATCAACTTCTCCGGAAGTCTTCTTAACGACGTATACTTTCAAAAGATCGAATTTGTGGAATACACGGGACAATCAAGAATATCATTATTAGATAACATTTTTCCTAACAGTGGGCGTTAACTAATATACCTATTGCTCTCCCACGTATTGGACAGCCCCCCCCCCCCAGAGTCTGCCCCACTATTCAGGACCCCAGTCTCAGCAGCTGGAGCCGCCACTGTTAGACAGGCATGTTATTTTACTCTATAATAACTCTGATTAACCCCTCCAGCTCAAACCAATTTCACTAATTATACCATTATAATAGACTTAGTAGGCAAGTCTAATCCATTTCAATAACGGGATCTCCCACGGTTAAAGATTTTTTGACATACATGTGAAAATCTTGTCTGTTGTTAAGAATCCTAGACTTACAATTATATATTTAAGTAGGTACGTCGTAAGACATAAATCGGGCGGAATTATTGAAAAATGACATACTGATTAACAAAGAGAAAACATAACTATGGAGAAGCATAAACCCTTCTAATTCTAATCGTAGTATGTTTTTTTTTTCAATAATATAAACATGAATTCATAATTGAACATCTAGTTCCTGGTATATTTGTTTTAAGAATATGAATTCACAATTGAGAATAGAAACATTTAGTTTCTGGGACCTAGAGTATAAATTAATAGATTGAAATGACTGGATTATAGATGTGTTTTATCTGAGCGCTAAAAAGAATAGAACAAACTGTCTTGAATAGGATTCATATTTTGAATACCTATCTGCGTAACATGGGGAGCCATGCCGAAATTGCTTTCAAATTCAGGTGATCGCGTTTGACAGAGGGATCAGCACAAACGTTGATTTGTTCTTCATTAACCTGTTTATTTGATTGTCCAATAATTGCCTAGTTTATTTGATTGTTCAACATCATCATGTTCAGTTGATTGTAATTTCTTCTAACTGTCTTTTAAATGACTTGACCTATTGTGTTTTAATGGATCCATGTCACATTGATGGTAATGGAATTTAGTTTTATTGAGACGTAGCCATCTGTGACCAAAGAGAAGGCTGTCACAATTCCAAGGAGCTCATAAATCAGGAAGTCTTGGAATGTCATGTACAGAAACGATTGCACTGAGATAAGACCTTTAATGAGCAGATTAATGCATGCAAGTTCCAGCCGGTAATTCTGCAGTTTTAGAAGAACGATCTTGATTCCCTGACATTAACTTGTTTAATCTGACAGTTGTTATTTTATTCCATTGTTGAAGTCATCCTCATCTTAAAACACACTTTCAAATGACGAAAATATTTTTTTGATTGATACTAAGAATGCATGATACGTCAGATTCCGTGCAGTAACTTACACACCTGTTAGTTCCGATCAGCAATGGTTGTTAACAGTACAGTAGTTGATTGACCATCTCATTTCGGTATTTTACATTAACATTGCATACATTTTTGCACTGAAATTCAAAGGCCAGTAGGTTCGCGAACAACAAGCATTGAAAGGGACAAAAGTCGCCCTGAATATATTTGGTTAGGAATAACAAATTCTGAATTTAGTATCCGAAAGTTGCCCCAATGTGTTGTTAAATGTGCATTTCTTGAACAAAACCAATTCATGAAAGACATTCATAATATTAACGTAATAAAATATTGTTTCTTTATTTTGCATCACTGCAGTGTTATATTTTAATATTGTCGTTTCTGGTCATTGTTCATGTAAATTTTTTCCTAACTTTTTCGAGTTGTATTACTTGAATTCAAATAGGATTGTTTCAATATGCAATCGTGCTTAATTATTTCTAGTCTTGTCTTCCCATAAAAGCATGTAAAGCAACTTGTAAAGAATTCATAAGTAAGAAAGAGAAAGTTAACCTGTTACCAATTGAAGATCAGATGTTATTGCAGTCAATGTATTTGTTGTTAAATATTTCTACATCTGTAATGAGGTGTTACTAAGGAGATGATTTTAATCATTTTATCATCAATAACACCATCACAACTAACTTGTACAGTTCATCTGCACATTATAGCCACATATTTAACAAGATGCCCTGGAGCAATGACGTGTCTGAATGATAATCTGGCCGTTCTGATTTTCTTGATAACGACTAATTTTGGGATTTGTCAGTTTAATATAAAATTAATGCAGATTTTATGACAAATAATTTATTTTTTGGAGATGCCAGAAAAAAAAAGCAAATTGAGGTATGAATGAATTCATTATTTTCGTTCATTACATCGTCCTTGTTATATTTATCGATATTAAAATATAAGGGCGGAGGAGCGAATATGCATCAATATATGCGTCCATACCAAATCCGGTATTCATTCTTTCATTTTCGGCTGTACTTTGCAAATGAGCTTTATTCAAGTCTAGGATACCGTCGTTTAAATCCACAGAAGTTTTATTAGGACTGCTGAAACACACGTAATGATGTCACGTCTGGATTAAGGACGACGCGTGACGTAACATGATAGCGTGATGACAGTAGTTATAAATCTATATACTTTATTAATAACCAATAAATATATCAGATATGGTAATAAGTAGCTTATATATCATAGACGGATGTAATAAACTTTTTAATTGTGGATAATAAACATGAATATCTCATGTTGATAGCCCTAATTATAAACCTCGAAGCCAAAGATAATCGAATAGGTAATAATAATTAAAACATTATAGAAACTATTTTGCCGAAAAAAATGGATTTAAACAATTTTGATCAAGAAAACGAAATTTATTCTGATATTGGCCATGTGTATTCATTTTTATCTATGGACTTGATGATAATGGCAATGACTTTGATTAGTAGCCAGCAATTGTCTTTTGTTTTATTATTCTGATTTCATATTATCTTTAAGAACTCAGTAGATTTGAAAAAGTCCAACCCACCGGCATCGAAATTTTCAGAACATTTTGAACTCTGTTCGTTGTTAATAATTAATTTCAATTAATAAAATATGATATTTTGAGTTTCAATCCCTGAAGATGGCTTCACCTTCCCAGGGCAGTATTAAATAATAAAGCAGTTTGCGCTGTAAATTTTGCATAAAAGACAAATATAAAGCATTTCAAACTACTCATGAACCAACCCACGATTCAGCCTAAAAAAAAGTATCCATTAAAAAGATTAATTTGATAATTACTAGAATTTCAGTGTATTTAATTAAACATTATCTGATAATGAATATTATAATCTCTATAACACGTACTAAGTAACTAGACATTGGGGATTTCTAATGAGCATCCTTGTATAAAGGATTATATCGTAACATCAATACAATTAAGAAAAATTGTCCTTGGTGAAGAGAGATGACGATTGCGATGAGAAGTTTGAAGTTTGCAATGTAACCAGCTTACTGGTCAGAAAGCGTTGAAACGCAGTTAACGGAACAGGAAGCTCTTGTCCTTTCCGTACCTTGTCATTCTAAACCGTATTCCAGGAAAATTGTTGATTGAATGAATATGTACAACTTTTTGGTATGAAAGTAAAAAAAAACCAATATTATAGCTGTCTTCCTACAAAATCATAAACTCTTTCTGTCTCTAACTTTAAATTCTAGTGAGGCGAAGATTAGGAGAAAATCCCTCAAAAGACTATCTACATGCAGTTTTTCATTTTGGTTGGTCAAATCGGGGTTATCTTCAAAGGATTTAATTTTGCCTTTTCAAGATAATCCCCCATCTCTCTAGTTGGACAGAACTTTGATGACCCTTTTGAGCTAAATATTTTCCATGTCCACACCCATTTTCAATAGTTTCAATGGACTCCCAATTCTCATCCAAAAATTTCAAAGAGTCATCGTTAATGAGTGAAATGATTCTTTTCAATGAATCACAAAGCCTGTCCTTTATCTTTCTGAATTGAGTTGTTTCTAAGACTTCAGTTCCCCATTAATTACATGTTTGAATAAACATTGATTTTGTTTGGAATGCTGATACAAAGACGAAAATCTTCAAACGGCAACTTCAAAGAGTTGAAGACGATATAAAGAAATTGGAATTGGGTCGAGGGGATTATTAACAGTGTCATATTTGTTAAATATATTTTTGTGTTATCTTAAATCGTCAGCATAGAAAAGGATCAAGTAGCTAGTTAGTAGAACTATGAAGGACCGTTGAGACCACTTATAGGTATTACGTTTCATTGATTTACGCCGTCAACGACTTTTCCTTTCGTTATTCCTCCAATATCCATAAAGAACCGACCCCTCAAGTTATACGATTCAATCAAGATTGCAACAAATGCTTTCTTTGCACACAATTAAGTGTACTGTCTTCATTAAGTCGTGACAAAATTTGCAGGTGGCCAATTTCTTTCCAATAAAAACTCATTAACTGCTGTGTAATACGTCATCAATTTACGAGGAGATGTAATCTGACGTAATATCCTCAATGCACACCGAGGTTTTCCACTATGTATGTAATTGATAGTATATTTCAATCATTCTCCACTGATTCTGACAGTCAATCAAAATAAACATATACGTAAGCAGGAATTCAATGTTATTATTAAGTAGTATCCCCATCACATCTGGGTTTCACTTGTTATCCCTTCTTCTGCTTGATGGGATATCATTATTCTCCTACTTACATATTTCAAAAGATCTACAGGTAGTGTTTGAAAGGCTGGAAAGAGACGTATATTTCATAAAAATAATGCTTTTGGGTGCGAACATCCTGTCTGCAAGCAGATAAACCACACAACAGTGATCTTTCCGAATGTACTAGAAGAAAAGTTCAAATCCACCAACATTTCCCACTGCGAATGACTCTGTCTCGCATGCGAATACGTTCTCATCACCATTGTTCATCTCATTACGATGATCATTATAACAACGAAAATATGCTATTCGCCGGACAATCGTTCTGCTCATCCTATGGTACCAAACCTGCTTTGATTAGGATCATCAACCAGGTAACTAAAACACCATGATATAATGCTATGTTTTTGTTTTGACGTGTGTCAAACATAAGTAACGAGCACGCCATCTGAAATCACACTTCAAGAAAGCTTGGCATACAATCCAATACAGTCTTGTTAATGACAATCGTCTGTAGAAGCATAATAAATTCATTTGACGTATTTCCTAATGATGTCCACACTGTCAAGCAGTTATGTCAATCTCAAAACAAGCTGAGGAAGGATTAGAATACAAAATTCCTGAATGGTGGTCTGTATTTGACTTATCGGAAAGTAGTAGAACCGAAGACAAAACATTGTTTGGATCAAAGAATCAACTCGGATAGAAAAGTGTTTAACTAATACATATAGGCTACATAATATTAAATGGTAAAACTAAATTTGAAACCATTTTCAGTTGATTGAAAAATTAGTGGATTGAACGCAAATCTCACCATTAAAAAGTTGGAGGTATGGATATCACAGGATCGCAATATTTCTAATTTTTGTTTGTCTCAAAGAAACCTGTTTCGTTCTAAATCTATAGTATTGCATACTACATATTGTCGGACTTTATTTTTCTTGTGGTCACTTATACATTTTATATCGTTCACAAAAGCAGAACTAAGGATTTAGTTAAAATATTGTTAACCCATACTTGGAAACCACAGATGACGAATAAATAGGTTTTGTGGTTGGTTTTGAATTCCACATTAAATCAAGCTACAAGACGGTGTAATTAAAATGACATGTTGGAAATGGAAATGACAAGATACTGTCACTTTGATGAAAATCGAGGCATCATTACGCCACCTTCATTATCAATCCATATAAATCTCATATTACTCACTCCATATTGAATTTTTTTACAGGGAATATTAACAACTTGTTGATTTTGTCTGTCCTAACCGCCTGCAGTTTTTTGTTGTAAACACCCGACACGTATTTGTATTGACAGATTCCATTATGATTCAAGGATTTCCTCTTCCAAGCCAATTTATCAGTCCTCATCATAAGGCTTTTTAATGCTAAGCTCTGATTAATGTTCTAATTGGCACAGCGGGCCTAAGGTCAACACAAATTGTTGCAAACACTGTTCCAGTATTAAAGCTGACTGATTCATCTAATGGGTGCCGAATGACAAATTTATTCGGAAGACCAAAATAATCTTATTTGGTCCATTAACTTAAAACCATGGAATGTTTTTTCCAGAGAGGATTTGGTCGGTTCAGCTCAAGCGCTTACAATACTTGAATGTACAACTTGCCGCTGACAATTTGATACATAAACGCCTAATTACGTTTAAATTCTACGTTGCTATTCTTCTGTTTCACAGTGTGGATTCCCAATTAGAAATGGACTTTTCTAATGGTTTAAACAACAGCCGTTGTTCACCTGCGTTAGGTCATTTATCCATAAATCAAGCGATAATCAAGAGAAGTGACGTGACCTGGACTTAAACACGTGACCCAAATCCAATCAGGATATTATAGTCATGAATGTCATTACCTGAAATGACCAGTAATTATAGCCACTATATACATAATAAAATATATTAAAATAAAAAAGATAAAGCTTACATAACAAAGATTCAGTTACTGAGCCAACAGTAAAAATTCTTTCGAAATCACGTCAAATAGTTAAGGTTCCAGTTAAAATTATGGATATTTTAAAAAAAATAAAAGATAAAAAAATAATAAATAAATAAACCTCGCTTAAAACGAGAATGACGAAGGATTTGGACCTCGCTAATTGATTTAAGTTCTATATTGTAATAATATTGCGATCAAACATAGTAGCATTTTTTAAAGATTCCTTATTAAGGCATAGACATAAGAATCTTAAAATATTGCTACCAGTTGTATATTTAGACAGAACATTACATGATTTGATTCATGTATTGATGTGGAGCTGAGATTTGTCTTGCCTGAGCATTGCCCTTGACCACGATATATGACCACTGCCAAGACATTCGTGTGACCTATCTATAATCCTACAAGGTAACTGCTCGTGTGACCTATCTATAATCCTACAAGGTAACTGCGTGACCTATCTATAATCCTACAAGGTAACTGCTCGTGTGACCTATCTTTAATCCTACAAGGTAACTGCTCGTGTGACCTATCCGTAATCCTACAAAATAACTGCTCGTGTGACCTATATATAATCCCCAAAGTAACTGCTCGTGTGACCTATCTTTAATCTTATAAGGTAAGTGACCTATCTATAATCTTACAAAATAAATGCTCGCGTGACCTATCTATAATTCTTCAAGGTAACTGCTCGAGTGACCTATCTATAATCCTACAAGGTAACTGCTCGTGTGACCTATCTATAATCCTACAAGGTAACTGCTCGTGTGACCTATCCGTAATCCTACAAAATAACTGCTCGTGTGACCTATATATAATCCCCAAAGTAACTGCTTGTGTGACCCATCTATAATCTTACAAAATAAATGCTCGCGTGACCTATCTATAATCCTTCAAGTTAACTGCTCGAGTGACCTATCTATATTCTCACAAGGTAACTTGTAACCGTCTGATATTTACCATCGGTGCTTTAATCTCAGGTGTTGTGATCTACTAGAAGATTTATGGACCCAATTTTTACCAATTATTCCTTATTTCGTTTTATAAACCATTATAGAGAATCGATGTTTTAGACTTGCAGTCACGTTAAGATTCTATGATTAGTAACAGTAGGGGGCAGACGACAAAGAGTTGATCACGTGATTGATTGGAGTATATCATTTTATTTTCAATGTATCTATCATTATTTTAATCGATTTTTCTGTGATGAATGGCAATAATAAGCCTTGACAGAATGTCCCATTGTCAATCTAATAGATATTCTTTTTTTCTGGAATATACGTATAGTTTCACAAACAGAATTCATAACGAGTCATTATTTGGTATTAAGAAACAAAATGCGGGATTAGTTATAAATTTAGATCTTTCAGAGTATCATTAACTTGTATTCTCTTGTACAGGAAATGTTATCGATCACGAAACATGAAAAGCTACTTTTTGGTAACCAATATGTGAATAACCTATATCAAAACATATTTGCACCTTACTTCCACTAGTACATACATACTGCTGATTGCGTTCAAGATCAACATCACAGGCGACACAGATTGTACCGTAAGACTTAAACAGTATAATGTATTATTTTCCGCTATTCTATTAAGTATCACGTTTAACTTGCGGTCATGATTCCAAAGCTGAAAGCGTGATAGCTGAAGAAGGGTCAAAAAGGCCATCCATAATGTTTTTATGGCGTGCTATCAAAATGGTGTGTAATTGTCCTGGTGATGAGCACTTTTATTTGAATGACCAGAAACTCGACCTCCTGATGGCTATCTCATTTTACAACTATCAACTAGATGACCGCTATATGATTCATCGATGGCCACCAAGGCCCGGTTTTACTGCTGGTATCATGTGTTTTAAGTATATTATATGTGAACACTATTTCTGTGTAGAACATAAACCAATTTAGGGATATTGTGTCAACGAACAAACGCAATGCTGGTATGGTAAATGCAGTTGGCAATATATGGCGTATACAATAAACATGGATATTTTTTCAACAAACAAAATTAATCATCTTACTGGACAATAAGAACTACAGAGATCGGACTTTTATGACATTGTCGAAAGCCTTTCATCAAGTAAATACAAACTAATTATGGATTAGGAGTAACTAAGTATTTAATGCCCATCACAAAATATATGTTTGTTTCTCCGTCTGAACACAATAAGATCTTCATCACGAAATGAACACACCGCGGGCAACGGAGAGTTTTTTTTCTTGTAAAGCTCATTAGAGGTCATTATTATTAGAATTCTCCTTCATGCAGGAACGGTCTGACAATATCTTAGGTTTTAAGAATATCCTGCACAGCCTCTGGCGAGCACGTTTCTTTCAACAAGATCCGTTTGTATCGTCAAGGTCCATTCATAAAACCAAACAAATTTGTTTTTAGTTTGAACTTCCATTGCTTGACCAAAATTACCGCAATTGGCTTTCATCTTGAAAAAGATGTTGGTTCAGAATGGACTGTTGCATTCCCAGGGCGTGATTCATCATAGATATTTTCTATATCGTCTTTTTGATGTTAAAAATTCGGGAGACTTGATATATCGTTCGTTGCATGAACATGAAAGGTCATAAGTAGTTGTCTACGCAGAAGAAAGTTACTCCCCCCACCCTTAAAAAAACATATTTAGATGTAAATAAGTAACAGGCATCCTTTAAATCAGAAGATCCTTGAACAAACCTCAGACAGTGTTGTTTCATTGTATTTAGCTCAGTTTCCAGAATTCGAGAAGATCACTTATTTGTATGATACTCTTATTACTGTTGCAATTATCAAAAGATTTAACTGTCGTCATCAAATAAGTTGCGCCTCTTGGAAAAGCATTATATGGAAAGTTGAACGGAGCGTGATCCATTGCTGTACTTTTCCTACTTATGAAGTTTCTCTGAAACAATGAAAAAGAGCTTTTTAATCGTAGTTATGGCCTATGGCTTCATATACGAGAGAAATCCGAGCTTAGAGAAAGAAAGGTTTATTAGTTAGGTAACGAATATTTCATATCCCTCTTGAGATTAATTAGTATTCGAACCACCATTGGAGATTTATTTTAGTAAGAGCTCTGTGAATTAAGGGAACAGTTTAACTCAGGATGGCTGTAGTCTATCAAAATATAGCCTTATTGACATTTATAACACATTGTCTCTCAGAGGGGGTATTACACAGACTTATTTTAAAATACCAGCTTTAATTAACCACGTTATGATCGGTCGTAAAACATCTTTATTTATTTTTGATTCTTCGTGATAGCTTTAATATTGAGTCATTCTACAATTCTAATTTGATTTTGTTTGTTTGAACATAAGAATGTTAAAAGTGTATCAAGATTTGTTATATTTGAGAAAATAAGCTCTATGAGAGTAATATGGAATAATATTATACTTTACAATGCTATCTTATTTAATTAATTAGATTGGAAGGGAATGGAGCCCGGGGATTGTCTATGGGTGACGCTTAAAATAGGCATGCTATTGAGTTGCATACCTTTGGAAATATATTATTAAGTTGCCATTTCATTTACATCTGTTTGTTACAGAGTTTGCCATTATTAGAGCCAGCAATATCCCCAGGGTTTCTTCTCGGTACGCCTGAAACGTTTGCCTTTTTTGTGTCCAAAGATATAAGATCGGATTTTTTGAAGCCATTACTTATAAATTAAACTTGTGATGAAGCCAATGTATTGGTATAAGCAACAAAGGTTTCATAAATTATTTTTAATTTTTTTCTTCAAAACGGACGTTTATGAAGTTTTTGGAAAATCGAAAAGAAACGTATGGTTTAAAGATATATTGCGTCTTATATGAACACAAAATTTTAGTTTTCAAGAATGGTCAAATCGAGTATATATTCAGCAGTCAACTTACCCGGTGTCATAAAGTAACAACATTAATAAATATCTGGTAAACTCACAAATCTAAGTTATCTTATTGATCTTTTCAATAATCAAATGCATCTTCAAGGGTAATTACTCAGTTTTTTGGATATATATTTATTCTTTTATGTTATTTATGGCAGAAGGTTTTGTTGACGAATAGAGCTTTTATTGGCCAAGTTTGAAATTTTCAAATGTTCATTCTAAGACCTATTATCCCTTTCATTGAAACATCTTTATAATAAAGAAACGAGGTTAAATTCTATTCATCAATATAGTGAATAGGTCGCCGTTCACGTGTAAATAGATATCAAGTTATTCTTTAATTAATTAAATATCCCCACCCTTAAACCCTCGCCTGATTCATCCTTATATAAGATTTCATTGACGTTGATGGACAGGACAAATTGGGAGCAGCAGATTTCTCTCATCTTGTCATCTAGGGACGGAAGGTGACTAAGTATTGAAATATGATCCAGTCTTAACTTAATTAAGGTCGGGAGCTAATTTGTTTTTCAACAATACGCCTCAGCAGGCTGTTGAAACTTAATTTCAGTTTTTCTTCCACTCATTAGTCATACTTGGAAATCTTTGCCATAAGAGTCTCTTATTTCTCTTGCACGTGCCACAGACATGAACCGACCCAACATTCAATATTTGCCTTATTGATCTTTCGTCATCGATACGTCCAACGCACGTGCGAAAAGACACAAAATATTGCTTAATTTGTGGATTTATTCAGCATATTTTTCCTCATATCAATAGATTTTATTTGGTTTTTAAATAGCTACTATTTCAGAAGATGAAAACAACCAAAGTTTCAGTCCAAACAAGAAAGAAATCATTAACTGCCGGGGTCACGTCGGTTTGATGAAAAGGGCCACATTGGTTTGCGATATAAAAGACGACGACTACAATAGAAATGGAGACAATTAAACGTCATAGAATTCAGAGAAAACCACTTGATGCAATCATAGAAGGCTTTTTTATATGAAGAATTCCGTTTCAAACAGTCGTAAACGTCACTCGATTAAAAGACTGGCATCGAAGTCACTTTTATCACCTTTGAAAAGTTAGACAATCAGAGGAAAGTTGGAATTAAAATCTAATTCAGAGACCAGTAAATGGTCAAAACTTGGCGAGTTTCGTCATCTTAGTAGTGAGTCACTAAATTGGATATTGAGAGTCGAAGTATAATTGGCATTTGAAGTCTGTTTGAGGAAACAGTCACGGGAATTAAAGTTAAATAAAATAGTGTAATTTATGGGAACCAAAACTAATGTCTTATTACTAAATTACATTACTCTGAACTTTTGATGGTAAAAAAAATAAACGGGGAATAATATCATGGTCTGCAACATGACTTATATTCTCTAGAGAATGGACATAACAATTCCATAAAAATGAAGATTTATGTGTTTCCTAGTTTACAATGCAGGTGTTTTATCCATTACGTTGCCTTAACATCATACGCAAACAATAACTAAATCTATTATATCTTCGTTTTGTTTATAAAAACTTGGTTCTTTCAAATTGTTCAGATGCTGAAAAAAAACACGGTTTACTTACGTCTCTCTATAAGTTTATGCCGTTTTCATATTTTTTTGTGTCAATAATTTGCTCTTTATTTTCTCAACTAATTTGTTTCCCTCAATGATAACTAGCTTTTGTGAATAACATACATCTACAAAACATTACCTAAACATTCTGATCCTTACTTTTTATTGGGATTTATGCTGTAATTTTTCTTTTTGAAAAACAACACAAAACAACTCACTGAACAACGCATTTCTAAATGTCTTACGCTACATTTAATCCCTTCACCAAATAAGCAAAACCAGGTAGAAGACCATTGGGATGAGGTTTTTTCATTTACAGTTAAACATGTATTCCTGTGATTATAGCAAATAAATGTGTAGAGTAGAAGCAACATAGGAAAGATCATGGCCAAAGTAAGATGACCTACGAGCTTAGTTGATTTTATTCTAAATTGAGCAAAGATTTTGTGAAAAATATTCCATTGTTATGACTTACAAGACAAAATTACCCTTTCTATAGTACCATATGTATATGTAAGGGTTTGACACAGAGGACGTGTATGGTCATTACATTGATAGAATTCCGAAGTTAAGTCTTCGAAATGCTCAAATCATCACACTCCCTAATTAATGTAATTAAACTGATATTTTGTTATATTAAAACTTATTAATTATTTAGCATCCGACAAGCAGACATATTGACATGCAACAACAAAGATGTAGATGGGGCTGTTTTCATGTTGGGTTCCCTCCATGCAAATGATACTTCAGTATTGAGAGATCAACATTACTGATAAGAAAATGGAGTAATGTCAGACAAAACTACTATGAAATAGCATCCATAATGGGAATAACCTTACACATATAACCACTAAAAAAATAAAAATCTATATAGATCACTTTTTCTGTTTCTAAAGTCAGTTCACATACCTTCCTCAAAAGTCCAAAGGTGAATGAGCCACCATTTATGACCCCTATTCTTTAATTCATTTCCATAACCGGAATTACTTCATTTTATTTGTTTGGCTGATCATTTTGTCATGTCAAAGATCATTCAACAGGATGATGTTAAGCACCAGGGGAATCAATCTTGAAACATGAAATTAAATGAAGCAATGTTTTTTTATTACGAGTCTTTCAAAAACACTTCTCAAGTTTTTCTTTTATTTTATAAATATTATTTCTCCTTTAACTATCTTTCTATTCTAAGCGGGTCGCGCGAAAAATCAATAAGGGCAATCAAGTACAAGTTCCTTAGAAAATAAAACATGCATTGAGAACCAGTTCTGCTCTATTCAGCTCGTTGTTTCCTTCAAATATTAAACTATCTCTAGGTTTTTAGTGCCGCCGTGAACCACCTTTTGTTTACTTAGACGATATGCAAACAGCTGTACGATGGTGCAATAATATTACTGCAATATTCATGAGTTGCGAAACCGATCAAGTTGTATAATACAACAGTAAGCTCTTTTTGACATCCAGTCATATTTTTTCTCAGAACAAAATGTATGTTAGGCACCATGACACCGCGTTTCATTGTTCATATATTTATAGAAGCGATATTAATGAGAAAATTGACTTTGGTTTTGTTTGATATGAGCGATATTTATCACTAGAGGCAAAAACACGTCAATGTTATGACAGATTCCATACGAGGTATTATTATATAATTTACTAGGTCATTATCTGTTATTGTGTTTTATGGTGCAAAGTGCAGCGGGAACTAACGTCACTCTTAAACTCTGCAGTTACAAATCAGACCATCAATCTATATCGTCATAATTGGTCTATTTCCTTTATTTTCTGACTTAAAAGTGTTTCTTTGTTTTAAAAAAAAAAAAGTTTTTTGAAGTTTAAGATCATTATAAATGATTGTGTCTTTGACAGCAAAGAATTCACAATATGTTGAAATAATTCAAATTTTTAGATTATGGTCCAATATTTATAGTCCATAGTGGTTGGAATTGAGCTAGAACTTTTAACTTCTACATTATACTTGCATATATGCACAGAATGAACACGCGGAAACATACTTGCCTATAGTAACTTAGTGGAAAAGGCTGCAGTTACAAGTATTTTAACAATAAAGGTTGAAGGATTGGATCTTGAAGAACCACGTAAGCTCATTATCTATAATAATAATAATAATAATAATAAACTCTTTATTTTACATGGGTCAGAATTAGGCCCAATACACAAGGACATGGTCCTGTCTCACATTCAGCCCATGAAAAGTGGATAAAGCTTCAAAAGACCGAAATTTCAATCCTGTAGCAAACAATTAGGATGTGTGGTGCATTTTAAGTATACTGATACATGTATTAAAATTGTCATTACAATACGCTGCCACTTCATGTAGATCACTATGCATGGTCCCCTTTTCAAACAAGTTTTATTCATTACAAAAATGTTACAAATTATACATTAAAAGATTTCTTCTTAAATTTCAAACTGGATTTTTTTTTTAAAACGAGTGATTTAAATACCGAGAGTACATTATTAAGTAAGCCGCTTAAACTAGATTTGTGGTTATTCCAACTTACATAAAAGTCAAGCTGCCACTTAAATATAAGTTTACCACCCAGGAATTGACCGCCACGTCATTCGATCCAACCAGACCTTTTTTTTAATATCAAATACATACAACACAGGATCATCCAAATGGAACCAAAACTGTTAACAAATACCTAGTTTGCCATTTATGGAAGCGAATGTTATACTTTAATACATGCATCGAATATGCACATGCTGCGACCCATAATATAATAAATATTGATATTTTATTGACAATTGCAGATCCAATCATAAGAAGAAAACAATTGCACAAAATCAATGTGAGATAGTATCTGATAATTGACTAATTGAATCACTATATATTATTAACAGATGTTTGATTTCTACAACATCAAAGCCAGAAATCATTACATTTTTATATTATGCTATAACTGATATAATCTGAATTTTCCTTTCTATTGTACTATTCCTTTCATACCCGATAAAACAGTTTTTGATCCCATTTTATTGGCATGAATAGACTGTTCACTCACTTTAAATCATATGAACAATGCAGATACTACTGAAAACGTTAGAAGCTGCATACAAATCTGTGTTAAGTCCAATACTTCTCGATCTTTGAAAATGGCTTTTGGTATTTCAGCTGCAAGAAAATTCCACAGACCCAACTTGAATTTAAACCAATACAGTTACATTTAAAAACGGAAGAAACTGTTAAAAAGCAATTTCAGTGAAATGCTATACAATTTACTACGATTCCAACATTACCATGTATAATTGTATTCGTGCTGTTGCTCTAAAATTATTCAATTATGTTTGAAATAGCCACTATTGTTACTGTTAGTTTTATGTCGATATATCGAGTGTTCACAGCAAGAAAGATTGACTAGATTCCAAAGAAGAAGCGCATCACATGGAACCTACGTTACTGTAGTAATATGTTATTGAAAGGTCATCTAATATTCCTTATCACCTGGAAATAGAATTAAACTTTAGTTTCAAATTAATGTTTGACCAAATAGTTCATCGATTCCATATCATGAAAGAAATATGTGTTTGAGACAAAGAGCCGAATGGAGCAGAATAAAAGAATAACATCAAACGAATCTCTCCTGCTGGTTTTTCTCGACATTTTAGATTCTACTGAATATAACCAATTGATCTCTGATGAATATTGTCTAAAACGTCTATAAAGGCTTTCGCACTATAAACCATTCTTGGTTATGTTTATGATAAGAGTAACAAAGGCACCATGTAGCGACTTTTAGTTTTGCTTACAATGCCATAATTCCGGCATAATAACTGTCGCGACGGTAACAAAGAATGATATTTTTTTTTGACAGAGTGCTAAAACATGGTCGATTAATGGTAAAACAATAGTTTTAATCAGGCTTGAGTGACCATACATGATAAACTCTAATTATGAAGCCAGAAATGTATAGAACCCTTTAAGTGAGTCATGACTTGAAAATAGTTATCAGAATTACAGGAATTGTGTATTTCTGTAACAATCCGGATCTAAGACCACGTTGTAATTCTCGCAAATAAAGACCATTGTCGCCTTGTTTATTTTATTTACACTATTTCTAATAAGTTCTAATAGTTGTTCATACCCAGGAGTACTACACTACTTACTACACCAAAGCCCAATAAATCTGCAAAAGTCCACTTTTAACCTGATTGCATGGCTACGTTAGCCCGAAATTTGAGTAAACCCCCATCTCCTACATGTATTTAGAAAATAAATGAAATCAAAAGCACTAATGTGTATCAGCACCAAAATGGATTATACAACTCACGAACATGATAAAAAAAAGATTACGAGGCCAAAATCAAAACATAAAAAAGTATGAACACAAAAGATATATAACATTGGAAAAACAATATTACAGAAAATAACATCTTGATAGTGATGTTAAAAAATATATGATAATAACATCAAAAACATTAAAACACAAATTCAATAAGAAACAACTTAGAACTAAAACAAAACCATTGAAAAAAGAAATTCAAAATTTATTATAAAAGTTGCTCTAAAAGAGATAGTTGCGCAAATAATTGAAATAATATTATATATGCTTTAGAAGCTTGAAATTTACATGTTATAGTTTTAATCCAAAATATTGGCCAGAGACGTTTCACTCCTGTCCAATTATACAAGTACTACCCGGAACTTCCCTTTAAGAAATGATAACGCTAAAACGACTAAAGTTTTAGAAACTGCAATAAAGTAAGTAGTTTCAATCAATTCTCAATGATATTGTTACATTATCAAATTATAAATTATATTCTGAAATTAACCATTTGCCTTTTTTTAAGACGTAAATTTCGTACCTAACACATACATGTTTTATATTAACTGCAGTGAAGACAATGCTACGAATGACGATATCGTGTGGCTTGCAGACTCGAAAGAATCTTGGTGTTTGTTTTGTCACCACGACCTTTGTCAAAACAAAGGCTGGCACTTCATAATTTTTTCCTTTTAAAATGTCTGGAACTTTGAAACGGGTCAATTTATTGCATGCAAACACCCTACAAATAGAAAATAAAGAAGGGGAGGAGAGACTTCATTCCAATCCGATATTAGACTTTAATCTTTAAAAAAAAGAACTTGCCTCGATAAAATCAAAGTTTTCTTCGAGGACTTCGGCTCTAAAATAGGTTCGTCTCAACCTTTCGTATAGCTTTCCATATAAATTTACAGTTGACAACGCCACACTTTAATTTGTTTAAAATAAGAAAGTTATCAAATTATACTTAGCAATTCTTTAAGTATTCACTTCCGAGGAGCTCTTAAGGTTTTGAATTAGTCGTTTGATATCATTTCAATTGAATATTACACCAGAGATCAAAATGTACATCTGAGACTGAATATGAAATCTTTGAGAATGATGCTGAAGAGGGTACTAAACTTCAATGGCAAGATACATGCACAAAGGACAGTTCTGCAACACCTTTAAGGAATACTTCTTATAAGAATGAAAATAAAATTCAACTTTCTTATATCAATTAATAAAATGGACTTACCAGGTGCCATAACGAAAGAATAGGATCTCTATAAAATCAATAAACAAAGTAATTATTGAAAAATCTTTATAGCTTCTAAGTTTATTGAGTTATTACTTAGTTTTATAGATTTATTGGATTATTAAGGAATACTGTAGTATAGTTTTGACACTAGGTAAGTCGACTGATTAAAAAATGATCAATTTTGTTAATTTAAATTTAATTTAATATTTTGGTTATCCTAAGAGACATTATATCAGGTTCCTTACCATGCTACAGGGGTTACAATTTAATATGAAATACTAGACCAATGCAACCATATCTGACCAATGACCAATTGACAAAAATAATGTATCCTGAAACACGTTTCATTATTGAACACGTCTTTATAATATGAGTTACATGGAGTTGCATGTGGACCATTATCTTAAAAACAAATAAATCAATTGAAGAAACAAAGAACTGTTTATTTTTGTCGGTTTCTCTTAGAATATATAAGACCCTCTAATTCCCGGCGTTATTTAATCCTGTATTAACAGTTATCAAACAAAGACATTATATAAGCCAGATTGATTTTGATAGATACATTTAAGAAGAAAACAAACTAACCAACATCAATTAATGTGGGTCGCCGTTTGTCGCGTTTTGAAGCATTCTTCGTGGTAGATGCAGCGGAAACACTCCTCTTAAAGAAGTCAAATGTGGTGACTGATTTTACTTACTATGTCTTGAATCACACAACCAGCTCCAGTTGAAACTATGTCGTTAATAGCATGACATATGGAATTTTCTGTACCGGTATACGGAGTTTTATGTTGTGGCATCACCGTGTAACAAATAATAAACTTGCATTAGCAATTGTATTTGAAAAGTACAACTGCAAATAGATTTTTCGGGATTTGAAGTGTCTTCGAAGGGAATATCAAAATGTTTTCACCACTATATACAGAGCTGGAGAATATTATTATACAACTAATTGTTTAAGGGACACGATTATTCTACAAAGCAATATGATCACAGACAACAAATTCAATTAAAATAGCACTTAGAGGATATCGTGTACTATCGGACTTTCAATTAAATCTACTCTTGAGTCAAATTTTATTTTAACCAAATAAGTAATAAAATCAAACTTGTAATTTTTTCTTTTGACAACGACCAACTTACAAATGGAATGAAATGTTACGTGCCAAACAAGAACATATTATGACTTATGAACAACGGAGTACGCGTCTTTCAGCATCATCTTTGACTTATTAAGTATGTTGACTAATTATGACATAAGATATGTAAACAAGTCATTAACTAAAGTTACAATGAGCCTTACAACACGTTATTAACCTAGTGCCTGATTTATCTTTTTAATGTTCGTCTTATCACTAAGATATTAACAGAACCACATCTGTCCAAGCAACCTCAGCCCACAAAGGTGATAGTTACATGGTGATAAGGTTCCTTAAGATAACAGATCTCCTTTCTTCAGAACTCGGCTAAAATTCTTTCAAAGTACCTTTCATAATTGGAAGTAAAAAGAAAATAAAGTTGCATTCAAATTTATGTAACAGCTATCAGAAACATGATAAATTTCTATTGCCATTATTGGGTAAATATTGCTGTGTATTCCTTTACACAATACATATACCAATTAATAACAATGCTATTTATATACATCTATTGCTATTATGCCTTTCTTTGATCTCTGTGTAATACATATATTATGAATCATGTAGATACACGGCAATGTACGTCATGTTTAGATTCGGCTTTTAAACATTTATTTCAATTCTTAAATTCGCACAGATAAATATGTTACAAATGTTAGAAATTTGCGGTTCTAGCCTTTAAATGAATCTAGTCTCGATATAATTATTTTATTATTTTATCTCATTTAGATGGTTACATTTTTTTCAGATTTATTCTACATATGCCAAATGTAATTCTACTTTGTCATACAAGTCCCAAGTCTTATTCTAAATTTCCATACATATGCCAAGCATACGCCAAGTCTTTCTTATTCTACTTTTTCATACATATGCCAAATCTTATTCTAAGTTTTCATACAAATCCCAAATCTTATTCTACTTTTTCATACATATCCCAAATCTTATTCTACTTTTTCATACATATGCCAAGTCTTATTCTATTTTTCCATACATATGCCAAATCTGATTATACTTTTTTCATACGGATACTAAATCTTTTTCTACTATTTCATACATATGCCAAGTCGTATTCTACTTTTTTTTATACATATACCAAACCTTTTTTTTACTTTTTCATACATATACCAAACCTCATTCTACTTTTTCATACATATGCCAAATCTTATTCTACTTATTTCATTTTCATACATATCTTATTCTACTTTTTTTCACTTTCATACATATGTCAAACCTCATTCTACTTTTTTATACAACATTTTTCATACGTATGCTAAACATTATTCTACTTTTTTCATTTTCATACAAATCTTATTCTCCTTTTTTTTATTTTTATACATATGCCAAATCTTATTCAACTTTTTCATACATATGCCAAGTCTTATTCTACTTTTTCATACATAAGTTCAAATCTGATTCTACTTTTTTTCATACGTATGCTAAACATTATTCTTCTTTACCATACATATCCCATATCTTCATCCAGTTTAACCCTTGTTTACTTTCTTTTTCCTATTATCAATTTGTCAGAAGTTAATGAATTTACTTCTAATAAGGGCTTTTAAGCTTGTATTTCGTATTGAATTATCTAATAAAACCTGCATTACTTGTCGAGTTGAAGCATCCTTCATCAAATAACTATAGCATTATCATCAACGGAGAACAAAGAACATCAGAAATACTTTTTGCACTATTGTGAGAATAAATTATGTAACCTTTTTTATTAAAAATTTGAAGCCGCGGTTTTTAAATGAAAACCGATCTTATTAGATTAATATCTTATTAAACGCGTCCATTAAAAGCATTAAACAAGAGGGATTTGGACCAGGAAAGTTCTTTGTTTTGACGAGCACGACAGAAGATGACTTGTTAAAATCCCATCATTTTTAGGCAAGATGTGCAAGTAATGGTGACAGTTTCTCTGATTAAATTAAAGGGAGACAATCTCTAGGGATTCACTCTGTCTCATTTTAACAAAAATCATTTCCACGCATTGTCACCTTTTTAAGGTTTTTATCCCACAGCCCT
The DNA here is from genome assembly GCA_030562195.1 of Nipponacmea schrenckii. NCBI lineage: Eukaryota > Metazoa > Mollusca > Gastropoda > Lottiidae > Nipponacmea > Nipponacmea schrenckii. The sequence goes on along the minus strand of JAUJPP010000007.1, from coordinate 23,676,860 downwards.
TTATTTAGTAATTCAATTAGCTTGAATGTCATTTATTCAACAGTTTTTATTTAATTTTATTACACTTTTCCTGTTAATTTAGTCCTGAAAAGAGACGCTTTTTTCAATGCAATATTACATCTTAACATTGTTAATGTATTATCTGTAAATATTGCAAAAAGTTTCAATAAAAGATTTTGTTTCCAGAAAGTAACAATGACTAAAGATCTCGGTTTAAATGTCATAGATTTAAATGCAATACTTTTGCTTAATGCGGGCCTTTGTATCGAATATGTTATCGCAACTTTTTTTTAAGCATTACCTAAAACTTTTGTCCATATCTTCTGGACCCTTTTGGCTAATGAAGGCGGTAGAACTAAAAGAAACGAAACGACGACGCAGTTGGTCGTTGGTCATGTTGAAGGGATTGTCGATGATTTGAATCGATTCTTTTCAAAAAACATTGGGAGTCAAAGACTAGGCTTCTTTCCTCATATTTCCTCTATGTAGACTCTTAAAACCCTGCACCTGACATTCATATTACTGATGATGTCTCAGTTTCAGTTTGTGAATAAATCATTTTTCGGAACATAAAGTTTATTTTCTAAAAAAAATTCTATGAGCCGATTAATCATGGAACAAAGGAAATAATGAACATGATATATTTAATAATAATATTCTTTGACAGTATGACTGATTTTTTGATACCTGTTAGTTCACCAAGAGTTGTTCGGAGACGATCATCTGGAGCCAGTATTTAAACAAACTCTGACTGATGACATGACTTTGGAACGTTTTTAGAACCGAGGCGCCCGGCATTCACGTAGCCTAATGATAGTTTCATATACATATATGTCTGTTATTTGATAGCGTGAAAAAGCCTACATAAGTGGTACCCCAAGTTTCCAATGTGACTTTGTGGCAATTGTAAATGCGTAACTGTACACTAACAGGTCGCGCCGTCTCCGTTAGCCCATAAGGTACAGAAGAGTCCATTCATTTCATTTACGAGCAGGTCGCAAACTCGGCGCTCTGCTATAAAGCACCAAAATTGTACATAATCTTCGACGAAGTCAGTGTCAGTCTGGCTTTAGTAATGGAAGCGAAATATGCTTCATACAAAAAATATGTTTCTACATAATAATAACCATTCCGACCACAGACAACTACCATAGTATCTGTGAAACTTTGGTAATTGAGACTCCGTAGTTTTGTATGATATAAACCGAATAAAAGATTGAGCAAATTAAACAGTAAGCTTCGACGGAACATCTCTAAAGATTTCAGTCATAGATTGATCATATCTTTACAAACCATATAATCATTGATTCAAGACAATTTCATTGGTATTTTTTTAACCAAACGTTTAGAATGAATCACGTTCATCATTTAATAAAGCAATTATAAGATAAATTCATCAGAATTAATGGTTTGACTAACGTGATCAAAATCATTTTTTTGTCTCCCGGACCATCTTTTTATATTAGTAATCAATGGTAATATAATATTCTAACATTTGTTAATATCTTTACTTGTTGAATCAGAACACATTCCAACACATTGCTGTTGGACCTCGTTAAAGTCCAATTCTGTCATTGCGCCGCTACAATATATAATGTAGAGATCACAATTTTCCACCCACTAGCTAATATCATAATATTCGATATCATTAAGAATTCAAATATTACTTGTTTTTTACGTAAAGCATGTGTATTGTATTGTGTTCACGCATATATCCCCATTCCAATTCCTGAGAATCTATACCACCTGACGCCTATATACATTTTGGAAGAAACGGGAATCGATTTACTTACACCCAAAATTGGGAGATATACCCATTTTTGTCGAAAGTGGTTATGGCTACCTAATGTTCACCTAGGGCCATTCCTTTCGAAACACGAGATTTTAATGTTTGTGGAGCAGCTCAGTAAATTTCGGATTCTAAACATATGATCTTATAAGGCAACCACCCCGAGATTATGATGTACGAACTAAAAATTGCATAATGTTGCTTTAATAATACAAGCGTACATCCTCTTATTGACATGTCGTTTCGTCATCATTATTGGCATTTCCTTTTACCTGTGACTATAATAAGGTCTCTATAAGGGGCAGTTTTGAAGCCACCCCAGCTATCAGAGGTCAGTTTACTTCACAACGTTAATACCGTCGAGGCAAGTTGTAAATTGTACATTTGGAATAAATGCAAAACTGTTTACCCAGTATATGTCTGTGACATATGGCCATACTTGTTTAAAATGGATAATGTGAGATATGCCCATACTTGTCAAAAATGGATAATGTCAGCTATGCCCATACTTGTCGAAAATGTATCATGATAACTAATAATCCGCATATTAGGCCACACGAGATTCTGGAAATTTTTTCCATGGAGTGTCTTTTTTTCCAGGTTTAACATGCCTGACAAGTGAACAAGCGGCGGGATATGATGAAGGATTGTGTAGGGGTTTATGTCGAGCTTTGATCTCAGATTTGATTTCAACGTTGGTAATCCAGGACGTTTTGTAAGCCGTGGGTATGTGAAATATACACCGTATTTTATTTTCAGATACTATGACACCCTATTATGTTCTTAAATGATTAAAATCACCCTTTTCTTTGCCGACTAGAATCTTTATTTTACAAAGGGTGTTTCTGATTTAATATACGTCCGGATGATGTTGGTGTCGATCCACCCATTAGGCCTCTATTGTCCATAATTAGGTACTCTTCTTGACTGATTTTAATTTGGTCGAATTTTATTGTTAATTATCATCCAAGGAAAACCCTATAGCAAATCAAAATTATTAATGAGTTATTGCCCTTGTTTTTAGAAACGCGTTCCATTTTTAATTTGTAAATGTACTAGAAGGCACAAATCGTATTATATTGCTGCAAACTTGGTGAAATTGTTTATTATCACCTAAACATAGTTTAAAAGAAGTGTATGTCTAAAGGTTGGATAGATCGATGCTGTACAGCCAAATATTAATATTTAAAATCAGAGCTGCAATTGAGCGTTGTTAATTACCTTGCCTGGCAAGCTATCTTAAAACATGGATGATTTAGCGCTACTAAAACCTTCCCGTTAAAAAAGATTTGTAACATGTATTTTAAATGGATATGCTTATTAGAGCATGTTGCCGTCACGTGCCGTAATTAGCATAAGAAACCAAATTTAAGATCTCGTGAAATAGCAAATTAATCGGCACATGTTTAAAAACGTGTGAAAATTCCTTTTAATTTTAAAATAGAATCAATTTCAATTTAATGATTTGATTATCCCTTTAATAAAATCCATGTGCAATTTCTCTTTTATTTCTCTGGGATCAAATAATTTCCAATTTTCAAGCAAGTAGAGCTTTGATCATAAAAATTTAAAATTGATATCATAGTTGTTATCGTTGTATACCGGTAGTTAAACATGAAACGAAATGAAATATGAACATTTATGGGACTTACTTTGATAATTTTTAATGATTTTCTCTTCACGGCATTAAAACAAGTTAATCAAATTTACCTTTGTACATTTTATGGAAAATATAAATAAAAGGCACAAGAATAACTATGTTTTCTCTTTCACTTTAAACCTATTTAAAGTCGGGTCAGACGTCAGGATGGCGCCACTATCAACTGGGTAATCTGCAGCAAATAAAAACTAATTATTGATTGGTTGATAAACTGATCAGCTAATAATTAAACGACTTTCTTTCTACCGGATATGAATTGTGAATTCTAAGCACGGTTACTTTAATTCGATATCCTGTTTAGTACTTGATTTTATGTAGAAGATAAGGTTAATGCTTGATAATGCGATCGAACTGGTAGATCTATAGTTAGCTCGAGATTGACAAGCAATAAATACCTCATAAAAATAGAATATTGTTTACTCTCTTTACTGCCCATCACAATCCAATTTACTGGAAAGCTACTTAAATTAAAAGTGTACCTCGTGAACACCTTCAGTTATAAAATGAAGAGGAGTTTAACATTTAAATACTTGCCATGAAATGTCGATGTATTTGGTTCAGATTCTTAAAAAAAACTTCAAGAGATGATTGTTTAGATCCAAAATGATTCGAAAAATCTCTAGTGATGATCTATGATAGAAAAGCTTGAAAACATTCCGTTTGCCTTTGTTTAATCAAAGTTTTATATAGAGAGAGAAATTAAACAATTTGGTACAATCCAAATGGACGATTGAGCGTGCCACCCCGACATGCATGCCGGACAAGTTTGATAGGAAAGTACTACCTTACCGCTGGTACGACAGCAAGCAATATTCTATCATAAAAGAACAAAGGCTGTTAAGAATCATTTATTTTATGGGTGAAATAATCCACAGATATATCCGTCGACGGTATGGTTTTATTAAGACTCGTGTACATCATCTTTGATGGTCTCTACGGATAGCTTCCATTAGATTCCCATTTGATTTGTTTCAAAATGTTTCTTTGTTATTTTTGTCAACCTTATTTATACAATGAAATATACTGATCAGGTAATTTGGTATTTCTTGGTGTATAAACCAATTGAAGCAGAAGATGTAGAAACCAACTCAGGAAATCACTTTCTGTTTTTGCTTCTCTCTAAATACAAAGTGTGGTCAATAATATTCGCTAGTAATTAAGATAGCACCAGACTGTTTGGCGCCAAAGTCTGTCAGAATTCATGGATAGAAACGATTTCGTTCAATTTAGCAGAAGAAAGCGGAATAATGGTGTCATCTCAAGTCAAGCTATCAATTTGATTGGAGATTGTTTTTTGACATATCGTGGAAATTTATCTTACTGAATATATAAGTACATGTAGTAGCTTCCACATAAAATGGAAAAAATGCATATTACAGGTATGGGCTATAGGCATATGAGACGTGCAATAAGACAAGTTATGTTAAGACAGTGTCACTTGCCTTTGCGGGGATCTTCATAAATATATGATTTTCACTTTTGTTGCTTCACTCCGAAAGACTACAGGACAGAGGCCCTCTTTTAGGCATACAAATCCTCAAAACGAAGTAATAATATCGTAAAATATTAAATTTTGAAACAAGCCATATGATAATATGTGTTAAAAGAAGATTCTTTGGTCATGACACCTGATCATGTTACCTGATGTATACATACTCTTATTGAAAAAGTTTGAATTTTATGTTTGTTCTTTACGTATTCTTTTAATTGTAGGCCTACCCTTATCTATTACTTTTCCGGGTATACGTTGACTATTCTCGGCTTAAAACTTTCTTTAGTCAAGACACTTTACGAATATATTTTTTATTTGGAATGAGCACTACTCATATATATCTGTTGGGGCCATAAAATTATTATAATGTAGGAGGTACTGAACATTTCAATTCCGAAATAGGCTGCGATAATACCTTCCGATTTTCTTAACTCAGGTTATACATATAAGTGATGCAGGTCGAAGGGTTGACATCGTGTGTCGTCTGCCTAGTATAAATTGCAACAAACCGAAAGCTTATGTTTCAGACGGTAGTATAGAATTTCGGTGGGTCCTGGCAAAAACATTTCCATTGCAAACTGCATGGTAATGGTGAAGCTCAATCAGGTCCGTAGACATACAATTAAAGGGAGGTAAATTTAATGTTTACAATTAAATCAGGCCACTATTGCTTAATCGACAACAGAAGGGGTAAGAGCTTCTCTTTATACAATTGTAAGGAAGTTTGATGTAATTTATCGGAATACAGAAATTACCCTATTCAATAACGTTATTCAGAAATGTGATATAGGCTAAAGTATACAATAAGGCAAAAAAGTGATCCTCGTGAAAAGCCTAGTAAAGTAGAATTGCTTCTCTTCTTTCTTATCGCTTTTTTATGTGTCACCGATGAAAATCAGTCTTATCCAAAGTATCGAAAAGAAGATTCCGAAGGTTTAGAAATTCAAATTATTTTTAAAAAATCAACAATCGGATGTTTTTTTCCATGTCCACATATGATGGGAAGTAACTCATGCAAATATTTGTTTCTTCCCTGTTTTATATCCATTGATTTTAAAGAGTAACATAAACTTGATTTCTGCAAGAACCGCCATCAAATACTCACCAATGTCAATGATACCGACCCTCTTTTGGAAACCGTCAATAATACCTGCTCTCTACTAGAACCTTTGTCAATAATACCTACCCTCTACTAAAACCTCTGTCAATAATACCTACCCTCTACAAGAACCTTTGTCAATAATACCTGTAGAACCTCTGAAAATAATATCTGTAGAACCTCTGTCAATAATACCTACCCTCTACTATAACCTTTGTCAATAATACCTGTAGAACCTCTGTTAATAATACCTACCCTATACTACATGTAGAACCTTTGTCAATAATACCTGTAGAACCTCTGACAATACCTGTAGAACCTCTGTCAATAATACCTGTAGAACCTCTGTCAATAATACCTGTAGAACCTCTGACAATACCTGTAGAACCTCTGTCAATAATACCTGTAGAACATCTGACAATACCTTTAGAACCTCTGTCAATAATACCTGCTTATTAGAACCCCTGTCATTAATACCTGCCTTCTACTAGAACCTCTGTCATTAATACCTTAGAACCTCTGTGAATAATACCTGCCCTCTACTAGAACCTCTGTCATTAATACCTCAGAGCTTCTGTCAATAATACCTGTCTTCTGCTAGAACCTCTGTCAATAATACCTACCCTCTACTAGAACCTCTGTCAACAATACCTTAGAACCTCTGCCAATAACACCTGCCCTCTACTAGAACCTCTGTCAATAATACCTTAGAACCTCTGTCAATAATACCTTAGAACCTCTGTCAATAATACCTTAGAACCTCTGTCAATAATGCCTACGCTCTACTAGAACCTCTGTCAATAATAGATGCCCTCTACTAGAACCACTGTCTATAATACCTGCTCTCTTCTAGAACCTCTGTTAATAATACCTGCTTACTAGAACCGCTGTCAATAATACTTGTAGAACCCCTGTCAATAATACCTGAACTCTACTAGACCCTCTGTTAATAATGCCTGCCCTCTACTAGAACATCTGCTAATAATACATACCTGTCCTCTACTAGAACATCTGTTTATAATACCTGCCCTCTAATAGAACATCTGTTAATAATACCTGCCCTCTACTAGAACATCTGTTAATAATACCTGCCCTCTACTAGAACATCTGTTAATAAAACCTTAGAGCCTCTGTCAATTGATTGAGACATTGAAAACAGCAAGACTAAAAACAATCTGTACGGTACATTAGGCAAGTTAATATTTTTTTCTAGTTTCAGATCAGAACAGAAGAAAAATATCCAGCAGATCCAGATCCTTTATTTCTCAATAAAATATTTTCCCACCCTAGGGCTCTTCGTCTAAGAGAATCACAACCTCTCTTTCCCGAAATCAAACCATGTGCTTTAACCCTAATTATTTCATATCTTTGTACAAGCTATAACCCTTTTCTAAGCTAACCTTAGTTGGGAACAGCACTGGAAGAAGTATAACAAATGTGTACAATTTATATTATATTAAGTTGATAATCTCTAAGTCTTATATACAGAATCTATTGAATACTTTTACTTTTTTTCTTGAACCTGAAAAAGATAGATGGATATCATTGTAGATATTTGTGTGACGAACTTGATAAATTCAAAATTTAAAGATGAATTACTCCCATTAGATGTTGTTTTATGATAGGGAATTAAAATATTAGATTATCTATGAATAATAGTATTAAATTGGGGTTTTCTATCATAGTTTGAAACCAGGTAAGTCCACTGATGAATAGATATTCTTGTAGACCAAGTATGGAAATTTAAATCTTCTACTTATTCTATTTTGTTAATTTAAATTTTATTCCTATATGGTTAATGGGTACTCACTTCACACACGAATGCGTTTTTGGCATCACATTCAAAATCTGAGAAGAGATAGTCAGAATTCTGTACCATCATTAAACACTTTTCACCAGGTCTACCAGATGGATCACCTGGATTCCACATGAGATGATCTATGGTTCTAACTGAACCTGCCCAAACCCAGGAACCGTCTACATAGTTCAACCCACCGATCCAATAATAGTTAAATTGCGCACCTGAAATAAAGGGTAAAAAATTTAAAGATTTAATGAACAAATTCAACCGTTAATTTTTACAGGCCAAATCTATATTGCAAGTTTAGGTGAACATTTTAAGTATGTTATTGTTATTGTAGGGAGTAAGAAAACTATTTTACGGAAATTAAAAAAAATTAAATCAAACTGCCTCATAAGTACACTTCATTTTCGATAAACCTCTTAAAATTAATCTATTTTTATGTGAATAGCATAATTTATATATTAGGTTTTATAATTAATATTTGCATACTGCCCATATAATTGATCGGAACACGAAAACAATGTCCATACTATGAACATGTCACATTAAGCAATATCCAGAACAAAACATCTTACCATATTTTTGGTTGATGTATTGCTTTAAATAGTTTCTTTCCACAGCTCCATCGACAACTGATAAATATCCTCCAATAGCTTTACAATATGTCTGAAATTATAACACATAGCTTAATTGTATGTCTGAAAAAAAATGACAGCTTTGCTATATGTCTACAATTATAACATAGGCCTATATCTAATTATGTGTCTGAAAATATACCACATTTTTTCCAATATCTATAATTAATAAATAGCTTTATTGAATGGTTGGAAATATAACACAACTTTGCCAAATTATGTCTGTATATAACACAACTTCACCGTATGGCTGAATTTGTTACAAAGCTGTACACTTTGTAAGAATGCACAGTGTTTCTGAAATTATTATTAGTCCGTCAAGCGATTAATCCGGGAAAGATCAATGCCAAGAGGTTTGGTCAAGCACCAGCTGGTAGAAAGGATCGCTGTCACGGCGGACTTGTGAACCTAAGTTGTTATCCTTGTAAAATATAGTTGTTTCTTTCTTTCTTTCTTTTAAAATATAATGATATGCATAAATTAAAAAAAAAAACCATAGAAACAAGTGCAGAAGCCGACCGACATATCAGAGCATCTGATCTGACAATAAACCAACATCTGTTTGCGACAGGCTGCAGATATACCACTCAACAGTCGAGAAAATATCGCTGTTTAAACGATATACCCACTTGTTAAGTTTCTATACCAAAAAACCTTAAAAATTAAGTAAATTTGTAATGTTTAAATTTTCTAACGAAAATTGCCTGAAGTTACACCTGGCAGTTGTACTAAATTCACATACGATAAAAAAATTATTTACAAAATAAAGTCAAAATTCACATACCACAGCGTTGGGCCATGTTGTTCTAATGGGTACTACTGCATAACACGATCCGTTATGTTTATGATACCCATTTGGACAGGAATACACAACTGAAAAACAATTTGCGACGAATCCAGTACATAAATCAATGCCAATGATTGAGGAGAAAGTGAAAAGCAAATGTTAAACTTCGTATTTGAAAAGAAAGTTATCAAACTATTTTTGTGTTGATTACAAACATTTTAGTTTTAATTGCGTAGTTTTTAGCTCAATCCAATTTTAACGTTAATATTTTCTACGTACCTTGTAGAACAAGCAAGACCGCCGCAACCAACAAGGACTTCATTATTGACGGAAATCTTTTCTGGCCTAGCCTATGACCTGTTTGAAGTGATAAGAATCTTGAAATAGGTTGCTAGTTTTGACCAACTTATAGCTGGAAAGGTTACATGGTACACTTTTACAATAATTATTATTATTTACACACATAATAGTGGACGTAGTGGGGTTTCATGGTTTATTCTACTGCTTTGATTTATTTGACTTAATTTCTGATGTTTCAATAGAACGGTACCACATTCAAAAGCTCTTAAATTTTCTGTCCAAATAAAAGTGTAGAGATCTTCAAGGAAAGCTTACTGAAATTAATAATCTGTTTAAATGAAAGAGGTCTAGTCCATGGCCATTATGAGAATCTGCAAAAGAAATTCTCCCATAAACAAAGGATTTTTAAAAAATGATCTTTAATAATAACCCTTATCATAGCAAATTAAAGCTCTTTAAGATCAAAAAATAAACTGCAACCAGTGTTAATGAGGATTCATATTGAACTCCCCTAATACAGCTTCAAGACATCACGATTGTGCATGAAGATGTGTCCCTTACCAAAAGCTTAAAGGTGTTTTGTATTTAGTTCTTTGGGTGAAAATGAACGTCAAGCCTGTTTCGAACATAACAAAAATAAAGAAAACTGTTTCAAGTTTAATGTACGGAATGTTGGTAACAGACCAATTTACATAACTAAATTCTATGTAACAAATTATGGGACCTGTGTTGTCAAATGCATGATTGGATTGATTTAATGGGGAGTAGAGGTTTAAATATGTAATAAATTTACTATACCGCAGTCACATTAGAGGTTTAGATTTCTATTAACCTCGATAATATTGTCAGCTATTGGTGGGTATATACAAGTATTCTTTGGTGTATATTTAAAGTGGTTCTATTCATTATATGCATTGGGACCATGTATTGATGTCTGTTCCACTGCATAAGACGCTACTGTCGTCAAAGCTGCTTCTAGAACCGGGCATTTGGTCCAGACCTACACATCTAACAGGCAATTCCCAACTTGAATGAGGGGTGTTATGATGAAAAATCAAGTCTATAGTTTGACATTTTATTTCGGCACACAATATTCGTTTTCGTGTAGTTCATTTAAGTACGTCCACTAGCGACCTTTTTGAAACCATTTCCGTTTGATTAAGGTCTGAAAAATATTTCTTTGTACATTAAAGGTGAATTAGGATTGGCAGAGCACCAATCGAAAAAAATATCTATCTATCTTGGTTCAACAATGCAGGTCTGAGCGTGGACTTAACTTATGAGATCAGTGCTGCTATCTTGGTTTATGTTCTAGCGCTAAATGTTTCAACAAACACTTAAACTAGTAGTTGATTTCGCTCTTTTTCATGAACTCATCCAATGTCCATGGCATCATTTAGTCAACTTTAACAATGTAACATGTGGTCTATGTCGGCTTCTGATAGTTGTGATAAGAATCTATACAGAATTCCAGAATGTTGTGAATAAAAAAGATCGTTTGTTACCTTACTTCACACACGAAAGGATTCTTAGAGTCGCATTCGAAATCTCCAAAGAGGTAATTATCCTTCTGTACCATCATTAAGCATCTCTCACCAGGTCTACCAGATGGTTCACCAGGATACCACATGAGAGGATCGATGGTTCTAACTGAACCTGCCCAAGCCCACGAACCATCCACATAGTTCAAACCACCGATCCAATAATAGTTAAATTGAGCACCTACAAACACCATTAACGTAAGAAAAATTCAATGTTAAAATCAAGGTTCAGTTGGTTCAAAATGGTAATATCAGATTGTAATTTCTTACCGTATATATTGTTGATATATTGTTTTAAATAGTTTCTTTCCACAGCTCCATCGACAACTGATAAATATCCTCCAATAGCTTTACAATATGTCTGAAATTATATCACATAGCTCTGCAATATATCTTACATAACGTATGACTTTAGAATATGTCGGAACATATCAAATAAAGCCTTGAAATTTTACTGAAACGCAAAGATATATAACCAATATTTTTGAAGTTGCCATTTTTTTTCTGCGATATGCCAAAAATACATAGATTTAAAATATATCGGATATTGCTAGTTATCTATAGAAGCTTTGGAGCAAGTCGACCCCTTAACTGTAACTTTTCGATGCTGTGATATACTTTGACTAATAATCTTTACTCAAATAATATAACATACCACAGCGTTTGGCCAAGTTGTTGCAATAGGTACAACTGCATAACAAGATCCATCGTGTTGATGATAACCATTTGGACAGGAATATACAACTGAAAATTTATTAGTATTAGTATCGTAAGCAATAATAAGAAAAAGGTCTAAGGTATAAACAAAATAAAAGCAATATATAGTTTCATGTACATTTCTAAGTTTCATTCTGTATAGGTTAATGGTCGAAAGTTTGTCAATAAGTCTAATCATGACCGTTGATGAGGACCGAAGGTCCGAGTTATACGGTCATTATTAGACGCATTGACAAACTTGAGATCCATTAACCAACTTAAAATACAGATTAACAAAAAAAAAAAGCTCACTATAAACTCACTAGAGTTTTATTTACAAACAAAACCTGAAATCAAAACGTTTAAGCCCTTTAGTACAAGAATCATCCATATTCAGACTATGTGTCAATAACAATGAACCAACCAATATGGCAGCACCTGGTGTTTCGAAAAAAGTTTCATTGTTTGATTCTTTAATACTTATATAAATCAAAAGTAAAGATGTTCTAATGAATGGGAAAACTTTGATAGTTTGTCTAATAATTCCCGAATTAACTCATAATCGGCCTAATTACGTTGGAAATACCAAGCTAACATCTACCAGAACTATATATCCATAAAACACAGATTAACCTTCCTGTGTCCACATAACGTTAAATAAATTATGAATGCACGAAATAACAATGAAAAAACGCATAATTTATCAATTGGTAAGCTTATATGACAAGATTTGAAATACAACTTTAATCGATGCTGACAGATTAATTTATTATCTTTTTCATTTGAAAGTAAGGATTTGAAGATAAACTTTAAGTTTTAATTGGACGTAACATTGAACACTATACATTTTGAAACCTGGATTAGTTCTCTGAATAAAATATGAGTGAATTTAATGTGAGTAGCGGTCAGTCTAATCCCCATTCGTTATGAGCAAGTGGCTGATATTTAGAGTCCAATATTGACTTTAATATTGGACTCTTGGCCACTTGCCAGTACCAATATGTTAGATATTGGTACGCAAAAAACAAAGGGTGAAATCACATGTGTATTTTAAAGATTTATAGTTACCTTGCAAAACAATACAAATCACAAGAAATTGCAAAGACGCCATTTTGACCGGAATCAAAATGAATTCTTATCGTTAACTTGATCTAGATATACTCTATGACCTTTTCAATGATAAGACAATTAAAAATGCCAAGTCACAATTGGACTCAGTTCACGTTTAATGTTTGCACTCATCAAACTGGGAAATTAACCTACCCAAAAATACACCGTTTTAAAAAAATATATTAAAATTGAGTACTTCACAATGCTTTAGAGCATCTAAACAAGTGCCCAAAATCTTTATTGAATATCATCTCATCTCTGCTTGGCCTCGTGTGTGTTTTGGCTGTGTACGTTGAGGATCCCTAAACAGTTCGAAATTGCAATAAGGGTAGACTAATGCCGCTGTCCTGGCAAAAGTTTCGTCACTGCACACTGCATAATGCTACCTGTCATCAAAAACCCATAGATTGCAGAAGAGATTTGATGCCGTTCCGCTACTTGGTTCGTTAGAACGACAGTCTGATGCCGCTGTCCACATGATTGTGTCAATATCCTAACAATTACAAGAGTGTGGGTGACAAATTTCGCGTATAAGGTCAAGACCCATTGAAAATAAGAGACCAAAAAGTCCTGACATCTTCTAGGCATTTTTGACCACTCCTGTCAATTCTGAGTATTAATATAGGACTTAGTCCAGTAAAAAATTTTATGTTAATGATTGTATGGTCTATTTTTTAGAAATCCTCTTTCTCCCTTCCTTTTTGGGTTTTTGCATGCCCATTTTAGACTACTTTTTGGTCTAGATTTGAAATTTGATGTCTGAAATTGCATTTTCTTTCAGAATTTCTGAGATAATGAGAAATTTAATTGGCGGAAGGTTATTTCTAAATATAGTGGTTTTGTGTGCAGTGACAGTCAAGTGGATGTTGATATCCGGTAGTGGTCTACTTTCATTTTGACTAGTTCAAAATTTTCATGGTCATGCTATATTGAATTTTTGTACAGAAAATTTCGTGATTTAACATGGAAACAGATTATTCAGGACTTAGTCCGCTAATTCATTTGCCATATTTCCATGTTAAATCACAAAATTCAACCTTCTAGAACTTTTTCCAGAAATCTCGTTGAAAACTTTCTTATATGCCACATGAAAGCCAGGCCAATACTTGGTTTCTGTACAAAAATCCAATATAGCATGACCATGAAAATTTTGAACTAAACAAAATGAAAGTAAATCACTACATTTTATCAACATCCGCTTGACTGTCACTGCACATAAAACCACTATTTTTAGAAATAACCTTCCGCCAATTAAATTTCTCATTATCTCAGAAATTCTGAAAGAAAATGCAATTTCAGACATCAAATTTCAAATCTAGACCAAAAATTAGTCCAAAATGGGCATGCAAACACCCCAAAGGAAGGGAGAAAGAGGATTTCTAAAAATAGAACGGACTCAATTCGTACAATCATTAGCATAAAATGTTTTAGTGGTCCGAGTCCATATAAAAGTAATCCCCAAGAACCGATGTACTCGATAGGTGAATCAAATCTGGTAATTTCGCAGGGTATCACTTAGGCCCTTTCTTAAGCCCCTTAGTCCCCAACTGCTGACCTTAAGAATCATGTTTCCTTGAACAGTTGACCATGGACTATATTTTAGCAAAGTTTGATGGATGTACTCGAGATGTGAATTAAATGTGAATTTGGGGGGTCACTTAGGCCCTTCTTAAGCTCCTTAGTCCCCAATTGCTGACCTTAAGAATCATGAATCCTTAATAAGACCCTAAGACTGAACATTTTGGCAAAGGTTTGGTGGATGTACTCGATAGGTGAATCAAATCTGGTAATTTCGCAGGGTATCACTTAGGCCCTTTCTTAAGCCCCTTAGTCCCCAACTGCTGACCTTAAGAATCATATTTCCTTGAACAGTAGACCATGGACTATATTTTAGCAAAGTTTGATGGATGTACTCGAGATGTGAATTAAATGTGAATTTGGGGGGTCACTTAGGCCCTTCTTAAGCCCCTTAGTCCCCAATTGCTGACCTTAAGAATCATGTTTCCTTAATAAGACCCTAAGACTGAACATTTTGGCAAAGGTTTGGTGGATGTACTCAGAGATGTGAAACAAATCAATTTTTTAGGCACATTCGGTGGCGCCATCTGGTGCCTAGTCCCCATTTCCAGAACTTAAGAAAGGCCTTTTTGGGGTCCTGTGCCAGAGTCCTACCCATACCAGGGGTCAAACCTTTCGTACTCGAGATGTGAAACAAATGTTTCTGGGCTCCTGGATTACCTTACCGATGTATTATTGATTACGGTGCTCACCATGTATTCTAGAGGGTTGATGGTAAATTCTAGTCTGGAGATTGATTGATAGAGATTATATTATATTCATTTGTGGTGTTAATTTATTCCTAAGATAATGCGTTGTCGTTTTGCGGATGATATTAATAATCCTTTTCTAGGAATGGTATAAAAGTGTATTGTAAGGGATTATGGTTGTAGCAATGTATGCTGGAGAATGATTTAATGGGAGTTATTGCAATGTTCTTGATAATGATGTTATCCATATTCATGGATTGGTGTAAAGAAGTGATGCATTGTCCCTTTTGTGGATCAGTGCATCAGTCATCTATTCTCGTTTTACTCCTTTATGTGTAATCGTTTTATCCATTCATTCTTGAGATATATCCATTCATTCTGGAGATATCGATAATGTATCATCTTCTATCACAGGATAGATTGTCAATCGTTGGGTATTGCTATAAAACTATTCTGGAAACTGACTATAGCTTTTCTTACAACAAATAATCAAAACAATATGAACCACAATAATTTCGTTTTTCAATTATCTCTGAAAGAAAAATGGGCAAAAATTAGAAGTCGATGATTACACTTTATTTCAAATATAAATTGTATATCCGACACTACAGATAAGATAAGCGTTTGGTTAATATAACATGCATTTAGTCAATTGCTTTCTTAGAAAAAAGGTTGTGGGGTGAAATCCACTGCTGTAAAGCCTGTAATTTGTTACGTGGAATGTAACCATACACTATCCATGAATTCTCCTTTACGGGTGTAAGTAACTTACAATCAGCACAATAAAGTACTAACGATCCGAACCGCAAAACTAAACCGTAAATCCAAAACAACACATTGCCAAAACAATAGAACATCTCACGATAAATTAAAAGTTTCATTCAACAACATTCATCATGAAGATTTTATTGTAAACTTTGCGTACATACGTCATTGAGCTTTTGCAATAGAAAACACTTACTGAGCTTCACAAACGAAGGCGTTTTTGGCATCACAGTTGTTATCTCCAAAATAATAGTTGTGAGCTACAACCATCTGTAAACAATGCTGAGAACTAGAACCATCAGTTGGGTAGCCCGAACTCCAATGTAGATTGTCTACTGGTCGAGTAGAGTCAGCCCACATCCATGAACCATCAGCAAGGTTATTAGCACCAACCCAATAATAAACAAATGTAGAACCTAAAACACAAAGAATGAAACCTAGCTCAGTTCACATAACTAAAAGTGTTAACCCACAGATGTAGCGAATATGTCATTTACACATTATTAAAGAAATACAATCTGTTTTCTCAATAGGGTTGCAATGGAATTGCGTCGATAAATTTGCCTGAATCGAATAATCGACAAATTGTTAAATTTATAAAATAACATATACCTACCAAATCTATTATTAAGAAATTGGTGAAGATAATCTCTTTCAGGTTCGGAATCAACAACAGCCAAGCTACCATTTAATGATTTACAAAATGACTATACATGTAATAAAAAATATACTTATTAGATATACAGATCTTCTTTTGACATCTACATAATATCCTCAATTTAATCAAATTGCATGGTCAAATGATAAACATAAAGTTTATATAATGTCTTCTTTCAAATGAGCATCTTATTTGTGTTCCATGTTAAAAGAGTTACAACTTACATAAGCATTGGGCCAAGTAGATCGGACTCCTATTGCGGCGTAACAAGAACCACTGTGTGAATGATAACCATTAGGACATCCATATACATCTATAATAAAAGAAAGAATATACATTTTCCAAGAACAAGGAAGTTATTTGCATGAATGTGTACAAGACTATTTTATCACAATGGATAGCTTAAATGCTTTTCCATAATAGTAATTAATTCAAAATTACCTCGAAAACTTACATTGTATAATAGCAATTATAGAAAGCAACACAGTTAACCTCAACATTTTGGACTTTTTGACAATTGTGAAAGAAGTAGATCATATAGCACCTTAAACGTTATAAAATATACAATGCTTTCTTATCATCCGTCTTATCTATCTGTGAGATATTAACAGACTGATATGGTGGATCTGACCGCTTTTCCAAAGCACTACTTCTGTTCAATCATTGACAATATTTATATACGCCTTTTACTAAACTTTATTTGAGATCGCCATCTAGTTATCCCCCTGTGATAAACGATATAAAAGATTCATTCATATTTATCAGCCATTGATAAATATTACATGCATGACAGTGATATCTTGGATTAAAGATACCATATCTACAAAGGGTTCATGAAGGTTAATAGTGATAACATAATAAAAGACAGATTCTGCTAACAGATTTCATAAACCAGAAAACCAACCAATAGTTGTCTCCCTTTCCGTACATTAGGAATATACCGGTAGAATCTCCCTTGAATTATTTAGTCACATTCTTGTACTAATAACTTGCACCTTCAGTTATCTTGATTTTTAAAAACTGTATTAACAAAAGGTAACAAACATTACAAGTACTATACTTCTCGCTCATTAGGCGAGTTATTTTTTCTAATTTCAGATCAGAACAGAAGAAAACCCTCTGACCTGCATCACTGACAAGGGGCAACCGGGCTGAAAAATCCGAAGTTTAATGACCTTTGCCGAGATTGAACTCGGGACCCTCAGGTTAGTGGGCAAGCGTCTAACCCATTGAGCCACCACGGCTCCACGAATCAATCCCGTCCCAAAATCCAAGTAGAAGAGAACAAAACGCTACGGAACAAACCCAAAAACTAAAAGTAAAACTTGTTCTACCACATTATTATGATCCTTAAGTTATGTCAGACTATATATGAACATAACTAGGTTTATGAAGGCAGGTAAAAAAAACTACAATGACTGTGGCATTAGGACCAAAATCCAGTCCAGTGAAGAAAATGACATGAACCAATATTTAAATCTGCATTGTAAAAAATTGTAGTAGTGGTATGCTCTTTATGTGGAGGCAGATTCCTCAAAATCTTGTAGTAGTGGTATGCTCTTTATGTTGAGGCAGATTCATCAAAATCTTATAGTAGTAGTATGCTCTTTATGTTGAGGCAGGTTCCTCAAAATCTTGTAGTAGAGGTATGCTCTTTATGTTGAGGCAGATTCATCAAATCCATGTTGATTGACCAAGGAATCCGCAGATATCAAATTTTGAAGAGATACGTCTTTCACTTGTCTATCAAATCCTGGTTAGAGTCCGCCAAAATTAAATAGTATCAGATTTTCTAGAGGTACTGGCATAAGAAAGTGTTTAATCGTGCGGATGGGATAAAAGAAGTGTGATTCATATTTTGCTAGTAGGTAATCCATTGTTGGTCGTCCTAGTAAAATGACCACACTGCACACTGAAATAACATTTCTATAGGCGGAGGACCTTTGTTCTGTACTTAGTTAATTAAATATTCCATGTTCGTGGTGTGGCACATTTTGTAATTTTCCAAACATGCATTTATATATATTAAGAGTTGTTTATCTTTATGTAAATTTACTAGGTCATGGTGATCACCTGCGATATGGCAGTAATATTTATTAAAAACCACTTGAAATCTACATATTGCTCATTTAGTGACACAATTTGTGAGAACCTCACTCCAACAAAAGGTATGTAGATCATTATGATGAATATAATTCCAGTTCATAAAAACATTTGAGGCAAAAAAATGGTGCTCAAGTTTGCATGTAAATACTGTTTGTTAGGTCAACACACTTAAAAGCGGTTAGTGACACCGTAGCTGTATCGTATAATGTGCCATATGTTAACAATGGTGTACCTTGAGGTTAACTGACCTTACACCGTGTTGCCTACTTTTTGCATGTGTTACTAAACGAAATTGCCAGAATATTTAATTGACTGCGCTGTTTTGTTTGTTAAGACACTGTTCGAACCACTAACCACGCCCCCCCCCCCTATCCCTAAGGATTTTGACGTGCGTCTGTCCATGGTATCTTTTTTTTTTAAATTGAATTTTAACCCATCTTGCCAATTAGATTTGGGACTAACGACCGCCATGGCAACAGAGGCTACGAAAGCAGCAGCTTTCAAGAAATTCTATCAAGAAGAGGATGGTTCATTACATTATATGAATTCTATTAAACAACGGGAAGGAATGACACGAGAGGAGATTGCTGGTACTTTTGATAAATGGGTTGAAAAGGGCACATATAAAGAAGTGAGTATTTTAATAGTACTTACATTATTAGTATTTTAATAGCACTTACATTATAAGTATATTTTATAGTACTTACATATTTAGTATTTTTCTAGTCCTTACATTTCTGGTATTATTTAAAGTACTTACATTATAAGTACATGTATCTGGAGAGTTTTGTTTCTAGAAGATGGTAATATGCATATTTGTTTCATTAAGGATGTCGTTGCCTTGGACTACCAGGGGCCTCAGATGACAGCCAAAGTTGTTGCCGATCTGTTTCAGAAGAATAGGGAGAATGTAAGATTGATTGATATAGCTGCTGGCACTGGGTTACTATCAGTGGAAGTAAGTCAAAAACTTACCATGTATTACCATAGTTCCAGAACAATTTGTATCATAAACCTCAACGTTTTGGCAATTTAAATAAATAAACCAAGTGCCAACAATCCGAACCGCAAAAGGAAATCGTAACAACATATTAGCTACATTGGTAGCAGATAATGGACTTTTTACAATAGGAAGTATTTCAATCAGTAAGTATTTTATAATGAAAATTGGTATCAGGTGTCTAGAAGAGTAAGCATACCCTTCCTAGCGTCAAATCCGTCGTTGCTACTGAATATCACATTAGCCAATTCAATAAAAGACAGACTTTGTGTGGTATCCCATGTGTTATGTATTTTTTAAATTGTAGCTACGGAAATATGGTTTTATACAAATAGATGGAGTAGATCCGAGTATAGCATCAGAGAAAACAGCAATGGAGAAGAATCTATACGGAAGATATGTTGTAGAGTTTGTGGATGAAAGACCTCTTAAGATCAGACAAGGTAAGTATCTTTGTGTCTTTTTTTAGTTTTAGAAACTAACTGATAAGCCGTTAAAATGTGTGAATGTGAGCTAATAAGCGTAATTATCAAGGAATCCAAGTAACGTAAAGCTAGAAGAACGTAATTTAGTATGCATTTTTTTTTTCAGATGAGTATGACTGTGCAGTAAGCTCTGGTGGCTTTGCTCCTGGATTGATGCCATGCGTAGCTTTAAATGAATTTATTCGAGTTGTGAAACCAGGTAAATTTACACTTAAATAAGAAAAACGTTTAACACGAATATAATTAAAATGGTGCACTTTAATGGATTATAACGAAATAGTTAAAATAAAACTTAATGTAGAACCCATACCGTACCAACGCCTATGAGTGAGATTTAATGTATGTCGGGTTGTAAAGTCTCATACATTTGCAAGAAATTTAGGTGACTCTAAATGTTGTCTTTGACTTTTCTTTCAGGTGGTTTTATAGTAATCAGTGTACCTGAATATATCTTTACATTGGTTGAGGAATATAAAGGGCGTTTGGAACCTCTCATGGAAAAATACATCGGTGAAGGGATTATAGAAAGAGTATCGCGAACTCGTGTTGAGTCTTATTTGGACAAGAAGCCTGGAGTGATATTTGTGTTTCAAGTTCTACAATCTCGGGTTCAATAGAAAATGAGCATTTGGATTATTGCTACTTTTATAATTTTTTAACACCTATTCGTTGGATATCCTTTGCTGATATCAATTCGTATCTTAATAGAATATTCCATTTTTTTTTTATTGATTATACATGTACTTACAACTGTGATATAGGGGCCTATGTGCTGTAAAATAAATTATTTATCTGGAATCTTGTATTCAGTCGTAAGATTAACTTTCTTCAACTAGAAGAAAATAATAGTTCCTGAAGTATGGAAGATAATTGTTGATCTTTATAAGGGGCCAGGGGGAACGAGTGAAATAAAAATTAAAAAGTTTCGTTAACACTTCCATGAATATATATATATTATTACGATTTGTAGGTAGGTTTCATTATAATGCGAAATGTATATAGGTTCTATTAAGTAGGTTCTATTATAATATGAACTAGGTAGGTTTCATTACAGGTTCTGTAACATCAATGCCAATACGTCAATAGATGAAGTTTTGATTCTCTTGGAATACGAAAACGCTAGGGGAGGTCGAAAACTCGGACTTCTCGAAATCCTAGGATTGTTCCGGAAGGGTGAGCATGCCCTGCTAGCGACACTCGCCAAGTGACATATCTTATCCAACTTAATGAAGAAGCAATCTATCAAGAAGTTAAGCATTTGAGGCACTTCGTCAACTGTGAATTTTGTATCGAAACAATAACTACAACTGTAAGAATACATAATGATACTCAATAAGAACAATCTAAAAACATAGACTTTAGTGGTTTTAAGTTCATAATACACAATACATCGAATATTCCCAAATACTGGGGTGTTCAAAACTGCGATTTTTGAATTCCTAGGAATCACTTCCGAGTGTCCGAGTTTTCGATCTTGCTCTATTTGAAAACCGAAAACTCAGAAGTGATTCCTATAGGAATTTTAATTTAATCGATTGTGAGTTTTCGTTTTTTATATAGAGCAATATCGAAAACGCGGACTTCTCGAAATCCTAGGATTATCGAATCCTAAGAATTCAGAAATCTCGGAAATTTTTTTTTCCTTTTTTTTTTCTCGAAAACTCTGACCTCGAATTCTTAGGATTAGACAATCCGAGGATTCCGAGAAGTCCGAGTTTTCGACCTCCCCAAAACGCTATAATCAAGAAACTCCATCGTGTTCGCAAAAATATGTTAGGGTTATAAGGTTATGTTAAAAATTAAATTCATAGCTCGTCCAGCATAGGCTTAAACATATATTTTGATTATCTGTAAACACGAAAAGGGAGATAACTGCTTCTTATGCAGCTCTTCAATATATACAAATTGAGATTCAAAATAACAACAAAATGGAGGGTGTTGTAGAAGAAATATTAGCGAAACTTTTACAACCGAATAACGAAGTAATCCAAGAGGTAAGCAAACGTAGCAAATGTCAAGAAGAGCAGCGAGTGGATGCAATTTATCATGTTTCGGTTTTGCGTTTCTTTCACTTTTAGATTTGTGACGACTAAATAAAACTCCATGATAACGGAGATGACTCAAAAAAAGACGAACACGTGCTTCTAGATTATTATGTCACTATTGGCTCAATTTGAAAATGGTATTGTATTTCTGTTTTGACGAAATATTTTTAAATGAGTTGGAATTGAAAATGAATGTCTTAAATGATATTTGTGTTGAACCAGAAATGAGCTATTATTATATAATGTGCACTAACTTTATCGGGTTAGGCCTATAGTCAAAATGGCCCCTACTGAGTCTGACCAATAAAAAAAAAGCCTACATATTTGATTTATTTATTAGCAATATTAAAACAAATAATTAATAAATTATTTAGTCCTACTAGTTCACATCTCACACTAGAATCTTACACTTTTTCACAAACTTTAACATCTTCTTGACCATACACCTGTCCAATTAATTCCAAAAGGGTCTCATGGGAGTCGCATCCCCAGTTCTCTGCTTAGCACTTGAATTAGAAATCATGTATCTCTTAAAATAACCAGTTTTGCAGCGACATGCAATTATTAGAAGTAACTACGGATCTACTTGATTTGCAGATGGTAAACTTGGATCCAACAATCAATTTCCTCATCTTCTACAATGGTTCTAGCTGACTTAATGGGGCCCAGGCTTGATTTGTTTCGGACAATCATCCGACAGCCTCAAACACATGAAATCTTTTGCTTAGCTAATCAGAAATAGTCTACAAAGCTTACCTTTGAAATTTGAGCCTTCAAATCCATGTGTATCCATAATTATCCGTGTTTGAAAAATCATAACGTCCCACCATATTGGAAAACTTGATAATCAAAGAGTTATCCTTCCCGTCTTGCAATAGCGGTCATCTATATAGATCGACTACAACGCATTTTCAATTGTAGACTTTGTCAACAGGTCACAGAATTTTCAGACTGACTGGAGACCAGCCACGTACGGCACGGAAAAAAAATGAAAAGTGAAATTTTTTGTTTGAGGTATATTTCAAGGTATTTTGCGTTTTTCTTAGAGCTTGAGTATTTCTGAGGACTGTTTAAATGTAACAAAGGCCCAAAACGACCCCTAAAAATCAAGCCTGGGCCCCTTTAAATGGCTGAACCAATACTGACCTGTTGATCTAAAATTAATAATCTTGATTAAAGGGATAGTAGCCGTAAGAATACTCCTACGTCTAATATTTGTGTTTAATATTGACTATTAGTTAAATAAGTATGCATTCTACACTTGATGAATTTTCAAAAAGCGAGAATAAAACTATATTCAAAAAAGTGAGCAAGCGACGATTCCATTCTGTTTTGGAATAACAGCTCTTTGGAAATCAGCAATAAAACATCCTTGCGGGAAAACTATATGTTAGAGTTACTTCCCTTTATAATTACAATTCATCAAAATTTTAAGTCCGCTAAATTTTGTCCAATTTGCAACAATTTTTTATGATCTAAAATTTGTTGAGAGCAGAATTTTAATTTGCGAATTTCAATAAAATTTAAGCCAGTTAGAATTTTTTGAAAATTCAAAAGTCTATATCGAGTGACATCGACCTTAAAATTACCTTGAATTGTAGAATGTGTGATCTCAGCTATCCTTGTGTATGTCAATATGTTAACAAATTTTAAGTTATAGTTTTATAGGAATCTCAAAATTGCGCTTTTGACAACTGTGGTTGACTGTATACATGTATATCACATTCTCTAAGGAGTAACTCTATACAAATTTTAGCAGACGATATACAAATCAGATACATAACACCTTTATCTGGTTTAATTAATACCATTTTCTGTGTACTTTTTTCACAAATCTTGTTTTTGCATATTATTTTATATATTGCTTTACTTTATAGATATAGTCTTGTATGGATTTAATTAGAAGTGGCACAATAGTCTGCATCAATATCTAAAGTCACTTATTTTCAATTATACATATCTGATTCTCAGAAAGGTTAATTAAATGCATAGTTAGAAATTTGATTTCAAGCACATTACTTGATGCTGCTAGATGCTGTATGTGATAATAATACTTGAAACTTTAAGCAAAAAACAAAAGATTGAACACTGTCAGTTTGCCTTTTGACCATTGGCGGCTGAGAGAACACTGGGTGAAGGGTATTAAAGTACAAAAGGGCCTTACAACTATGGGGCAAAATGTTGACAACCAAGAAAAGTGCTGTCCTCCGCTCCATTTTTTTTGTTTTTTTAAATTTTTTTATGTAATTCTAGTTGATGACACCTCAAGGGTTTCAAAGGATGGATCGTTTTTTTGGTACTTAAATCTTTATATCATGTATTTTTTAGGCAACTAAACAATTAAAAGAAGCATTTAAAGATCCTGGCATTTTATCAGCACTTTGTCACATTTTAGGCTCCTCAACAAATTCTCAGGTGAAAAGTGATTTATTTTTTAATTTAATTTAATACAGGCTGTGCACGTTGAAGATCCCTTGACAGTTGGAAATTGCAAAAGTGTAGGGTAATGCCACTGTCCTGGCAAAATTGCCCTCATTGCACACTGCATGGCATTCCCCGTCTTCATTAGCCCATAAGGTGCAGAAGAGTAGGACGTAAAACTCCATTCATACCATTTTTGTATAGAAAGGTTTAAATTTACAACAACAAAATATTCTCACTGTTAAAATAGTTCTCAATACATGAATGATTTATATTTTTGCAGATTCGGCAATACTCTGCTGTTTTAATTCGGAGGAAAATACAAAAATCAAGACATTGGAATTCTTTTCCAAATGACACAAAGGAGAGTATACGTGGAAATATTTTACAACTTTTAGTTCAAGAGCCAGAGTAAGAATTTACTTTTATAAATACAGTGGTCCTCACTTATAACGAACATGCTTATACCGAAAAACCGGTAATAACGAACACATTTAAAAGTTCCGTTTTTCACTGCACTAATTTCATTGAAAAATAAATGGATAAAACGAAATGCTAGTAGCGAATTTTCGGTAATAACGAATAGAAATTGACACCCTGTGTACCAAAATTAATGGTTATTACGAATGGATTAGTCATAATTTTGCACAGAATTTCATACCTCTGGACTCCCGATTATCAATAATTTTTTATGAATTAAACTTAATTAACATTTTGTGTAATCTTTTTGTCCTCCTCTGTTCACCCACAGTCCCAAGATATTCATTTTATTTACCGGTCAAAACAATGGTCAAAACAATAAACATACGGCGAAATCGTAAATAACAATAATAGTCTTCAAGTGTCATTCCATTCTCAACATCAACATGGCTACGTACAAAGCCCATAAAATTCTGAATCCGATGACGAAAATAACGAGATGCGTGTAGGTGAATTGAAGAGAATTTGGTACGAGGTGAATAAGTTTACCGATGCACCAGATACCGTAAGACTGGACGATTTTTTAAAAGTCGATGAACATAATATTACAGTGGACAGACCGAGCGACGGTGAAATTGTAGAGAGTGTTATGTCGGTGAAAAATGACACCACCCCAGAATCTGATGAAGAAGAAATCGTAGACAATGAAGTTGTCATCATTTGCGGACGCTTTTCGAGCTTTAAACACGCTACGAAAATGCATAATTATAATTTATGTGAATTTGCAATGAATTATATGCTAAAAGTTTAGTACTGTTTAAAACTGCGATCGTTCCTTTTCTTGGGGATGTTATGGGTAATTTTGACTTTATCCAAGATGGCGGACATAGAAAATGATTTAACGAATTTCGGCTATAACGAACTAATTTGTTCGGTCCCGTATGATTCGTTATAGCCAGGTTTCACTGTATATTACAATTTATTTTGAATGCATACTGCTTATTTCTGTTGTTATCTGAATGCTATCTTATAAAACATGCAGTTTATGATAGGTATTTTAATATAAACGATTGTCTTTTTTAGCAAGAATGTTAAGACTGCCATAGGAACTATAATTGGTACAATAGCTAGACATGATTTACCTACAAATAAATGGCCTGCATTATTTGAATTTGTTTCTGTTCAAGTTAAGAATGAAGATGTTACTAAGAGAGAGGTAAATTTTTGTATGAATACATTTGCATAATAACATTTCACAATACATACCTTTTCAGATATACAGTATATCCTGCTCACACTTTATTAAGATCCCTTTATTAAGAGCCCACCTTCAATAAGCGACCACACTAAAGTCCCCCCTACGAGTTTTTATACGCCCACATGGAAATGTGGACGTATATTGCCGTCGCCCCTGTCTGTCCGTTGGTCAGTCCACATTTGTTGTATCCACGATAGAGGCTACAGTTTTTATCCGATCTTAATGAAACTTGGTATACATGTATATATTGATGATATCTCGGTCAAGTTCGAAAATGGAAATTATCGCATGAACGTTTTTTGAGTCATTGTACTTGACTTAGTAAAAACGCGTCAAATTTGGTTTGTATCCACAATAGAGGCTACAGTTTTTATCCGATCTTAATGAAACTTGGTATACATGTATATATTGATGATATCTCGGTCAAGTTCGAAAAGGGAAATTATCGCATGAACGGTTTTTGAGTTATTGCACTTGACTTAGTAAAAACGGGTCAAATTTGGGTTGTATCCACAATAGAGGCTACAGTTTTTATCCGATCTTAATGAAACTTGGTATATATATATATAGTGATGATATCTCGGATCAACGGATTTTGAGTTATTGCCCTTGACATAGTAAAAACGCGTCAAATTTTGGTTGTATCCACGATAGAGGCTACAGTTTTTATCCAATCTTAATGACACTTGGTATACATGTATATATTGATGATATCTCGGTCAAGTTCAAAAATGGAAATTATCGAATGATCGGGTTTTGAGTTATTGCCCTTGACTTAGTAAAAACGCGTCAAATTTGGGTTGTATCCACGATAGAGGCTAAAGTTTTTATCCAATCTTAATGAAACTTGGTATGCATGTATGGAAATTATCGAATGAACAGATTTTTATACGCCCACATGAATATGTGGACGTATATTGTCATTGCCCCTGTCCGTCGGTCTGTCGGTCCGTCAACATTTGTTGTAGACACTATAGAAGCTACAATTTTCAATGGATTTTAATGAAACTTGGTGTGAGCATTGGAATTGATAAGACGGCGGTCAACTTTGAATTTGAAGATTTTTCGATGAACTGTTTTTGAGTTATTGCCCTTGACTAAGTAAAATTGCTTAAAAATTCATTTTCTGTAGACACTATAGAAGCTACAATAATCTATGGATTTTAATGAAACTTTGTATGAGCATTGGAATTGATAAGACGGCAGTCAAGTTCGATTTGGACTATTTTGCGGTTAACAGTTTTGGAGTTATTGCCCCTGCCTCTATATTTGTTGTAGACATAATAGAAGCTACAATTTTCAATGGGTTTTGATGAAACTTGGTGTAAGCATTGGAATTGATAAGACAACAGTCGAGTTTGAATTTGGCAATTTTTTTGATGAACAGTTTTTGAGTTATTGCCCTTGACGTAGTAAAATCTTGTCAAAATTTTAGTTTCGATGCAATAAATCCTCCAATTTTCAGAGGATTTTCATGAAACTTGGTGTGAGCATTGAAATTGATTAGACCTCAGTCAAGTTTGAATTTGACAGTTTTTCAATGAACTGTTTTGAGTTAATTGCCCTTGACTTCATGAAATTGCGTTAAGATTCTATTGTGGTTTCAATAAGAAGCTTTAATTTTCGAAAGATTTTGATGGAACTTGGTGAAAGCATCAGAATAGATAAGACATTAGTCAAGTTTGAATTTCCGACTTTTTTAACAAATGGTTTTTGATTTATTGCCCTTGACTTAGTAATATTGCGTCAAAAATATTTGTGGGTGCAAAATAAGCTACAATTTTTTAATAGATTTGATGAAACTTGGTATGAGTATTGAAATAGATAAGATGGTGGTCAAGTTTGAATTTGACGATTTTCCATGAACAGTTTTTGAGTTTTTGCCCTTGACTTCAATATCCATTTAGTGAATGTTTTTGAGTCATTGCTCAATTTATTTTTCAAATTCAATGCTGCCTGGCAAGCTATCTTTGATGTTTTCATTTCTTTTTTTATGCATGAAAATTTAAAAGCTTTGATCAATAACATGTGGATGTAGGCATATGTGGATTTCATTTGGGGTGTATATTGTAATCGCCATGGTGGTCTGTCGGTCCAACGGTCTGTTCACATTTGCTTGTGCTCACTCTACAGGCTATAATTCTCTACAGATTCTTATGATTTTTTTTTGAGGGTCAGTAAAATTTCAATAGTAAATAACCTGCCAGTGACTTTTTTTAAACTTTCTGTGAACTTTGTAACTGTTAAAAAAAGAATTCTCAATGACTGGCAAACTATCATCGTCAAGAATTCTATTTCCTTCGTAATGTTTACTTTGGACTGATGAAATTGGAAGATAATTATCGTAAAATAGACTTGATATACAATATTATCTGTGAATATTGACTGGTTAAAATTTAACTGCATTACTATTGTATTTAACATTTAGCGGATTATCATGTCAACTGTTCCAATGGGGAACCAAACTCGCGAGTTGTCTTTCCTTGATGTAGGGGGCGCGGCGACTATTGCGGTCCTAAAGCGTTGTGTGCAATCATGGCCGACTATGTAAATAGTAAGCGTGATTTTGGTTTATGGGACCGATCTAAACTTTGAAAAGGAACTAAAATCTGAAATAGGGGAGGTTTCTGGTAGAAAAAACATTAAACCAAAAGTTACAATCAGTTTTACCCGTCGGCTAAGCTTCGAACGAATACGTCCGCTGAAAGTTTGTGAGAATCGAAAGTAGACCTAGTCAAGTGACAGCCGGGGTTTGGACAAATTTCCTTCGCGACTATCGTTTGTTGATTATTGGAGTTGAAAAATACTTGAAATCTTAATGATAATCTTAGATAATCATTGTTTTAGCCCAGACAAGACAAATGGTAACTATGTATGATTGTAGGCATGATTCAATAGGCCTAGGCTAATACTATTAATACTAGGCCTACCGTATGCTAACTACGGTGGTCTTCTAGTTCTACTGACCGGTCTACTGCCCGGACTGATACAGTTCTAGGCTAGTGCTTAATGAATTTTGAATTTTCCTCACGTCACAAGTAATCAAAATATAATTGTCAATTAATTTCCATTCTCAAAGAATGGCTTCTACTTTAGGGTCTATAGAAATATAAAGTTATAAATTTTCCCATGGCATTGAACATATTACCCTACAAATCATAGAAATTTTTAGAGAAAATGAACCACATTTCAAAATATTTTTTTATTGTTGCCATTTTAAAAACCTTTTTAAGTCAATATAAGGCTATCAGAATTATTTTTGTGGCCACACAGTAGGCTAGGCCTACATACATTAATATGATAGGCCTTGTAGTTCTAATCTTATTTGTATCATTGAAATATTAACCTCAAAACAAGTTTAGATTGTCTTAAGGTTTTGAAAATGCCAACCATGGCCATTTAAGTTATACTCAAAATTGGAAATATGATTTTATAGAGGGGAATTTCAGACTGAAATTTGGATCCAACTCACAGTTTGTAGGCAAAGAGGGAAATGTGTTCTTTAAGGACCCAAAAACACATTCTGAGTATATATTTAGGGCACAATGTAATCAGTGAGGCTAGTTGGGAATTTTGGTTTGATTTATGGTAGGTAATACTAGCCCTAGATCTAATATTTTCCTTTGCGCTTCACTTAAAAGAAATTCAAAACTTAATCCTTCCAAAATTATGTCGAAAATTTCCTTCAGTTCAAGTAGGATTTCAACCTATTAGTTCTGTGGTTGAATTATTAAAAATTTAAAGATTACAACAGTTTTCTTTTTTAGGGTTGTATTTATTGACAGGAATAAAAATCTTGAACATAGGTATTGGAAAAAAATATTTATTGGTCACTCCAAATTATGACATTTACAAAGATATCAATACTGACATCAAATTTACTCTACTGAAATAAGAAGCAACCCACTGCTGTCTTGAACAATTTGAAAAGAAACTTGACAATGACGCACAAAATCCTACACGAATAGTTTTCTGAAGTATTTGAGGCTAACATCAACAGACTCTTTTTTTTTTTTAAATCAGAATGCCGAGCAGAAATGAAAATAGTGATGGCAATCATAACGCGCCAACATTTATAATGGCAGTCGATTTGTCTGGGAGGTTGACAAGAGTAATCAATGAATTAAAGATTTTTCATGATATTAATCAAAGTTCATCCTTGGGTGATTAGGAACACTCACACCAAGTTTCATCTGTTGTTTCTTCAGACTACTGGAAAACTGATGGAACAGATACAGGTTTTCCTGACATCTCAAAGGAATTGTTCCTGAAAAAAGAATATATAATCATAAGGTCATGATTTGTAGAAATAAAGTATAAACTTACATGCAGTTCCTTTCCAGCAGCAGTATTTTTCAATTCACAAAAACACTAGCTAGTATTCAACAAAGAAATAAAAGAAAACTGTTGTCAAGGAAGCAAATATGAGATTGGATGCACTCAAAGACTTTCACAACAGCCTAATTGCTGTGGTTTTTTTTCAGTTTAGCCTCTGGTAACAGTTAATGAGGTCAGTTGACCAAATGCCTATTTTGTAAAATTGAATGTTTGAAAAAATGTGTAAAATACAAAAAACTTTTAACTCACCTAAATATGTTAACCTGTGTTTTTAACTATGGCCTTTGCCCACAAGACTGGCATGAGTTACCTGAAAAAAAGAAATGAAACAAGCAGAACAGAAGAAAAATAATTTTAGGAAAAAAAAATCAACATCAGGGCTTCATTATTAGCATCCAAATTTTTTCATATTCTTTTTAAAAATGTTCATCAGAATAGATTACATGTACAAGAAAGATAAGTATAATATATACCGATTTATAGGCATAATAATGGATTATTTTAAAAAATGAAACGCACTTTCATAATGTAAACTGATAATCTTAAAATGCATTTCAATCTTCAACACATCTTAATTCTTAGTATGTCTATATATTCATAGGATGAATGAATGAAAATTTCAAACACACTTCCTTAAAAGAAATGTCCAGTAAAAATAAACCCACTTATTAGAATTAAAATTATCAGTAATATCATAGGCCTCATAAATTAATTTGTAGATCAAAGGCAAACTAGGCCATAATAAGACAATATGAAGAGGCTTAGTCAGTAAAACATTGCTGTCAGTGATCAGACAGTTGCCACAAAACACTACTCATTTCATCCATGGTTTTCAAAGAATATAGACATACTAATACAATGACAACTATTTCAAAATTACAAAAGGAAACTTATCTAATAAAGCAAACACTTGCTGGAGGACGTAAATTCCACTCCTTTCCATTCCTTGCACTTCTTGCAGACGAAACTGGACGAAGTGGGCCACAGTGTATCTCCTTTCAAAGATTCCCGCCTGCTTACGGCCACAATCCACTGTTTCCGACGAATATTTTCAGTGGGAAACAAAAATCTTCCCCTCCCGGAACACAATAACAAGTTACAGGCATGATTCACGATCGCGTATTAGTGGAAGTATGGCTGTCAGTAAGCGTGATGTCGACTTCCGGGACCCTAGTCGGTGGCGCCATCTTCAGGGGCAGATAATTTGAGTTTGGTTCCCCATTGTTTGTTAAAAGTAGGTAGTTTGAGATAGTCGATCTCTTTAAACTGGGTGCGTTTTCCGGCAGCCGATAAATAATTCTCAATAAATTCATTGTTAATTAACCACCTCTTACCATTAATCCCTTAATTAACTAAATTAATTGACCGATAGTGTTAGGTGTCTCATTGACTTAACATGGCTGTTTAGTAATTTAATTTAAATCTTTTTATTTAACCTCACTGACCTAGGCTATACTTGATGTCCGGCGGAGACTATTTGCGAAAAGTCATTTTGGCATGACTGTTGGTCATGACAGGCATATCGAGCAAAATCAACAGCCCTGGTCAGTGTCATTATGAAGATATCGATTTTAGTGATGATCCTATTATTTTTCACCGAAATATTCTGTCGGACTTGCATTCATGTTTTCATTGTATTGTATGGAACGCTGTAACTGCCTTCTGTTAGTATCTTTGCAGTATCAGCATCTTTTTGTATTATCAGCATCATCTTTTCGTATTATCATCTTTTTCTATTATCATCTTTTTGTATTATATGCATCATCTTTTTGCAGTATCAGCATCTTTTTGTATTATCAGCATCATCTTTTCGTATTATCATCTTTTCGTATTATCATCTTTTTGCATTATAAGCATCATCTTTTTGCAGTATCAGCATCTTTTTGTATTATCAGCATCATCTTTTCGTATTATCATCTTTTTCTATTATCATCTTTTTGTATTATATGCATCATCTTTTTGCAGTATCAGCATCTTTTTGTATTATCAGCATCATCTTTTCGTATTATCATCTTTTTCTATTATCATCTTTTTGTATTATATGCATCATCTTTTTGCAGTATCAGCATCTTTTTGTATTATCAGCATCATCTTTTCGTATTATCTTTTTCTATTATCATCTTTTTGTATTATATGCATCATCTTTTTGCAGTATCAGCATCTTTTTGTATTATCAGCATCATCTTTTCGTATTATCATCTTTTCGTATTATCATCTTTTTGCATTATAAGCATCATCTTTTTGCAGTATCAGCATCTTTTTGTATTATCAGCATCATCTTTTCGTATTATCATCTTTTTGTATTATCATCTTTTTGCATTATCAGTATCATCTTTTTGCATTATAAGCATCATCTTTTTGCAGTATCAGCATCTTTTTGTATTATCAGCATCATCTTTTTGTATTATCATCTTTTTGTATTATCATCTTTTTGTATGATCATCTTTTCCGTAACTGGCCGTAGGTTTGCGAAAATCAACGGTAATCTTCGTAAGAAGTCGACGTAAATAAGATGCCGTAGACTAGGTTAATGAGTCTGCAGTGTCCGATGAATTTAGTGATGGCATTTACAGATATTTCTCCAATACTGATTAAAAGGTAGCATGTCACGCTAAAGAAGTTGGAAGTAAGAACTCGCAGAAGTAGAAATGTAGAAAGTAAAAAATGATGGTCTGATGTAGAAAGCTGTTTAAAGGGGGTGGGGTGGGGCAGTAAACAGTCAAATATTTAAGCCTGAAGGAATATAGATTCAGAGGTAGGAAGTCAAAAGCTGGTTGGAAGTCTAGCAATAGGAAGTCGGACATGGTAATCAGATTTAGGACGTTGGGAATCACGTATGAAGTTGAAAGTGACAGTCTGATGTAGGTTGTTGGAGGTCAGAAGTTCTATTTTCACGGGGGTTTAGAAAAATGAAAATGCTATGTTTTTTAAATGTGTTCTGACAAAGTATGGCATGAAGAGAAAATTGAGAATCGTATTGCAGCTAATTCTCTAACAATGTCAAAATCATTTGCGTGACACTAAATTTGCTATCGTTAACTATTTGTGCTATGAATAAAAGAATTTGAATATTTCTATTGCACCAGTTTTTTATTATTACCATATGGTTAAATCTTCATGTAATTCTCTTTTGATATTGGATTTGTCTCAACATATTTTCCCCACTTCTTGGAAATTGAAAATGCATCATTGACTTCAGATTTTAACTCAGTATCGTTAATTTGAGTAAAACTGCGAACGGATAAGTCAAAAAATGCCATTCGCCGATATACAGTTCTTTCCGATACAGATAGCAACTTTGAAATTTCAGATATTTTGAAACCTAATAAACTCTCTAACAATTGTTTTGATTCAAAACAATTCTGTTGTGTTTGCATTCTGACTGGGCATATTTAATACATTCTGTTCCGATTTTCATCATATCTGAAGAATTTGATATCCCAAGGCATTCCATATCATATCTGGACAAATGGCAAACTAAATCAGGAGTTATTTTTTCTCTTTGAAAGGCAGTCGTATCCATTTTGACTAAATAAAAGTTGCGTCTCATTAACCTAGTCTACAACATCTTCTTTACGTCGACTTTTTACGAAGATTGACGTTGATTTCCGTAAACCTACGGCCAGTTACGGAAAAGATGATCATACAAATAGATGATAATACAAAAAGATGATGCTGATAATACAAAAAGATGATGCATATAATACAAAAAGATGATAATACAAAAAGATGATAATACAAAAAGATGATAATACGAAAAGATGATGCTGATACTGCAAAAAGATGATGCTTATAATGCAAAAAGATGATAAAACGAAAAGATGATAATACGAAAAGATGATGCTGATAATACAAAAAGATGCTTATACTGCAAAAAGATGATGCATATAATACGAAAAGATGATAACCGAAAATGATGATAATACGAAAAGATGATGCTGATAATACAAAAAGATGCTGATACTGCAAAAATACTAACAGAAGGCAGTTACCGCGTTCCATAGTATTGGCTATATTGTGCAACTCAATATATTATTATTCTTCCAGTTCAAAGAGTCTCAAACTGCTTAATTTTAATAAACGGACAGATGACATGATAATCCATTATGTGTTTAAGCCTATAATAATGGCTTAAAGTTTAATTGGTCATTATTCACAGATATTATTGTATGTCAACTGTATATTACAATAACTATCTTCCGATTTCATCTGTACCAACGAAAACAAGACTAGGAAAATGCCACATGAGTATTGTAATCTTTCAAAGAACCCTATTCAAAATCAGATAAATTGAAAGATATTTAGTATCAGTTATTGTTGACTGATTTTGAAAAAAAACTGGTGTGAGTCATAATTATCACCCAAGGACGAACCCTATTGAAAATCAAAAATATCGAAAGAATGTTTAATGTGAATTATTGCCTGTGTTTTTAAAAAGCGTTCTATTTTTGGCAAGCTACATTTCTTTACGGATTTGACGAAACTTGCTGAAATTGTATATTGAACCCTACTATTGAAAATCAGAAGTATTTAATTTGAATAATTGTCTTTGGTTTTTCAAACATGTTCGATCTTTTGCTAAAAAAAAGAAACTGATAGTTATTGCAATATTAAAAGGTACAATTCTTGAAAGATTTTAATGAAACGAAGTAATATTGTACATTTATCAACCCAGAAAAGAAGTGTAAGACTGAAGGTTGAATATTCATTCCAGTGATTGTTACTCTACTGTCAAGTTTTTATTCAAAATCAATGTTGCCATATAATTACAACTAAAACTTTAATTATATTTTTCTAATTCCAGGTTGGAATGTTCATATTATATACATTATCATCTGATGCTGGAGAACAGCTAAAACCTCATCTGGTGTCAGTTATGCAAATTTTAGTGGAAGCTATTAAAGACAATCAAAGCAAATTGGTTCCTTATTATGCTATTAGGTATTTGTTTCATCATAAAGATAACTTTTTATGAATTTTAACATTGTTATGAAATTTTGATCAAAAACTTGTCTGGCACTTTGTTCTCCACATCTTTACTGCAAGAATTTTTGAGTGTAACTCAATGACTGCCAATAGTTAAACATGAAAGGAAGCGATAGTGTTCAAATTGAAAAGCATATAAGACAATGTGAACCTGCGCATTTGAGTTTACAAAATTGACTATTTAATGATTAAAGAGTGGCTAATATTTTATGTTTATAGAACTATGAGTGAACTGGTGTTTGTAGTTGGAATGGAAGAGAGTGTAAGTATTTGATATTGTATCATCAACTGTATGTGTCTTAAGCATGATCATTACAGTAAATGTTATATATTTTATTCAATGTCAGCACTAAGTATAGGGACACATTTTCTTCAAACTTTTTCCATATGTACACAATAAACTATATAAGCGTTTTTTTGCCAAGTGAGGCTTAGTTATTGCTCTCTACAATTTTGTTTATAAATGGTTAAAGATGTAATTTTTGGTATTGTTTGATTGAATATTAAATTCAGGATTGTTCTATGGTTTTAAGGTGCGCCTTTCTATATGCCCACAAATTTATTTTCCATTTTTAATAAATATTTTCGAGTTATTACCAGATATATTATTCAAATTCAATGCTGCCAGTTGGCGTATATTACCTTGCCTGGCCAAGTTATCTTTGATTATCACAAAAATCATCATATCATCTCCTTGGTTTATGCAAGTTCTCAATTATATATTTATATAATTTTCCAGCTACAATTTGCAAAGGTATGCAGTAGACAAACAGTTGCTTTTTTGTTATTTGTAAAATTTCAAATTTTTACAGATTTAAAGTGACAGATTTGCCATTTTTTTCATAAACCCTAATAGGTAACTGTGACACTAAACTAACCAAATATAGTGTTCATAGCTTACTGTAAAAATTTTGGGCTTTCTATTCTTTTTTATCCATAATTATCTGTCTTCGAAAGTTATTTAGAGTGGTCTTTCTAAGGGCCTCCATTTTGAAGAAAGTTCAAATTTGATAAATCTAGAATTATTGTACAGCAACCTGATTGGTATTTTCTCTTATAGACTTTATCATTAAGGAGTAAAACTTTCAAATATGCCACTTTTCAATAATGGAATAAGCCTGAGACCGAAATATATATAACGATGCTGTTCTAGTACTTTGAAGACTATTTACTAAATCCAAATCAACACCCAAAATGGCAAACCTTGGCCTTTAATATTGATTTTATTATATGCCCACATGAAAATGTGGACGTATATTGTCGTCGCTCCTGTCCGTCGGTCCATCAACATTTGTTGTAGACACTATAGAAGCTACAATTTTATATTGATTTAAATTAAACTTTGTATGAGCATTTGAATTGATAAGACAGCGGTCAAGTTCGATTTTGAAGATTTTTGATGAACATTTGTGTCAAAATTTTATTGTGGGTGCAATAAAATATACAATTTTCAATGGATTTTGATGAAATTTGGTATGAGTAGTGGAATTGATAAGACGGCAGTCAAGTTAGAATTTGAAGATTTTTTTAATGAATTGTTTGAGAGTTATTGGGCTTGAAACTTGGTGTGTGCATTTAGGTTTGAATTTGACAATTTTTCAATGAACGGTTTTGAGTTATTGACCTTGACTTAGTAAAATTGGGTCAAAATTCTATTGTGGTTGCAATAAGGAGCTCCAATTTTCAAAGGATTGTGATGAAACTCAGTATAAGCATTGGAATTGACAGAAAGTAGTGAAGTTTGACTTTGACGATTTTTTTGATGAACGGTTTTTCAGTTATTGCCCTTGACATAGTAAAATTGCGTCAACAATTTTTTGTTGGTGCAAAAGAAGCTACAATTTATAATAGATTTTGATGAAACTGAAACTTGGTATGAGTTTTGAAATAGATAAGTGGTCAAGTTTGAATTTGACGATTTTCCATGAACTGTTTTTGAGTTATTGACTTTGACTTAGTAAAATTGCATCAAAATGGTATTGTATGTGCATAGAAGCTGCAGGTTTCAAAGGATATGGATGAAATTTGGTGCAAGCAATGGCAATAAATGTTTTGTGAGTCATTGCTCAATTTATAATTCAAATTCAATGCTGCCAGTGGGCGTATATTACCTTGCCTGGCAAGCTATCTTCCTGAAATGTTTGGCATTTATTTGTTTCAAGTTTTTTTCAGCTCAAATTACATTATATGGTATTTGTGTAGATCTTTTTTATACCCCCACATATTAGTGTTTATTATGAGTTTTCTATGAGTTATTGCCCTTGTTTTTTAATTCTTTGTGGACACAATAGAGAGTTGGTTTCTTGATGGATTTTGGCAAAACTTGGTGTGAGTGTTTCAGACCAATTAAAAAAATATTCTATGAATTATTGCCTTTGTTCTTGAAAACATGTTCAATTTATCTGTTCCTTATAGACACAAAAGAGAGCTGGTTTGTTAATGGATTGTTGATGAAACTTGGTGTCAGTCTAAGTTATTACCCAAAGATGAAAATCTGACCAATCGAAAAATATTAACTATGAGTTATAGCCATTGTTCTTTAATTGTGGAAACGATAGATTGATGTATTTTGATTAAACTTGGTGTGAGTGTTTGTAATCATTAAAGGATTAACCCTATTAAAAATCAGACAAATCGAATAATATTTAGTATATTGTCGTCGCCCTGTCCTTCAGTCTGTCAGTTGGTCCTTCGGTCGGTCTGTCCGTCTGACAACATTTGTTGTAGACACAATAGAAACTACAATTTTCAATTGATTTGAATAAAACTTTGTGTGAGCATTAGAATTGTAAGATGGCTGTCCATTTCGATTTTGATGATTTTTCGATAAACAGTTCTTGAGTTATTGCCCCTGTCTGTATAATTGTTGTAAACAATAAAAGCTACAATTTTGAACGGATTTAGATGAAACTTGGTGTGAGCATTGGAATTCATAAGACAGCGGTCAAGTTCAAAATTGACGCTCTTTCAATGAATGCTTTTTGAATTATTGCCCTTGACTTAGTAAATCGGATCAAAATTTGATTGTGGGTGCAATAAAACCTACAATTTTCAATGAATTTTGATGAAACTTGGTGTGAGGGTTTGAATTGATAAGACGCCAGTCAAGAGCTAATATTGCTGATTTTTCAATTAACGCTTTTGGAATTATTACCCTTGACTTAGTAAATCGGGTCAAAATTTGATTGTGGGTGCAATAGAAGCTACATTTTTTAAATGGATTTTGACAAAACTTGGTGAAAGCATTGGAATTTATAAGACGGCAGTCTATTTTGACGATTTTTCGAGAAACTGTTCTCGAGTTATTGCCCTTGACTTAGTAAAATTGCATCAAAATTTTCTTGTGGGTGCAATAGAGGCTAAAATTTTCAATGGATTTTAATGAAACTTGGTAAGAGTATTAAAATTGATAAGATGGTAGTCAAGTTTAAAATTGACGATTTTTCGATGAAAAGTTTTTGAGTTATTGCCTTTGACTTAGTAAAATTGTATCAAAATGGTATTGTGGGTACATAGAAGCTGCAGGTTTTAAAGGATTTTGACGAAATTTAGTGCGAGCAATGGCATTGATAAAAATTGTAAATAAATGTTAAAGAGTTATTGCCCAATTTATTATTCAATGCTGCCAGTGGGCGTATGTTACCTTGCCTGGCAAGCTATCTTTTTTACATTTTATATATCAATATTAACTCACAGACCTGATGCGATGTTCATCGCTGTTTAATAAACTTTTATTTAGATTGTATTATCTTTACCATTTAGAAATATATCCAGCAGAATATACCACATATATTATTAATTATTCAAGAAATGATAAAAGTTGATGAGGTATGTTCGTAATTTTTCCCGCTACTGGTCACACTATCCAACCAAAACTGCAAATGCCATACATAATCTGATGCTATTCAAATTTCTAACAATTGTGTGAGAGTCAATTTCTTAATAAAAGTGCACTAGAGCATTAAAATCGATAAGATGCCGGTCAAGTTCGAATATGACAATTTTTGGTGACTGGTTTGCGAGTTATTGCCATTGATTTAGTAAAATTACGTCTAATTTTTTTCGTGGGTGCAATAGAATCCACAATTTTCAATGGATTTTGATGGAACTTGTGAGCTTTGTACTTTATGAGACAGTGGTCAAGTTCAAATTTGACAACTTTGGCCGTACAAAGTAACTTGTCTGATTTACAGGCCCCGCGGGCTCCAGTAATATACCCCGCGCTCCAAAACTATTTATTGACATTTTGGAGTAATTGATAAATAATGCGCACGCGTCTCCAAAATTGTGTGTAAATTAGAGTTATTTCCCCGCTCCCGAAAATATATTACCATAATTATCTCCCTTGACGTTTAACGAAATACCAGAAGTGGCCAAGAATGCGTTTTTCCTCACGGATAAAAAGATTTTCTTATATAACTTTAAACTGAAATTGATTCTGACACAATTTAAGGTTGGAAAATACAATTATTTGCTGAAGGAAGCACAATTATGAAAATTATTCACACTTTCGTGAGGACAATCCAAACATTAAATTAATCTTAATCTTGATAATTTCGTTTCTGGATAAATCGACACCCGTTACAAGTACAAGAATGCACATTTTTTTTTTCTTCTATTGATTTGAAAAAGTTAATATTTATAGAAAATGGGAATGAATACAAGAAAATACGAATTTTATATGTTCGAATATGATTTTCTCATTATTGGTATCACTCTACACATTAGTTAAAACCGGAAGTATTCCGTATGTATGAGTTATCGAAAAAATTGGCATTTGTAACATAGATGAAAATTATTAAAATAGAAGTTTGATCTAATCAGATTGTATTGTTATGTGATGTGTGTTCCAAAATTTCCAATAATAATAATTATTACCATACAATGGCATTTTAAAATATAGTTTACAGATGGATAGAAATGGATTAGTACTGTAGTAGAATAACATTGTCTTGACATAATATTATCAGCCCTGATGCACCTTAAGTGCATCATTGTCAGAGGTAGTAGATATCTTGGAATGATTTAATTTATGTGAAGTGGAAAAACAAAACAGTTCTGTTATTTCTATTAACTATTATCATTCAACCCCAAAAACATCTGATAGTTGCACTTGAATGGTGATTTAAATCTATTTTTTAAATTTGTGGAAATAAATAATTAATACCTTCGCTCGCTCCGATTTCTTCTGGTGCCAAATTTTAAAAAGCGCTTATAAATAATAAATGATAAATTCGCCCTCTCGCTCCATTATAAAAAAAAAGGCCCGTTAAACAGACAATTTACTTTGCATGGCCTAAGATGATGGATTTGTTTGTATATATAGATCAAAGGAAAAAATGATTTAACAATGCTCATGTGAGGGGTTACCTTGCATGACAAGCAATCTTTTGATATTTGAGAAATGTATTAAAGATGGGTTGCCTCATTAATTAGAGCCAAAGTAAGCTTACTAATTGATTAATTGGGGGTTTCTAATGAATAATCCATGTATTCTCAAGTTCAAATGACCTATGTGGACGTAGAAATGCTTGTGGAATCCATTTGACTCTGATCTGCTTTGAAACGCTAATTTAGACTCCATGTTTGTTCACGTGGCCAAATGACGTCATATGAATGAAGGCGTCTAAAATTGATTTTTGTATTTTATTATTAGTGAGTAAAAACTTATTTAGATTAATTTATAATGTTTTTACAAAATGATATTTAAATGTTTTATTGCCTTTTGCTAGAGATAATAAATGGAATACCAAAATGCCATTGTTGTTGTGGAAAATATTAAGGAATGTGGACAATAACAACAGCGTCTGGTTACGTCATGATTTATGTACCGAATTGACAGACTAGATGATTAAAAAAAAAATCAATGACATTTGAGACTTGACGTACATACCTATGCTAGTACCCTACCGTGGGAAATCCCGTCATAATTAGACTAATTACGAGTTAATTCAGGACTTGTGGGACCATCTGGTATTTTTCCCAGTCATTAGAACACCTCTACTTTCTATTGATATAAGTATTACCGTCCAATTATGGTATATATATGTATATATATGAAAATGAGGCAACCCATCTTTAAGTTAAATGTCAGGTAATATTAGGCATTATTTGTATTTGAAGATATGTTGCTTAAAAATGTTTTTGTTTTGAATTAGCATTAATATTTTAAATAAAATCACTAGACTTTTTTTGGATTAAAAGAAACGAATGGATGTTGATTTTTATGAATAAATGAAGGAGTAAGAATTAAACAACTAAGGGTTAAGACGTCTTAATACTGTAAGGCGTTAAATGCGACCTATCCGCGATCGCATTAATTTGTATCTGCATTTTTAAATACATATTCCCAAGTGAATTTTATGGAGTTCAAATATGACTGACATTAGTGACAAGTATTTAAATAGAGACCGGGCGGGATTAAGTAATTAGGTAATTATCTCTAAATTTGAAGCTGATTAGTAATCAACAACATTAAAAAACAAAATATTTTCACACTTGACTATTTGAAGATAAAATCATTCATTAATCACTTTAGAATTTTATCATATTAAAAAATGTGACACCTATCGCAGATCGCATTAATTTGTACTCGCATTTTAGTCTCTATACCCCATGTCGCATTAATTTGTTGACACATTAATTTCTAGCCCCACAGTATTGGTTTTGATTTATACAAACGGTTGTCTATATTCTACTTTTTCATGCAGAATTTCACATCAGAATCTCATATAAATTATTTGCCATAGTTTTCTTCATATATCATTGTATAGTAATATTGTAGGAAAAAGCTTGTGAATGTATGGAATTATTTGATGAATTGGTGGAGTCTGAAGTGGGTGTTTTAGTACCACATGTTAAAACTGTAGTAGACTTCTGTTTACAGGTAGAGTACATGTTCAATTTACTAAATAAACTACAGCTCACCTTTTGCTCAAGTTAAATATTCATGCAGTTTTGCTTTGATAAGAGATATTTTACTTTATCATAAATACATAAAGTAGAAAAGAATCTGTTATATGTTACTCATTTGTTGCTTTGTATTATTTAT
This sequence comes from Nipponacmea schrenckii, assembly GCA_030562195.1. Taxonomy (NCBI): domain Eukaryota; kingdom Metazoa; phylum Mollusca; class Gastropoda; family Lottiidae; genus Nipponacmea; species Nipponacmea schrenckii. Next base: position 23,634,147 of record JAUJPP010000007.1, on the reverse strand, counting down.
ATTTGTAGATAGCTGCTCAACCTACATTAGGAGATGCTATTAGAGTTAAAGCTATGTCATTTATTGCTTCACTTACAAGACTGAAGAAAAATGTAAGTTGTTTTCTTTTGATCTGTTGAACACAATGTTAGATAATTATATGTATATAGGTATGCAGCTGAATGAGGGTAGGTTTTGTTGATATTATTAACATAGAAATGACATACATTTTATATTTGATTTCAGTCAATATTAAAACATAAATTAGTTGATCCTATAATAAAAGTGTTGTTTCCAATATTATGTGCTAATGAAGAAGAAGATGATGAGGAAGATGTTGAAGAAATTGAATCTCATACTCCAGTACAGTATATACCACAAGTAAATAGTGAATTAAATCTTATTCCTGTCTCATCATTTTTATACGCCCACATGAAATGGGCGTATAATGTCAGTCCGTCCATCCGTCCACAATTGCTCGTAAACATTCTACAAGGTGCAATTCTTGACAGATTTAGATGAAACTTGATAGGAGTGTTCATGATCATGTGAGGATTAACCCTATTGAAAATCAGCGAAATCGGAAAAAATTTAGTATGAGTTATTGCCCTTGTTCTTGAAAACGAGTTCAATTTTAGCTTGTAAACACTCTTGAGAGAACAATTCTTAATGGATTTTGATAAAACTTGGCTTGAGTCTTTGTTATCACCCAAGGATGAAACCAGATTGGTAAAGCTCCGAATCATGACCCAACCATAAGATGGAAAGGCAACGACCTTGATCTTAAACAGATTTTTTCAGCGATATTTTGTTTTCATGTGATTTAATCCTGATTATTAATGTAATAATCGATTATCCAATTAATTAGTAATTAAGTAACCTTTTTGTCCTCGTGAGAGTTGGCAATTTGCTAAAGCTGTTTTAATAATTGTGGGTTCATATAATAGTTTTTTTGTGGCCATATCATCGACATTAACTGGTGAATATAAAAGAAATAACAACAGGTCGATGTTCATTATAATTTCAATAATAGTTATAAAACTTGTTTTGGGCAAATTTTTTTGCTGGAAATATTTGACGCCGGGTAAAAGTAGACAGCGGTATTAACTACAATAGCCGTAGTTTTTTCGCGGCTGCCAGCAACTGCATGGTGTGAGTATTTGAATTGATAAGACGGCGGTCAAGTTCAAATTTGACAATTTTTCGATGGTTGATTTTTTAGTTATTGCCCTTGTAATAGAAGCTATAATTCTCAATGAAATTTAATGAAACTTCTTGTGAGCATTGGATTCGATAAGTAGGCAATCAGGTTTGAATTTGATGATTTAGATGAAGGGTTTGTTTATATATATATATATATATAAGTGCTACAAATCAAACAAAAAATGATTTCACAATGTTTGGGCATATATTACCTTGCCTGGCAATCTATCTTTCTATACTATCGCCAGTTGGCAGCATACTTGGTATTTAACAACTTTCTTTGATTGATATAGATATATGAATATATTTTACCTTAGGTTTTTGATACCATGTCTCTCCACCTTCCACCTAAGAAGTTTATCCCTAATTTGGTAAGTGTCTTATACTTAGAAATTATATTATTAAATTCATCACATATATGTTAATTTGACATGTGTACTCTTAGCGAAAGTTTTGCTTAGGATGATTAATGATTAAGTATTCAACAAGATGGTTAAAGAAAGTAACTAAAAAATGCCAATCTTGATATTGTAGATGCCCTTAATAGAGACAGCCTTAGCTAGTGAAATTCCTTACCACAGAAAAGCAGGTTATATAACTATGGCTGTAATTGTAGAAGGTTGTGCTGATCACATTATGCATAAGTAAGTATAGATTTTATTTATTACTTCTTTCAACCAAAACCTATCTTTGATAAAACATTTAATGAAGTATTATATAACTTTTCTGTGTTGTCTCTGAGTACATATGACAGAAATTTAGCTGTGTGTTGGTTAATGTCAGATTTACTTCAACAAAAATTGTCAATTTATTGAAATTTACTCGCTATATTTCTGATTTTGTCAGATATTTGAAAGCTGTATTACACTGTGTTTGTAAGGGGTTGAATGATCCAGACAATAATGTTAGAAATTCAGCTCTCTTTGCTCTTGGACAATTCTCAGAATATCTACAGGTAAGTATTCTTGCACAAAAGCTTTTTATACACCCACATGAATATGTGTCAAATCCAAATTAAAAAACACTGTCATATAAAAAAGCATTTTTTTCCCAACGTTTCCCTCTAATACAATAGAGCTTCCTCAGGGAGTGCTAAATACAAAATGAAGAGAAAAAGACAGTACAAAAATTATGACGTCATCATGCTAATGATCTAACCAGTCCTACATAACAACATTGATAACAAATTTTCATCAATGGAAAAGTACTAAATTTTAAAGAGAGTGTTGATCTAAAATTTAGTTTTATAGTGTACATAAATATGTGGACGTATATTATTGTTGCCCCTTTCCATCGGTCTGTCAACATTTGTTGTAGATTTTATAGAAGCTACGATTCTATATGGATTTTAATGAAACTTGGTATGAGCATAAGAATTGATAAGACAGTGGTCAAGTTCGATTTTGACGTTTTTTAAATGAATGGTTTTGAGTAATTACCCTTGACTTAGTAAAATTGCGTCAAAATTCTATTGTGGTTGCAATAAGAGGCTTCAATTTTCAAAGGATTTTGATGAAACTTGGTGTAAGAATTTGAATTGATAAGACGGTAGTCAAGTTTGATTTTTTGACGATTTTTTTTAGTTATTGCTCTTGACTTAGTAAAATTGCGTCAAAATTGTATTTGTGGGTGCAATGAAAGATAGGATAGAGTTTGATGGAATAGATAAGATGGTGGTCAAGTTTGAATTTGACGATGTTCCATGAACAATTTTTCCGTACTAAAGTTGCCAATAAATGAATGTAACTTTAGTGTGGATATGTTGGTCTATACATAAAAGGTGAATTTGGTTGATTTCAACTCAAGATAAGTTAACAATTTAACCATAAATCCTGTCTACACTGCAGACAGGAAATTAGACAGAAGGGTTAGTGTAGCTTTGCGAAACCTATTTTGTCTTCTATTTTGACTAGAGGTAACTACCTCAAATTAGGGTATAAATTCAGTTTTTAGTGGAAATATGGAAATATATTGAGATCAAATATGGAAGTTCAAATTTGGTAAGAATTGGTTGAACAGTTTTAGAGTTATTGCTGCTAAAAACACTTCAAATTTAGCTTATTAACTTGATAAAACTTATGATGCAAATATATTAATGAGATTTTGTGCAGGTCAGAATTTGGATAAGGATAAACTGTTTTGGAGTTTATATCATTGAAGTAGTAGGCTACATACATTTTTATCGAAACTGGATTTGCATTTAAATATGTATTTATGAGATATTTGAATAAAGCTTTTCTGTCTTCTTTTATTTCAGCCTGATATAACTAAATATGCTTCTGAATTATTACCATTATTATTTCAATATTTGGGTCAAGTTAGTCAGAATCCTGAAAGTAATCCTCGAGGTCTTTCTAAAGTTTATTATGCTCTTGAAGTTTTCTGTGAAAATCTAGGTAAGTAAACTCACATATAATTGGACTAACTAGCTAATTGTATACTAATGTTCATTTTGACTCTCAAGAGATTTAAGATGTAAGGCCGTGCAAAGTAAATTGTCTGTTTTACAGGCTTTTTTTAAAAAAAAATGGGGCGAGAGGGCGAATTTATTATTTATTATTTATAAGCGCTTTTTTAAATTTGGCACCAGAAGAAATCGGAGCGAGCGAAGCTATTTATTATTTATTTCCACAAATTTAAAAAATAGATTTATATCACCATTCAGATGCAACTATTAGATGTTTTTGGAGTTTGAATGATAATAGTTGATAGAAATAACAGAACTTTTTTACCTTTCAACTTCACATAAACATAATCACTCCAACATATTAACAACCTCTGACAATGATGCACTTAGGGTGCATCAGGGCTGATAATATTATGTCAAGACAATGTTATTCTACTACAGTACTAATCCATTTCTATCCATCTGTAAACTGTATTTTAAAATGCCATTGTATGGTAATAATTATTATTATTGGAAATTTTGGAACAAATTGTCATACATCACATGGCAAGAACACAACAATCTGATTAGATCGAACTTCTATTTTAATAATTTTTATCTAGGCCTATGTTACAAATGTCGATTTTTCGATCGATAACTCGTACTTACGGAGTACTTCCAGTTTTAACTTGAGAAAAGTCGAATGTGTTGAATGATACCAATAATGAGAAAATCGATCATATTCGAACGTATAAAATTCGTATTTTCTAGTATTCGTTCCCATATTTCCATAAATTTTAACTTTTTCAAATCAACAGCAGAAAAAAAACCGGTGCATTCTTTTACTTGTAATTGTAACGGGTCTCGATTTGTTCCACCATTACTATCCAGAAACGAAATCATCAAGATTAAGATTAATTTAATGTTTGGATTGTCCTCACGAAAGTGTGAATAATTTTCATAATTGTGCTTCCTTCAGCAAATAATTGTATTTTCGAACGTTAAATTGTATCAGAATCAATTTCAGTTTAAAGTTGTAGAAGAAAATCTTTTTATTGGTGATGAAAAAACGCATTTTAAGCCACTTCCGGTTTTTCGTTAAACGTCAAGGGAGATAATTATGGTAAAAAATATTTTAGGGAACGGGGAAATAACTCTATTTTACACACAATTTTGGAGACGCACGCGCATTATTTATTAATTATTCCAAAATGTCAATAAATAGTTTTGGAGCGCGGGGTATTTTACCGGAGCGCGGGGCCTGAAAAACAGACAATTTACTTTGTACGGCCTAAGATGTATGAAAGATAAAAGATGTATGATAGAACACATTATGAAAATATTTGCTTTTAGATTATTGGATATGAAGCATTTCGGTTATAAAAAAAAAAAATGAACTTAAGATATCCTCATCCAAAACTGTTTATATATTTTAGAAAAGAAGATATTACCTTACCTCGCCCCATTAATGGAGCATTTACTAGCTGTATTAAAATGTGATCACATAAGATCTAAAGAGTTGGCCATAAGTGCAATTGGAGCAGCTGGTAGGTTTCTTTTAGAACTCATTTGTCAACCATGTCTACCTTATAGTAGTTAAGTGTTTGCAAAAGTAAGAAGTTCCCCCAATTGAATTTAGTTTATTAAAAAGTGATGTTCTATTCTTGAATGTGAAGTCATATTTGGATATTTGTACATGGTTGTTTTAGAAAATATGCTACTACCTCAGCAAACTACTGTCATCCATGTCTGTCCACAATTGCTTGTAAACACTATAAAAGGGATTTGATGGAACTATGAAAGTTTGCTATTGAAAATCAGATAACTAAAAAAAAATTGAACATGAGTTATTGGTCTTGAAATGTAAACCTTCTAGAAGATACAATTTTGGATAAAATTTGGTGGAATAGTTTATTATTCATTGATGAACCCAATTAAAAATCAATTACCTTATTTTACATGAGTAATCGCTCTTGTTCTTGATTGTTACTGTGCTTCCAAATATATTATTTAAAATCAAAACTGCCAGTAAATTAGGCGTATATTACCCTTCCTTGCAAGTTATCTATCAGGTTGTTGAAAGTTCTTTCATGAGTTTTTTTTTTTTATCTTATATAGCAACTGCTGCTAAAGAAGAAATGAAGCCTTATTTTAATGAGATAATTGAACAGTTAAAAAGCTATCTTGCTGCTGGTAATACAGAAGCTATGAAAAAATTACAGTTACAAACAATAGGTATTTCAAATTCTTATTTACCGTATAATTCCGGGTATAATGCGCAGGCATGTATAATGCGCACCCCTTCCTTGCCTCCGCGAAATCGGGGAAAATTCATTTACCCATGTATAGTGCGCACCCCTTTTCGTGGCAAAAACACGACTTTAAGTTGGCATTTCATAGACACCAATATCGGGAAATAGTTGTCAATACGTAAGTCACCATTCATAGATTTTTTTTTATAATAAACAATGTTCCACTGCAACTTACATTTCTACTATTTATTTTTATAATAAAATCCATTTAATCCCGTATTTATTGCTTCTAATCTCTCGTAATGGTATTATTGAGTGTTATTTAGAAATCATGTATCATGCTATTAAATTACGGTACCGAGGATGATATTCTATTGGAATAAAAATGTGCAATTACCCGGTAAAACTTAGACGTATTGAAGAAGATACCATTGACAGGAATTCGAAGGGCTTACGGTAACTGACTTGGTGAAAGACTAATAGGCCCCGTTACACTTGTAATAATAATTCGAAAAATAATCATGATATTGCGTCGTTCATTTTGTGTGAATACTTAATTGTGATTGTTTCGTTTGTTTAACGTAAATAAATATCATTGTCTTTCTTAATTAAGTCTTTAATCATCGCTGGAGTGACACTATTCTCTCAATAGTTTATTTTTATCGTCTGCTTTTACCCCCCGCATAGATTTATCGACTAGTATTGCCTCTCAACGGAAATGAAAAAATTGACGGCGTGAACCTTGTGTATCATATCTGATGAATAATTAGGAAAACAATGGATTATATTAAAACCCAGTTATTCTGGTAACCGTATTTATATTCAGGCAAGACTCGATTACGTATTGAGGCATGTCATCAAGCATGACAATCAATTGTTCTTACTATAAAAGCCATCCAAAATGCTTGGCCCGTGAACATTATTTTTGGTACCTCTCGTCTTCACGTAACATTTTCCATTTTAATAACAAAGTTATTAACTTGAATCATTTTAGTTTTGTTCAAATATTTAACAATAAATATTTAATTTATAAAATAATAATCATATTGTGCCGTTATTAAAATCATAATTCAATCTTTTACACAAATCAATTTTACCGGGAATGTCGATGAAGGAAGAAAAAATGGCGGATCCTTAACATCGACTTACGGCATTTTCGTTGGGAAAAAATACTCCAAATTTATTTAACCGTATATAGTGCGCACCCCCTCTTTGTTGGGCCCATTTTATGGCAAAAACCTGCGCATTATACACGGAAATATACGGTAAGTATCTGATTTATTGGTTCAAGTTATATTTTAGTTCACTCTTCAAACAAACTGCTATGTAAGGCCATACAAAATAAATTGGCTGTTTTACATGCCAAGAACTCCGGTAAAATACCCCTGCTCTGGAACTATTAATTGACATTTTGGAGTAGTTCAAAATAATGTGTAAAAATAGTTATTTCATAAATTCTCGACAGATTTTGACTTAACTTTGTGAAATTGTTTTTATACCCAGAATGAACCGTTTTGAAAATCAGCGCGATCAGAAAATATTTAGTATGAGTTGTTGCCCTTGTTCTTGAAATGTTTGCTAACACTCTGGAAGGTACAATTTTGACGAAATTTGCTGAAATTGTTTATTATCATTCAAGGATTAACACTGTTGAAAATCCAAAATATCGAAATATATTTAATATGAATTATGGCCCTTGTTCTTTAAAAATATTGAATGAGTTATTGCCCTGTTAGAAGGTATAATTCTTGACAGATTTTAATGAAACTTTTAATGTAATGTTATATATTTATCATCCTATAAAAGAAGTGTATGACTAAAGGTTGAATATTTCATTCTGCTGTGCTGTCAAGTTTTTATTCAAATTCAATCCTGTTATTGGGTGTATATATTACCTTACCAAAATATCCGAATGTTAATCCTGAATGGTGATTAAAATGTTAATTAAATTTGTTGAAATAAATAATAAATACCTTATATAGATACTTCACTCTGATTCTCCTGTAAAGTAAAAAGTAAAAAAATCACTGGTAAATAATTAATAATAAATTTGACATCTCGCCCTGATTTTTGAGGAAAAAAGGGCTTGTGAACAGACTATTTAGTTTGTATAGCCTTATGTAAGTATTTTTTCTAAATTTTACTTTGCATTATGATACCAATGATTTTTTTTTTTTCATATAATTTGCACTATAAATGTAAAACAATGATGTAGGATATTTAAATGTATTACAATGTGCCTTCTTGGTTATATTAATAATAATAATAACTAGAATTGCTTACAATTATGAACGTATTTCGAGAGCCTTAAAAAATATTATATTGAAATTTGAATAATTCGAAAAAAAATACGAAATTTAAAAATCAGTCTCCAAGAAAAGGTAGATAATGATCCAATGTATCTATGTGCTAAATTTCATTGAAATCGGTCTATCAATAGTGTTTGAATTTTGGCTTTAAGAATTGTAACGAAAAATTCAAAATGGTGGCCGATATGGAAGCTTGACCTAATTATTAAGGTCAAATCGATTACTATTGACAAGTTATTTATAAAACAGTTTTCACTTTTCACCTAGCAGTTATAGACCGGAAGTTACGTAATTACGTCATTTGAGGCTAAACCGGAAGTCGAATTTTTTTTTTCATAATTCATAATCATATGGCCTATCAACTGCTAAAGTTTCAAAATTTTACAATCTATATTAAACGAGAAATCATGGTCTGAAATTTTTGGCGATGACCCTTGAATATTGAATTGCAAATCGTGGGTAAAAGATTTAACCGAATTGCATAAAACCTATAATTGTTAGTTTACAAATACATTGAAGTTTTCAAATCTGAAAATCCGGTCGAAATCAAACTGAAAATAAACTTGCTAAAGCAAAAAAAAAACCAACTTCCGGTTCTCACTTCCGGTGAGAGATAGAACTTCCGGTTTTGTTTTATTTGATAATTGGTATCATTCTAAGATCAACTGTAGATTTAGAATTTCTGAACCTTTTACCAGTTTGTCTGCAAACTCATCCGAGAATCCTGAATGGTGATTAAAATGTTAATTAAATTTGTTGAAATAAATAATAAATACCTTATATAGATACTTCACTCTGATTCTCCTGTAAAGTAAAAAGTAAAAAAATCACTGGTAAATAATTAATAATAAATTTGACATCTCGCCCTGATTTTTGAGGAAAAAAGGGCTTGTGAACAGACTATTTAGTTTGTATAGCCTTATGTAAGTATTTTTTCTAAATTTTACTTTGCATTATGATACCAATGATTTTTTTTTTTTTCATATAATTTGCACTATAAATGTAAAACAATGATGTAGGATATTTAAATGTATTACAATGTGCCTTCTTGGTTATATTAATAATAATAATAACTAGAATTGCTTACAATTATGAACGTATTTCGAGAGCCTTAAAAAATATTATATTGAAATTTGAATAATTCGAAAAAAAATACGAAATTTAAAAATCAGTCTCCAAGAAAAGGTAGATAATGATCCAATGTATCTATGTGCTAAATTTCATTGAAATCGGTCTATCAATAGTGTTTGAATTTTGGCTTTAAGAATTGTAACGAAAAATTCAAAATGGTGGCCGATATGGAAGCTTGACCTAATTATTAAGGTCAAATCGATTACTATTGACAAGTTATTTATAAAACAGTTTTCACTTTTCACCTAGCAGTTATAGACCGGAAGTTACGTAATTACGTCATTTGAGGCTAAACCGGAAGTCGAATTTTTTTTTTCATAATTCATAATCATATGGCCTATCAACTGCTAAAGTTTCAAAATTTTACAATCTATATTAAACGAGAAATCATGGTCTGAAATTTTTGGCGATGACCCTTGAATATTGAATTGCAAATCGTGGGTAAAAGATTTAACCGAATTGCATAAAACCTATAATTGTTAGTTTACAAATACATTGAAGTTTTCAAATCTGAAAATCCGGTCGAAATCAAACTGAAAATAAACTTGCTAAAGCAAAAAAAAACCCAACTTCCGGTTCTCACTTCCGGTGAGAGATAGAACTTCCGGTTTTGTTTTATTTGATAATTGGTATCATTCTAAGATCAACTGTAGATTTAGAATTTCTGAACCTTTTACCAGTTTGTCTGCAAACTCATCCGAGAATCGCAAAAAAAATAAAACTAGAGCCGTACGACTAACGGCACTGAAGCAGTGCGTTGCATAACAGGAATGCAGCATTAAGAATTCAAAAAATGCAATAATGTATTTGCATCGTTTCTATTACACGTTGAGAGAGGTGTTTTACAAAACGTCGAAAAAAACCAATTCGTGATCTAAGGGACATAACACCTTATTTGAGATTATAAATTGATTTCGGATTTCATTAACTTTCCAGATCGTTAATAATTTTTAATCTGTTTATTTATTATTTAACATCTATATTAATTAAGGTAGTAGGAACATTAGATCCTGCAATTTGTGGCAAGTTGCCAATGTATAACATAGAGACATCAAATTAACAGCGCGGCTTTACATCTTTAAGAGTGTATTTTATAGAGTTGCGTCCCTTAGACCACTATTCCACTCAACTGTACATTATTGTTGCTTTAGAGATATAATGTAAAATTCTAAAGGTTGTAATTCCCTGCCAAATATTCCATATCATACATCGCCCACAACGAGAAATACACAATAATCCCTTTTATTTAAGATATATAATAGCTTAGAATCATTTTAACTGGATGTAGAACGATTAAACGAAAAAATAAATTTGGATCGCTGAAACTCATATCTTTTAGATCGCCCAAATGTAACGTACCTACAACAGACCGTTTTATATGAAAAATTTGCAATTTTTGAATGCCGATAAAACCTTAAGTATAAATCCTACAATAAAGTTTAATATATCATTGGATAGATCTTCTCGAGACCTATCACATTTGTACAGGTCAAAAGATCGCCAAATGCCAACGTCACAATATACGACCCTTCAAAGTTTTTAAAAATTTTAATCGTAAAAAAATCAAAATTAAAATCAAAATTCAAAAATCGGTTTCCATGTTATAGATGCTATATACATCAAAATAACACAAATCGAATTATACCCTGAGACTCTATTTCGATTTAAAGAAAAACACGCACAGTTAGTATAGAAGAAATTACAAAATTTTGAAATTTTTAAACGCGCAATTTTGATCAAAATACCAAGTGTGATATATTAATAGAAAGATGAGATTAAGCGTAAAAGGAATATGTAAGAAATTTTGTCCTATGTAAATTAGGTCACGTGATAGAGCTCTTTAAAGTTAAAATTTGTGATTTTTAATTGGCTGCAAAACCGGAAGTAAACATTGGACAACACAAGTGAAGATACCATTGGGTAGATATAATCAAGGGCAATAACTTTTGTTCAGGTCAAAAGGTCACCGAAGGTCAAGGTCGCGAAATATGACATTTTAAATTTTTGACAATTACTGGAAAATTTCAACCGGAAATAAAAGAAAAGCAAAAGCGAAATTCAAAAATCCCTTCCCATACTTTTTTGCGCAATCGTTAAATGTTTTTAGAAAGTCTAAAATTATGCAAATTAGATTCAACCCTAAGGCCCCATTTTGAGTTTTACAAAAATTAGTCATATCCAGATGGCGGCTGATCCGTTACTTCCGGTTCGGATTTTTTTAATTTAGCATTATTTAATAGACAATTGTAGCTAATTGCAAAAGAAATTTTTCAAATATCTTCAATATTTCGGAAGTGCAAAATTCAACTTTAAAAGCAAATAACTTCAAAACCGGAAGTGATATCGAAATTTTAAAAATTAATTATAGTTCGCAATCAAAATGTCTATATATCTGTAAATTTTCAGATCGATCGAAATAAAATTGTAGAAGTTGAGAAAACTGCAAAAATTAAAATTAAAAAAGTCAGTGACAAAGTTCAAAATTCTAAAAGTTTGAAAAAGCTATCTTGTAAAGAAAGATAGATAGTAATAAATAAAAAAAAATGCTATCAAAATTGATTAAAAACTAGCGTCGTAAATGAGAAAAAACCTAAATTTATACATAGGCCCGTATGTCATTTCCGGTTGGACAAAATGGCGTCAAAATACATTCATGTAGTTTAGTTTCGCGGGTTTTGCGGGAGAAATGTTAGCAGTTTTTATGTGGCATTTGTAGTTTTGGCTGGGCGCGATGGGAAGGATTCGAAAAAAAAAAAAAAAAAAAACATTTCGAAAACAAAGCAGTGCGTTCGAAGAACGCACTGCAATTAAATAAAACAATCCGAACGATTACAATATGTTGTCGAAATATGTAATAATCACCATAATGGCCTAAACCTATAAATATTTGTTTGTAGATACACTTGGAATATTGGCTAGAAATTGTGGATCTGATATATTTTTACCTTTATCAAAAGAATGTTTACAACTTGGTATGAATTTATTAGATTCAACTGAAGATCCAGATTTAAAACGATGTGTGTAAGTTTAAAGCAAATCATGTCTTTATCCCTTTTTTCATTTTAATATTTGACCATATATTAAATACAAATCTTTAATGTGCATTTATGTTTTGTGTTTATCATCAAAAATATTATATATTTTTTAGATATAGTTTATTTGCTGCAATATCTAACTTATTAAAATCAGATATGGGAGATTATTTAGAAAAAATGGTGCATGCAATGTTATGTTCTATCAAATCTAAAGAAGGTGAAACAGTAAGTTATTAGATCAGGCATTAAATAGATAGAATTAGCAACATAGACAAAAAGCAAGATTGGCCATTTGTGAAGTCTGATAGTTGGTCAGAGCGTTGGTACTAACATGAAGTCATTTGATTGGTTGCGTCTGCGGCTGTGGGATCCAATCTCAGTCGGTGTATGAAGTCGGATGACTTTGAACAAGTCATCTTCACTCGTAATTCCAATCGACCCAGCAGTAAATGGGTAGAAATAATCTAGGAAGATCAATGCCAAGAGGTTTGGCCAGAGACCATATGTGATTTATTTCTTTCTTTTCATCTGAAGAGATGGACATGGTATATAACAAATATTGATCATGAGCTATGGTTTTTATTTCAGTTGCATTATAAAGAGGAAAGTGATGCTATTGGTGTATTTAATGAAGATGATTTGATTGATGAAGAAGATATAGGAGATGAAGATTCTGAAGAGGAAGATGAACATAAGATTGAAGGGTTTGTTGTTGATAATTTCTGATTATCTAGAAATCCTACACACTAAGAGTCCTTACTATTTAATTTACAATGAAATCCAGAAAAGGACTAGAGATACTCATGGGGCAGAGTTGGATTTTCCTAATGTGGCAAATTGCAAGAAAAATAAAACTTTCAGGGTCAATTTGACCACATGTCAGAGGGGGCTAGAGAGTTTCAAGTTACAGCATGTGTCTTTGAAATTTTTTGAAACACGAAGTAGACTTCAAATATCACAAATGAAATTGCAGCAGATAGCGAATGTCCTTGTTAAGTATTCAAAATGTTAAATTGACCATCAAAAATGTAAATTTTGAAAATAAAGAAATATATATAAGCCAGATGTGCAATGCCCATCTAAAAAAAATTTTGAAAAATTTCAAATTATTTTTTCCAAATTACAAGCATATGCATAAATATTTTTCAAGATATGCATACATCCATCTGAAAGAGGCAAAAAAATTTTTTTTATAGATATCATTAGAATGAGCTTAAAAGGCAAATTCAGAATCTCTAAAAAATTACCATTTTTCATTTAAATCAAGTCCTAGACCACTCAAAATTTGCCATTTGGGCTTTTTTGGGACAGCATTAAAACCAGAAGTGGATGTAGAAGTCAAATATCTAAGTATCAACTGATAGCCCAATGACCTTTGACCTATTAAAACTTCAACATGAAGTTGCAAAAGTGCAACTTGTTCAAGCTCTGGCTACGGGCCCGGGCTTAGTCAAAATGTGTCGAAATTGGCTTGTCAACACAACAGAGACTACGGTTTTCATCATTTTTGTCCCAAGAGGAAACCAGTCTTATTTGAAAAAAAAATGTTTATTTTTTAGAGTTAGTGTAGAAAATGCTTATTTGGATGAAAAAGAAGATGCCTGTTGCTCATTGGGAGAAATTGCTGAAAATGTTGGGTAAGAGGTTTTTATAAGAGATATATATGTATTTTACTTTTTAACATGGATCACACCACATTATTGTTATCAAATTAATACACGAGTTAGTTAAAACAGTATGACATAGTGGCACAGGTTAATAACTATGTAAATTATGTACCATGTAGGTCAAATAAAATGTAAATAATGTATTCATGTGCTACGTTCTCATAACAAAAATGGAGTTTGTTGTTGGGAAACTCTGTTAAAATACACATTTGACATGCATTTGTCACCAAATTGGTTATGAATGTGAATGTAAGTGGTGTTGACTATGAAGCAGAAATGTCAAGTGAAAGTTTAACATTAATTCCTGAAAAAGTTACCAAGCAGAGGATATCAAATGTAAACAATAACAATAACATTGAAAACTTGCCGCAACGATTTTCTAATGAAAACGATGTAAGCGATAAATTAAAAAATGACATGACATTAAAATGTTGCAGTCATTCTTTGATGAACGTGTTCTTATCCATGTGAAATAAACTATTCTTTACCTTATCTCTTTGTTTCTTACGAGCAAGAACATTTTATGAAGGCGCAAAGACGCAGAAACCAAACGAAAATAATTCTTTCCTTGGAACAGGACGTGTAAAGTAAACAAAATATATGTGTATCGATAGTTGTGTGATAAAATAATCTTGAACTCATTTTATGTCATGATAAATTGATTATAACATAAGTACGAGTTCAAGGTCCTCTATATTTAAAAATTCTGAGATATTAATTTTTCTTTGTTTGAAAACAGGGCACCATTCTTACCATATTTAGAAACTTGTTATGCAGAAGTACTTATTTTGTTAGAATATCCTGCAGAAGACATAAAAAAAGTTTCTATAGCAACCTTATCTCAATTCTGTTGTTGTGTTTATAAAGTTTGTAGCGAGAGTGGCATGGATCAAACAGGTACTTTCTATTTTTTATAGACATAGGCATTTTTATACGCCCACATGAATATGATGAACGGTTTTTGAGTTATTGCCACTGCCTCTATATTTGTTATAGACACAATAGAAGCTACAATTTTTAAACACCCACATGAATATGTGGACGTATATTGTCGTGGCCCCTGTCCGTCCGTCGGCCTGTCAACATTTGTTGTAGACACTATAAAAGCTACAATTTTCTATGGATTTTAATGAAACTTGGTATGAGCACTGGTATTTAAAAGACGGCGGTCAATTTCGATTTAGATGATTTTTCGATAAACGTTTTTTTAGTTATTGCCCTTCCTATATATTTGTTGTAGACACAATAGAAGCTACAATTTTCAATGGATTTTAATGAAACTTGGTGTGAGCATTGAAAATTGATAAGACGGCGATCAAGTTCAAATTTGAAGATTTTTCGATGAACGGTTTTTGACTTACTGCCCTGGACTTATTTACATCACGTCAAAATTTATTGTTGATGCTGCAATAGAACGTACAATTTTCAATGGATTTGAATGAAATTTGGTATGAGCATTGGAATTGAAAAGGCGGTGGTCAGGTTCGAATTTGACGATTTTTTGATGAACAGTTTATGAGTAATTGCCCTTGACTAAGCAAAATTGTGTAAAAATTCATTTGTTGTAGACACTATAGAAGCTACAATTTTCTATGGATTTTAATGAAACTTGGTATGAGCATTGGAATTGATAAGATGGCGTTCAAGTTTGATTTTGGATAATTTTTCAATAAACAGCTTTTGAGTTATTGCCCCTGCCTCTAAATTTGTTGTCGACACAATAGAAGCTACAATTTTCAATGGATTTAATTGTAAGTTATTGAGAGCATTGGAATTGATAAGTCGGTGGTCAAGTTCAAATTTGAAGATTTTTCAATGAACAGTTTTGACGTTATTGCCTATGACTAAGTGAATTGTGTAAAAATTGTATTGTGGGTGCAATAGAAGCTAGTTCGAAATTGACGATTTTTCGATGAACGCTTTTTTAGTTATTGCCCTAGTAAGATAACGTCAAAATTTTATTGTGGGTGCAATAGAAGCTACAATTTGCAATGGACTTTGATGAAACTTGGAGTGAGCATTGGAATTGATAAGACGCAGTCAAGTTCGAATTTGACAATGTTTTGATGAACAGTTTTTGAGTTATTGCCCTTGACTTAGTGAAATTGTGTCAAAATTCATTCTATTGTGGTTGCAATAAGAAGCTTTAATTTTCAAAGGATTTTGATGGAACGTGGTGTAAGCATCAGAATTGATAAGACATTAGTCAAGTTTGAATTTCCGACTTTTTTAACGAATGGTTTTTGAGTTATTGCCCTTGACTTAGTAAAATTGCGTCAAAAATTTTTGTGGGTTCAAAATAAGCTACAATTTTTTAATAGATTTGATGAAACTTGGTATGAGTATTGAAATAGATAAGATGGTGGTCAAGTTTGAATTTGACGAACTTCCATGAACAGTTTTTGAGTTTTCGCCCTTGACTTCAATATTCATTCAGTGAATGTTTTTTGAGTTATTGCTTAATTTATTATTCAAATTCAATGCTGCCAGTGGGCGTATGTTACCTTGCCTGGCAAGCTATCTTCAGTGGATTGTAATGAAACTTTGTGTGTGCATTGGAATTGATAAGACGGCGGTCAAATTCGACAATTTTTTCGTTGAACTGTTTTTGAGTTGAGAATTTTAAATTTGATGATTTTTCGGCTGAACGATTTCTTTAGTCATTGCCATTGACTTAGTAAAATTGCGTCAAAATTTTATTGTGGGTACAATAGAAGCTAAAATTTTTATACGCCCACATTAAACAATGTGGTCGTATATTGTCGTCGACCCTGTCCGTCAGTCCACAATTGCTTGTGAACGCGATAGAGACTACGTTTTTTTTTGGATTTGAATGAAATATGCTGTGATCATTCATTCATTCATTGATGAGACTCGGACAAGTTCGTAAAAGGCGATGAACTGTTTTGAGTTTTTGCACTTGACTTAGTCAAAACCTGTCAAAATTGGCTTGTGAACGCGATAGAGATCACAATTTCCATTGGATTTGAATGAAATTTGGTGTCATCATTTATATTGATGAGATCTTGGACAAGTTCAAAATTGAGGTTTTTTCGAGTTATTGCCCCTGACTTATTCAAAATGAACCAAAATAGACTTTTGAAAATGATAGAGACAATAGTCTTCAGCTGATATGAATGAAAATTATTGTGAACATTCATATTGATGAGATCTTGGACAAGTTCGATATTGAAAAATTTTACATTAACATTTTTTTAGTTTTTGCTCTTGACTTAGTCAAAACGAGTCAAAATTGGCTTGTGATTGCGATAGACAATACAGATTTCATCTGATTTGAAATTTGTTGTGATCATTTTTATTTATGAGATCATGAACAAGTTCAACATTGACGATTTTTCGATGAACTATATTTGACTTATTGCCCTTGACTTAGTCCAAACACGTGAGAATTTGATTTGAATGAAATGTATGAGTTTCTGCCTGTGTTAAAACAGAAAGTATATTTTAAAGTGAGCGTATCTTGTTAGGCGACCACTTTTTTTTTAATGTTATTTCTGCGTTTGAATCAATTTACCATCCATTATTTGACGTAAACCCTTGATCTGATTTGTGTAGTATTTTCTGTTCAATGAATGATTCCTTACTACTATTTCTGAAGAATTCTGGGATATTGTATCATCATTCAAGAATTTTGTCAGATAATGGATAGAAGGTGTTAGATGCAGCAATAAACTTCAAGTATATCCAGATGTTAAGTTAGATTTAAACTTGATGTAATGAAGTACTTTCGATTGCAATTTTCTGAGACATAATGGTATTATTCTGTTATTTTAGCCTTAAAGAGTATGTTAAATACCATTATACCAATTTATCTGGAGATTATTAAAACAGATAAAGACAGAACTGTTGTCATGTCTGCTGTAGATGCACTATCTGAAATATTGAATAAAATAGGACGACCTGTGCTGGAAATGACAGGTGCTACAAATCCTATCCTTACAGCAATGAAGGCTATATTTACTCATAAGGTTTGTAATTGTAGAATATTTGTAAAAACGATAGAGTAGTATTTAAAAAATTTTCCAGCAGTGTCTTGTCAGATTTATTCATACTACAACCTGTTGCTTTATCAGGTTGCTTGTCAAGATGATGAAGATGAAGATGATGATCAGCAAGCTGAGTTTGATGCCATGTTGATAGAATCTGCTGGTGATGTATTACCCACAATGGCTAAACTTGTTGGTGGACCTGATTTCTTACCATTTTTTCAGAGTTTCCTCACAGATTTACTTAAACGTCTGGTAATTTTTTTAATTCAAATTTCTCTCATATATACTACAGCGACTATAATTTTCATATGATTGTAATGAAATTTGATTATCCTTTGATCAGGCCTGTGTTAGCTATGGTTGCAGAAAAACTGCGTCCCTCAGCGTCCTGTATAATGTGAAGGAAATACAGTCAGCGAGCATTTGCTCTTGTGTCTGTCAGTGGGCCCACAGATTGTCGCTAGCTATTTTGATATTAAAAGCTGTTTTATCAATGTATGATGTCAAAATGAATTTAATTAGGTCTCACTTTCACTAAATTACGTCAAATATGTCTGTTATTTTACACTACACTTTTAAATATGTTGAAGAAATAGCTTGAAAGTTGCTCATTGTTAATTCCATGATCCTTGATAGTTGGTTTTGTGGCCAAGGGCCTAATGTGGCCTGATGTAGCGGAAAGGTTACACAGGTATCATCTATAACAATAAGATCTAAGTCAAGATTTGTAACTAGAGTTTTCATCCCATTTTAATGATATTTAAATTTCCGTATGTTAAATGTGGCTTGAGAATGCAATGGCAGTTTATGTCAGAGTGTTATGACATTTGTTTGTTGGTATAAATGGATATTACATTTAATAATTTAGAATTTTGGTACTATTTGACAGATTCACAACTGCCCTTGATATACTTAAAATTTATTGGGGAAGTGGGTGTAAATTTCTGGGCAACCAATTGTTACGCTTTCAAATTGAATCCTTCAATTTTTCATTATCTTTCTTATATTTGCATAATAACTACTGAACATTCTTACTCTTCTTCTAAATATTGCTTCACGTCCTGTCAATTAATCAATGACAATTTTGTGTTATTTTGATAGAAAGTGACAAGTTCTGTTCCAGAGAAGTCATTTGCTGTAGGAACATTAGCAGAAGTTATACAGTCGTGTGGTGATGTATCAGCTGCATTTGTTGATACATTATATCCACTGTTTATGAGATTAATAGATGATGAAGATGAGGAAGTAAGAAGTAATGCTGTATTTGCTATTGGTGTCCTAGCTCAATATGGTGGACAGAAACTACATGGGTAAGTAATTCTTTAAATGACATATAAAGTAGATAAAACATTAGACAAGTAAGAACACTACTTTGAATATTCTACTTTTCTTTAATTTTTTGCATTATTTCCAATAATATTTGCATAATAGTGTTCCTATTTATTTAAATAAAAATTCATTCATAGTAGTTCTAGATCACACCACTAGCCTATCAATTAGACACAAGACTATAATTGTGATTATCAATGTCATAATAAAGGTCTGTCGGCTGTCGGTCTGTCACTTTTTTGGGGGGGGGGGGTATGATGTAGAGCTGGGTGAGATTGTTTGTAATCACCCAAGGATGAACCCTATTGGAAATCAGAGAGTATTGAGTATTAGCTATTTTGTTCGTGAATTAAAGAATACTGAACGGCTCTTTATGGATATAACTAATTCCGGGCATTTTTAAGGTTATCCACATACGAAAAAAGATTGTAAACAAAGCTCATTTCATATGTAAATGTTACTCTTTGAATATCGGTAGTTTATTTACTGATTTACCTCACAGACAACTTGCCTTCCATTACAAATTTGGGTGTATTATGATGGCCATCACTATTTTTATTTTTAGACATTTTCCTGTGATATTAAAAGCTCTATTTGATATTGTGAGTAAAGAGGAAGAAGAAAGTCCACGAGTGTTAGATAATATCTGTGCTGCCATCTGTAGATTGATTATGACCAATAGTAGTGTTATTCCATTTGATAAGGTAGGTTATAATATGGAAAAAATTATGATAAAACCGGAAAAATTAAATTAAATTTGGATAAACTGTTTAATGTAACTGTCAACATGTTGAAGACTGCGGAAGTTGCAGAAAAAAATCAACTTTCCCTGATCTTCTGTATTGACTATGCTGTGCATAAATATAATATAAATTAGTATATGCCCTCAAAATTATTTTCAGTTCACATAATTTTGTGCTTATTCTACAGGCTACAATTCTTTTCTGGATTCTTTTGATTTTTATTTTGTGGGTCAGTGTCATTATGAAGATGATCCCTATCGATTTTTGTGATGATCCAATAATTTGTCACGGAAATATTGTCTGACTTAGCATTTTTCACTTCATTAGCTATAGGGTGCAACTCGTGCTCACACTACAGGCTACAATTCTCTATGGATTCTTTTGATTGTTTGTTTGTGTGTCGATATCATTATGAAGATGTGCACTATTAAATTGTGCACACATAAAACTTTGATATTGCTTTCGTTTTCGAGTTCACATGTCGTTAGTGCTCACTCTACAGGCTACAATTCTTCATGGATTATTTTCATTTCTAGGTTGCCTTGATGGTCCTTCCAATTTTTTTACTCTTTTCATTGAATGTTGTGCAGATCAATATGCAAGACTTCAGTTTATAATCGTTCCTATTTTATTTACAGGTTATACCTGCAATAGTTAGTTTTCTACCTTTAAAAGAAGATTATGAAGAAAATCATACAGTATATCATTGTTTAATAGAGTTATTTATTGCTGGTAATCCCCATGTATTACAATGTACTCCACAATTATTGAGTTCTATTGCTTCTGTTATTGATACAGATCAAGTTAAGCCAGGTAAGTTTGGTAAAGAATTTGATATTTAAATCAAAATACAAAAAAAAAAATCTCCATATCTAGTCAGTTAAATCTGCAAATGACGTGCTGTGTGTTTCTCAAGGGCAAACAATATTACTTTGAAAACCTAAGTTATTTAATAAGAACCTTTAGTAGGGTGATATAAAGGAAAAGCCAAAACCTTAAGGCTATACAAAGTAAATAGTCTGTTTAACAGGCGCACTCTGGCAAAATTCTTTGCACTTCGAAACTATTGACAATTTGGAGTAGTCAATAAATGATGTGCGTGTCCTGCTAAAATAATTTGTTAAATAGAGTTAATTCCCCTTCCCCATATTTTTTAAAATAAAAATATCTCCCTTGAGTTTTGTTTAACAAAAAACGGAAGTAGCTTAGAACATTCTTCAAGATTTAATAATTCTTAACAAAGTTAACAATCACCGATTAAAAGCATTTCTTAATCCCTTGAATTGAAATTGATTCCGACACAATTTGATATTTGAAAATACAATAGTTTGCTGAAGGAAGCACAATTCAGCAAATTTTTTACACCTGTGTGTTGACAATCCACATGACCCACTGTGATCTTATTTTGTTTCCGGAAGTAGATTGTTAACAATCCAAACATAACTCTCGATAATTATTTGGTTTCTGCATGTACCAAAACCTCTAGAAAGAACAATTCTAAATGGATTTTGATGAAACTTGGCTTGAATATTTATTATCACCCAAGGATGAACTCTATTAAAAAAAAAAAATCGAAAAATATTTACTATCAGTTATTGACCTTTTTTAAAATGATTTTTATTTTTGGCTGATAAACACTCTACAAGGCACAATTCTTTACAGATTTTGATGAAACTTAGTGAAATTGTTTATCACCCAAAAATACAGAAAAATATTTAACGAGTTGCCTTATTATTTGGTTCAATTCCTGACAGATTTTAATGAAATTTAGTAATATTTTACATTTATCATCCTAGAAAAGTTATAGTTATAACTATAAGGCCATACAAAGTAAATTGTCTGTTTTACAGGCCCCGCGCGCTCCGGTAAAATACCCCGCGCTCCAAAACTATTTATTGACAATTTGGAATAATTAATAAATAATGCGCGCGTGTGTCTCCAAAATTGTGTGTAAAATAGAGTTATTTCCCCGTTCCCGAAAATATTTTTTACCATAATTATCTCCCATGACGTTTAACGAAAAACCGGAAGTGGCTTAGAATGCGTTTTTCATCACCGATAAAAAGATTTTCTTCTACAACTTTAAACTGAATTCATTCTGATACAATTTAACGTTCGAAAATACAATTATTTGCTGAAGGAAGCACAATTATGAAAATTATTCACACTTTCGTGAGGACAATCCAAATATTAAATTAATCTTAATCTTGATGATTTCGTTTATGGATAATAATGGAACAAATCGAGACCCGTTACAATTACAAGTAAAAGAATGCAACGGGTTTTTTTCTGCTATTGATTTGAAAAAGTTAATATTTATGGAAAAATAGGAACGAATACATGAAAATACGAATTTTATAAGTTCGAATACGATCGTTTTTTATACGCCCACATGGAAATGTGGACGTATATTGCCGTCGCCCCTGTCCGTCGGTCCGTCCACATTTGTTGTATCCACAATAGAGGCTACAGTTTTTATCCGATCTTAATGAAACTTGGTATACATGTATATATTGATGATATCTCGGTCAAGTTCGAAAATGGAAATTATCGCATGAACGGTTTTTGAGTTACTGCACTTGACTTAAACGCGTCATATTTGGGTTGTATCCACAATAGAGGCTACAGTTTTTATCCGATCTTAATGAAACTTGGTATACATGTATATATTGATGATATCTCGGTCAAGTTCGAAAATGGAAATTTTCGCATGAACGGTTTTTGAGTTATTGCCCTTGACTTAGTAAAAACGCGTCAAATTTGGGTTGTATCCACAATAGAGGCTACAGTTTTTATCCGATCTTAATGAAACTTGGTATACATGTATATATTGATGATATCTCGGTCAAGTTCAAAAATTGAAATTATCGAATGAATGGATTTTGAGTTATTGCCCTTGACTTAGTAAAAACACATCAAATTTGGGTTGTATCCACAATAGAGGCTACAGATTTTATTCGATCTTAATGAAACTTGGTATACATGTATATATTGATGATATCTCGGTCAAGTTCGAAAATGGAAATTTTCGCATGAACGGTTTTTGAGTTATTGCCCTTGACTTAGTATAAACGCGTCAAATTTGGGTTGTATCCACAATAGAGGCTACAGTTTTTATCCGATCTTAATGAAACTTGGTATACATGTATATATTGATGATATCTCGGTCAAGTTCGAAAATGGAAATTATCGCATGAACGCTTTTTGAGTTATTGCCCTTGACTTAGTAAAAACGCGTCAAATTTGGGTTGTATCCACAATAGAGGCTACAGCTTTTATCCGATCTTAATGAAACTTGGTATACATGTATATATTGATGATATCTCGGTCAAGTTTGAAAATAGAAATAATCGCATGAGCGGTCTTTGAGTTATTGCCCTTGACTTAGTAAAAACGGGTCAAATTTGGGTTGTATCCACAATAGAGGCTACAGTTTTTATCCGATCTTAATGAAACTTGGTATACATGTATATATTGATGATATCTCGGTCAAGTTCGAAAATGGAAATTTTCGCATGAACGGTTTTTGAGTTATTGCCCTTGACTTAGTAAAAACGCGTCAAATTTGGGTTGTATCCACAATAGAGGCTACAGTTTTTATCCGATCTTAATGAAACTTGGTATACATGTATATATTGATGATATCTCGGTCAAGTTCGAAAATTGAAATTATCTAATGAACGGATTTTGAGTTATTGCCCTTGACTTAGTAAAAACACATCAAATTTGGGTTGTATCCACAATAGAGGCTACAGATTTTATCCGATCTTAATGAAACTTGGTATACATGTATATATTGATGATATCTCGGTCAAGTTCGAAAATGGAAATTTTCGCATGAACGGTTTTTGAGTTATTGCCCTTGACTTAGTAAAAACGCGTCAAATTTGGGTTGTATCCACAATAGACTATAGAGGCTATAGTTTTTATCCGATCTTAATGAAACTTGGTATACATGTATATATTGATGATATCTCGGTCAAGTTCGAAAATTGAAATTATCGAATGAACGGATTTTGAGTTATTGCCCTTGACTTAGTAAAAACGTGTCAAATTTGGGTTGTATTCATGATAGAAGCTACAGTTTTTATCCGATCTTAATGAAACTTGGTATACATGTATATATTGATGATATCTCGGTCAAGTTCGAAAATGGAAATTATCGCATGAACGGTTTTTGAGTTATTGCACTTGACTTAGTAAAAACCGGTCAAATTTGGGTTGTATCCACAATAGAGGCTACAGTTTTTATCCGATCTTAATGAAACTTGGTATACATGTATATATTGATGATATCTCGGTCAAGTTCGAAAATGGAAATTATCGCATGAACGTTTTTTGAGTTATTGCACTTGACTTAATAAAAACGCGTCAAATTTGGGTTGTATCCACAATAGAGGCTACAGTTTTTATCTGATCTTAATGAAACTTGGTATACATGTATATATTGATGATATCTGTGTCAAGTTCAAAAATGGAAATCATTGCATGAACAGATTGTGAGTTATTGCCTTGACTTAGTAAAAATGCGTCAAATTTGGGTTGTATCCACGATACAGGTCACAGTTTTTATCAGAAATTCAAATTTGACGATTTTTTGATGAATAGTTTATGAGTAATTGCCCTTGACTAAGTAAAATTGCATAAAAATTCATTTTCTGTAGACACTATAGAAGCTACAATTATCTATGGATTTTAATGAAACTTGGTATGAGCATTGGAATTGATAAGAGGGCGGTCAAGTTCGATTTGGACGATTTTGCGATAAACAGTTTTGGAGTTATTGCCCCTGCCTCTATATTTGTTGTAGACAAAATAGAAGCTACAATTTTCAATGGATTTAAATGAAACTTGGTGTGAGCATTAGAATTGATAAGACACAGTCAAGTTCGAATTTGATGATTTTTCGATGAATAGTTTTTTAGTTATTGCCCTTGACTTAGTAAGATTGTGTCAAAATTTTTTTGTGGTTCAATAGAAGCTACAATTTTCAATGAATTTTGATGAAACTTGGTGTTTTTGAGATTTTGCCCTTGACTTCAATATCCATTTAGTGAATGTTTTTGAGTCATTGCTCTATTTATTTTTCAAATTCAATGCTGCCAGTGGGCGTATGTTACCTTGCCTGGCAAGCTATCTTCTCATTATTGGTAGGCCTATCACTCAACACAATCGGCTTTTCTCAAGTTAAAACCGGAAGTACTCCGTTAGTACGAGTTCTCGAAAAATCGGCATGTGTAACATAGGCCTAGATAAAAATTATTAAAATAGAAGTTCGATCTAACCAGATTGTTTTGTTCTTGTCATGTGATGTGATGTATGACAATTTGTTCTAAAATTTCCAATAATAATAATTATTACCATACAATGGCATTTTAAAATACAGTTTACAGATGGATAGATATGGATTAGTACTGTAGTAGAATAACATTGTCTTGACATAATATTATCAGCCCTGATGCACCCTAAGTGCATCATTGTCAGAGGTAGTAAATATGTTGGAATGATTATGTTTATGTGAAGTTGAAAGGTAAAAAAGTTCTGTTATTTCTATCAATTATTATCATTCAAACCCCCAAAATATCTGATAGTTACATCTGAATGGTGATTTAAATCTATTTTTCAAATTTATGGAAATAAATGATAAATAGCTTCGCTCGCTTCGATTTCTTCTGGTGCCAAATTTTAAAAAGCGCTTATAAATAATATATAATAAATTCGCCCTCTCCCCCCTTTTTTTTTTTAAAAAAAAGGCCTGTAAAACAGACAATTTACTTTGCACGGCTTAAGTTATACAGTTTAGTAAGTTGAATAAGCATTATTGTCAATATTTTATTAAATTTTTATAAATTTTTGTCCATTTTTTTCAGAAACTCAAGTAATACTGGTCCAGTTTGCAAAACATATTCATGAAAAATTCCCTGAAGAGTTCCAGAAAGTTAAAGCAACTCTACCAAATGATTTAGGTAGTAAATTAGATTCTTGTTTATTGATGGTAAATGGTGGAGGTCACTAAATACAGCTTGTTAGATGAAGGCTTTTTTCTTTATACATGTTTGAATTATAAATGTCAAGATTTGATATGGCGAGTAAATTAAACAAAGCTTTAGATATTTAAATATTTAAATTTTTGCAGAAAGATGTTCTTTTGACTAATCTGGAAAAGAAATAAAAATTTAGCTTATTTCAATGTTTTACATGTATGAAATATTGTAATCTTAGGGGCTATTTGCTTTTAAATTATGCCGTTTTTCATTAATCATGGGAGAAAAAACATTTTATGAGCAAAAAAAGTTTCGTTTACTTGATGTGTAAAATTACAAACTTAATTTTGTTTTACAACTGTTCTTTGTTTTATTTATGATTTAATGTTTTATTAAGATGTTTTATTAGTTAAACTTACTGTTAGATGTTTCCCGATCTTATTATAAAATTAGACAACAAATAGATTCATTTTTGTTTGTTGGTCTGTCGGTCCGTCAACATTTGTTGTAGACACAATAGAAACTACAATGAAACTAGGTATGAGCATTGGAATTGATAAGACAATGGTCAAGTTCAATTTTGACAATTTTTGATGAACTTTTTTTAGTTATTGCCCCTGCTTCTATATATTTTTGACACAATAGAAGCTACAATTTTCAATGGATTTTATTGAAACTTGGTGTGAGCATTAGAATTGTTGAGACGGCAGTCAAAATCGAATTTGAAGATTTTTAGATTATTGCCCTTGACTTAGTAAAATCATGTCAAAATTTTGTTTTTGATGCAATAGAAGCTGCAATATTCAGTGGATTTTGATGAAACTTGGTGTGAGCATTGGAATTGATTTCGTCCAAATTTTATTAACAATTAATTAACAGTTTTTTAGTTAATGCCCTGATTAGGTTAAATCACATCAAAATTTTATTGTGGGTGCATTAGAAGCTACAATCTTGATGAAACTTGGTATGAGTATTCAAATAGCTGCAGTTTTCAATGGAATATTTGTGATGAGACTTGGTGTGGGCATTTGTATTGATAACAATTTTCAATGAATGTTTTTGGAGTTATTGCCCAATTTAATATTTAGATTCAATGCTGCCAGTTGGCGTATATTACCTGGTTATAACTGGTTCTTCATAACAGGCTTTGATTAATTAAAAATCATGTCATTAGAACTGGAATGTGGAATAAAAAATATCTATTAAGAAAACAATGAAATGGTTATAATAAATTCTATGTAGAATTGAATAGCTTTTGACTTTCTAAATCAGGTTTTCATAATAATTATATGTAGTGAAAAGATATCAGAAACACTTTGAGACTTTGATAATTGTCATATGACAGTCCCTTACTCCTTCATTAATTCCTTTTGAGATATATTCCTGCACCTATGTAACCATTGTTTATGTAGTGTGTGACCTATCCAATAAATTTGAATAATGAAAATATTAAATCTTTCAGGGGTTAAAAAGCTAGTCATTTGATATATAGATGCCCATGATAATTTATTCTCAGAATAAGAAACATTTCTTCTCAAGAATATATAGATGAAATTCTGTACATGTAGACTGCACTTTCCTGCCAAAAGTTTTGTCCAGATAAGTCAGCCATATTGTTCAAAAAGTGAGTAAATGGCAAGTTTAGATTAGATTATGACAACTTTGTTCTGATGTTTATTTGATTGATTTGAGAATATAAACAGGATTTGAGACCTTGTGTAGTTTTGTGTTCAGTGTTGTGTTTGATTATGGTTATGAATGCTTGAAGTGATATGTTTTGCAAGGCTTTTTGTTTCACATTCTGTGACATAAACATGTCTTTAGAGTGCTCAATATTAATCCATGTACATGATCTGTTCATTAAAAAAGCTTTTGAAATGTATTTTTTCTCAGTTTTTTTCCGAATAATAGAAAATTTTTTACTTTAAATCCTTTCCTAAAATTTTTGTCCATAAACCATATTTTTCAAAAAGTAAAATAAACGAATTAATTTGCAACTTTTTTGATTTTTAAATTAGCCAAAAAACAGGATTTTAAGGTTGGTAGTTAATTAAATGTTTTGGGTTTTGTGTTAATGTTTATAAAGCTTGAATGATTTTTTGCAAGGTTTTTGGGTTAATTTCACATAAACAGTCTTTAATTAAAGTATTAATATGACATGTTTATGATCGTTCAAAAATTGGGAAAGTATTTTTTTTTTCCGAAAAAAATTTTAAACTCTGGGTTGTTTACGGGCCCCTATATCTAATTTACTAATCCAAGGAAAACTATGTTTCTTTTTTTACTATTAACCCCCTTTTTCCGATAGATTCGTCCACAGGTTAATATATGAAATAATCGTCCTCAACATCAAAGGTTAAAAAATACCGTGGATTGTAAGAAAATATATTAACCTGTATCATATAGATACCTTGGTTGCACCAGGTTTCATATCACAGACATTCCTTTTCTTAAAGAAAAAAAAGTTGCACTAATTGCCAAAAAAATTTATGTTTACCAATGCTAGATACCTAAAACTCCAGAAAGGCAAAAAAAATCTAAAAGTAATATAATTTGATAATATTCTGGTTATAAATATAAGTCAATGTGTAAATTAAAATGAGGTAAATAGTTGAATATCTTCACTATGTAAATCTTGAATTATTAATTTTTTTTTATTATTATATATCTTGATAAATTACTTTATAAGCTTAGTAACATAACTATTTGAAATTTAGTCAGCTGATATAAATATTGTCTAGTCATTTCACCATTAACTACACAACCTAGTATATAGATCAAATTATCCTTGAGCATAGCAACTAAAACCGTACTTCCTTCTCTAACAGTATGAAACAAAAAAACATTGAAACAAGCATACCCTCTAACACAAATAGAACATATCACAACAGGTGCTAGCACTAAAACATGAACACATAATAATATTTCATATCAGTAAGAAATGTCCCAAATAACATGCTTTCTTTTAAAAGCAATTGTATCCTCTAATTTAACTTAGTGTAAAATCATTAACCTAGTTTAAATTAAATGATACAAATATCCTAGATATAAAAGATAATTCTATCACAATCATCAGGGCGATAAAAATTACATATACTTTTACAATCTATCACCAGGAGTTTATCATAATTCACAATATAATATTGTTATAAAATATCACAGAATATATACACATACTTTATTATCCTTGAATGGTTTCTTCTTGTAAAAGCTTGGAGGGGTTAATTTGTTAATCTCAATATATCGGGATTAATTTGTTAATTTCGATATATCAATCTATCTTCTAAAAGGCTCCAACCAATCTTTTCTGAACATTTTTAAGCAGTTTTAAACTTGCTTCCACTTTATCTACAGCTTCTGATGTCATGGCCTTACAGAAAGATACGTCCAAATGACGCAATCGGCGACAATTGGTCTGTATATTCTGTAGTGTTTTATTGGTCAGCATATCACAGCTGGAAACATTGATATAGGATAATCTAGGACATTTCTGGGTTAAGATAGCTATAGAATAATCTGTTATTTTTGGACATTGTTGTAGATGTATTTCTTCTAAACTTGGATTACCTAAAGCAATGGCTATAACACTGACATCTGTAATACTATGAACAGAAGATAAATTCAGACTTTTTAATTCACTGAATTTAATAGCTTCTCTGATACTGACATCTGTTAATTTTTCACAAGAAGAGAGATCTAGATGTTGCAGACCACCTATATTACTGATACAACATCTTTCTTCTTCAGTTAAAACTCTTGCCTCCAGTTGTTTAATAGCAAACTTCTTCTTTAAATGTTCACCAGTTGGTTTTTTGAAGATAGTTTTAACATCAGTTCTACGTGTACAACGACACTGGCCATGGTCACCATGATCAGAATGTGATTCATGGTTTAAACTGACATTCTTAAAACCTATCAAACCCATATCTGTTATTTCTTTGCACCATGTGATGCATAGGAATTTCAAATTCTTCAAATTTTTTGAAATACTCTGAACACTCAAATCAGTTAGAGGGAAACAGGAGCCAAGGTCAAGGTAAACCAAACTAGGTACATATTTACATAAATCTACAATAAAACTATCAGTAACAGAACTGCAACATCGTAGATTCAGATGAGTTAGTTTACTTTTAATACCACTACATAACCCAACACTCAAGCTCGAACTTAATATTTTATAACATTCTGATAAATCTAATGTGGTCAGTGATGGAAGATTTTTCAATGTTTCAACAGCATTATCTGTCAGTCTTTGACATTTATTAGCTTTAAGTACTTTCAAATTGGTTAGGTTGTCAGTGACTGCTCCAAAACCATGATCTCCTACATCTATACAGCCACTGATATCAAGATATTCAATATCTTTCTGATGTTGACAAAGCTGTTTAATTCCATCACTGGTAATATCTCGACAATTGACCAATTCAAATTTCTGTAGTTTCAAATTAAACACAGATGCTATTTGTTCAAGATGACTGTTAGTGATTGAAGTTTTGCTAAAATCAAGTGACTTCAGTTTCAAACTATTCTTCTGGATAAAGAAGAGAACATTTTGGAATGTTAGAACAGATGCACTGTTACATATTTTAGTGTTTGGTGGATAGTAGGCATGGCTGTTAAAACTGATTTGTGTTGAGGTCATGGTTAGGTGTTGTAAATTCTCACAAACTGAAACAATTCTATTAAATGAGCAATCAGACAGGAATCTTATTGAAGACAACTTTAATGTATGTAGATTTTGTAGGCTTTCTTTAAGCAGCTTTGTATCTGAAGGTCTTTCAAGAATTTTACCAGACATAAATAAAGAGTTACAGCAGGTTAAATCTAAGATCTCTAACTGTTTGAACTGGGAAACCAATAGTATAAATGTTGTTTCTGTTACATTTGATCCTTTCAAACATAAACTTTTTAACCCATCACTGATATTCCTGCAAGATTTCATCAATTCATCATTTGAGGAAATGGTATTTTCAAACTGGTTCAGAACTAAATGTGTTAATTTTCTTCGTCCCAAACCAGATGTCAATTCAGGAGCATCAATACTACCAAGAAAATTCATCATGACATCTTTCTGTAACATTGGATCTAATGATGCTTCATACCATAGTTGACTTACCAAACATGCCTCTTTTCTATCAGAAACAGACAGATATCTAAAGATGTTAGATAGCACCTGAAATAGATGATATCTTAATAAATATATTTGAAGACATTATATGTAAATTCTCATATATATATCAAACAGGTGAATTTTAGAATGATTGAAAGCAAGGTTGGCATATATGACAAGTTGACATTCACTTAAAGCAAATGCTTATATCGAGGATTAGGTGGATGTCACTAGAATTTAATAAGTTGATAGAAGAATTGGTTCATTTGATATTCGTAACATCTGTTTGGGGCAAATGACGTGGAGGTGAAACTTGGATGGGGAAACAGTGTACTCTATTGTTCACAGTGGTCTTATTGGCTTTATAATATTCCATAAATATAATTAATGAGACCATATAGTCCTAACTTACATTTCATAATAAAGGTAAATGAAACTAGACCAAGTAGAATTTTAATTGGCCCTAATTTCAAGAAAAAGTTTTTAATTAGACTATTTATTACTTTTTTTATGCGAATTTGAATAGCACATTAGCAGCCTCAAAATAGTACTGTTTTTATCATAAAATGTCTTTGCCTTGATAAAATATAAACATTAGTAGGCCTACACACATTTGTTTTCAATTTCAATGTAAAGACATTCTAAGGTTAAAGGCTACTATTAGGCTGATAATCCAATGCTCTTTATAAAAAGAAAAACAAATAAAAAAAATAAAAGCTAAAGGCCTTTCTAGAGAAAAAAAAAGGATAAAAGAAAGGATAAACAAATCCAATTTCCGCACAACAATCTTGAACCGACAAAAGTAAGACAAAACGGCAGTTGATAAGCCTAGACTTAAATTGTACTTACTTCGACAGGTACATCAGCTGTCATTTTGATCTTCGATTTGTGAAACAATAACAGCAGACAAACTCAACTCCGGCTGCTGCAAGCAAATTATGTAACGTGAAAGTCACAAGTTCTTGACATTTGTTTATATTAAGATAATAGTCATGTGACGTTCATGTCACTCTGCCTTTTATGTTTCGCAATAAAATTCATCATTACTTCAGAGAATAGGATGTCTATGGATCGACCAATCTTTGTGGCCAATGGATACACTTATTTTTTGGAATGCTTGTAATTGTTGTAACAAAAGTCTAAAAATTTCCAATTCGTTTATATATGCATTGACCAGTCAAGACGAAGCCCTTACTTTGAAAGGGCTTTTACTTAATTTTGAAAATTGTGAATGGAATTTTTAATGGCAGTGGGATTCTTATAAGAAGCCAATCCAACAAACTTAATTCTACTTTATTGAAAATTTCGCTTTTTGTCATAATATTGTTATTCATACTGCCATTCTTTACTTCGAACACAAAACAACACAAAAAATTGATCAAAAAAGTTGAGGACGATTGCAAAATTTCGACATGTTAGTTTTGACGAATTATTGAATTTATTAAATAAAATACACCGATCTACTTTATATTTCTCAAAATATTGATTCTTGCTATCAGGATTGATTTAGCTCACGGCGTTATGACTCTATGATCTAGGTTTAATAAATATATAGGGCCTACATGTATTTATAAATCAATACTCAAAGGGGGGCAACTACGTTTAATACGATACTTATGTCCCTTAGAGCACTTGGGTAAATGTTTTCAACTTTGCACCTGCACAAAGGTTATGTTGTGAAAATGGCCTCATCAATAACTATTCCAAGGCGGCTGCCACTACTTTTAGTTGCTGACAATGTTTTATTACCAGGGTCATCAATGCGCATTCCTGTCAGAAGTATGAAAAAGTAAGTGTCTTGTCAAATTCACCAAGACAAGGGTTTGCAATTCACTCGACTAAACAACAGAAGAGCACCTAGATATCGCTTAATATGAGCAATGTTCATAATTATTATTATTATACATGGCTAAACTATAGTGATACAAAGAGTCCCATTTAAAATAAGAGTTTGCTTAACATTCTACCTCCTTGGCATGGGTCATTCCATTATTGGAATGAATGAGCTAACTGATAAAAAAATTTTTGTAAATTGTCTTGAGAATTTTCATGCAGAAATTTTAGAAGATTACCAATAGGCCTAGTGTGCATATTTCATTGTATATTTTAATGGATCTGATAACAAAGCCTTATTACATGCAGTTGACCATTTTATTTGGAATACTGGTAAAAATCATTTCTGCCTTAAATTGATGAGGTACGTAGGCTACTTCTTAGGCTTTTTACGGTTCTCCAGTCTAACCCCATTTTAGATAAAAAAAACTTTATGAGGGCCTTTATCATCATTCCAAATCGTGTTTGTTTCAGCATGAATATGGTGAAAAGTCGATTACTGGGGAGAAATACTTTAAGTAGTACAGTTATTGGTGTCATACCAAAACAAGAAAGGACAGAAAATGATGTGAGGAATAAATGTAGTTGTTAATATATTTTCATAATATATAATAAGTTTATTCCCATAGCTGAAGTGTATCTTTTTTGCTACCTAGTCTATGTAATATAATGTAAAGGTATTTTTAACATTATCATTTAAGGATGGAGAAACTTCAGGACTTCATTCAATAGGCACAGCTGCTGTAGTGGTTCAAATAACAGGTACTAACTGGCCAAGACCAGCTTATACCCTACTGGTTACTGGTTTATGTAGGTTTAAAGTGGATAAATTTTTACAGGAATCACCTTATCCTGTAGCTATAGTAACACAACTTGATAAACTTGGAACTGACGACAAAGGTAGTGGTTTTAATTATGATATTGGAGGTTAAAAACTTTTTCAAACAGATAAAATCTAAAACTCAAAGCATTTCATGATTTAAGTAAATCCTAAAACTAAAAGCCTACATATTCAAGATGAGATCTAATATGAGGAGCTATACATATTCAACGTGGGATAATTTTCTATTTCAGCATTTGAAGTTTCTGGTGATGAAGAATTGATTACATTAGCAGAACATTTTCGTGAACAAGCTTCAAAATTAGTTGAGATGTTAGATGTTTCGATACCAGTTGTTGCCAAGTTAAAGGTCTGTTAACCGATACTAACTTTTAAATAAATTGATAAATTGTGCCCAATTGAATAAACCCAGAAAAATAAACACAAGTAACACAAAATTTCCACACTTGATATGTTCTTTTGAGTTACTTTTTACTTTTTCAGAGGATGTTAGAAAATTTACCAAGTCAACATTTACCAGATGTGTGTGCTGCTATTGTTAAAGCATCTTATACAGAGAAATTACAAGTTTTAGATGCTATAGATTTAACTGACAGATTTAATAAAGCTTTACCATTACTTGTTAGACAAATAGAGGTACTTTTTTGGTATCATCAATCTTGAAAGCTTAAAAGAAATTTCTAGTTGGATTGGCAGCTCAGTGATCTAGACTCTAGAAGCTTAGTGATGATCTTCTGTAGGTGACATAGTGATATGGTAACTTTCTCATTTCTCAGTGAGTTTGTTATTTGCACGCAAACAATTTTCTTAAATACAGTCATATATGAGTGCCTCATAATTTCAGGGATTGAAACTACTACAAAAAGCACGTAAAGATGGTAAAGTAGAAATTATAACGAGAAAAGAGGGTAAACCTGGTATCAATATGAGACAATTATTTCAAAAGTTAAATACACCAAATAAGGATGATAATGGAGAAGAAAATGAAGAAGTGGATGAAAATCAGGATATGGAACAAAAAATAAAGTGAGTATTTGAAATATCTTTGGCTTGTGGCTTGTAGGTTTCTCAGGAATTCAAATTGGACTGAGGAACATCCCATTTATCTGATAGGGAATGATTTCAGTATTATAATAGTAAACATATTTGACTAGTTTATAAGACATATAGAAATAGGCATAGGTAAAGAAGCACAAGATATATGGATATACTATTTCTAACAATTTATTAACTCAACGTTTCACATGCTCATACAGGCAGCGTTATCAAGAGAATTCATTTCTCTTGATAACGCTGCCTGTATGAGCATGTGAAACGTTGAGTTAATAAATTGTTAGAAATAGTATATCCATATATCTTGTGCTTCTTTATATTTGACTAGCTTGTAAAGGACACTATTGATTGAATGTTTGATGTTTTAGTAAAATATTTTCCTAGAGAAATGTATCAACCAGATCTTTTCCATTTTGTTTTCAAGGGAATGTAAAATGTCAGATATTGCCTATAAAGCTGCTATGAAAGAATTAAAGAGATTAAAAAAAATGCCTCAACATATGCCTGAACATGCTATGATCAGGTATGTATTGAATTAATTTGTATTTAATAGTTTAGACAAAGGTGGTGACATGCAAAGCTGTATCATAATATATATTTCTAGTATTCACATGCTGATGACAGTGTAAATAACTGATACCCTTTTTTTGAATTTTCTATTGTTGTAATTTCTTATTATTATATTTTATCTAGGAATTATTTGGAATTGATGACAGAGCTTCCTTGGTCTAAATGTACTAAAGATGCACTGGACATCATACAGGCTAGGTAAGACATTAACAAATAATTTGAATATACAGGGTGTTCCGAAAGTCTTGAGCACATTTTTAACATTGACTATCTCGAAAACCATTAAGGATATAACAACGTTTCTGACTTATTCCGAAAGCTTGCTGTTTCAAGTTTTTTGTGGAATGTTCAAAGATGTTCAATGTTTTCTGAAATTTCTGCGAAATGCATGTTGAACAAGTGTCCATGATTCAGTTTTTACAAATTCAAGGATGCAAAATGCCTTTTCTGGTTGAGTGAACGCCATTACTGAATCTGAAAAGATATGAAAAAACCATTACTATGATCAAAAAAGTTATGGATTTATCTTAGTACCGTTCATAGTTTATCAGATATGTGGACTTGAAATGTGCCCAAGACTTCTAGAACACCGTGTATATAACAACAGGACCCATACCAATCCATACCAATTTGTTTAAGACTAACATGGTCTTGGATTTTGATGGAATTTATTCTGTGATCATCTACATTGATTCCATCTTAAATATCCCCCACAAAAAAGGTATATTTATTAGTGTATATTTGTTTTGTTTTATAGGAAAGATATGGATGTAGACCATTATGGACTAGATAAGTTGAAGAAAAGAGTTTTAGAATATTTAGCTGTACGACAATTAAAGAATTCTCTTAAAGGACCAATATTATGTTTTGTTGGAGCACCTGGTGTTGGTAAAACTAGTTTAGGAAAATCAATTGCTAGTACATTAGGCAGGGAGTTTCACAGGTATTGAATTGTTTTATTGAGCAAAGCAAATATTTTTTATAGTTCCAAGATATATTATATGTATTTTATATAATCAATATTTAATATATAAAATATATTGTATATCATAGAAATTTAGGTTTTAGAAATTAGAAAAATTCATGGTTTTAAAGCCAACAAATACTTGTACAAGGATTTCTAGTTCTAGTTTAGGAATGTTTTATGGGATATCTTATATATGTTATATATGTTCTTATTATTTGGTTTTGTTTGTTTGTATAGAATAGCACTAGGTGGAGTGTCTGATCAGTCTGATATAAGGGGACATCGTAGAACATATATTGGATCTATGCCTGGTCGTATTATACAGGGTTTAAAAACTGTGGGTGTCAATAATCCTGTCTTTCTTTTTGATGAAATTGATAAATTGGTAAGTAGAAGAAATCTTTGTATTTTCATGTTATACAATAAGGTCTAAGTGTATTGTAATTTGCTATTACTGTGATAAAACTGTCAATGTTGTTAATCGATAGGGCATCGTAATTGATATATTGTAGAGTCGAGGACCACATGGTGATCCAGCTGCAGCATTATTAGAAGTTCTAGATCCGGAACAAAATCATAGTTTTGTAGATCAGTATCCTTTTCTTTAATGAAAATGAATGTTTTGAACAATTATTTCATTTTTGGTTTTAGTTGTGATATTGTGATCTGGAGATTGTGATGTTTTTGTAGCTACTATTTAAAATATTATATCTGTGAAAGTGTACAAAGTAATGACAAGTGTAAGCTCAATCAGATATTACACCTTTTGATTTTGTAGTTATATTTTCTTTAACTGAACATAGCTATTTGAATGTTCCATTTGATCTATCACAAGTGTTATTTATTGCTACTGCTAACAATATGTCAACTATACCACCAGCTTTATTAGATAGAATGGAGGTGATACAGATTCCAGGTTATACTGAGGAAGAAAAAGTGCACATAGCTGTAAGACATCTTATACTTAAACAATTAAAAGAACATGGCTTAACTGAAGAGAAATTACAAATTCCTGCTGATACTGTTAAAATAATAGGTTGGTATAATACATAAATTATTTTTGGATTGAATCTGGCGAGTCCGAATTTGTAACGGTTACAACCAAGTAATCACTATTTTATTGAATATTGCTTGTTTCTGTTGAAAAGAGTTCAGGTAATTTTAATCTTGATTCAATGGTTATAGACATTTCTACTTGAATGATATATGTTTTGTATAAAATACTATAGAGGTATCCTGACTTCCCAATTCTTGTTACATGTATTACCTTTTATCTTTTGTTCCTTTAATCCTTATAATATCTAATGTTTCAATATTTCTCATGACACTTGTATTGAAACATTATGTACGTATTAGAGAAGTGAGTATTTATCCCAAAATTATTATTTTGTGTTATATATGGGCTCTGTATTTTTAAATATCTTCAAATCCTATATAAAGATGTTTCAATTTACAGAGGTATATTGATTCTATATTTTGATGACTATTTATATCCTGTTTACCATAGTATCAAGTTATACCCGTGAAGCTGGAGTGAGAAAGTTAGAAAGACATTTAGCTGCTATTTGTAGAGCAGTAGCTGTAAGAGTAGCAGAAGGCATCTCCAAAACTAAACATGAAAAGTTAGAAAGTTTAGAAGAGAACAGAAAAGAAATGTTAAATTATAATAGTCTATCAGATATAGATTCTAATACAGCATCTGCCTTAGCTCATCCACCAGAAATGCCAATTGTTATTGATGAAGCTGCTCTTGAAGATATACTTGGGGTGAGTTTCTAAATTTCGAAAATATTCCTTACTAACAGATTACTGGTCAATACTGGTCATCCGGTCACCTCTATTCAGCGTGACCCTGCTTTAACGGTCATTCAATTTTCCTCCCTTGCAATTTTCAATTAAATTTACCTGTACTTAGCACCAACCTGTCTTACCCACTAACGGTCAATCAGTTTTATCCCAAGCGATCATATAATCATATTAATTAACGGCCAATTGACAGGTGAAATACAATCAGATTGAA
This sequence comes from Nipponacmea schrenckii, assembly GCA_030562195.1. Lineage (NCBI taxonomy): Eukaryota > Metazoa > Mollusca > Gastropoda > Lottiidae > Nipponacmea > Nipponacmea schrenckii. The sequence goes on along the minus strand of JAUJPP010000007.1, from coordinate 23,595,725 downwards.
TCCACGATGTTCAATTGACCTTGACTTCTTTGATCACATGTCAGCTTTTTTATTACTTAATCTTTTTATCTTAATCCTGACATTTACTTTTAAAGCATCAAACAGAAACATGACAAAGAAAATGTCGGCCCTTTCATAGAATTCTGGACGATGATAGCTTGCCATTGAGAATTCTTCTTTTTAACAGTTATAAAGTTGTCAGAAAGTTTAATTAAATGTCATTGGCAGGTTATTTACTATTGAAATTTTACTATTCCTTGCAAAAAATACCAGTATAATGATATATATTTTAATTGTGTTCTCATTATATCTGGTTTTTACAGCCACCTGTGTATGACATAGAAACCAAAGATAGATTACAGCAACCTGGTGTAGCTATAGGTTTAGCCTGGACAGCTATGGGTGGTGAAATCATGTTTGTAGAAGCTTCTCGAGTCGAAAATACTGAAAGAGAAGGAAAACTTACTCTGACTGGCCAACTGGGAGATGTCATGAAGGAATCAGCTAATTTAGCCTTAAACTGGGTCAGAGCTAATTCAAAGAAGGTGAGAATTTATTTTTATACGCCCACATTATAATGCGTTCATATATTGTTTTCAAACCCTGTACATCTGTCCGTCACAATTGGCATTTGAACGGGATAAAGACTACTGTTTTCTTCGGAATTGAATGAAATTTGGTGTGATCATTATATTGATGAGATCTTGGACAAGTTCGAAATTGGCGATTTTGCAATGAACAGTTTTTGAGTTATTGCCCTTGACTTAGAACAAAACACATCGAAATAGACATGTTAATGTTATAAAGAAAACACTTTTCATCTGATTTGAATGAAATTTGCTGTGATCATTTATATTGATGAGATCTTAGACAACTTCCAAATTGACGATTTTTCGATTATCTGTTTTTGAGTAATTGTCTCGACTTTGTCAAAAGGTGACTAAATTGGCTTGTGAATGCAATAGAAAATTACAGTTTCAGCCTGTGTTTAAACAGAAAATACTTTAAAATGGGCATATCTTGCTAGGCAACCACTTGTTCTATATCTCTTTGTTTGTACATAGATTAGTCTACAACATTGTTTAGTTAACGCAGATTCTGTTGTGTACCTAACATTAATGTCTTGTTATCTTTACAGTTAAATTTAAAACTTGATGGAGATATATTCAATTGTACTGATATTCATATACATTTTCCGGCTGGTGCTGTGGGAAAAGATGGTCCATCAGCTGGAGTTACCATAACAACAGTCCTTGTTTCATTGTTCAGTGGTAAATTTGTTCGCAATGATACTGCTATGACAGGGGAAATTACTCTGAGAGGTTTAGTCTTGCCAGTAAGTTTATATGTACTGTATTATATATTTCAGCCAATTGTTACACTGACTAATAGTTGTAATGACAGTGTTCATATCTTAATTATGTCACTTGTGTTTGTTTGATATTTTGTAACTGCAGAATTGGAAGAATTTAACATGTCATTGTTAAATTATTGTTGATTATTGATTATCCATTATTTTTATATGTAAAGGTCATTATTCATGAATTATATATCTTTTGAAATCTTGGCATCTAATCTTAAAACCTTCCACACATATCACATCCTGAATAAGACATATTTAATTTTAAGGTGGGAGGAATAAAGGAGAAGGTTCTAGCAGCCCATAGAGCTGGTATTAATAGAATTATATTACCAAAAAGAAATGAGAAAGACTTACATGAAATTCCTGATAATATAAGGGTAAGGTGTAGTTATTGGTCTTAGTCATTTGCTTTAATTTTGATTGAAAAATGCCTGAAACTGACTTGTTATCCAGCACTCATAAGTATGTTGAAATTTTTTGGTAATTTTTATAAATGAAATGTGTTATTTCAGAGAGATATCAGTTTTATATTTGTCAATCAACTTGGTGATGTTCTGAATGCAGCATTTAATGATGGTTTTCCTGCTCTTAATAATCCTGTTGTAACAGACAGTAAATTGTAATATTGGTGAAGAACATGTCTGGTTTACTGATTGCATGATAAATTATTTCTATGAAGCAGTCATAAGTAATTATTTCTCTGATTATTTTCCTGAATTGTGGAATCAGATAATTTGAAAGATTTTAAGGTCGGATCATGCAATTATATAACCTTTTGAAAGTGACAGATGATTGCAAATTTCTGTTGATGTAATTTAGGAGTATGACTAAAGAAAATGGTGAAAGTCTTGTGAAAAACAAGGCTATTAACAGTCTAATGTTATAATGATTACGATTGGATATTAACTTGTTCCTATAGCAACCTGATTCTACATATGATAACATAAGTGTGTTTTGCCAAGTCTTCTTGAAATATACATACCAGATGTAGGATTTTGCTTCAATTGCATTATTATTACATGTATACTGTTAGATTTATAGAACTTTATAAATAATGTTTCTAATGTCATGATTAAATAGGTCTTTGTAATTACATTATATTTATTGTATATTCACAATAATTGTATAATTAAGCTTACTAATTAAATGCATGGACTGGTGAAAACTATATGACTATTAGCATTATTTTCTAGCACCATACACACTCAAACTCCAAAATGGATCAGCCACATACATTTAAAAGTATGTTTTGAGTTTTCATGTATTTACAAAATTAATTAATTAGATATAATATTCGACCTTGCTTACCAATATCGTTTATTATAAAATTAAAAGAAGTATGAGTTATTATTTAGTGCTACAATCATATTTATATAAACTGTTAATGTTTGTTAAAGCTGTTTGATTTTGTGTCATTTTGTAATAAATTTTATTTTATATCAATTTATTTTTAGTTTATAATCAGAATTATTTCACAGAAAATAATAAGTCATAAAATTCTAGTGCCAAAAATCAGTGAAAATAAGGTATTGCAATAAGTGCATTCTCAAAAAAGTTTTTTTGAATAAAAATAGGTACTAAATATAATTGTTGAATAAAATTCGTTTCAAGTTGACAAGAGTACTAAAAACCTGTAAGATTTTAACAATGCAATATTAAATGCACATATTGATTACAATAATATTTTTTGAGTGAAAACCACTTCTTGTACAAGTTTAATTATATTGGAAAGTTTACAAGAATAATAAGATAGTTGTATTACTGATCAAAGTGTAAAATTTGTACTAGCACAGTGGTACACGGTTTATATATATCTATCTAGATAGAAACAGATTTCACATACCATTTATATAAAAATACCAGTCTTTACCTACTGATCAGAATCAAGGTGAACAATCTATAGACCAGACCTGATATTTCTCCTGCAAACAATTTTTTCCAACGGAACATTTTCAGGTAATGTCAATTATTTATCTTGATGTTGAAAGAGCAAATGATGTGAAAACTTCTTTTCTACAATAGAGCTGTTGGTATTGGCTACATCTGATTGAAGCAGCAATAATTCTAAAAATGATTTGCATTAAGTTTTATATTTCTATTTGTTGACAACCACTTGAATGTGGCCCTCATGTATAGCCTACAGACCCAAAATAGCAACAGCCCTTTAAAGATTTTCATATCTAGTTATTACTATACATTTTTCTGTATTTAATCCATTATCGGTAGTTAATTAGTTATCACAAACATCTCTTCTTATCAATAATATTTTTTTGATTTATGGCAGATCATGATAACCTTAGATGATGTTATTGATATATTTCCTGATATTAACTCTAAATATCATTAGGTCATGCACCATTATAGTCCCAGACACCCAGACCTCTATTGATGTTCTATCAGTTGTGTGCAGACAAATTGGGAGTGAAGGATAGAGCCTGGCATCACAATCGACTGTAATTTTACTAGACTACTTAATTTCTTCAACTTTAAGGAAAACAACTCACAATGCCATGATTCTGTATCTTCACAATGTTCAGCTCTTAAGGACAATTTGATTGGATCATATGCTACACAATACAGCCAATCAGAGCACTCAACATTGTTTACATTAAGTTTACAGACTTTCTGCTCAATACTAGTTGAAAAGTTGAAATTCAGGAATGTAGCACTAGTGTTGTATATGAGAAAGTATAAATAACTTAACCTAAACCCATACATTTCCAAGTATCATCACTCAACATGTTATATCAGGTGGACGACAATTGTGCTTAAAGTACACCTTCATTCTTTGCAGTTTTTATTCTGTCTTGGGTTGTATAATAATCAATGACCGTGAAATTGTAGTATACTAGTATATGCACCCACCTGATCGGTTCTGGCAGAGTTAATAGACAAATATCAATTGTGGTTAAGGTAAACAGGATATATTAGCAAAGTGCTGTAACACGAGTCGTTTGTATCTAGAGCCTCCTGTAAGGGTTGGTTTCTTACCAGGTGTATTGTATCGGGAATAAGTCAAGGTATATAGAGTTGAGACAACCTTCATCATACCTCAGGTAATTTCAACAACCTATTCTAAATCATCCTGATTACCTTGACAACCATACTCTCAGACTTAAATAACACACGAATGTTACAGACGCGCGCCTCACCATTTTTAGGCACAACACAGACATCAATGCAAGAATCTTGGACCAGTCTATTACTGACAGGTAATTGTCCTGTAATTCCATAACTCATTGATTTTGGCTCAATGGCCCAATATTTGTTAAAAGATTTTATCACTAAGGCAACCTATTACATTGAACTCTTCTGTCTAAAAGTTCAATAATCTGGAATTCATTGTGAACACATTTGGACGGCAATTATGACCTCCGTGACTTCCAGGAACTAATGCTATACCCAACTCCCCTGAAAATGGTATTTACCTGATACTCGGTATAGGTACCAGTGTGAGTTACTGTTAGCCTTATCGCTACCACTCTCGTCTCTGGTAGAATACAGTGCCCGTAAAATCTTTCGTTTTAACTCTTCCTGTAGGCCTGTGCACGTAAGTAAAATTCATTTTCCAGCTAATAATCAGTTTTAGAAAATTATTTATAAAATAATAACATCTCAAGCATTATTTAAAATATACTGGAAAAAACCTAATTTGTTAACTTTAGCCTAATTAATTCCCGATGGTTAGGCTAATGGAGATTTTGTATAGGCTATATGAACAATATTAAATATGATAATTATAAAGATTATATTAGACATCTGAGTTGAATCAGATAGATCGAGCAAGGTATTTGCCGGTGATATTTGGAATCTATCTGGTTCTATAGAACTTTGGGTTCATGACATTTACCTGTAGAATCTGTGTACAGGTGTCTGATAACTGATTTCCTTCTCTATTAATAACATTCTACCTTCTTTCTACGTCAAGCTATTAAAAGTCATCCCTCGTATTTATTACAAATAAAACCATAGCTCTTTTATCAAACCATTTATAGAAGGCACATCTTGTAACCATCTCTGTTCAAGGTGGATCTCTCAAGTGTTTCTTTAAGTATAGGCATATTATAGTCTAGTTTGTGGGTTGTTAGAAAAGACCTCTGTTCAGGTAGATAATCAAAATGTTTGAAGATCAAACTTATAAAGATATGGAAGGGTTAAATGAGAATGATAAGGAAGTTATAGCTTATGCCCAGGTAAGTTTATTTGTTAATTGCTGACTCAGCTTTTCCAGGTGTGACCATGTGTGTTTTGGTAATGACCCTCTGGAGAGGACTTTACCTCTTTATAGACTGTGTAGTGTTGAAATTGATAAATAGTAGTTCTAGTTTAAGCATTGGAAATCTTTTAGATACAATTTTTTGTAAGTGGAAAAAGTGCAGAAGAATCTTTTCAAAGATTGTATGATTAAAATATTATTTCACAAAATGGATTAAATAACATTCAGATGGAAAAAAACTAAAAATGTTTTCAACACATATTTGATAAGGAACACGTGACATAAGGTGATATAGGTGCCAGAGATAAGTGAATGTTAAGGTAATGAGTAATGGAAAGTATTTTTGTTTGTGTGGTGTTAGATTACTAAATAGATAAGAATAGAACAAACTCATTACCCACACAATTGGTACTTAAGAAATGTAAAAGCAGCATATTTATTTATAACTTTAGTTGATAACTTTTACATATTTTTATGAGCCTTAGGACATATATTGCATTTGAGTAAAGGTTATTTAAGATTCAATTTATAAACAAACATATGTAGAAACTAAAAAATAGTTAACATCATCAACACTCAACATTTCAAAATTGAAGGCTTCTGCTGGACCTTGATAGTATTAATTCAATATATACATACATATAAGGTTTAACTTTACATTTTATCTGAAATTTGATTGATATTATCTTGCTCAATGTTTTAAACAGCTTGCTTAAAATAGTTTAAATTTTGGTGTATTAACCATATGAAATGTTACATGAAAGTATCTGAGTGGTTGTCTCTAATGATGAGGTGTAGAATGTTTAGGTAGGGCCAACTTCTTTATACATGTATGTGGTGGTAAGACTATAAATAGATTTATGGAATCATCTAAACCGCAATTAGTTCTGCAAACATTATCAGTGAGAGTGAGAAATATGTACTGGTAAGTAGAAGTGTGTTTGATAGATAAGAGTCAGTAAGTTTACAGAATTTATCGCGTATCAGTTTCAGGTAAGTTCAGCAATAAGTGAATGGCAAATAAAAGAGCAATGGTGATTTAAATTGACTATTCCTACCTATATAAATATATTCAGGGCTGTAAAGGAGAGTATAAATAACAGTATATTATTATGATAATTAATAATTTAGGTGAGAGAGTGTGGAAGCGATGACAAGGAGGAGACCAGCACCGGGTTTCTCCGTGGTAAGTTCCACTATTCAATTTTAGCTGTTTACTGTTTGGCTTACAAACTAATTTTTGCTTATCGTAAGTCAATTCATATTCAATATTTTCAAACTTTTTGTATGTGCTACTTAACATAAAAATGTTAACAAGTTCTAAGATAACCATATCTTGAAAGTGACAATACTTTGCATGTTAAAATAATTTCTGATAAAAGACTACTAGAAAGAATGTATGCACAGATAGGAGCTCATTGATATTTAGAAAACAGATTCATAGTGTAAAACAAATATAAATTGTGATAGTAATCCATTCATGAACAGTTAAAGATACATTGCCTTATTTTCATTTATTCATATACTGTATGCTGTATATTTGATAATTGGACTGTTATCAAAAAATAGAGATGTTCTTATGACAGTCAAAATATAACAACAGGAAAGAATTAAGTAAACATATAATTTTGTAAAAAACATGATGAATTAATTTAAATCTGTTTTAACTCACCATATCTTATTAAGAAGAGGTTTAGTTCATAATAACAAAAATATGAAAAAAAATTCTAATAGAGTTTCACCTCATTTGACGTAATTTTATTACGTGATCAAACATGAAGTCTAAATTTAGCATTTCAAACAAAATTGGAGTTAATTGGATTCCCAAAACCTTTCTACTTCCACATGCGGTTTAATAACTTAATAAGACTCATGTATGTGTGATATGACTCTAAACAAAAAGAATTCAACTTTAAGGGATTGTAAAAAAGTTTTCAAACTTGGGACACTGGTATCATTGATTTGCAACATTTTAATTTTCTGTCAGTCTAGTTCTTGCACTCTTGCCACTAATATGGAAGCATGGCACCTTTTTAAAGAATATAAGAGCTGAATTTTTATAAGATCAATTTTATTGATTTATTGTAAAATTTTGCATGATTAAATGGCAAATTTGTTTTTAAAATATCACATTGTTAAAAAAAATGAAAAAAAGGTAAGTTTAACTTATCAATGTGGACTGTGCTAACAGAATGTTATATGGTTGATGTTGAAAGTAAAAGTTTATATTTAGGAAAGTTAGAGTGTATATAAGATGTTTATGAGAGATATTTTTAGAGAATGTAATATGAGAGCTTACTACCTTATGTTTATTCATTTCCACAAAAACAAACAAATAAATAAATAAAGACAATTTAAGATGATAAATCAAAAATGATGTTGTCTTCTATTATTCAATTAACTTCAAATAATTTTTTAAAATCTTTTTTATATCAGTGAAGTGTTATAAGAAATGAAGAATGTTTGTTATGAAATATTTTGTACATATTTTGAATTCTGGAACTGCAATTCTTATTTCAAATTACAGAGCACGAAGGGACACTCTGTGCTGCGAAAGTATGCCTACAGTAGTCCTCCTTCCCAACGTAGATATGGGTATGGACTTGATTATTCCAATGTGTCACCAGTAAGAAGTCGTTATTGTAAGTATTAGTCAAAAGTATTAGTCAAAAAGAAAAAGAGACCAAAATATTGAGCGAAAATATAGCTACTTAATACGGTGAAAAATAAAGTTTTTAAATAAAAAGTACAGGGATTATTGCCTAGGTGAAAAGTGGGTGATAATTCCTGTACATTTTTATTTAAAAACTTTATTTTTCACCTAGGTGAAAACGGGTTGATACAGGTCTTGTAGTTTTTAAATAAAAATTTTAATTTTCACCAAGGTGAAAAGTTGGTGTGTCTGGTAGTTTTTATTTAAAAACTTTATTTTCCACCTAGGTGAAAAGTGGGTGATAAGTCTTGTAGTTTTTAAACAAAAAATTCAAGAATTATCACCCACTTTTCACCTAGGCAAAAAGTATTTTCACCTTTGTGGAAAATAAAGTTTTTAAATAAAAACGACCAGACTTATTACCCACTTTTCACCATGGTTAAAATAAAGTTTTTAATTCGAAATAATGAATAATTATGTTATATGTGAGCTACTGTTACTTAAAAATTCAATTTTGGAATTCCTTGATTTTGGAAACAGAAAAATAGCATCTTTGTTGATAACCATTTCTAATGAGTTCCTAAAATACTAAAAAATAATGAATGACTACGTGTTTGTTATTCCAGATTCTGGTGAGGAAGACTACCTTGATGGTGCTGTTCAAAGAGCAACATCTATTGGAACTGATGCTCTATATGATACATATGATACTGCCAACTTGTCTCGTAATCGTGATTATGACTTAATGTCCGCTACCAATTCAGCCATAGTAAGTTTTACTTTATTCATTTCATATTAAACTTATCTCAGTATTGAAGTTTATTAATACAATGCTCTCAGTTAAAATATGCCAAAGTGTAGTGCATTCTTTTTGAACTTCATTTTGAGATAATTTCCAATTCAATCTATTTTCAACTCATTATAATTATTGGTGTTATTGAATTTAAAGATTTATTCCAGAAATCAAAACAAACTTTCCAATGATCTTTCAAATGATAATATCAATTATAGATAGGAGTTGTAAATAGTTTTTAAGATTTATTTCTTTGAATTATGGATTAGGATATTTATACTTCACTGTTTTGTATTTTGAGTCTTTGTTTTATATGCACAGTGACGTTTCATTTTTTAAGACAACGTTCATTGATCAAGGGTATTTAGCAAAAGAATCAAGGATATCTCATCTCAATCTGAATTACTTTTTATAAATATTGGTAAATTGATTATAGAATGTATGAAATAGATATTTATCTTGTAAGGAAAGGTGTTGATATTGTTATAACAATTGTGATTAATTGCATGATGTATGTATATAATAACAAGAAACCAGATATAAATTAGATCTTTACTCTTATATATTAATATATCTATATCTCAATACCAACTTAATAATGATATCTGGACCAAAATTAACAATACCACTTTTTGACCTCTAATCTCTAGGTTTCTGATATTATATTATATATACATCCATGTAATATTCACTTTAAAGTAGAGAGTATAAATAGTTTGAAGAACATTTGTGATTCCCAGAATAACACTCATTCCAAATTAACGTACATATTAAAGGATTATTTGATCATGATACTTGCCATCATGCATGTTCTGGGAACTATTTATAAACTCTAAGTTACGGAGGTATAATGTACACATCATTTTGTTACTACACCAATCTTTGAGTATTAAGTTTATTCCAACTCTTCGAGTAAAGGAATTAAAAAGTAAATTTTCAGTCTTATCCTATTTAGTAGATGTAGTAACCCTTTACCATTTTTGGTTTAAAACCTATAGAATCCTACTTTTAGTATTGGTCTATTCTTTAGTTTCTTTTATTTTTGAATGAAAAATTATTCATGAGAAACTCTAACAAAGTGTTACCTTGACCTTATTCAAGCAGCCCCCGTCACCGTTTTCTGCTGTGAAAGCCAGATTGAATCGGATATCATCAAACCTCCCACACAGACGTTTTCCCACTCAACATTTCAAATCACGCTCAGATATCAGTCCAATACGAGATCTAGACACATCAGACACAACATTGCTAGTTGCTAGTCCAAGTCCAAGACAATCAGCAGTTCATATACCACATACTCCTCACTCCACATATAGACACAGTCCTCTACCAGACAGTGTGTCAGATAATTTTTACAGTGATTCAGATACAAGTCATTTAGTAGCAAGTCCTGCACCACAACCAGCTATTTTACCACACAGATTACACTCATTGAGTCATCGAGCTGGTCTGTCTACACCTATTACTGCTGGTAGTACATGGAATGACTATAATCTACCAGTTCCAACACATGCTACAGCTCTTTCAGACCGTCCTATACTAGATGATCCTAATTTAGCTGATTTACCTGAACAGAGGTCTTCTTCACTGGTCCATGGATATTTATCTCCATCATTGGTGGCAAAATACAGTGGATCACCTATCATTTCACCAATTGGAAGTGGTACACAGACACCAATTAGATCAAGCTACATTACAAGATCGAAGTATGCTGATATCCCATCTCTAGCACAAAGCATGGATGATACAGGATTAGAATATGAGCCGTTTACAAAGTACACAGGACAGAGGCACAGAGTGCTTGGGACCAAAAGATATACAGGGAACTATTATGATCGGCTATGTAAAAAAAGATTTGGAAGAGAGAATCGTTCTAAATATTGGCCATATTATGATGTGGAATCAATTGGTCAGAGTGATGATAGTGATGTTTTGAGTGATGAGGAATATGGAGCATCAAGCTACACTCCAGTATCATATAGAGATACAGAAGATTATACAACTGATAATTATGTACCATTTAAACCAAGATATGACACATTAACATCACCAGGTCTATTAGAGATGTCACCATATAACGATAGTGCTTCAAAACCTGATATATCTTATCTATCTTCCTCCAATTTGCTTCCAAAATATAAACCTTCCACTTCAACTGATGTTTCAAAGTATAATGAACATGACTCTATAATATCTTCACTTGTAGCAAAATCTGTCCAAAAGGCTAAGGAGCATTTGAAAGGAGTAAATTGGGGGAAATATGAAAATGCTAGTTTGGTGCTAAGTGTTGAAGGTGATATGGTACATCCAAATAATGGTGAACGCTATGGATTCCGATATTATCCTGAACCCATTTCAGTTCACGGTAAAGCTGATATTACTGAGAGGCTTGCAGGAGTTGCTCCAAAAGAGTTATCATCAGGTGATCAAGTATTCTTTAATTATGTTAGTAAAATGCGTGATTTCCGTGATGGTGTGCGAAATCGACTTGGTGATGTGGACACTTATAGTTATAAACCAAGATATGACTCTAACTTATCAAAGACAATTTTAACACGCTTGCCACCACTTCAATCTGGACATCCATCATATATTCCCCAAACTACATTTAAAAAACGTCTGGAGGGAGGTTTGACCCACCATGTTGATGTCTTCTCTCTGCCTATGAGTGATCAAGCTTTACCCTCATCACTGCAACTGTCTACTAAACCAAAGTCTAATGAAAAGCATGAAGGCTATTCACGCGAAGGCCCAGTCACAGTTCTCGATAGAATTTTGATAAAGGTAAATGTATTGGGTTCACAAATTCTGATCCATTTCAATGCCTGCCCGCACGCCCGCATCCATTTAGTTTCCTAAAGACCTGCCTTCACCTTGTAGTAGCTTTCAATTAAACACCTTACCATGGTGTGTTTTAGATTCTAACAACAGCTTTTACTAGGTGAATGCATCTTGTAGTGCGCAGTACCGCGATGTAGTGTTTCTCTATTCTTATGGATGAGTGGACTAACTACTTTTAATGCAACACACAGCCTAGGCACTGTAAACTTATAATGACTCTAATTTTAACCCTTTAGTGCCTGAAAACGGCAGAAACAGGACGGTGGGTTGCCTGAATTATATATGTGTATTCATATCTTTATATACATGTATAATGGGAACATGAAGGAACACTCAAAACACTAAAATATTTTTTTCTTTCTCTTTATTAGTAGCAATATACTCTTATTTTGATAGATTTTTAAGTTTCATTTCTTCTCCTGTAGTCATTAATGTGTGCATTACCTTCACAGTTTCCTTTGTAGATATCATGAACTTTGACCCTACCTTGACCTTGACCTCCCTCATACAGGTTAATACAGAGACACATTCATCACCTAGAGCAGCAGTAGCTTCACTAAGAGCCAGACAACGGCCACAAACCCAACCACTTTCAGCTAGAAGGGCATCACCAGTACGCCAAGTCTATCAACAGGTAGAATTTGTAAGAGCATCTTCTGCTCCACCTTTGGGTCAGCCAGTTGTTGTATTTGCACAGCCGAGACAATCATGGGCAAGACGATCTCCCATATTTGTAAGAAATAGATCACCAAGTGCTGAAAGATCAAGAAGCTTGGATCGAGATTATGGTGCATTTGATTATTTGCATAGGTATCCAACTGCTCCAACAGCAATTAGAGAAGCTCTTGATAGCAGCAGACGACCAACAAAAGATGATCGTACAAATTATCTTGTTGCCAGATATGAGAGATCAATTCGAAATGCACAACGTGCAATGTCTCCTTCACATGTTTACGATTATGATGTAGCACCAACAAGATCTAGGGGTTTTTATATATCGCCTGCCAATACTCGTCACTATCGTTACTACCCACGGCGACACAGAATGCTTGATTATTATACTAGCCCACTAACAGCTCATAGGCATAATAATAGGTTTTGGCGATTCTCAGGTGATACCAGTGAAAAATCACCTGTACCATACTATGAGTTAATGTACAACCCCCGATATCAGAATGAAGTTAATAGATTGCTTGAATCACTTGAGAGACCCAGAACTAGAAAAAGAAAACAAAGATCTCTCTATGTAAGCTAATTTGTGTAACGTTTGAATTTTCTCTTACTTGCTGCTTTGAGCATTTTGTTCAAATGTTCTGTTTCGACTGACACGATGCTATTTCATCTCCTAACTTAATTTCCAATCCAAATTCATGCTTCCATCATATTTTACACCATACTTGTCAAGATGTGAAATTAATATTATCTTGCTTACTAAAAACCAAATTTAACTTTTACCCTCTCAACCTATTAAATAGTGGTTTCATTCATTCAAATCCATGATTTTAGAAAGAATGTCTTGACTTGTATGGAACTTCATTTATAAGGCTTTCAATGTTTTCAATTTTTTTTTTATTGAACCTGTGAATATCAAGCTTATTGTTGCGCGGCCATTAAGGTTGTTGTTTCCTTCATGTTCAATACAGTGCCTGGGACTGTTTGTTGTTGACAGATCTTTATGCTTTTTTAAACATCTTGTTCTTTTTTTATTTTCTTGAATTTTTTAGCATGCCATACTTTTAAAATGGCTGCCTCTGTATCAAAAACGCCAAGCATGTAGTTTGTTATAAATGCTCAGCACAGTTATGTAAGGTTGCTCAACAATTCAACCTAGCATGTGAATAATTGGCCGACCAAAATAGAAGAAAACATTTCAATTTAAAATCAGATATGCATGGAAAAAAGATAAGACAAATTTTGAAAGCATGTTAATATCATTTTATTAACAATAAATAGTAGTGGTAGGCGATATATAGAAAAACTTCAAGACACAAGTTGAATTTCAAATTTACACTGCCGAAAATTACAGTCATAATTACACATTTTATTATATTACTTTTATTGGACCTATTTGGTTGGCCTCACCCACTGCAGCATTATTTACTAATCTTTCCATAAAGATCATTAGTTTTTTTTTAATTGCATTTTTAACGATAAAATAATGGTAAACCTTTAATAATGTTTTACTTTAAATACCGTTATGATTAATTTAAAGTTAAAGTTGAGTAATTTATCATATATCCTATCAAGTAATTTTGCTTATTTTCACTTAAAATTATGCTAAAGGGTGAGGCTATTCACAAAATCTTCAAATACTTACCTAAATTTATGATTTTAATACAGGCTGCTATTGTTGCCAGTAAACTTGAAGATGAGCCTGGCACACGTCGTCGTAGGACACCAAGATCTAAATATGCCGCTGATAAATATCGGGCAACACACAAAGTAGGAGAGGTAAAGTCGAGCTTATGTTTGTGTCGGCACAATGCACACAATTTCACTAACTATGTATGTCTAATGCTTATAGTTTGATTGTAATAGGATGTGTTTTTAGAAATACTAATGTGATCAATAAAATTTTTGGTTCACTGTATCAAAATAACATAAAACAAAATATTTTTGGAAAATTATTACATTATCCTTCATAATCAATCAAACTATAAAGTTATGAATATCTTCTTCAAAGGAATTATTAGCTATTTTCTGTTGTCAAACTTCTTATTTTTACATTCTTCCACAGTTCAAATGGAATGATTCATTGCTAACAATTCATTTCTTATGCTTTATTACTTGTAAATAATTTCATTAATATGTATGTTAATTCATGTTAAGATTTCTATGTAATTTGCAGAATGTCTTATGCTTGATAATCTTTAAGAGTGTATTCACAAGTAAAAACATGTTTCAGTAGTTATATGTCAGTATTTTTGTCATAGACTGCGCCTTAATGTCAGCTTAAAGGGATATAGGTGTGTAATTATTTGCTTTACAAGCGATATAGGTCAATTCTAGCTATCTGTGTCACTTTTCTGAATTCATATTCAACCTGTCTGGTCAATTACTTCCAGGATGTTTAATGAAGACTATTCTTAACACATTTTATCATCTGAAAAGTGATCAAATTTCTGAAATTGATCAGCTTATAAAGCAAATATTTGAATGGTTACATTCCTTTATATAATGTTTTAATGTATTGGCATGAAGGTTTACTTTTTTTATGAAAAGTTCAAACAAATCAGAACATTCAAAAATATAACTTGTTCTCATTTACTGTTCAAAAAGTGTTTATTGAAAGGTAGGCTTCAATACTAAATTTCTGTTCTGTTTGTTATTGTGTTAATTGTAATTTAACATGTTAATTATAAACACAGGAGTACTGTGGGTTCAGAAACTGAGCAATATCAAATTTTAAATACCATTGATGTAACTATAACCAGGGTATAAAAGATATCTAATTATATGTTAGTACAATGAAGTACATGAAGTACAATAAAAATTATCACAAATACTAGTATCAAAAACTCACAAATCTGTGTACAAAGTGCTTCTGTGAATATTTAACCAAAATTACAAGAAATTCAATAATGTACATGTACATATACATATCACATACATATTTTGCTCTATTTTATGCATGGTAAGTTTTGACACTTTAATTATTCATTTGATTTGTTCCATTTAAATTGTCCTATTTCCACAATACATAACCACAATGACCTAGCAATAAGCAGTTGGGAAGTTTCTGTATATATTTTTCACTCCAAACTCCCTTGTAAATCCATGATGTTTTTGATACCAAAACCCAATGTACACCCATGATAGAAAAAATTGGCAACAGAAAATAGGCAGTAATGAAAGATTATTTGAGATAAAAGAAGATGATACATCCCACCCTATATTTTCAATGTTTCAGAATCCACTTTATTATAGCCCTGATCCTCAAACAACAGGACTAACAGCATCAAGAGGAACCGTGGTATGTATTTGTCAGATTCCTCTCATAAAATGTGATGAGTGTGGTGCTTGTGGTTTATATAATAATGTAAAGAGTTTTAGAGCAATCTACCATGTTAGGAACCATCAGATACAAATTCAAAATAAAATAGGACATTATATGAAATGTATTTCTGATCATAGCCTTAATCCCATAGATTATTTCCTCATCATTATCACAATTATCAACCCCGTACCATCCTGGAAACTACAGATTGTGTTCTTCCTTTACACCCTGGTATAGCTCATTCAAATCACATTTTGATTTTCGATTGCAAAATTTACAGTCAAAATATTACAAAGCAGTGCAAAACAAATGTGTCAAGAAAAAGATTAGAAAATGCAGACACAATTCAGTAACTATGAAAAGAGTACACCAGGGTTAAAAGTGTGCAAAATGTCTTGGAATCATGCAATCTTTGTTACCTTTAATGTCCTGTATAACCTATATCATCCTGTAAATAACAACTAGAAACCCATTTTTATAGCAAAGGGTAACGGAAAGAAAGGCTGTGCGTGACTCTGAGGGCAATTTTACCAAACCCAAGAATATTCTTTCATGGCAGGTATGTATAATGTAACCCCACTAACTAAATCTACATACTTACTTTCTCTTATCCAGCCTGTTTCATCGCTATTTCTCATTAGATTGTTATAAGTTGTAATAGTCAAGTTGACAAAAGTTGCTCTAAAGCTTTGCCTCAAAATGTTTGATCAAAGTTATTGTTTCACTGCCTGAAATTGAAGATATTGATATTTATTGTTAAAGCTGCTTAATTTATATAGTTTCAGCTCAGATATTCTGCTTTTCTTTACTCTATAACCTTATTTCTGTTTCTAATTAATTTATTTTTCTAAATATAGCATAGACTTGTTGTACACTTGTCATTTTGATGAGTCTAACATACAAATGCAAATAATGATAAAATTATCAATATAATAGTTAAACAGAATTGAGCTATTTGGATTTGTATGTTTTCTCCATTTATGGTAGTGCTGTTCTATCTGTTTCTTTCTGTTCCTTTCTCATTTTCAATTCTTGCAACTAACACAATTTAGAAAATGATACACAAAGACATATTTCTTTAAAATTTTGAATATAAATTAAGAAGTTTTGCTTGCATTAATCAAAAATTTAATTTGTGGATATGATAAATTAATAAATAAATTAATAGCCTGCTAAATTAGTTACATAATAGCAAGAAAATGTCTTTTGGTATCAAAACTAAAAAAAGAACAAATATAAAGCCATTATGTTACCATGACATTAGTATCGACTGGATTCTCGAATACCACCTGAGGAAGTTTTATATCGACCCACAACTTTCAATCGAATGAGAGAAAGGCTACACGAAGCTCAGGATAAAATGGATCGACATCGTCAACTATTGGATAGATATATACCTGAAGAAGGTACCAGTGAATCAATAGAAAGTAGAGTAAACAGAAAATTAAGTGAATTGGAGCAACGTGATTCGTAAGTATCTTATCTTCTTATTTTCTTATTTAAGGTGAATCTCTCCACGTTTGATATACACCTCTATATTATCAATGTCATAAGAAGGTTATATAAGTAGGCTATCATATAAAACATTTTTCAGAATTTTATTGACAACAAACTTCCCAACCATTTGACTTATATCCACCTTTCTGATAAGAAATTGAAACCCACCAGACATTTTAAGGAAGTGTAATTAATCATTGAGAAATTTGGAGAGATTTCAATTTTATTGTTTCCAAGCCAAAAATTTAATATGCATACAAATATTTTCCATTTGATTTGATTTGTGAAACAACATAATTTTATGTTCTGTTTTAATTTTTCTAAAATTAAACAAATCTAAAAATTTACTCTGAATATTTTTATTGATTTAGTGCATGGCTATATTTTATTTTTTCTTATTTTACCTACTTTAAATTCTCTGTTCTAGAATAGCTTTTATATTCTCCCTTTTTTTGAGTTTATCTTAGTTTAGTTTGAATTCTTTCTGAAATCTTCATGCATATATTTACATGTGAAAAAGAAGGATAAAATGATTTTCAACAACCAAAATTATTGTCTGTGAAATTTTGTTTGTTTGTATCATTTATCCTGGAATTTAATTCTCTCCTTTTTTATCTTTGCTACTTGCTTTTGCTTTTTAACATTCTTGGCTCAGATTTCGTCCACATTTAATTTTTGTAAGTTATCTACTGTGCTTAGATCTTTTTATAATGAAACTCATACATTAATTTGTGCACATAAATTCCAATATTCAGGCAATTTAGTAGCCATGTTTAAATTTAAGATAAGGTTGTAGTATTATGCCACGTACTTTATGAGTTAAAAAATTCATTTTTATTCTTTAATAAAATTTGATGTTTTAAACTTGAATATTTCAAGAAAAAAAATGCATGAATCATCAGAATTGGACTATTACTTTCACATTTTGCCAACATCACACTTCCTTAAAATGCTAAATGTGAGATAAGTCAATCTTCAAAATGGCTAAATGCCAGGTATACAATATAAGAAGGTCTAGGTAACATAATATGTCTACAAGTAACCATGACAACAAGAGGTAGAAAATCTGCCCATATGATGATTTGATATGATGCCAAATAATCAGCATTCTTCTATAGTGATCTTAGAACACTGATATTGTTAATCTTACAAAACTTAACAGAAAATTTCTCAATGATTCTCTTTTTAAAAACAGTAAAATGTGTCCTATTGTCCATCTGAAAAAAAAAAAATAAACATTTGCATATTATCAGTAAAAAATACCATTTTATCATAACGTAGTAGAAGTTGTTAAAAGTGTACAATATCTCAATGAAATAATTAGCATGGACATTTAAAATTGTATTTTGTTTTCACATAATCTCAGTTTCAAGTCTTATAAGGCATTAATTGATTAATAAACAATGAATAAAAAAAAAGGATTTGAAAAGATTTCAGGATTGGTATTGATAAGTAGAATTATTATAAACTAAAAATAATAGTTGTACAAAATAATTTTCCGTAAATCTCTGTAATATGTTTCTTAGGTTAAAAACCTGAAATTTGGTGCCCATATGATTTCACCAGGAATATTGAAAATTAAAGGAAACATACCAATCTATAACTTGTGACCTAGGCCAGTGCTTCTATAGGAGAGCATCTCTTATAACACCCTTTCCTAAATATCAGATTTAAAAATAAAATATAAATTTGTGAAAAAAATACTCCTTGATTGATTCCTTTTTATCAGCCCATTTGTAACTTCCATTCCGTATTTTCCCTATCCTAATATTCCCAGTTTTTGTGCATCATGCTTTGATTAAAATGACTTTTTTCTGACACTTAGCTCTTACAGGTCTGGAGGCAGTAAAGCATCGGTAGGCTCATATACACCTTTTGATTACTACGTAAGTTTGCTGCATGTGCTTTTTACTAATGCTGTGCTCTTTACAGTCTAATATTTTAGACATATTGTAAAATATTTAAAAGAAAAGTGAATAAATTAAAGAAAAAGTATCTATTATTATCATAGAAGTACTGGTAGTATACATACATGAAAATATGTGGTCCATTTAACAGAAAAGTAATGTAAGTTCTATTTGATGTTAAAAGAATGCCATAAAAAATGATAGGTACATAATACTGAAAATAAATAAAGTTTTAGGATAGGTGCTCTTGGTTATGACCTAAATACCATGGGAAAAGAGAAAATTAAAGAATTCAAATTAGAAAAGAAATATATTTGGTACCAATATTCAATTTGATATCTGTTGACTTGTTTATTGCTAGAAAATATGCAGCTTTGGGTATTAAAATTTCAAGATGTTGTATAGCTGTTCAGAAGCTTTCTGTTTGTTTTAGAACTTGAAATTTTCAATTGCTTTCAGAACAGTATTTTTTCATGAAATTTAGAATTATTCAGGCGGTAAAATTGCATGCTTAAACAATATCTAAATCTTTATAAAATACTTAAATGTTCTTTTATCTTTATGCTTATTTTAAATTTTTGTAAGTGTTAGATGACTCTCTTAGAATTTATGCTCTGCAATTTATGTCTATTTTAATGTATTGCTCTGTTAAAGGCTGCTGCGCTTTGAAATCAAGAATAATATGCTCACAAACTAAATTGAAAATCCTATGTTTCATTGGAAAATCATTGACATTTGTTCATTTACTGAACTCAAGTTTATGCATATACTGAGTATTGCAAATTGCAAAATCATATTCCTCTGTGGATTATATATATATAATAGGACTTATTGTAACAGACTGTTATTCTTGTTTTCAATACTTTACAAACCATGCTATATTACTTTTATATTAACATAAAATAAATCAAAAACAATAAAAATCTTTATTTCCTTTCTATATATTTCTTTCTATATGTTAGACTTAAAAATGCATGAAGTAGAATATGAGTAAATTTGATTAATATTATATCCTATTTTTACGTAAAATATAAGGTGCAGAAATCAAATTATATTTTTAATTCATAAATGATATTTATATCACAAAGAAGTATTCTTTACTCAATATTTGTATATAAATGCTCAAAATGTGCAGATTTTACAAATTGTTTAGTTATTCTCAATGACTTCGTGATATGAAAAATCTTCATGTTTTGAGCAAATAGATTATTCTGTTTCATTTTCATCACTTCATCAGAGAGTTATCAATTAACCAATGATTTCCGTTCCTAGGGACCAAGCGGACCTCCAGTTTCTGAAACGAGAAGACGAATCCGCAGGGTGCTTAATGGTACTAGACGATAAATGATATGAAAGGGAGGGTATGTATCCCTCAAGTTTTTCTCCTTGTGAAGTGAATCAAAATCCCTTGAAGTAGCTCTTGATTTCCTCTCTCCTGATCTCTCACCTGTCTCATGATCATGTTATAAAACCCTATAATTTATCAATATGAAAACTAAATGTTCCATAGTGACTTGTCATAGATCTAGACAACTGCCAAATAGCATCTCAGTCATTATTTGTGTTGTGAACATAATGACTTTCTTTCTTATTTTAGTCAGGTAGATGTAGAATAAGTAGTGCTGTTTTATACACTTCAGTTATAGTTTGCTTGTTCTTCTGTTTGAAATAATACAAGAAACAATGAGCCAGTAGAGACATTTTGAATGTCCATTTTACTGAACCCACAGTTTTGGATGTCACCTTTTGACATTTGACATAGTTTGCACAGTTCAAATAGTTCATGCACCTGCAATGTTCTCCTCATAATGGAAAAGAATATATTTCTGACATCATTAGACTAGTTTAAATGCAATTGATGATGATAGTCCTAAGCAGAACTTTTTGCTTGTGACGTGCTATAATGGCAAATCTTATAAAATGAGTATCTTGAAGCTTTTGATTGAAAATTTGATATGGACAAGAAAGTGTGTGTAGAAAGTTGAATATAGGTTTTGTTTGTCTTTGTTTCTTTAATAAAATTGTATTTTTCTATAAATTAGTTGTTGATTGTGAAGGGTTCAACCTAGTTTTCTGTCAGTCCTCATGAACTTATTAAGAATTTCTATATAGATTTTTAGTGCAATGGTTAGTTATATTTAGAGAAGATATCATCCAAGTCATAAACATCACATTATAATTTTACCTTCTTTTTCAGTTCTCTCTCTCATTTGATGTAATCTATAACTACAATATTTTAGTTTTTTACAGAGACTTATTGTTTCATTGAAGAACAGACAAAACTGTGGTAAAACATGTGGCTCCAAATATTTGTTAATTTACAAAATTTAAAATGCAATTTCAAAACTTTTTGGCAATTATTTACAAAATTCTGCGCTTTGTATTTTCATGTTATCATTTGCTTGCTTTGATATTTTGCTTTGTTGCTTTGTTTTCATGCCAATGTTCTCCACATGAACTTGACAAGCTTTCAGCTATTTTATTGTTTTACTAAATCATCTTTTTTTCTAATATATATTTCATATTTCAATACATGATTATTGTATCTAGTAAATATTTCAAGTATCTGATATTTTAAGGGATTTGATAGCAGTAATTATAACAAATTATATATCATGTATATGTGCACATTTGTCCAAAACTATAAACATTTCAATATCAATATTTATTGACACCCGAAACAACCCTATGAATCCCTTAATATACTTTTTTATATACCATTGGAAACTAGATTTGTACCTCAGTTGCATATTTATTGGTAGAATATATGTAAGATGATTATCATTAAAATCATTTGGCACCAGTGTTATTCTATAAATTGAATTTCAATATTCTCTTTTTATTATACGTATTTAAAATATTTTGTGATTGTTTTTTCTTTTGGACACTTTTACTGAATCTAAATTAAACAGCGCCAATTGTATCCTTATAGAATTTAGTGTTTTATTATTTGTGATAACATTATTAAACTTTATATTTTTCAGAGATATTAAGTAAAGAGAGGTAGAGTTGAGCTTCATTAGCCAGCCAGCCACAGTCACGCAAGCTTCAACAGCATCAAGCTATCAGTTCAAGCTAAATTGCCTTTCAACTTTAAATACTATTGTTAATTGTAAAGCTTTATATATGTAGCTAATATTATCGTAATGTTAAAGTAGATCTGAAGAAGAACAACACTATATTATACTTTTATTTGTCGACTCTCCTCTTTTTACATTTTTTCCTCCATTTTTTTTTCTGGACTCTATTTTTTTCGATTTCCATTTAACTTTGATTTAAATTTGTAAATCCAGCTAAAAATGGTGTTAAAGTAACCACAAAAATTGTGTGATATCAATCCTTTAGTGTTCAATAGATAGCAGTTCATTCTGATCTACCCAATGTATATTTGATACCCTGGCAACATTTGTTATTGAACAACTGCCAATTGGTTTTAATAGTTTGAAATTTGGAGGAAATAAATTCATCTATAAATTGTTACTTTTGTATATAGAATAAACTTGAATAAGCACTGGTTAAAAAAAAAAGACTGGGTAAAAATTTACCATTTGATTTAACTTTTAGATTAAAGATAAATGTGTACATATATATAATGAATACCTAATTTTTTGTAAAAATATTTTTTGAAGTAATTTGTAATATTTTGTGTTTCTCTAATTGTATCTAAGCTGACTTTCTCCATTGTTTAGAGCAAGGGATATTAAAGGGCTACGTGCAATATTTATTACCTCTAAGGTTCAGTCCCAGTTCTCTGTTCTATTTTTCCTGGCTTATATAAGAATTGTGCGGTTTGTTTTCTTGACAGGGTCAGACAGGTGTGAGTCTAGCAAAACTCTACCCAATGTAATTATCAATGACCCATCACAAGATTGAGTTGAATAAAAAAAATTGTCATCTGATAATGGTGTTGTGTTTTTAAAAACTGAATGAGCACACTAAGTTGTAGAAAAAATACAATTCCCTAAATAAGCTGAATGATATATTATTACATATTGGGATTTTGGAAACATAAACAGTAACTTCATGTCTCAATCCAGAATAAGCTTTGTTTTCAAACATCACAAAACTGAAAGACCAATGTTAGTGAAGAGAAAATGCAGTAATTATTCTGGGAGGATCTGACATAATGTGTGTTGATTACACTGTTACTTTCTAGCAGGAAAATTAAGTATGCCTTAATATGTAATCCTTGTATATCTACATGTAGGCCTATAATAAACGTGTAATGACATACAGGCTAAATCAGATTTAGTTCCATGGAAAGAGTGATGACACACTTACCAGTAGTTGTATTCATTTGTATATGGTCTGTTTCCTATGTATGGAAAGAAAATTCGCAGTTTTACTTGGTCAAGTTCATGTCAGTATTTAGAAATCAACATTGACAGGTCCTAAATTAAGCTTTCATTATATCTTCATACATATCAACTAACAAATTATCTAGATATGAAGTGTACTAAATTATAAATAACTGGTTCAGACTTGACCACTGCTAAAAGATTTATGAACCTGACAA
Organism: Nipponacmea schrenckii; assembly: GCA_030562195.1. Lineage (NCBI taxonomy): Eukaryota > Metazoa > Mollusca > Gastropoda > Lottiidae > Nipponacmea > Nipponacmea schrenckii. Next base: position 23,571,942 of record JAUJPP010000007.1, on the reverse strand, counting down.
TTTACCTGAGCTGGGTTTAAGCACTATTACATTCAGTGGATAACTAGTTAAGATTACATGTATGAAATACACAACATATAGATATACATGTACAAAAGTTTCAGGGATTGTATAATTAACAGCATTGTTAAAGGAAATATTTCAAGACTATAACCAATTATACATACCTGTATATATATACATATAATCAGCCAGCCATATTTATACACCAACATATAAAGGGAGGCAACAATTATGCGAAATTGACAAAATACTTGACAATAAACAAATAATTAACTTACTGAGACTTCTAAGGCAGGACAGGTTCAAGAATAATAATTCTTTGTTTTACTTAATGGGTCAAAATACACAAGAACATGGTCCCGTTTAACATTCAGCCCATACAATGTTTTATTGATATTAATAGCATCCAGTTATCATTTCACTAAAGACTACTTATGTATAAATATAAATACTTTACTATTTGAGGTGAAGTATAAGCATTATTTTATTACAGACAATTTATATATGAATATAAATAGTTTACTATTTAACATGAAGTATAATCAGTAGTTATGATACATAACAATATAGTTCTTTCAAATGTAGTTGAGCACATTTGAAGAAATCTTGAAGCAAAAACAGTACATCATCTTCAAATTTATATGAATATCTTCCTTGTTTGGCTACACTTTCTAGTAAAGCCTGATTGGAGCTCAAAAATCACATAGGTGAATTCAAGAGCTAATATTTCTACTAATGAGTATTTTTATGACTAAAGTTTCAGGTGCTATATGTGGGGTTTCCTGGACACATAAACCTGATTTTAAAGATATCTGATGTAATATTTAATATACCAATATACAAAATAACATAACATTTTAATAGTATGAAGTGAATATATTTAAATAGTCTAAAGGATAAAATGATATGAATTGTGACAATAAATAATCTGTATATTTAATCCATTTTTCAGGGTCAAACAAACATTAGTTATATTATGCTGTACTGACCTTATTAGACAGAAACATTAAAATTCAGTTCTTTAATGATTTGGTTTGGTATTTCTAATAAAAATGCAAGTAAACTATTTTAATAATGGTGTCTAGAACACAGATAGCATTGATTTACACCGTTCCAATATTCATTTATATGTCTATGGGTCTTATAATAACACTTTATAATTCAAAATTAAAAACCCCTTGATAAATATCTTAGCAGCATAATTTGGTTCATTATTTCTATTACATGAATAGCAGACGTGATACAAATCTGTGCTACACATAGAAGGTTTAGAAAACCTCGTTACAATTAATATCATTAACACGCCAAAAATATTCTATGAGTTTACGTAAACTTTTTAAATTTGTAGTAGTACTTGTTAGGTGTAGGTAAACCACAGTGCTGATAAAAACACATGTTTTTTTATACCGAAAATTCATTGCACAAAATATATTCCACTCTTTGTAATGTTAATTATTGTAAAATCTACATACTGACAGAACATTATGGGACAACAATCTTTATTAATTGTATAAGAATTATTCCACATTTCTAATAAATACTGCATTTTTGGGCATAACGTTGTGTCAATATAGTACAAAGTATACTATTTACATTACTAAGTATGATTTAAAACTACTGTGAAATATATTTTACCAACACCATACTTCAGGCAACATATTAGATAGGTGCTCGATTGTTGAGGCTTAAATTTATTGACTTCCGTTTTTCCCGAGAATTTTGGGATATTGTGTTATAATATGCCTGGACAACACATGACAATTGATTCAATTAATAATCTAATCTCTGTACAAGATATGTATCTTGAATATCAAAGTTGGAATTTTATCTCCTTCTACAATTACAACTAATGGTGAGGGCACTCAAACAGTCTGAATTAAAATCTCATATGTGCCAGCACTTTTAGAACAAGCTTATTGCATTGCCAAAATCATTTGTGATTTATTTTCTAACAGAAAACAACTGACTGTAGAATTTTTGACTACTTTTGTGCTCGCAGCAGGCAGTGAATCACCAGTCTGCAACAGAAATAGCTAACCAAATCTGTTTGCGTGCCCACATCATAAAACTACAGTATATAATAAGGTGCTCTTATATTTCTATACAAATAATAGTATTTGATGTTATAACAGTCTGAAAGTGACAACAGAATAAGTATATTAATAGTGAGAAAGAATTACAAACTTGTATCATTATGTCATCAACAGACAGTTTTTAGCTGATATGATCTGGCATATAGACATTGCTGTCAACAACCATATAGAAACATTATAGCTAACTGTTTTCTAGCATGTACACAAAAATATTTGATACTTTAAACTGGAAGAATGAAAGTACAACAAGAGATTAAAATATTTCAAATAAATATGTTAAAATTGTTAATGGGTACATTCAATGCTAAGAAACATCAGTTAAATCAATGTCACTGTCATCATCATTTTCATTTTCATCATTACCTTGTAATGGAAATGATTTTAAACTGGAAGACCGACTTTTAACTAAACAAGGTTGACTACTTCGCTTTAATCTGAAATTAAAAACAATGATTACCAAGTAAATTCCTAAACAAATGTAATAATTAATTACAATAAAAACATTTGATATAACATTATTTTTGTATAGTCATTTTTTTAATCGATCTTCCATATTAGTCTTATTTATAAAAAATAATAACATATATTTATAATAAAGAATATTAATGCAGTTTCTTACCTTGATTGTAAGTGCTCATTTTGTACCTGAAGATTTTCAACTTGAGCTTGAAGTTCATCAGTAGTTCGCTGTAATTTACGTACATTGTTAGCTTGTATATCAACCTAAAAATAGTAAAATTAAACTTATCCATCAAAAACAAGGACAGTGCAGTTAAGTGCCCCAAAATAAAAACATTATATCTTTTCTTTAAAATCTGAATGATGCCACATTCTGTTTTATTAATGTGTTGAAATTTTTGGTCAATGATTAAATTCACAACAAAAATAAATAAGGAGAGTATCTTACCTCATCCTCAGAATTGGCTAAATCTTTTTTCAACTCTTCAATTCTAGACCGTAACTTTTTAACCTCTAACTCATATTGTTCTGTTCGACGTTTAGTGTGATCTAATTCTGTTAATTTATCTTGATAGGTTTTCTTTATCTTGGTATGAATATGTCTTAAATCGTTTAATTCCTATAACAATGATAATATTCTTTGATTTTTATATTAGTGAAGAAGTTACTATGAAGAGGCAATAACTCTTAAAAATCTAACTTTTAATTAACCTCTAAATTTCTAAATAAACTGTCAGCCTTGTCTGTAAATGAAATATATTTATTTTAACCAAGAGACCTAAAATTCCTAGAATAGCATCAATTAGTCATATTTACCTTATGTTTTTCAGACAACTCCATCTGTAAAGATTTCATGTCAGAATCCATAACTGCTGAGGCATGCTGATTCTTTCTGTCCAACTGTTCTTGTAAATCTTCTGCTTGGCTTCGTAATTTTTTATTTTCTCTCTCTAATGCTAATTTTTCTGTTTCTAATCTTTCGCGCTTTGCCCATTCTGAGGCATTTTCTGACTGTAATCTTTCCAACTGTATAAAAATACACATAATGCATAAAACATCAAGAAAGTTTGATCTTGTGTGCTGACCTAGTAGCCTACAGTTCATTCATTAAAAAATAATATTTTGCAAGGTAGCAATTTCATATTGTCGAACGAACCACTGCAACTAGTGCTGGGTATTGCCAGTCATGCCACGATATGATACGTATCGCGATACAAGGGTCACGATACGATACGTATCGCGATATGGAGTAATAGATAAAAACTAACACTTTTTCTCCTAGGTTCAGAATTTTAACACTTATATTTTTAGGTAACAGAATGTTTTAAACTAGTAATTTCAAACTTAAATGTCAAATCAAATTTTTTGAAAACAATGTATTTCAGAGAAGTCCGTGAAAGGAATTTATGATGGGATAAGCTTGCATTCACCGACTAGTAAATAAAATATTACCCACTTTTTATGGAATGCCCTGTATCGTCAAGTATCGATACTCGACCTCGCGATACGATACGCGTATCGTGGCATGTCATATCGCGATACATCGATTCAACGATACATCGTGCCAGCACTAACTGCAACATTCACTTTTTCTTTAAAATGTGTGCCCATTTATATGGAATAACTTGCTACTGTATTGGCCTAGATTTAGATGCTAGTCCCACCTATTAATATAATTTACATTTTATATATTAAACATAATAATGATGAAATTTTAAAAACATTTTATTCTATTGAACAAAGTCAAAACAAACCTCTCTTCGTAGATCAGCTATTTTCTTATCTAAACCTGAACGGGTAGAATTTTCTTCTTCAAGTTCTTGGGATATTCTAATAATTTCATCTTTATGAGATTCTTTAAGTTTACAAATCTGAAAAGACATCAGCTATTTGTTAATCTATATCAATTGTATATAGTGGAGCAAACATTTCAACGTACAATTTTGTTACGGAGACTATTTCATTAAAAATCTATAGATTTATGATAGAAAATCAAATGTGTTTATTTGTATAAATTTTGATAGTAATTGTTAGTACAATAAATTGGGTACACTTTTTGACAGACAAGACTAACAGAAAAGATCATCCTTGTCTGGAGCAGTAGGCCTTTAGTTCAAATGGAATTTGATTTATAATAAATCATAATGAAGGATTAAGTCAACATTGAATAATGCATTAAAAATATCAAAAATCTTCTATAACACTTTACATAGAATATCAGTATACATACATACATACTAACAAATATATCTCTAATGAACATTTCTTATCAAACAATACATGCAACATGCTATTAAATAAAAAATTCTTCTAAAATATCCAAAAATAATTATACTCTATTTCTTCATGCATCAAATAAATAGAATTCATCTTCTTTTGTTTTGAAACACAAAAATATGCATCAATGTTTTTATAACTGATTGTACTATACAAAACAAATAACTGAATACTAATAAAAACATTTTTTTTGTTTAATATCTCACCGCGCCAGTTGTTATTTCAGTGTCATTATCATCAGAATGATTATCTAGGTTAATATCATCATAGCTGGCCTGAAAACCCATTTTATATTGTTATCTTTTTTTACTCTTGCTTTGGGGGTGTATGGTAAAAATTACCTCAACAGATGGTCTTTTATTGTTTTTATATTAACACTGATTTATTTAATGTCTCAAATTTAGTAAGAGTTTTTATTCTTCAATTGGACATCCTTTCTTTGAAACATTATTGATTTAATAATGTAATTAGTTATATAAGAAAAAGATATCAATATGAAATATAGGTTCAATGTTAATAATAGGTATATTGGTATAAGGAGTAAGTGTCAAACATGGACAAAGTTATATACAAAGCCCACCTCAGAATATGTCATCTGTTTATTTTTCTTTATTTCTTCATATTTACTTTTTAATGAAATTAACTCATCCTGCAGAGTATCCATTGCAGTTTTTAAATCTCCCTTTTCCCTGAAATCAAGAAAATTGCAACAGTTTGTGAATATCATGAATATTTTTGCGATTCATAATATACAAATCACCATTGATCGGATTTGTAATTTTTATTATGGATAATCATGTGATTGAGGCTCATGCTTTAAAAAAAAAACAATGATGAAAATGATACTTTGCATGAGATGTTTTGAAATATTGACAAATACAAATGTTGCCAAATAATGTTTTAAAGACGCAAACAGACAAGATTATAATTATAATTACCTTCTTTCAACTTCTAGTATTTTTTCTGTTTCTTCTAATTGAAATGATAATCTAGATTCTGTATCACCAGATTTATTTTGATCAACATTGACCTCAATGTTATTACTAGTTTCATTAGGTATACTAGAGTCCTTATTTAAGTTATTATTTGGAATTTCATCAACATCTTTTTCACTTGCATCCTGTTCAGATTTCTTTTCTTTTGTTGAAGGTAAATTTAATTCTTCTTCTTTAACAGAACTACTGGCAGAACTGATACAATCTTTTTCTAATGTTTTTAATTCTAGAAGATGTTTTAAACGGTCATTTTCGGCCATTAAATCATGTCTATCACGTTTTTGTAAAGTTAATTCTTTGACAACAGCTTCAAGTTTAGATCTTAATTGTCGGTTTTCTTCACGAGCTTTGTTCCTCTCATCTCGAGCTTTATTCCATTTTTCACGCCAATTACCAGTACAATCAGACCACCAACGCATAGTTTTCTCCATCTGAGCTGCACGAGACTTTGCTTCCTCCAATTCTCTCAGCAACATTTCGTCACGTTCATTGAATTCGCATTCAGTTAATGAAATGTTTGACATTGGGGTGATATTTTTATCTCTATTTCCTGGGGGTGATTGGGGTGGCATTGGTAATGATCCTGTGTTACCACTTGTAGCTCTAATGTAGGAAACATCACCCCCCTTACCATGACCAGATGAAACTCTTTGACTCATCTCTCAACTAACAACATACCCATACCTCAAACTTAGATACCGGTACAGGTTTTTGAATAACCTAAAAGAAAAGAGTCCAATTGAATTATCTGATAATTATCTCATATGTGGTATATTACCAAAAATGGGTGCACAATGTTGTACTTAGCCCGAAACTTGCTTACTCGATTTCCAGTCTTAAACGTATTTACTTCATACCATCATACCATCGGTATCCCCCTACAACCTTCATGTCATGCCTATGTTTGCCTTACAGTTTTTTTAAAAATTTCAATCACTCAGTCCCCATCTCAAATTGCGCGCAGATTCAAAATTCCGATGTACTGTGTTATGAAAATGAAAGTACAAGATGACGGTTTGTTTGTTTCTATTGCATGACTCTGTAACGTCAGAATCTTTTTATGGGCATGCAATTTGAGATGGCGACTGAGTGATTGAAAGTCTTGAAAAAAAAAAGACACAACCACAGGCGTGACATGAATGATGATATAACTGAACTACAAAACAGGTGCCCAGTTTTTCTGACTCTACCCCAGCAATATCTGTACAAACATCTATCATCAGTCATCAGAGGCTGGCATTAGCCTAGAGATAGCAAGTTTCAGACTAGGTCTATGTAGTTCTCAAACTGATATGGTATTATAATAAACTTATATAGATAGTATATGCAATAGTATTTTGACCAGCCTTATTCATTCAAGATGAAACCATCATTTATTCTATGAATTAATAACCAAACTGTTATTAATGGTGCACGGTATCATTCAATTGTTGTTAAAAAGAATATCAATGTCTGTCTACACTTGAATGTTTACATTTTACACCGTCCACTACAAAACTCAGGGTAAATAAATACTCTTAAACTAGGCTTATCAACCTTTTCAGCTCTATTCTTTAAAATTGAAGGCTTTAGAAAACTAGATTCTTGAGTTTCAAAATTAAAACACTACCTCAGTCTATTTGTAAATTCACACAATTATGTTAAATATTTTTTCTATTAGTTTAGTAAATTATTCTGAAACCATTACATTTCACTCCATTACGGGTCAAATGAGAATTGAAGAGAGAATACGAGATGTCAATTAGCATAATATAGTCTGTTTTGAAAATTGCCTATGATTAAAGTATTTGGACTAATCCCTTTTCCCAAGAAAATTATCTAAGAAAACTATTTATTTTGATTCTCTACTTCTTATCACCCTCCTTTTAGTTTGGTATGATGTGAAATAGAGATGTTAAACTTTGTAGTCGATAAATGGAAGATAATTAATACTGACTATAGAATAAGTTGATCTTTGACCTTCGACCTCTACCTTGTCGACATTTAAAAAGTACGAACTTTAGTTTCAAGAATAGCCAGCGATGTCAGGGGATAATAGAATAGAAGAAGTAAAATCGCTTATTACTGTTCATCCCGATTTTCCAAAGAAGGGAATACTATTTCGGTAATGGACATTTTATACTTATTTGGTTCGCTATTTGTTTGCCCAGATATGGTCAATGGTCTCAAACCAAAATGGCCCCACAAGTCAAAATGGCCCCTAAAAAAATAGTCAAAATGGCCCTAAAAATTACTCTTTGGTTTCAACCAAATTTTAAACATTTCAAAATGGCCCTTGGAGAAAAGTTAAAGGGGCTCCTGGAGAAAAGTCAAATTATAAATTGATCAGATATTCTCTAGATCATATCATTCTTGAAATATCTCAACAATGGTTAGTGTATCTTTGAAATGTGTGATTTGTGCGAAAACCGTAAGGAAGAATCAGAAGGCGGCTATTGATTGTGATGTCTGCAAGCTTTGGACATGTCAAACATAACAACATGACTCCAGCTGAGTACCAGGACTTAGTAGCTAGTGGAAACTTTTTTGTCAATTCAGAATCTTCAGTGGAAAGGTAATATTTTAATAGCATTTAAATTATAATACCGGTACTTAATTATACTGTCGAAAAAAAGGCGGTAAGTTCATATTAGACATAATTACCCTAATCTCTCTTAATAATCATTGATGATTAATGTTAATTAAAAGATTAGTCAGATTAAAGACACCGATTAATTAAGATTATTAAAAGGTCAGCATTGGTTGACCCATTTAAGTCAGCTAGCACCATTGCAGAAGATGTTGAAATTGATTTGTTGGATCCAAGTTTACCATCTGCAAGTCAAGAAGATCCTGAGTTACTTCCATAGACCAATTGGTCTATATGGTTACTTCTAAAAATTGCAAATCGCTGCAAAACTGGTCATTTGAAGAGATGCATGCTTTCTAATTCAAGTACTAAGCAGAGGCATGCTTTCAGGGCTTGGGAGACCTATGAAGCTGGGGAAGTGACTCCCATGAGACTCTTGGAATAAATTGGACATGTGCATGGTCCTATTAAAAGATGTGAATCATTAGATGTGAAAGTTTGTGAAAAAGTGTGAGATGTGAAGTAGTAGGACGAAATAATTTGTTAATTATTTTTTTTAATAGTGCTAATAAATAAATCAAATATATAACCTTTTTTTTATTTGGGGCCATTTTGACTAATTCCAAGGGCCATTTTGACCAATTCAAAGGGCCATTATGACCAAATTTTGGGGCCATTTTGGTCAGGGTCCATTTTGACTATAACCCTTTTCACAATGCTTGTTTAGCCTTACTTTACAAGTATCACATAAAAGTAATTAAAAATACCTCTCTTTTTGACGTATTAGCAGGTAGATATGATTTTGTTGCAGGCTTTATATAGACACATGACATCAATTTTACCAATTATTATATATCCATTCTGAAACTAATATTAAAAAGATAAAAAATCTCTTAGAATATGAATCTTTTAAAAGCCTTATACCATTAGGTGCAGAATAGTACGATGTAAAACTCCATTCATTTCATTTCATTTTTTAAATGCCTTAAAAATAGGTATGACTAAGGATACGCTATTTACTTATCAAAGAAATAGCCTACACATTGCTTTTTCTTAAGCCAGATTGCAGCCATGACTGCCGTTGAATCTTGTTATAGCTAAAAAGGTAGGTGTTCCTGAGTTCAACATTGTTTTATTATTATTGCAGATGAAAGTTTTTTTATTCTGAATTCCAGCAAAGTATTAAATGTTATTTTGATTGCAGAAATATTTTCCCAGTTTTGAGAGACGTTCATGGTTTTAAGATATTATGTGATCTTATTGTTGAACATATTAAATCAACCAGCCCGGATGTAGAATTAATTGTGGGATTGGATTCCAGAGGATTTCTATTTGGACCTATTATTGCTCAACTACTGAATATTGGTTTTGCTCCAGTGAGAAAGTGTGGGAAATTACCTGGTGAAACATACAAAGTCAGCTATAAACTTGAATATGGAGAAGTAGGTTTTGGCTAATTGATTCAAGGATAATATAAATATTTTATTTGCATACAAATTTTTATTTTCATAACCTGTCTTAAAATTAAAACCAGAAAACTGTTATAAGCTATATGGTTTCTGTGATGGGTATGATAGGTATCCAAGTTGAAAGACTGATTGAAGTAGGCCTATAAGTAAATTCAGTTGTTAACAAGTAAACCTTCAGAGATTCAGTTATTAATAAACACTTTTGTTTTTTTCTAGGATAGTTTTGAAGTTGAAAAGAGCAGTATAAAACAGAACCAAAAAATATTAATCATAGATGATCTCATAGCAACTGGTGGTAAGCTCTCATCCATTTGGATTTCATGTGAATCTTAATCCTTGCCAACTATTTACAGGTCACAGGACAAGCTGTGACCAACTAATTCAAATGAAGGCGTCTAAATGTTTGCTTAATCAGTTGATAGAGTTCCATTTCAGCTATGCATAATATGGGTAATATATGACTGATGTCACTCTGTACCTAAGTATGTTGGCACTCCTTTTGGAGAGTCAATTGGCCAATATTGTTAATAATTTGACAGTGAAACCCCAGTAAACCAACGGGCTGTCGAACCTGTGATAAATCAAAGAGGTTGCCGGTTCACCTGTAGGAGTGGTAATACATAAAAAGTGTAATTATTAATTAAATTAGCAAAACAATGAAAATATATATTTAAAGTGGATTAGTAATTAATCAGCACGTGTCATATATATATCTTTAATTTAGTTAACGGATAAACGTTGGTTAATCTGTAGCCTAAACAATTCAGATGCAGGTTTAGAGAGACCAATTTACTATAGATTAACAACTTTAGAACTTAATTTCGATGCTGGATTGAGGTCTAAAGGGGTGCCAGTTTACCTGTGTCTCCTCCATTCCAAGCACCCCCTTCTAGGACAAGATGCAATATTTCAAACAACACATAATAAACATGAATGAGGTAAAAGGCGGGAATTCTACTACTTATATAGACACATTATATATGCATGTGCACCAAAGGAATTACTGCGCAAAACAAATTATATTATTTGCATAATATTCATTTATTTATGTTGTGTAATTATAGGAAGTATGAAGGCTGCATGTGAATTAGTAGAAAAGGCTGGTGCGAATGTTATACAGTGCTTGGTTGTTATTGAATTAAGTGGTCTGAATGGTAGAAATAAAGTGAAGAAACCAGTTCATTCATTAATATCTTACTGACTTATCTTCACAACAAACACAGTATTTTATACCAGTATTATATTTTATCAGCAATAAACAAAGAACATATTCCATATACTTATACATGATGCTGTGTTATGTATAGCTTACATATTAATTTTAAATATTAAACTCCAGTGATCTTTCTCGAAATATCTATTATTAATGGATGTATTATAAGTGAGTACTTGATTTTGTGGAATTATTAGAATAAAGAGTGATTTTCATATTAAAGAGGTTGAAAGGCACTGGCACAGGGTTTAAGTGGAGTTCACTATTGTTTATATGTTTAATTGAGAATACTTATCATTTCTAACATACACCTTAAATGTATACTTAGTTATGACACTAGGTAAATTTTACTGATGAATATTGGCCAAGTTTTTAATATTAAAATATTACACCAGCAGCAGCAGTAGAGAGCAGTTAAATGTGAACTAAATGTTGTGTAAAAAGTGGCTACATCCAATGGATACTAATTCCTGTACATTGAAGGCATACAGGAGGCCTGTAGATCACTTTCCTGATATTTATTTCAAATAACAAAAAACAACAGAAAGTTTTAACTTAGTAATGCATGTATACAGTTTTAATTCCTAGACATTATTTGTTGGCGAACAAATTCCTATTCTATCCCGCACCAAAAGTAATCATAACCTACACTTTATAAAAAATATTACGAAAGACAACTTACAGCATCAATCCACCATGTTTATATAGGACTTGATCCAGGTTAACATTGACAGCTGAGTTGGTAGAATAAGACTCTCCCTTCTCTTAAAATTCTAACGCTACCCTTCAGAAAATATGTACACATGAACCAATGGAAATAATTTGTTGACCAGCAACCCTCAAAAATTAGCAAACTTTACATTAAAACTTATTGGAAACTTATCAAGATCCTAATTTGATGACCAGCAACCCTCAAAAATTAGCAAACTTTACATTAAAACTTATTGGAAACTTATCAAGATCCTAATTTGATACAGATTAGTGTTGTATGGTTATGATTTTACCTATTCAGCTTTTCCGAGATGTATTTGCTGGGGAAGATGTTGATTAACTTAACTTAGAGATGAGACAGGTAGTGATTGACAGGAGCATTATTTCTCCTGCAACACTGACAAATTGTGGAGCACAACGAGTCTCTTAGAATCCATAGACTTTTAGTGAAATTGGGATTAGGTAAGGATCATACAAGAACGCCTAATGGAATACTGTTTCCAGCTACACCAAAACAAATTATTCACAAAATAGATACTATCCAATGTTCAAATTGCAACCATGCTCATCAGTAGGATACAGACTTTGACCAAGCAATATCCATATTCGTATTACCTACATCAGACATCAGAGTAAAATTCACCTTCTGAACAGACATTTTACAACAAGATTGCTTGCCAGGCACGACCACACAGCAGCATTGTTAAATCGTTTTTTCCTTTGATTTATCAATTCCATCAAAATTTATCCAAATCCATTGTAAACTGTAGCTTCTATTGCTTCCATAATAAAATTTTGATGCCATGTTACAAAGTCAAGGGCAATAACTAAAAAACGTTCATGAAAATTGTCAAATTCAAACTTAACCGCCGCATTATCAATTCCGTGGAGCATGGTTTCTACTGAACCCACAATAAAATTTTGATACTAAAGTCAAGGCAATAACTCGCAAAATGTTCAAATCTTTCAAACTTTACTACTGTATTATCAATTTCAATGTTCACACAAAGTTTCATCAAAATTCATTGAAATTTGTAGCTTCTATTGCATCCATGATAAAATTTTGACACTATTTTACAAAATCAAGGGCTATCACTCAAAAAACGTTCAGTAAGAAGCGCCAAATTCGAACTTGACCGCCGTCTTATCAATTTCAATGCTCACACCCAGTTTCAACAAAATTCTTTGAAAATAGTAGCTCCTATTGAACCCACACAGGGGCGACGACAATATACCCTGTAAATATCCTCTTTCCAATGATATAAAATATATGATAGAGTTAAAGATGTGAAGAGGAATTTCAAGATAGCCTTGCAAAGCAAGGTGACATACGCCCACCAGCAGCTTTGATTACAAGTACAAATCATTGTTTGTTGTCCATTCAAATTTGGTTCATGTCTATTCTATAGAGAATTTTAAGCAGACAATATAAAATCAAAAGGATCCGTTATTGTAGCCTGTAGAGTAAGCAGGAGTTGCACCCTATAGGTAATGGAGTGCCAAGTCAGACACAACATTTCAGTGAAAAATTATCGAATCATCACGAAAATCGATAATGATCATCTTCATAATGACACTGACCTATAAAATAAAAATCAAAAGAATCTGTAAAGGATTGTAGCCTGTAGAGTGAGCACAATACAGTGAAAACGCGAACATAGGTCAGACACAATAATTCGGTGAAAAAACAGATCATTACAATAACCCATAAACTAAATATCAAAAGTATCCATAGAGAACTGTTGCCTGTAGAGTGAGCACGAGTTGCACCCTACAGCTAATGGGAAGAATTTATATCAGACACCATAAATTGGAAAAAAATCATCGGATCATCATGAGAATTGATAGGGATCATCTTCATAATGACTTTGACCCACAAATAAAGATCAAAAGAATCCATAAAGAATTGTAGCTTGAAGAGTGAGCATGAGTTGCACACTATGGGATAATGGGGTGAAAAACGCTCAGTCGGGCACAATATTTCGCTGAAAAATTATCGGATCAACACGAAAATCGATAGGGATCATTTTCATAATGCCACTGACCCACAAAATAAAAATCAAAGAATTGTAGCCAGTAGAGTGAGCACAAATAAATGTGAACAGATCGATGTACCGCTGTGACAGAGTTTCAGGCATTCCAAACACAACAAGGAAATTTCATAATGTCCTTTAACTGTTAAAAGTTATTTGATAAAAATTGTAGTATAGATACTATATTCCTTTGCTATCAAATTATCTAACAGATGATACTGATGAAAATAAAAATTCCTGTGATGAGCCTTTCAATGCAAACTATTTCAGTGGTTAATTAGGTATGTTTCAAGACACACATTTTACATTTTATTAACAAGGACACATACACATACAGTATCATACGTAACATTTTTTGTAAATGAATCGTGGTCTCCATCATAATTAAGACTGAAAATTATATAGCATTTTAGATTCAGAGGAATTACTGGAACTAAGTATAGATTGAAAGCGTGTAATGTCATATCCCATGGTCTTCATGATGGCATGTAGGAAAGTCATTGTCCAAATTAAAGAGTCAATTTATCACAGTTATCTACCTTCTCCTCCTCGTAAAGCTAGCACTAAATGAAGAACTGAACCACCCATAACTTTATAATCTGCTGCTGTTTTTTCATCATTCCTGAAACATTAAAATATAGACTGTAAATGGTTGTTATAATAGTTTTATTACACATCAGTAATGTGCAATGTAGTCTTTTAATTGTTTGCATGGCCAAGAGTTAGAGCTTAATAAAGGGCTATAGTGTCTTAGCATGAACATAAAATTTAAGTTCTCAAGAATGATCAATATGAGTATATATTCATCAGTGAACTTACCTGGTGTCATAAAGTAACAGAATCCCTAAGAATTAGAAATCATTTTTAAAATGTTTAGTTTATTAAGCGTTTTTCAATAATCAAATACATATTTCTGGATAAATACTTGCTTTTTTGGATATTTATTAATGTTTTTATGTTGTTTATGACAGCAGGTATATTAACTTATGAATGGAGCTCTTAGGTTGAAAATTTTTAAATTTTATGTTCATTATAAGACCTATTATCCCTTTAACTAGTTGTATACCATAATATTTTTCATTATGACAATATGAGGATAAGAAAGTTGCCTGGAGAAAGAGTAGGGATCATTGTTAACCCAAGCTGACAGCCTTGATACTTAAATTATGATGACTTTTATTTGTGCCTTTTAATTTCATTTAAGTACAAAAACCAGATGTAAAATTTTGATTCCAAAAATGTACAGTTAGGTAACTGAAAATCCTTCTTGTACAAAAGAAAGTTTGTTGCTTGCATTTTGACATGTCAGCAAGGTTTTTGTGGTTTTAAAATTAAAAAGCCTTAACATTTCAAAATGCTCCTTAAAACATACAGACACGAATATCTATAAAAATATCTATGAGTAAAATGGTGTATATATTGTACAATGATATAAGGTAGGCCCTATTATGCATAATCTATTTTTTATTAATTATTTATTGTATATTTTGAGTTTTATATTGAAATAATATTATTGTCCTACTAATGTTATTTTGATTAGGAATGAATAAAGTACAATTATTAGAATTGTTATATGCCAATGAGATCAAGCAATTACATTTTTTTCATCATTTACTCTTAATGTACCGGTAATACTAATAATACTAATGTAATGTTTACATTTGTTTTCCACTAAAAATAAGTCTCTGTTGCTGTGGTGGAATTCCTTCCTTCTCTTCAACTCTTTCTTTTATTCTGTCAACCTATAATATAAATGATTTAAACTAGAATTGCTTACAATTATGAACGTATTTCGAGAGCCTTAAAATATTATGTAGGCTAAATTTGCAATGACCTACATCTAGACAATATATTGAATATCATTTGCCCTAGTTTTCAAACTCATAAAATAATTAGGTCACACCTTTCGTAACGGTTAAAAATGGCGAAAATTTGAAAATTATCAATTTTTGCTGTATTTAAGTACACTTATCTCTATGAATTTTTTAAGTAAGCTAAATTAAAAATTACCTTCTCATAGACAATATATTGAATATTATTTGACTTAATTTTCAAGGTCATAGATTAAGTGGGTCACACCTTCCGTAGCCGTTAAAGTGACCTAATTTTGAAAAAATCGAAATTTGAATAATTTCGAAAAAAAATACGAAATTTAAAAATCGGCCTCCTAGAAAAGGTAGATAATGATACAATGTATCTATGTGCTAAATTTCATCGAAATCAATAGTGTCTGAATTTCGGCTTTAAGAATTGTAACGAAAATTCAAAATGGCGGCCGATATAGCAGCTTGACTAAATAATTTAGGTCAAATCGATTACTATTGACAAGTTAAACCGGAAGTCGAAATTTGTTTTCAAAATTTTTCAAAAATCATGATCATATCGCCTATCAACTGAAACTTACCATTTATATTAAACGAGAAATCACGGTCTGAAATTTTTTGCCAATGACCCTTGAATTTTGAATTGCAAATCGTGGGTAAAAGATTTAACCGAATTGCATATAACCTATAGTTGTTAGTTGACGAATACATTGAAGTTTACAAATCTGAAAATTCGGTCGAAATCGAACTGAAAATAAACTTGCTAAAGCAAAAAAACTTCAACTTTCGGTTCTCACTTCCGGTTTTGTTTTATTTGATAATAGAAATCATTCTAAGATCAACTGTAGATTTAGAATTTCTGTACATTTTACCAGTTTGTAAACTCATCGGAGAACTTAAAAAAAACAAAAAAAAAATATATAATAATCCTAACGATTACAATACATTTTCGACCAAAGTCGAAATATGTAATTAAATACAGAAAACATGTTGGTGAATACTGCTTAAGCAAACTGATTATGATACTTAAAATTAAACAGATCAAGATTCTTTATCTCACTGCTCAGTTTTTCTGATATTTTCTATAACTTACGTTTTATTCAAGTTGATGAATATTTAATAGAAGAGATGTTGATAAATATAAAATTATTTTTTTCATGGCATCTTTCAAAGGGAAAATATTAATGTCTAATGTAAATATGATCAACAATTTCAAAAGATATAGTAGGGGGAGCTAAGTCAGGTGTATTTTCAAAATCGGGTACAAAATGTTTTCTATAGCCCTGTTTACACCTGGCCGCTATAAACCGGACCAAACTGTGATAAAATACAAAATTTACCCTGTTTACACCAAAAATATAACAATTGTGCTGAAAACAGTTCCAAAATAATAATAAAAATTGTTGACTGCTCTCAGACGCAGTGTTATGGAATTCTTCACGAAAAAGGTAAATGTAGACAGATATGTAAACCAGATGAAAACAAAAATGGCTCCTGATAAAGATCAAATTCCGCGGGAAAAGATGAAGGTCTGTTAATGCGCATACCGTTCCGAAAACGAATACATTTTGTAGTGTATACAGGGTTTATGCCAGGTGTATAGATACTACTTAGGGGTGATCTGAATGGTATTTCTTAAGAGTTGCCCCCCCCCCCCTGCATTTGGCAGTACTATGCCTTTGGAGTTTAATTCAAATTATAAGTACAACTCTCCCATTACGCTCATTTTGTAGAGCAACCTAGATAGCGCCTAAAAACAGTGCTTAAGAAAGTCAGAACCCTTTCTTATCCAAAAACACAAGTAGGTTTGCGTTCTTACGTCATCATTCCTTTATGACAAGTAACAGGACAAAATAACACATAATTCAAAGTTGTACAAAAAAAGTTGAATTAAAACGTCCCAAGGAGGGCGAAATAGGGCCTTTCTTAAAGGGTGAAAGCAAGGGGTCCGAATTTCTTAAGCAGTGATTTTAGGCAACATTTAGGTTGCTCTACAAAAGGAGAATTATACGTAAAATTTAAATTAAACTCCAAAAATTCACTTTTTTGCAGACATAGTAGAACTATGATAATACTGCCAAAGGCAGCCAACTCATAAGAAATACCATTCAGATTACCCCTGAGTAGTATCTACACACTAGGCCTTTTAAACATTTTGTACGCGATTTTGAAAATAAACCCGACCTAGCTCCTCAACTAATAGTGAAGACCACAAGATGAGTTCTCTTCAGCTTGTCATTGGTAAAGTGAGAAAATTTACAAATTTTCATCGAATTCTTTTCAAAACTTAAGACTGTGTAATAATTTTGAATTTATTAAGCTCATCTATAACCATAGAGATAATGGTATCACGCAAATCAGATTTTTACAGTCTTCAGTTAAGTGGACAATTACAGGACATTTTCTTTGATGAATCAAGGTTAGAATTCACACTTATCCTTGACAAATCCCTTCAGTCACACTTACTTATCATTATCATTTTTGGAAAAATACATTTCACATTTTAAAAGGATAAAAGGTCTTCGAATGAACATAACCTTTGAAAATCTTAAATTTGGTCAGTAAGAGCTCTTTTCATCAGTAAATATACCTGCTACCATAAATAACATAACAAAATAAATAAATATCCAAAAAACTAAGTAATTATCCATAAAGATGCATTTGATTATTTGAAAAATTACTTAGTTTTGTGATTTTTCCAGATTTTGAGGGATGCTGTTACTTTATGACACCAGGTAAATTCCCTGATGAATATACACTTATATTGACCTTTCTTGAGAATTAAAATTTCATGTTCATGCTAAGACCTATTATCCCTTCAAGATAATAAAAAATAATACAAGATCAAAAAGAAAAATTTAAGTTACCTTATCTGTAGGCTCTATATCAATTTCAATCTGAAAAAAAAAATCAAATTCAAAATCTTTTATGAAACATAAATGAACACTTCAATTTATTTGTAGCATGTATTTTGTTGTCCAACAATCTTAAAAATGAAAATCTTACCTCCTTTCCTGTTAATGTCTGAAAGAATAGAAAAAAATTGGTTCATTACCATACAAAATACTTTTAAGGAATATGAGCAAAATTAATTGTGCCATAATGAAAGGGGATTGTAAAGCGGATTTCTAAAAAATGTTATGTTTATCAGTGACACTGATGTATTATCCATACATGTAATACCCACAATAAATGTAATAATCATTAACCATAGTGTAATAACCAACCCTACCATAAACGTAATGACAATCCAACATAAATGTCATAAACAATGGTGCAGTTAAGTATAGAGTTATTTATTCAGCATTGATTGAACTCAGTCACAAAAGTTGTCATGTGAACACTGAATACCAGGTAAAAAAAGAATCATGATGTATGTATTTTTTTTGCCAAAGACTTTTTCTTATAATATGATTTAGTGAGGATAAGCCTTTTCTTCAACTAAGTCTTATAATGACTAGCTTGTGCCAATACAAAAAGAAAGATTGCATTCATATTAAGAAAGTGTGGAAATATTTCTAGGCTGAAATCTGATCAAATAAAATGGATAAAGTCTTTAAATGGCATTTAGCAATTGTGAGTACGATATATATGCACAGCTTTATGGAACAACAATCACTGGTTAAAGTTTATGCTACGTTTCGGCGTGTTTCCCCCGCCGTCCTCAGGCACAGAATGACAAGACATGATAGGCAACGATATATATACAATTGTACTTATTATTAAAATAACACAAGAGATAAAATATTTTATTATTGCAACTACATTAATGTTAAAAGGTAAGATAAAAAGGAAAATTCTTAAAATAACATACAATTCTGATTCAATTAAGAGGGGTTATAATTAAAATAACACAAGAGATAAAATGTTTTATTATTGCAAATACATTTATGTTTAAAGGTATGATAAAAAAGGAAACTGATACTTAAAATAACATACAATTCTGATTCAATTAAGGTGGTTAATTGAAGATTAAGTAAATAATTGTTTTATTAATAGTGAATAATATCATATAAAACTAACTAGTGATTGGGAAGTGAAGTGCTTTATTTACCAAATATGAATAAATTTATGCAAATTAATAATTCAGTCAGATAAGTTTGTCATATGCATGTGAAATTCTGACACCTTCATCTCTGTTTAGGTCTGGCTGGTATCTTCTGATGTTGATGGCTTCATGAAGTCTCCTGGTTTTATCAATATGCTTATTTAATGTCAGTATGTTGGTGTTTTCAAAGTTTACTTTATGTCCTGTTTTTCTCCCCATAGCAAGATGTTCGGCTACAGCTGATGTTCCTTCATTGCCAGGTTTGTCTTGGTGGTCTTTTAGACGAACATCAAGGGGTCTTTTGGTTTCCCCAATGTAAGAGCTTCCACAGGAACATTCAACTCGGTAAACGCATCCCTTAGGCTTTTGGTTGTTGGAGGGATTGAATTTTCCATTGGCTTTGAGTAAGTCTTTAAGTGTTGTATTACCCGAAAACACTGTTTCAATACCAACCGACTTCTTTAGGATCTTCTTAATTTGGTATGATGCCCTTCCAATGAATGGTATAACTATGCGGTTTGGGGGTCTGTTTGTGTCAGATTGTTGGTTGGTGGGTTTTGCCATCAGTGTTGATCGAATGGCTTCATGAACAAAAGTAGAAGGATAGTTGTTGTGCATACAAAATACATTCTTGATGTGTTGTAGCTCTTGTTGAAAGTATTCTGGATCACAAATCTTCTAAAATGGATGAGACAAAAAGATCAGTATAGGTTCAATCTAATTATATATTCTGAAGAGCAAATTTTCTATTTTAAAGGGGCACAATCTTGAATTTTAGGGGTCGTTTTGGGCCTTTGTTACATTTAAACAGTCCTCAGAAATACTCAAGCTCTAAGAAAATCGCAAAATACCTTGAAATATGTATACCTCAAACAAAAAATTTCACTTTTTATTTTTTTCCGTGCTGTACGCGGCTTGTCTCCAGTCAGTCAGAAAATTGTGTGTCCTGTTGACAAAGTCTACAATTGTTATTACTTTCTTTTTGTTTTGTCAGTGTGGGCCTGCGCAGTAGTCTCTTTATAAGTCTTTGATTATCAAAAAGAACCGTTTTCCAATATGGCGGGATGTTCGTAATATCTTAAGACATTATGATTTTCAAACACGGATAATTATGGATACACATGGATTTGAAGGCTCAAATTTCAAAGGTTAGCTCTGTAAACTATTTCTGATTAGCTAAGCAAAAGATTTCATGTGTTTGAGACTGTCCGAAACAATTCAAGACTGTTCCCCTTTAACAATAACCTGAACAAGATGTTAAATATGAGTTCCCTCATTAATTAGAGCCAAAGTAAGCTTACTAATTGATTAATTGAGGTTTCTAATGAATATTCCATGTATTCTCAAGTTCAAAAGACCTATTTGGACGTAGAAATGCTTGAGGAATACATTTGACTCTAATCTGCTTAAAAACGCTAAATTAAGATTCCATGTTTGATCATGTGACCAAATGATGTCATATGAATGAAGGCGTCTAAGAATTGATTGCGTATTTTATTATTAGATCTAGTGAATTAAAACTTATTTAAATTAATTCATAATTTTTTTACAAAGTGATATTTAAACGTTTTATTGCCTTTTGCTACAGATAATAAATGGAATACCAAAATGCCATTGTTTTTGTGGAAAATATTAAGGAATAGGGCAAGTATGCATGCGTGCATTTAACAACCACAGTGTCAGGTTATGTGCCCTCGCGTTTTGTTTTAGTGCTTTTAGTTACAGTACTTGAGTGAAATTGTGGCCTAGCATTGAGAACCTGAAAAGATTCTCTCCCTAATAATCTTTTGTATATCTGTTTACCTTGAATTACCGGTACCATCTTTATAATGTCACTATTTCCACAGTTCCTTCTATATCGCTGGCAAAGAGAACATGTGCAGGACAGTGTCCTAAGTATCCAGAAAGTGAATCGATTGATCCTTACTTCTTACATTAATGCTTATTTTAAAACTGTCTTGACAATAAAAAATCTTCCAGTTGAAAGTCAAAAGCGAGCCCAATCTCAGCATTAAAAGATAATGTGTAAGAAGTACTGTGTTGTGTCAGGGAATATATATATTTTCTCTTCTGACAGTGCTGGATTAATTTCATTTTATAGATATTGTAATAATATCGTGTTATAATGGCATAGAGAAAAGACAGAGTCATCTGGATGATCTATGCTTTCTTGAACTCATAGTCGTCACATATGTGACTTTAACAAACAAAGCATTTACCTTGATTATAGCATTTATGGTTAATGAATATTAGGCCTACATATGGTGGGTATTGCATTTGTGGTTATTACATTTATTATGGTCGATATAACATTTATGGGTAATACAACTGATAAGATATAAAAATCAATTTGTGCATAGGCTATAGGCATAACAGTTTTCAATCAGATGTCTGTGCTTCTTGAAAATTTGTCAGGAAATGACAATAATTGCAAAATATGGTTGTATTACAAAGTCAAGCTCTTCGAGATAAGTGATGCCATCAAATCAAACAGTTAGTTACAGGGGAATTTCAGGAACCACTGTCACAGACTGTAGATAATTTGCCAAAATTCAATTCAGACAACATTAACAGTTTGTCAGTGACACTGGGCATAGGCCTAGTCTGAGTGTAAAGAGCTTAGACTTTAGAAGAGATTGTAGTAGTGTCTAGCCCAGTCAGATTAGATCTAGATATTTAATCGGAGAAAACAATAAATAGTGAATAATAAAAATAGTAAGAAAAGAGTTACTCCGGCTTGGTCAATACCCCCAATTTACTGTGTAAACCATCCCTTAGGCATATTTATTACCTTAACTTTAATCAACATCTTCTATTTTAATTAGCTTTCTTTCTTACAAAACAAACGCGGATTGAACTTTGTTAAAGATTTGTAAGTGCCCACTTATTTTAAGACAGATAATAATTACGTCTGGTTAATTTTTCTTATTTCTTAAAAGTATTTCCGCTTCATTATCGTCACGCAAACGAAAGTTTATTTGACGGCGATTGGCCAAAAAGATACTGTTCGAACGAGACTAATAGTTTGTTCATTATTATTGGGAAATAAAAGAAATAAATTAAGAGAATCAATCCGTTTAACTTAATCTTCAATATACATTAACCAACTTATACCTATCAATTCTTAGATAAAAAGAAAGAGCTTTTATTTGGCGTGATTGTGTATCAACATAGAGTTATATGAGTATCAATGATATCGGCAATTTTCACCTTCCGTTTTCAATCTCATCACGAACGTATTTAGGTCCCCGTGATCTTGAAAATCGAAACCCCAAGCAAAGACTCCATTCAGGAAAGAAATTGTTCTGAAATTACCGTGTCTTTGTACACTTCCCGTGACTAAATACGAGGTTTTGCAGTAACAATAAGGTGTTTATATTTATCCCTAATACTTTGTTCTTGCTTGTGCATTAAAGAGGCCAAGACCTTTTTGACCTGGAACCGTCATTTAAATGGGGCATTTTGCGATTTTATATAGCTAAATCAAATAAGGCATTTGTATTTGTAGTCGTAGATGACCGTTGGCGTAAATGACCATGACCATATCGTTTTTTCTGAGTGTCACGTGATGTATTGTCTTCTTAAATTCGTTGGTAAAACTAAATTAGGCTTTTTTTGAGATCAAATCCTACATATGATCAAATATAACTTGGACCATTTCCTCAAAGATAGTCTGGCTGACTCTTGTCTATTCCCAGTCCACCCTGCATTCTGTGCCATTCGTACGCCATAGATGTACGCCAATTTTTTCTTTGCAAAAATTTATACGCCAAAATTTTTTCACATCATACGAATCATTTCAATTAAATGATTCAATGAAGAATTCGCCACGCCAAGCAAATTCACGCCAGTTTTTTCAAGATAAAATTTACGCCAAAATAGGCTGGCGTGAAAAAGGGACATCTGACTCCACGCCACAGATCTGTGACGGAAGGGGTGCGGAATGCAGCCAGGTTCCCAGGCTCTGGATGGCAATATGGACAGATCTGGCATGGAGAGTCAGAAAAGTAGTCATCAAAAATGGGGGATTTTCTGCACCCTCGCAAGTGTGAAGGTTTTAAACTTATTTACATACCTCTGTACATCAAAATCACCGAAACTCTATACATTTGGAAAAATGGATTTTTTTGTAATTTAATCATACCATCATTACAATTCATGTCATGCCTGTGGTTGGGACAATTTCAATCGCTCAGTTGCCATCTCTAAATTGCGCATGTAACCAAAATAGATGACATCACAAGGTCACATGATAGAAACAACAGAACTATCATCTTGTAGCTAGCCTACTTTTGTTTTCTGATTCTGCGATGTCTATTTGGATGTGCACGCAATTTGAGATAGCAAAAATGATAAATTTAAATTCTTGAATAAAGGTTACATGCTTCTTAACTTAGGAAGTGTTAAAAATATTTTGATCAATTCTCAAAAGTTAGATCCCAATTAATTTGCAAATGACATGGATTTCCAAAGAAAAGTTATGGTAAAGATTTACATGTTTGTACCATTTCGAAAAGACCGCAATGTCATTCAAGAGTACGTTAAGATATAAAGGCCTATGTATAACATCTTTTTTTTTTGTTTATTTAAGATGTCTGACGACTTTGATGTAGAAGCTATGCTTGAAGCACCATACAGAAAAGAGGTACATTTTTTGATTTAACTTGTTAATTATCGGCATCTCTGGACATATTACAGAAAACTTGTGATAAGTAACATAGTTTTTTTTGTTACAAGCGCACAAGCTATTAGGATAATTAGCAGTATTGATGTTGGAAACTGCTCTCCAGAATTTGAACAAGCTTTTATTGAACTCAAAGGGAATTCATTTTATGAATATATAGTAACAAATATATGTCTTTCATCCTAAATGTTTAAAAATAAAATCAGTACAAAAGGTTACGTTTCTTTTCTACTGTAGATCTATCAGTGTTTTAAGTGTACTGCTGACCCTGACTGCATATGTTGTAATTGGAAAGGTATAGAAATTGTGAATTTAAATGGACGGGAATATTAAATAGTTTGAAAAATTAAACAGCAATAAAATAAGAGACCATTTTAAAATTGAAAAACAGTTCAAACACTAAAATTTCCTGCAAATGAATTTTATAACATATAGCCATTGAAAATATTAAATATTAATAGTTACTTAAACTGAACTAAAATATCTCGTCGTAGGCCTCAAGAATGCTGGGTAAAGCTTTAAATGTTGGTATCTATCATCAATTACAACTCAACATGATCGGACAGAAATGAAGGTCACTGAAATGTTACAACTGTCCAGAAGGTGAAAATATCTGAAGTGATAATTTTCTGTTTTTTTTGGAAACAGAAAATATTGTTAAGAAAACCTTTCAAACTTTCTTAATTTCCTAACAGGATTACTGTTGAATATTTTATTAAATTCTTAGAAGTTCATGTCAAAGTACAAACTGAAATTTAAATTTTTTTGAAAGGTTTTCTTTTGTTCCTTACATGTCTTTGTAAAACTAATTTTTCTCTCTATTCCAAATATTAATTTTATATTTTATCTATCTTTTTCCCCTTTGTCTGCTGTGTGTTATTGATAATGTGCTGTTTTGGAATCGCAGGAAGAAGAGCGTGATAGAGATGATCAAAAATATGAAAGAAGTTCCTCTAGAAGTAAAAAGTAAGTATAGACCATATTATTTAAAGTTAGACAACTTCATGAGTTTAAAGCTTCAAAGCTGGCTTACTCAATGCGGTTGATGTCATAACTCTAAATTTTCAGCTCTAAGGAAATATATGCTTCAATGTATAGAATAAAACTAAAAACAAGTTTTAATCTTGTGCTTTTCTAATAGTTACTGGTAAGTGGTAGATAACGTTAAAATGGGCTCAACTGATTGTCTAAAGTTGTTCCTTTCGTTTCTTTTTTAGGCTGTGGATTAATAAAGAAAACTTTTGTGGCTGACTAAAGACTTGATTTATTTTCTTAATTTTTCCAATGTAATTTGAGCTTATTACTATATATTCAGATTTCAAACTGTTATAGGTTCTCTTTGGGGTTAATGAGGTTATTATTGAATGAACCAAGCTCATGTGATTGCTTTTGAAAGGTATGTGAGCCAAAATTCAGTTGGTTCAAAGATGGGAGAGCTAGATTGTTTCCCTTGTTTTGCTATAAATTATCATTTGAAAATCTAGTAAATCACGGTTTCCAGTCATATATACTACTGCAGCATTTTTTCCTTAATTAGATTTACATGGGGTGATTAGGTTTTATTCAAAACTTGTGAGGAATGTTTTACTAGTTATTGGAATTCTGACAGGAAAATTCTCCAAATTAAAATTCCATCTTCTGTTAACGTTTTGCTGGATCATAGGTAGATTTTAAGGATAATTGTGGAGAAAAACATTAACTAGTTTATTTGTTGATACTTTGGTTCAATGGGTTGGTCAATATGGCCTTGAAATTGATGTCTTTAAATATTTAGGCATCAAATGATTGTTACAATTCTTTTTGAATTGAAGTGGAAAGCTTTAGATAAATTATACCGCAGTTGTGAGCTTAAGTTTTGTGATTTCTTCACAAATTTAATTTTTTGTTTGAATATCGGAAGCCATGATTATTTCATATTGGCAATTCGGCATGGAATTGAAGAATTTATCTCCAATGGATAAAGTAGTTTGCCTACATCAAAGACCTTATGCTTGAAAACATATGCCTGTTATCTAGGAAGACTTTTTACTGTTCATTAAAATATAATTCTAATATTACATTATTTTCAACTTTTTAGGAAGAAGAGTAAAAGTAGAAGTCGGTCTAGAAGCAGAAATAGGGAGAAAAGAAGGTAAATTAGAACATAGTATTTACATCAAAGATATATTTAATGATGGCATGATGTGAAAATTTGCTCTTTGGCATAGAAATATAATGGTTGTAAGCCACCCTATATAGATCTGTCAATATAATTACTGAATCGATGTATTGTGATACATGCCATTATACATGTAATATCATATCGTATAATAATAGTCCAGCCAAAGACTCAAAAACTTTTCTCCGGTGAAATTATTGATATCCATTGTATATCTTGTATTGATATTTATATGTTGAGCTTGGTAGAGGCGTAATTAACATTAATATTTTATGTAGAAGTCGAGATCGAGGAGACAGAGATAAAGATAGAGATAGGAAAAGAAGTAGAGAAAGAAAAAAAAGTAGATCAAGAAGTAGAAGTCCTAAGAAAGATTATCGTGACAGACATCATGACAGATATGATAGGAGGCATGAAAGATATGATAGTGGGCGGTATGATGGCTATAGAAAACGGGAAGAAAGAAAAATGAGTAAAAGTCCTATAAGAATTAGGTAATATTCAACACCTTAACTTTTCTCTTCGTACCAATCATCGAATTTTGAGGACAAGGAACCATATCAGTTTTAAAATATCTGCCAGCATGGATGTTCGTCATGAAAAATGATATAATGCCCATCTACAAATAGCTTTCTTTGTTTGAATTTTATTGTTTAAATATGTCCATACCATTATATTATTGGTATGAACTGAGTTTGTTATCTTGGTTCACTTAACAAGATTTTAAAGTGGTTCATGGCCTAAATATCGCCTGTGTTATTAAGTTTTATAATGTTAGTAAGTATATATATAAATTGTATTTCAGCAATACTGCACCAACACCAGAATTATCGCCTGAAGAAAAAGATGCTAGAACAGTTTTCTGTATGCAACTTTCTGCTAGAATTAGACCAAGAGATTTAGAAGAATTCTTTTCATCAGTGGGAAAGGTAATTTGAATTGTTAAATGATGTAGCCTTGTCAGAAATATATTTAAGTGGAATAGAAAATTCTAATATAGTTATATATCTGAACTGTTGAGTGTTTGACTCTTGGATAAGGAGGTTCCTGTATGGTCTTTTATGAAATAATAAATTTTTAGATTTAACTCTTATTTATAGATGTTTTATGGCTTCAGGTACGAGATGTAAGATTAATAACAGACAATAAAACCAGAAGATCTAAAGGAATTGCATATATTGAGTTCCAGCAAGCTGATTCAGTTCCTTTAGCCATAGGTTTATCTGGACAGAAATTACTTGGTGTACCAATCATTGTTCAAGCTTCACAAGCTGAGAAAAACAGAACAGCCATGCCAACTCATATTCTGCCTAAAAGTGCTAAAGGTCCTATGAGACTGTATGTTGGATCTCTTCATTATAATATAACAGAAGAGATGTTGAGAGGAATTTTTTCTCCATTTGGAAAGGTAAAATTTCAATGTCAATCTTTATTTAGAAATATATTGGTATTTTGATTTTTAAACTAATGCAATAATTATAATGGTAAATTGATTATTGCATAGAAGATGAGATATTATGTATAGTTTAATCTGAAAAATAACTACTGACTTCATATTATGTAGTAAGTTTGTTTTTATTTCCAGATTGATGATATTAAGTTGATTAAAGATCATGAAAGTGGAAGATCTCAGGGCTACGGTTTTGTAACGGTAAGTTAAGTGGAATATTTAAACATAAATTCTTGTTAAATTGGATATATGTAAATACTATATCTCGTTAAGTATCAAACTTTCATAAAAATTGATAGTGATGACAAAACTCCTGTGATCTGATATTGATGATTACAACTCAGTATTAATAAATTTCACATTTGAACTTTTAGTTTTGAAATGACACAAATGTTTATATATTGGTTTTTGATTTTAGTTTCCAGAAGCTGAAGATGCCAAGAAAGCTTATGAACAGTTGAATGGATTTGAATTGGCCGGACGACCAATGAAAGTTGGACATGTGACTGAGAGAATGGCTGAAATTCAAGCAAGTGGAGGATCCATGCTAGATGGTGAAGAAATAGATAGATCTGGTATAGATTTAGGTGCAACAGGAAGATTACAACTTATGGCTAAATTAGCTGAAGGTAATGTTCAGATAGTTTATTCCCACATATTGCAGATGGATAAGAAAATATGTAACATCTGTTTTGTGTCAGATATAACAAGAGAATTGTCATATGTCAACACATGCTCCTTAGATCCACCCTTGTGATTTAAACCTACTATATGATCTGATAGTATGCTTTAAATCGGCAACTTTACCGGTTGTATATCGAGGGTGCTTGAGTCATAAGCATGTAAGAAAAATATACCTGAGTGGCTGATAATTTGAGTTTTATATACAACTAGTTCTTAGATAAAAGTCTTAATCAGTACCTCGGACAAATTTAATTACTTAAACTTTTTTTTCTTGGACTAAAAGATTAATTGTTAACATTTTATTATTGATCTCATTTGTAGGGACTGGTTTCCAGATTCCTCAATATGCTGCCAATGCCTTGACGCAAGCTGGAGTACCTGGTGTTCCTCCAATGATGCAAAGTGGAATGCCTTCAACATTACCTCAAGCTGCTCAGTCTGCTCCACCAATAGCTACACAGTGTTTTATGTTGTCCAACATGTTTGATCCAATGACGTAAGCTAAACTGCATTTTTTTTAACATGTCCTTAATTATTAACACAATTCTTAACAGTTTTTATACGCCCAAAATGTATTTTGGTCGTATATTGTGATCACCCCTGTCTGTCTGTCTGTGTGTATGTGTGTGTGTCTGTTCACATTTTTCTTGTACTCACTCTACAGTCTACAATTCTCAATGGATCTTTTTTATTTTTGCTATATGGGTTAATAACATTACAAAGAGGATCCCTATTGATTTTGGTGCTGATCGGACAAGTTTTGGCCGAGATATAGCATAAAACTTCAGGGTAACAGTCTTGTACTTATTTTCTAGTCGACAATATTGACAATTCGACAGACCTCCCCTTTTTCGACGTCACAACCAATCCGAACGCGTGAATTCAATAAACCCGCGAATTGTAGTCTCTGTCACCCAGACTAATTACTATTACATAGATATCAGAAGGACTGGATTGTCGAGTCTAAAATTTAATAAATTATGTCGATCTTGTCACTTCTACAGCTTAAATTTCTTTCTTTTTATATTTCACGAAGGTTTGTGTTTGTGTTATTATATTATCAAAGTATGCAGTGCATTCGTCAAACAATGTTATTATGACATGTAAAATAGTGAGTTGAGTCAATATGTTGACGACAGTCTTCTCGACTGACTTTCCAAAGAAAATCTCCGATTAAGTAGGTCAAATTCTGAAATGGATGTCCTACCCTCATTATGTTGGAGGGCCATATCCTAATATCGACAAAATATTTAAATACCGGTAGGCCTAATAAAGGTTTTATCTTACTAAAATTTATTTGATTCGTCCCGATATCAATAGCTTAAATCAGATATCGCTTGTAAACGTTGGCTTTTGTAGACCTAAGTTTTATTTAGTTTTAACTTCAGAACACTTGACATCTGTCGACGACCGGCTTGAAATTGTGAATGTATCTTTTATAATAGAAGCAAACCTTTTGTGAAAGTCGTGTATCAATCAATAATTCCTGCGATAAATTTCCCGGTAAACTAGCATGACTTACTGCTAATCGCCATCATGTTATTTCTGTAACGTTTGTTAGATATGGTGTCATTAAAATATTTGGCATGTGGGTTATTGGGGACTTAAAGTTGATCTGATCTGATTTTTGTGTTGTAGGATACTTTTAACCGAGATATATCGTTAAACGTAGAAAAATCTTTAACATATGTATCTGTAGTATGGCTGCCATTTGGGCGTATTTCAATGCATCGCATTGCTATCTTTAACACAATGTTTTGAAAGTGATATATATTTTATCTATACATATTGGAATGGAGTACTTATTTGATTCAATTAAAATATAGGTACCCAAAAGCAATTTGTCTGGTTACTAACATCCAAGACTGGTCATTGAAATAAGATCAGTATAAAAAAAACAGCTAATCACAAAGTGTACTACATGAGAATATTACAGTTCATGCCTTCTTGTAATATATTTGATCAAGAGAATTAATCTTGTTTACTTATAGGGAAACTAGATTGAATTGGGATCAAGAAATACGAGATGATGTTATTGAAGAATGTAGTAAACATGGTGGTGTATTGCATATATTTGTTGACAAAGCCTCTCGACAAGGCAATGTTTATGTTAAAAATCCTACCATTGCTGCAGCTGTAGCTTCAGTTAATGCTTTACATGGAAGATATTTTGCAGGTATGTTTTGGAATATTTGTTTGAAGCATGGTTCAGTCTATGAGATTTTGAATTTGCAAAACTAATTAGGATAAAACTTTATGAAGTTATTGCCAATGAATTACAATTGAATTTCAAAAGAAATGTATGAGGTATGTTTTGCTTTTTTAGGTCGCATCATAACAGCAGCATATGTACCTGTACCTAATTATCATGCGTTGTTCCCTGAATCGGTTCGTGCTAATCAATTAATTGTACCATCATCACAAGCTCTCCAAGCATCGTATGCTTCAGGATTTTCCTCAGCAATGTCACAGCCTGTTTTATAGACCTTTGTTCATAATATCTCCTTATTCCAGTATGGGTGTTTAAAATATATGTGGAAATTTGACTTTTAAATATCCAGGGCTTTACATCAAAAGTAGTTTTCATGACAAAAGTGATTTTTAACTGTTCATTTCTATATAATTATTTGTGAGAAAAAGACAAAGTATATTACAATTGCATTTGTTTACTTGTCAGCCAATTTTAAGATTCATATTGTTATTTTTTTAATGTCATCAAAATGATTAATGTACAAATTAAATAGGATAGTAGTCAAGATATGATTGGTGTTATTTTATTTTATATATAAATGGTTGTACGTGTACATAAAATTTATTAGAATGTATTGAAGATCAATTGTAGTCTTTTGTTGTAGTTGTGATTCATTTTCCGCCCCTTTATTTTATCCGTATATAATTTATGTATAATAAGCAGATAGAAGCTTTATTTCCCTGGGTGGGAACAAACAAGATATGGTGTACTCTATTGGAATCAAGTATTTACTAATAAAACGCTTAATTCATCCATTAAGCGGTTTTCAAATTGTAATTATAAAGGGAAGTAACTAGAACATATATATTTCCTGCAAGGATGTTTTAGCGCTGATTTCCCAGAAGCTTTTATTCCCAAACAGACTGGAATCGTCACTTGCTCACTTTTTTGAAAAAATATGAATAT
Organism: Nipponacmea schrenckii; assembly: GCA_030562195.1. Lineage (NCBI taxonomy): Eukaryota > Metazoa > Mollusca > Gastropoda > Lottiidae > Nipponacmea > Nipponacmea schrenckii. Next base: position 23,540,116 of record JAUJPP010000007.1, on the reverse strand, counting down.
AGTTTTATTCTCGCTTTTTGAAAATTCATCATATTATGTGGGATACATAATTAACAAATAGTCAATATGAAACACAAATATTAGACGTAGGACGAGTGTATAATGGCTATTATCCCTTTAAAAGCTAAATTGCATACTGTCCTATTGTGTTGTAAAATTTTATTTTGACCAAGATCTCGTCAAAGGTCACACCAAATTTTATTAAAATCTAGTTAAAACTGGTCTATTGAATTTCATTGTGCTTTTACTTAGTCCATGGTAATAACTAACAAGTGGTTGCCTATGAAGATAACCCCACTTTAAAGTAGGCCTATATGTTATGTTTAAACATAGGTTGAAACAATATTTGGGCCTAATCCAAGATCTCATAAATATAGGATTAAATAGGTACATTAAATTTCCTTCAATCAAAACAAAACTAGTCTCCATCACATACACAGGCTAGTTTTGACTCCGTCAAGGGCATTTACTCAAAATTTGTTTCATGAAAAATCGTTAATATCGAACTTGTTCAAGATTTCATCAATAAAAATGATCACAGAAAATTTATTCAAATCCAATCTCTTTAGTGTTCACAAGCCAATTCAGATGAAATCAAGTTAAATAACTAAAAAACCTCAACCTAAAAATTGCAATATTGCACATGTCTGAGAACTCGTCAATATAAATGCTCACAGCAAATCCGATGAAAACTGAGCACTGTATCGTGTTCACAAGCCAATTGCGGACAGACGGACCAGGGTGATGACAATATACGTCCACATTATAATGTGTAAATTCCAAATCAAAATTAGAGTTGAACAAAGCCAATCATGAAGATGATTAATGGTGATCTCAGTTGTAAAAATAGCGATGGTATCAGTAAATACAATATTTTAAATGTAAAAGGCTCAAATCATGCTTTGTCAAAATCTATCAAGGAACCAGATCTCTATCAAGTCTACAAAGAATCAGAGGCTGATAAAGTGAACACGTTTTAAAGAACAAGGGCAATAACTAAATAAATATTTTTTGATTAGTCTCATCCTCGAGTTATAACAAACACTCACACCAAGTTTCATCAAGAACCCGGCTCCCTATCGTGTTCACAAGGAATTTTAGGACAAGGGCAATAACTCATAGTAAATATTTTTCGATTGGTTTCATTTTCGATAGGCTTCATCCTTGGGTCATTACAAAGACTCATTCCAAGTTTCATTAAAATCCATCAAGAAATGTGGTCTCTATTGTGTTCACAACAATTGTGGACAGGCAGACGGACAGACAGACAGGCGGGCAGAAGGCTTCATCCTTGGATGATTACAAACACACACACCGAAATTGGTCAAAATCCATCCAGAAACCATCTCTCTATCATGTCCACAACACATTTTTGAACGCAAAATGAATGTGTTTTCAAGAACAAGGGCAATAACTCATCAATTTATTTTTCGATTTGTCTGATTTTCAATAGGCTTCATCCTTAAGTAATAACAAGCAATCACACCAAATTTCATCAAAATCCATCAAGAAACACACTCTTAATCGTGTTCACAACAAATTTTCAAAAACAAGGGCAATAACTCATTGAATATTTTTCGATTGGTCTGATTTTCAATAGGCTTCTTCCTTGGGTTATAACAAACACACTCACCAAATTTGGTCAAAATCCATCAAGAAATGTGGTCTCTATCGTGTTCACAACAATTGTGGACAGACAGACAGACAGGGGCGACTACAATATACGCCCACATTTATGTGTGGGCGTATAAAAACTAAGAAGCTTTGACAGGATGAAGATATGAGGCTTTAAATAATAAAACTTCTGTCAAATTAAACCATTTATTCCTCCAACGTTTAGTGCGTCTAAAAACATACTTCCTCAAGGGGAGTCCAAAACCAACACAAATAAAAAAAGCTAAATGACTTGGTTTTGGACTCCCTGAGGAAATGTTTTTTTGAAGCACAAAACCTTGGGAGGTTTAATTTGACTGTGTCCAAAAACTCCAAAATAATGGACACTGTTTAAAAACTTTCAAAAGTTCTTACCTAATAACGGACATTGAGTATTCTAGGCCTTACAATATTCATCCACTTCACTAGATAGTAGATGAATAGAGAATGACTTCATTGTTCATAGCTATTATTTGAGGATGTAATCAGTTTTATTAACTGGGTCTTTAAAATCTACTAATCCCTAAACTGATTAAACTATTTCAAATAAACAGTTTAAGAAAGAAATTCACACATTTGATATCTTAGCTTATATATTATGAATATATTAACATTTAATAATAAAACTATTGAAATAAATAACAGCCAATTAAAACAAAATTTACATAACATAAACTTCTAACAACAATAAGCACTATTCAATTCAGTATATCAAATTACAACACCTACAATCTAATTCAAGAAATATTATCTCTGAAAATGAACATATCTGAATTCTGTAACTTGACCAGAAGGAGTTAAATTCTGGTAAAACAACAACCTAAATTTTAATAGGTGTTTTAACATTTTTCAATAAATTTTGCTTGGTGAAACAAAAGATTTTATTTCTTTTTAACTCTTTATGCATTTTATTTGCATTCAACTTAAATATAAAAAAATAAATGTTAATTAATTCTATGCTAGATTCTAATAAGCTTGTAACATGAATCATGGACACAAAAAAATACAAGAGCAACAGCTTTGTTTCATCATGTACAGAATTCTGAATATGCAAACCATAGAGGACTATCAAGATCTATATTTCAATCAGATTGTTCAGATTATTTAAAGTTTCCTTCAATTTAAAAATATCACCAGTAGTTTTAAGTAATAGAAATATCCCCTCAATGATTGCAGGTAGAATAGTCCATGATATATTCAGAATTAAAATAAATAACAGTGACTGTTATATCATCACGATAAAACCTTGAGATACTATGGGGTAAGGTTAATTGTGCTGACAACTGACCATGGTCTTGTCCGATAGCATTTCTAATTAAATGAGTTGCCACATTTTCATCAACATGTTTATTTGCAAGACCTCTTTTACGTTGTGTCAGAATCTTGTTTATTTCTCCCAATGTCATATTTTCTCTAGGCAAGGTAAAATTAACTAATACTTGACGGCCATCCATATGACCTGCTACCAACTGGACAACCTTTTCAGGAGAAACCATATCCCAGAGTCCATCTGATGCTAAAACCAGGAATTTGTCTTTTGGTGTTAGTTTGTGATGAGTAATTTCAGGTTCAGCTGTTAAATATGGAGGAGTATTATAATTATTGGGGATTAATCTATCACCATATATACTGATAAAGGAATGTGGATACTTGCTGGTATTCACTATATGTTTCAAGTCTTTAGCATTCCACTTATATCTAACATCTCCAAATGCTCTTAATGGTGCAAGATCACCAAACAGTCTTCCATTTTTAAAAATATTGTTTGATTCGTTTGGATGTCTGTTAAGAATTCTATTTATTTCATCTTCGTTGTTACCATCGTGTGGAGTTGATAAAGGAACTGCTTCCCAATGGTCATCCATTTTATGAACACCCAAGACAGCGCGACAATCACCAGTATTGGCAATAAACAAATCAATACCATCAACATAAGCAGCACATGAAACGGAGCCAGCGAAGGCAACTGTGAGTGTTTCTGAACTTAAGACTGGATTTGCTGCATTTGGTAAAGCTTCTGCAGAGATATCCTCATCTAATCTCATAAAAGCATTGGCCAGAGCTTCTCGTCTAAAAGTGTCATCACTAAAAACAGTTAATGTTTCTGTTGCAAATTTTTTCAAGCTTTTATCATAGAGCTCTTTCAGTTGTTCATGTTTATACTTTATACCGCCATTGTACCAATGTAACAGCTCGGTAGTCAGATCTATTTCTCCATTTCTCACCTTTTCAACAATCTCGGGTGGTGACAATGCAACAGCTAAATAATTGAACAACCTTTCATTTAGTGACTGAGCACAAGCACATCCAGCATGTCCGTCATGAACAGCAAATAAATATTTATCTCCATCAATAGGAAGTTTTGCCTCACATCTCCTATCCTCAATTGGGTGGTTTGAAGGCAATTGGTTGGTTTCAAATGCACGGATTGGTCCTGATTCAACAACCTCAGAAGTTTCATTGACTCTTAGTATAGTAGTCACTTGGTGTGGTGATAATCTTGGAGAATGGTTATCATCTATTCCTCTATGTCTTGAGAATCTAAAATTACTTCGGCCACCTATTCTGGCATTTTTACTGGCTTTGCTGACAGAAAATTGTCTGCTCAACTTCTGAATAAGCCGACCAAACTCAGATCTGCATGGGGACTTTACTGCAACATATCTATGAATACACTTAAACATAACTTTCATAAACGGTATTACTTCACGAAATAAGTCTTTGTATAGATTTGACTTCAAATATCGGTAAAGGTAGTCGGATTTGATTAACTACAATCATCATAGTACATTATGACATTCAACTACTGCCATGCTTTCTATGAATGAATAGGTGGCGCTGACGTCTGTTTATGTATTGTTTAAAGGTCAAGGACGAAATATAAAACATGGCCATTGCATTTCCTGGAGTTTTATAATCACAATTGAATTTAAAAAGTAATTTTGTTTCTAAAAAGAAAAAGCAATGTTTTGCCGAATTGGTTTCAAATCTGCTCGGAATATTTTTAGTCTGGTCACTGTCACCTCGAGAAAGTTTCGGATATCTTCCTACATAAATTCTCAAGCTGCAGGTATATCTATTTTACAACTTTTTCAGACTACTTCTTGTAGCTTTGTAGTAGTATTTGTAGCCAAGTAGTAGTAGAAGCGCCTTGTCTGTCAAGTAAATAGTGCTGTGTCAGAAGCCTTTTAGAATAGGTTTTTATTAAAGCCAAATATGTATGAATGGCTATTTTGATATTAAGCCTTAGGCATTCATTAATAGCCAGATAGGCCTCTAGGCCTATTATTTAAAAAAAAGAAAATTGTGTAAATAAATTAATAGGGAACAAATCCCATGTTTTACATCAGAATGCTTTAAGGTAGTGGCTATTTAATTTTCAGCGCAGTCAACATCTAGTAAAGATGTAGCAGAAGATAAAAGACCAATATACTTAGATGTCCAAGCCACTACTCCACTGGTAATGATAATTTATTACAATTTAAAAAAATAAAGTACCTTTACATGTATCCACATGATAACATAAAACAAATTACCACTGGCTTGTAGTGTTCCACTTCCTTTTCAATCAAATTAGACATTATTTAGAAGGAAGGTCCATTTAAAGTTGGTTTCCCGCATTAATTATAGCCAAATTAAGCTTACTCATGATTAATTGGGGTTTCTAATGAATATTCCATGTATTCTCAAATTCAAAAGACCTGTGTGGACGTAGAAACGCTTGTGGAATCCATTTGACTCTGATCTGCTTTGAAACGCTAAATTTAGACTCCCATGTTTGATCACATGACCAAATGACGTCATATGAATGAAGGCGTGTAAGAATCAATTTTGTATTTTATTATTATTGAGTTAAAACTTATTTGAATTCATTCATAATGTTTTTACAAATTGATATTTAAATGTTTTATTGCCTTTTGCTAGAGATAATAAATTGAATACCAAAATTCCATTGTTATGTGCATAGGCTACTTAACAACCACAGCGTCCAGTTATGTACTGAATTAACAGACTGGATGATCAAAAAAAATATCAACGTCATTCTAGACTTGACGTACATATAGGGAAATCCCGTCATAAATAGCTTAAGTACGAGCTAATTTAGGACTTGTGAGACCATCATGTATTTTTCCCAGTCATTAGAACACCTTTCTATTAATATAAGTATTTTGGTCCAGTTATGTTATATATGAAAATAAGGGAAACCATTTTTAAAACTTTTAGCATGAAAAATCTCTGTGTCAAAAAAGCGTTTGTTAAATATGATTAAACAAGTCAGTGAGTATAATTCTAGAGTAAACTGCGTTGTGATGCAATGGTGTGATGTTTTAGCTAATTATTAGCATGGTATGTTATCTACTTCCAAAAATATGTTGAATCACATGATTGTAGAGATTGATACCAGTTAACAATACAAGAGTTGCTTTCTTTATATGATTAGGATCCAAGAGTTTTAGATGCTATGATGCCATACCAAGTCAGTTACTATGGTAATCCACATTCCAGGACACATGCATATGGATGGGAAAGTGAAAAAGCTGTTGAAAAAGCTAGAAAGGTAAATTGTGATACAATATTGATAGATCTGTTACATGCTTACAATTCAATGTATTTTAATGCCCATGCTTTGTTTTGAACAATTGCTCGTAAGCACTCTAGAATGCACAATTCTTTATTGATTTTGATGAAATTTGGCAGGAATATTTTTTATCACCCAATGATAAACCTTGCCTGGCAAGCTATCATACATTGAATTCCTTAACTACTTATTTACTTAGCCTGTGTCAAATTGGTATGTAAATGCTGAGGTGTTAAAACTTGCTGCTGTGTGGGTGTATAGACTTTATGACAATCAATTGTTTTTCAGCAAGTAGCTGATTTGATTGGTGCTGACCCTAGAGAAGTTATTTTTACAAGTGGAGCAACAGAATCCAATAATATATCAGTAAAGGGGGTTGGAAGGTTTTATAAAAGTAAAAAGAAGCATCTTATTACAACACAAACTGTAAGCCTTTCCTTTTCTTGGCAATACCAGTTACTTGTGAATGTGGTAAAGTGATAGCAGATGTTATGGATGATTATTTCAAGCTACGGCATTCTTATACGCTTACATGAAAATGAGGATGTTTATTGTTGTCCCCATGTTCATCTGTCAACATTGTTGTAGACACAATAGAAGTGGATTTGAATAAAATTTGGTGTGAGCATTAGAGTTTATAAGACGGCGGTCAAGATGGATTTTGATGATTTTTCAATGAACGGTTTTTTAGTTATTGCCCCTGCCTTTATATTTGTTGTAGACACAATAGAAGTGGATTTGAATAAAACTTGGTGTGAGCATTAGAATTTATAAGACGGTGGACATGATGGATTTTGATGATTTTTTAATGAACGGTTTTTGAGTTATTGCCCCTGCCTTTATATTTGTTGTAGACACAATAAAAGCTTCAATTTTCAATGGATTTAGATGAAACTTGGTGTGAGCATTGGAATTGATAAGATTGACGCTTTTTCGATGAACCATTTTTGAATTATTGGCTTTGACTTAGTAAATCAGGTCAAAATTTGATTTCAGGTGCAGTAAAAGTAGCAATTTTCAATGGATTTTGTTGGAACTTGGTGTGAGCATTTGAATTGATAAGACAGCAGTCAAATTGAATTGTTTTATTTTTTACGAGTTATTGCCCTTGACTAAGTATATTGCGTCAAACTTTATGGTCGGCACAATAGGAGCTACAATTTTCAATTTTTGCTGAAACTTAAGTGAGCATTTGAACTGATAAGACAGCAGTCAAGTTTGAATGTGACCATTTTTTTGATGAACGATTTTATTGTGGGTGCTATAGGATCTGCAATTTTCAATGAATTTAGATGAAACTTGATGTGAGCATTTGAATTGATAAGATTTCGGTCAAGTTCAAATATTGTGATTTTTGGATGAGCGGTTTGCAAGTTATTGCCCTTGACTTAGTAAAATCGCTTCAAAATTTTATTGTGCGTGCTATAGAGGCAAATATTTTAAATGGATTTTGATGAAACCTCATGTGAGCATTGGAATTTAAGACGGCAGTCAATTTTGAAGTTGACGATTTTGCAATAAACGGTATTTGAGTTATTTCACTAGACTTAGTTAAAACGAGTCATAATTATAATTGGGTGCAATAGAAGGTACAATTTTTAATGGATTTTGATAAAACTTGGTGTTAGCATTGGAATTTGTAAGGCGGCAGTCAAGTTGAAATTTGACGATTTTTTGAAAAAAATGTTCTCGAGTTATTGCCCTTGACTTAGTAAAATTGCATTTAAATTTTATTGTGGTTGCAATAGTAGCTACAATATTCAATGGATTTTGATGAAACTGGGTGTGAGCATTTGAATTTATAAGCCGCGACTTAAGTTCGAATATGACAATTGTTCAGATGAACAGTTTGCGACATCATATCAAAAATTTAATGGTGGGTGCAATAAAAGCTACAATTTTCAATTAATTTCATGAAACTCGGTGTAAATATTGGAATTGATAAGGACGGCGATCAAGTTTGTGATTTCAACAATTTTGATAAACAGTTTTTGAGTTATTGCCCTTGACTATGTAAAACCGCGTCAAAATTCTATTGTGGGTAGAGAAGAAGCTACAAGTTTTGACAATATTGATGAATGTTTTTTGAGTTATTGCCCTTGACTTAGTAAAATCGCTTCAAAATTTTATTGTGCGTGCTATAGAAGCAAATATTTTAAATGGATTTTGATGAAACTTGTTGTGAGCTTTGGAATTGACAAGACAGCGATCAAGTTCTCATTTGACAACTAAGAAGAAGGTTTGTTTGTATATATAGATGCTATCAATTAAAGTAAAGAATGATTTAACAATTCTGATGTGTGGGCTGAATTTTATGATTTATCCATGAAACACAATTGTAAATTTGTCAATTCTTTGTAACAATACTTGAATTATACATTAAAGTTGTTTGAGTTAAATATTCTGAGATGTCATATCATGTGTAAGAAAATTTGAAACTTGTCTATATATCAGCATTGTTATAATTTCAGGAACATAAATGTGTTCTAGATTCCTGTAGATCATTGGAAGGAGAAGGTTTTAAAGTTTCATACTTACCTGTCAAACAGAATGGTATTATTGATATGAAGGTATAAATGATAAGTTGGTTTTTATGATACAAGATTTGAAAGATGGCTAAATATAGAAATGATTTAAGAAGTAAAGCTTAAGGAAAAAAAAACTAGAGCTACTTGTAGCACTGAGTGGGACTTTGCTAATGTGGGAAATTGCAAGAGATTCTGAAAAAATTAAACTTTCTAGGTTAATTAGATCACATATCTAAAGTTGCAAATTCGGCTTTTTGGAACAACTATAAACCTGAAAGTAGATGTTGAAGGTCAAATATTATACTATCACCTGATAGCCAAGGTCAATGAACTTTAACCCACTAAAGGTCACCAAAGGTCATTGTCATGAGATATTAGCCTCTAAACTTTGAAAAAATTCAACCTGACGTTGTAAGAATGCAAAAGCGAAATTCAAAAAATCGGCTCCAATAGTTTATGCAAGAGACTTTGCTACCAGAAATGCAAACATCACGGAAATCAGACTTAACTTTGAGGCCCCTTTTGAGTTTTACAAAAACATAACTTTTCAGTATGGCGGCCAAAGTTTCACATCCGGTCTTTTTGTTACATCAATTACACCGAAAGTTATGAACTCTATTACTTGTAAACCAGAAGTGACGCAAAAATTTTGTCTCTGTCAGTTTGTTCATATTGGTGAACTGCCTTTGCACCCATAACAATTAAACCAAAAACAGCAAAATTGCAAATATTTGGAAAATAAAGTGTGCTACAAATTTTCGAATTTCAAACTCGTTTGACTGCTATTTGTTTGGAAATTATTTCAAGTTTCCAAAATATGCAAAACCCGAAGAAAATCTTCCCTAAAATGCAAATTCTAGAGCCAATTTTCTACTTTTTATACGCCCACATGAAAATGTGGACGTATATTGCCATCATCCCCGTCTGTCCGTCCGTTCACAATTACTTGTGTACGCAATACAGGCCAGAGTTTTTATTCGATTCGTATGAAACTTGGTATGTACATTCATTTTTATACGCCCACATGGAAATGTGGACGTATATTGCCGTCGCCCCTGTCCGTCCGTCAGTCCGTCCGTCCACATTTGTTGTATCCACGATAGAGGCTACAGTTTTTATCCGATCTTAATGAAACTTGGTATACATGTATATATTGATGATATCTCGGTCAAGTTCGAAAATGGAAATTATCGCATGAACGTTTTTTTTGTTATTGCACTTGACTTAGTAAAAACGCGTCAAATTTGGGTTGTATCCACAATAGAGGCTACAGTTTTTATCCAATCTTAATGAAACTTGGTATACATGTATATATTGATGATATCTCGGTCAAGTTCGAAAATGGAAATTATCGAATGAATGGTTTTTGAGTTATTGCCCTTGACTTAGTAAAAACACGTCAAATTGGGTTGTATCCACAATAGAGGCTACAGTTTTTATCTGATCTTAATGAAACTTGGTATACATGTATATATTGATGATATCTCGGTCAAGTTCGAAAATGGAAATTTTCGCATAAACGGTTTTTGAGTTATTGCCCTTGACTTAGTAAATACGCGTCAAATTTGGGTTGTATCCACAATAAAGGCTACAGTTTTTATCTGATCTTAATGAAACTTGGTATACATGTATATATTGATGATATCTCTGTCAAGATCAAAAATGGAAATCATTGCATGAACGGATTTTGAGTTATTGCCTTGACTTAGTAAAAACGCGTCAAATTTGGGTTGTATCCACAATAGAGGCTACAGTTTTTATCCAATCTTAATGAAACTTGGTATACATGTATATATTGATGATATCTCGGTCAAGTTCGAAAATGGAAATTATCGAATGAATGGTTTTTGAGTTATTGCCCTTGACTTAGTAAAAACACGTCAAATTGGGTTGTATCCACGATATACATGTAGGCTACAGTTTTTATCAAAAAAATTTTTCAAATTTGATGATTTTTTAAAAGGGAATTTTAAAGGTTTTTGAGTTATTGCCCTTGACTTAGAAAAATACGCGAAAAAAATTTGGGTTGTATCCACTATAAAGGGCTAAAAGTTATCTATCTGATTTTAATGAAACTTGGTATACAGTTTTTTGGAATTTGTAAGTTTGGGAAATCATTGATGAACGGATTTTTTAGTTATTCCCCTTGACTTAGAAAAAGGAAATTGGGGTTTTTCCAAAAATTTTTTTCCTGGTTAATAAAAAGTTTTAACAATTTTAAATTTTTGGAAGTTCGAGGGAAATTTGGGGGTTTTTGAGTTTTTTGCCCTTGACTTAAGTACAATTTAGTAAAATTGGGTTTTCCAGTTCATTGGCTCATTTTTTTTTCAAAATTAAAATGCTGACGATTTTGGAATTTTTATGAGTACCTTCCCCTTGACAAGTAATTGCGAAAAAAATTTTTTCGGAAAACAAATAGCAGCACAATTATCAGGATTTTATGTTTATGAGTTAATTGCTCTTTTTTTGGGATGACAAAACGTTTTAATTTTTTTATATTTTTTGTAGAAAAAAAGAAGTTTATTTTTTTCCAATGGTGAAATGAAACTTGGTGTGTGTATTGGATCTTAAAGGGGATAATAAGTCGTTTGAATACACTCGTCCTACGGCTTATATTTGTGTTTGATATTGACTATTAGTTAAATAAGTATGCATCCCACACTTTACCAAATTTTAAAAAGCCACAATAAAAATATATTTGGAATTTTAAAAAAAAAGTGAGCCAGCGACGATTCCATTCAGTTTGAGAATAAAAACGACGAGTAAATCAATGCTAAAACATCATTGTGCAATTCAACAGTAGGGGTGACGCGTGAAACCCCACATGTTAGAGTTACTTCCCTTTATATTTACACAATTTGAAAACTGCTTGATGGATGGCTCAAATGTTTTAACTACTTTATTTTGGGGATTTATCGGATTTTAGATTTTGATGTATAGGTATGACACCAGGTAAGTCCACTGATGGATATATACTGTTCTTGTCCAAATTTGAGTGAACTTAAATTATTATGTTCGTTCTAACGCCTATTATCCCTTTAATAACATCTCGGAAAAGTTTAAAAATGGTGCGATTCCAGATGTCGGTTTATGAGTTATTGCCCTCGATTAAGTGAAAAAGCGTTAAAATTTACTTGTGTACGCAATAGAAGCTATAGTTTTCATCTGATTTTAATGAAACTTCGTATGTGTATTCATCTTGATAATATCTCGGACAAGTTCGAAAATGGCACGATTCCAGATGTCGGTTTATGAGTTATGGCCCTTGATTAAATGAAAAAACGTTAAAATTTACTTGTGTACGCAATATAGCTATAGTTTTTATCCGATTTTGATGAAACTTGGTGTGAGCATTGGAATTGATTAGACCTAAGTCAAGTTTGAATTTGACAGTTTTTCAATGAACAGTTTTGAGTTATTGCCCTTTACTTAGTGAAATTGCGTCAAAATTCTATTGTGGTTGCAGTAACAAGCTTTAATTTTCAAAGGATTCTGATGAAACTTGGCGTAAGCATCCCAATTGATAAGACATTAGTCAAGTTTGAATTTCCGACTTTTTTTAACGAATGTTCCTAATTATTGTTAAATAGCATGTCACCACAACAGAAGGTCACAGTATGTTGAACAGTTGCTTCAACTACTTTAGTTTAAGCTGTATGCTCTACAAATATTAAGCAAAAAAAAAAGAATTGACATTTGGAAAACAAACACTAATCTTTCTCTTGCTTCATAAGCCAAATGATATATTTTAATGCTAGTGTCTGATGAGAATTATGAGATATTAACGTACATGTTAGTATGTTATGTATATTTTAGTTATTAGAAGACACTATAACACCAGAAACATCATTAGTTTCTATAATGACTGTCAATAATGAAATTGGTGTCAAACAACCTGTAGCAGATATAGGTAAGGAAATGTCCTCTACTTTTGACGCAAGCTTACTGAATAAGATGTTAAACTGTGTCATTGTTAATTTTCAATGCAATTAAATTGAATCTTGAAGTGCTAATTTGAAAAATTCAACTCATATTTTCAATTTTACTGGATGCTTGTATTCATACTTGATATCAATACAGGTGAAATGTGTAGATCAAAGAAAGTATATTTTCATACTGATGCTGCCCAAGCTGTAGGTAAAATACCTATTAATGTCAATGACATGAAGATAGATCTCCTTTCTATTAGTGGTCATAAGATATATGGTCCTAAAGGTAAGAAAATATTGTTTATATTTTCTAATTTGTTAATACATGTTTGAAATTTGAAGGGATATAGTTATTATAATAACTGAAATGTCAGTTGATCTATTTATTACTTTTTAAAAACTTATTACATTACGTTTTGCCTGGAAGGAGAAATAAATATTTTTGTCATGATTTTGGGAAAATTAATTCAATTTTGGAAACTTCTAAACTTCCATTCTATGTTTTATTCAATTGTAGAAAAACCAGATGAATAACACTTTGTATCAGCGTTATTTCAATTCCATCTTTATTTTAGGGGTTGGTGCCCTTTATGTTCGTAGACGCCCAAGGGTAAGAGTTGAAGCCCCTCAATCAGGGGGTGGACAAGAAAGAGGGATGAGAAGTGGAACTGTTCCTACACCACTAGTTGTTGGGTTAGGGGCTGCCTGTGAATTAGCTATGGATGAAATGGAGGTAAGAATAAAGTAATTAATAAGACAAACTTTTGTTGATAGTAAATCATTCTTGTTCATTACCCACAAAATTGATGATAGAGAATAAATTATGATACTTTTATAGGTTAGTGATACTAATTGTTATGGTTTATTTCAGTATGATTCTAGAAGAGTGATAGAGTTATCAGATAGATTGTTAAATAAAATTATGTCCAATATACCACATGTTATTCGAAATGGTGATCCTAATGAAACTTATCCTGGTGAGTTTGCTATTGTATCTGAGGATAGAGAAACTTCCTTATATTAAGTTAACCAGTTCAATTACAGGTACATGGATAGTTAGTAGATGAAATATCTTTATTTGCTGCCTCAATCTTCATATATATTTCATGTCTCTTATTTTGAATGTTCATCTTCTTATGTACACAATCTATTATTTTATTTTGCTATAAAAATTAGTGTGATTTGTAAATTCCAGGTTGTTTAAACTTATCATTTGCCTATATAGAAGGTGAAAGTCTTCTTATGGCTATTAAAGATATTGCTGTCTCATCTGGAAGGTGAGTTGATTGTTAACATAAACAGTTCACTATTCTTTTCAAGTTAAAGCCTTTTTTGAATAATAACTTGCAGTTTTACAGACAATAACTTTTTAACTTTCTTTTGATAATCAACGGTTTTAACTGTTGAACTGATTATGGGGGAATTCTGTTGTATATCTATGACACAAGGAGTTTGAGAAATTAGATTTTATATTGATTCTAAGAAGTATTCCTTTCAAGGCTAGTATCCTTTGGTTTGATTGTAGATCTCTGTTCATATGTTTCAGTGCATGTACCTCAGCATCATTAGAACCATCTTATGTACTAAGAGCTATTGGAACAGAGGAAGATTTGGCTCATTCTTCAATCAGGTATAGTTAATAATTTTATTTGTATTTTGAAAATTTGGAATGAATAAAGGGGATGAAAACTGTCGGCATTACTTAGTGTAGTTCAGATGTACAGGCCATGTGTACTGGTACAGGAACAGTGTAAATTTGTCATGGATCAACAGTGCCTTTAATCAGAATGTGGTCTTTAATGAATGCCTGTTCTACACCTACTTCATAATCAATTAGTTCCATATATGTTATTATAGACAATATAATGGCTGAAAACAAATTAAAACCCATCTATCTTATTACTACTTGCTATATGATTTATTACAAGATTTGGTATTGGTCGATTTACAACAGAAGAAGAAGTTGATTATACTGCTGATAAATGTATAGAACATGTCACAAGATTACGGGAAATGAGGTATTCTTCTCTATTCTAATACTTGTGCAACTCTATCTTGTGACCTCCCATGTCCGTCTGTTATTTATCTATTTAGTAACATTTTGAAATGATATGTTCGCCATTCTTTTGACTAATCTCATCTTATTCTCAGATATCATCTGACACTTGCAAGAGCAATCTTTATAGATGATCCGAGACTCAAGAGTCTATTGGAAAATACCCTCTCGATGGCCAATTACTAAATATCTATTTTATCATTTCAGTCCATTATGGGAGATGGTACAAGAGGGGATTGATTTAAAGACTATTCAGTGGTCTCAACATTGATATTATTAACAGTGATATTAATTCTGGCTACCATGAAAAAAAACATGGAAATAATATTTTAGCTAGTCTAAGACTCAAAGATTTGTGGTTTCTTGTGAACCTTGTGAATATTTTGTATTTCTATGATATAAGAGGTTTATAAATACAATCAAATATGAAATTGGAATATAAGAATAGAAACTACCATTTTACATTGACCTCAGACAAACTTTGTACAAGTATTAGGTATCAAAAAAACTTGAATAACTTGCTACAAAAATTGATGTTTGTGGCTTAAAGGGATAATATGTGTTACTTGTCCTACATCTAATATTTGTGTTTAATATTGACTATTGGTTAAATAAGTATTCCACACTTGATGAATTTTCAAAAAGCAACAATAAAACTATATTTGTTATTCTTCAAAAGAGTGAGCAAGCAACAATTCCATTCAGCATCTGGGAAATCAGGGCTAAAACATTCTTGCGCAAGCGCACTATTGCAATCATTCTACGGTGTATAGGCTACAAACAAATCTTATTATGATTAATTTTCGGTGAATATTTTGTAAGTGTTGGAGTATTCGTTCAAAATCATATGAATTGCTTTGTCTCGGTTTTTCATGAATTATATATTGTACATTGCCTGACTATGTGAAGGTCATTTCAAGAGTTGAGGTTAAGGACGCGGGAAAATCATATATTAGAGTTACTTCCCTTTATAATTACAATTTGAACATCGCTTAATGTTTTATTATAGACCACGGTACTTGATTTTTTGGATTCATCGGATTATAGAGGGATTTTGATGTAAAGTTATGACCCCAGTTAAGTCCACTAATGGATATATACTGTTATTTGTCAAGTTTGAGTCCCTTTAAGGGCCAAATTTTGAAACTGTAAAAGATATGTTATTGAAGTTGTGGAAAATATTGTACTGCAATAAAATTTGTTCATATTTAACTTGATTTTCTTAACCCTTTGAACCCTGAGTGTAATTTAGATAGAACGTCATATACCCTGAGCTCCAAGCAATATTTCTTAATTTGTATGACGAAACGTTGTATGACATCACTTGACAACAGCCGGTTTACCGGCTCATAGGGTATATATCATATAAGGATAAGCCGGTATACCGGCTTATAGGGTTGAAAGGGTTAAAGTGTAAGTCATAGTCCTAAATGCAAAATAGAATAGATTGACTTCACAAAAACAAATATCTAGAGCTCTTTACAAAAAGATTGTTTGACAAATAGGATATTTATTTTTTTATTTGTGTTCAGCATTTGTGTACATGTATATTGCCGTCTGTCCAACCATAGTTGTTGTGGACACAATAGAAAGCAAATTTCTTGGATGGATTCGACAAAACTCAGTGTGAGAAACCAAGGCTAGGGGTAAAACATTTAGAAAATGTTTAATATGAATTATTGAAAAAGACTGTTGACACGATAGGGAGCTTGTTTCTTGATTTTTTTTTTGGGACAAAACTTGGTGCTAGTGATGTTTATTTTCACTCAAGGATGAATCCTATGAAAAATCAAAAAATTGAAAATATCTAATATAAGTTTTTGCGATTGTTCTTGAAATGATGGTCACCAAAATTAGTGGGCCTTGAGGAAAATGTTTCTAATTCTCTTTTTGTAACATACATCAAATGATGCAGACTTACGTTATCCAAAAAGTTTAAAATAAATTCATTTTAAATATATTCTCCTGTACAAAACAATGATATGTGTAAATTACAATAAGCCATAAGAGTGGATTAATTTTCTTATCTTGAGCACAGATGCAAGACAATCATTTGGACTTAATATATTCTTATGTTTCTT
This sequence comes from Nipponacmea schrenckii, assembly GCA_030562195.1. Classification (NCBI taxonomy): domain Eukaryota; kingdom Metazoa; phylum Mollusca; class Gastropoda; family Lottiidae; genus Nipponacmea; species Nipponacmea schrenckii. Next base: position 23,523,290 of record JAUJPP010000007.1, on the reverse strand, counting down.
ATTATCATGAAATAAACTCCAGGCATGATATTATATAATCAGTTTAAGATTACTTATCAAGTGTTCTTATTCCTGCATCTTATCTCTTTATTAGTATTTATACCTACACTTAACTTCTTAATGAATTACACGGCTGTATGTCAGATAATTACATAAACAAGAAGTTGTTTTATCTGGAGAATTTATCAGTAACCTGACACTGGTTAGTTTACACACAGTTATCTATCTTTGAAAAATACTTTAACCAAAGAAGGTACAAATAGTCATATACTCGATCGTTTAGTCTTTCATTGAAATAACAAGTTACCGGATAATCGAAGGAAAGGACGAGTGGTCAGTATTTTGATAATATTTAGTGACCGGATGAGAAGACTTTGTATCAGTCTTTAAAATGCCGCGAATAGATAATGACATCAAGCTGGACTTCAAGGATGTTCTCTTTAGACCAAAAAGAAGTACGATTCGAAGCCGGTCAGATGTAAGTTATTATATTTGTTGTTGTTCAAACTCATATTACTACGGTACATACAAAATAGGCCTATTCATAATCAACAACATCAAGTTATACTAGTACGTTAACGTAGGCCTTCCACTACAGTACTAGAATACCGAAAGCCGATTAATAGTCGGGCCATTTACTACTCTACTACTAAGAAGCATAGTCATACATTTTTACCTATCCAAAAATTTGCAGAAACTGTGTTTGATTTACCTACCCTAGCCCCCTAGGCACTGTTTTATATGGTCTGAAATTTGCTGTGAACATTCAGGACACATTTAAGTATCCCTCTGCCAAGTTTCAAATCGATAGCTTTACGGGAAGTTGGGGTGCCTAAGTAAAATAATTTATCAGCAGAGGCTGAAATAGGGTCAGGAACTTTCAGACTAGCGTTACTACCAGTTTCTTAGGCTGCATACATGTATGATATAATTTTAATTTGAGGTCATATGTCAATGAAATATATGCTAGTGATTTAACAGGTTAAGTTAAAAGTTTAGAAAAATGTTTGAGGCTTCCAATAAAATGATATCAGTCACACCAAATGATATATTTTATCTTATGATATAGATATAACTAATTTAACAAATTTGTCTTTTTTTTAATATCAAAGCTCTAAAACCAAGAAATTTACTCAGTAAATCACAATCAAATAATTACTATAAAAGTTTTGTTTTGACTTAAGTGTCTAACCTGATTTCTGAACAGTAATCTTTCCTGTCAGAGTGCCAAATCAGCAAGTTTTGGACAAAGTATGTAGTGCTATTAATTAATACTGTAAGCTTGCAATAAATTCTACTGTAATGTAATTTATTAAAAGGATAATGCTTCTTAGCCTGAAAATAAAATTTAAGTTCTCAAGAATGGTCAGTATGAGTATATATTCATCAGTGAACTTACCTGGTGTCATAAAGTAACAAAATTCCTTAAAATCTGTAAAACTCGCAAAACTACGTCAATTTTGAAAAATGCTTAATCAATTTATTAAGTGTTTTTCAATAATCAAATGTATCTTTATGGATAATTACTTAGTTTTTTGGATATATATTATTTATGGCAGCTGGTGTATTTATTGATTAATAGAGCTCTTATTGGCCAAGTTTAAAATTTTCAAACATTATGTTCATTTTAAGAACATTTTTTCTAACATTTATATTAACAGGTTGACCTGACAAGATCATTTTTATTTCGTAATTCTGGTCAAAGCTATACTGGAATACCTGTTATGGCAGCCAATATGGATACAGTTGGTACATTTGAAATGGCTAAGGTCTTATCAAAGGTAATTTTATGGAATAAAGTATATAATTTAACATTCAACAAAGGGACTATCCATTAGTAAGGACTTACAGATTGTCTAGACATAGATCTTTAGTCTTAGGTATAAAAAATAAAGAGGAGGAATTTATGTTACTTGTCCTCATTGCAATGTATATTATTCCTGTACCATGTAAACAATTTAATTTTGTTCCAAGTTTATGCACGTTCTTATGGCAATAATATCTATCTGATGGTTGATTTTTGATTCTTCTTTCTAGCATCTGATGTTTACATGTATACATAAACATTATTCAGTTGATGAATGGAAAGAATTTGCTGCCCAAAATAAAGCTGCTTTGCCGGTAAGCCTTTTTTTCATATCTTCAATTTTTCCATATCTTCAATTTTTCCCTTTCACATTTGATGACAGTATAGCTGAACTTTAAAATAAAACACCACTCCTATAGTTGTCCAATAGAAGTGATGTTAATTATATTATTTAGTTACACATTGCCTGAATAAATTCAAATTTATGATTATCTGTATGTTTTACAGCATGTAGCAGTAAGCGCTGGAATTGCTGAAGGTGATTTGAAGAATTTGAAAAATATTATTGAAGCTGTGCCAGATTTACAATTCATCTGTTTGGATGTTGCCAATGGTTACTCTGAACATTTTGTACAGTTTGTAAGAGATGTGAGAAAAACATTTCCTAAACATACTATTATGGTAAGCATTGTATTATCACTGTTTATTGATATGAGGTAAAATTTATTTAGACAAACAAACATAATATCATCTTTTTCATTGAACATTGTAATAAAGATTCAATGTCAATAGATAACAAATCCCTACAGTTGGTTTCCCTCATTATTAAGAGCCAAATTAAGCTTACTTATTGATTAATTGGGGTTTCTAATGAATAATCCATGTATTCTCAAGTTCAAAAGAGTAATGTGGACGTAGAAATGCTTGTGGAATCCATTTGACTCTGATCTGCTTGGAAACGCTAAATTTAGACTCCATGTTTGTTCACGTGACCAAATGACGTCAAAAGAACAAAGGCATATAAGAATTGATTTTGTATTTTATTATTAGTGAGTTAAAACATATTTGAATTAATTCATAATGTTTTTACAAAGTGATATTTAAACGTTTTATTGCCTTTTGCTAGAGATCATAAATGGAATACCAAAATGCCATTGTTGTTGTGGAAAATATGAAGGAATGTTGGCAATAACAACAGCGTCCGGTTACGTCATGATTTATGTATCCAATTGACAGAGTGGATGATCAAAAAAAAAAAGATCAACGACATTTGAGACTTGACGTACATACCTATTGTAGTACCCTACCAAGGGAAATCCCGTCATAAATAGCCTAATTACGAGTTAATTAAGGACTTGTGGGACCATCTGGTATTTTTCCCTATCATTAGAACACCTCTACTTTCTATTACTATAAGTATTACCAGTCCAATTATATTATATATACGTATATATATGAAAATAAGTCATACATTAGAGGTTAACAACATACTCAAAGTAACAAAACATGTATAGGATTGTACCTTAAACAGGTGAAGCAAAGTAGTAATATTATTCAATTTATCTGTTTATTTTGCTTAGATTTTACCACATTCAGGTTCTTTGAAAAACATTCAGTTGATTCTGTTTTCCCTTTCTGAAGTAATTCCAGAAAAACATCTAGGATTTTAATACCATTCAAACGAAAAATTAGAAAATTAGTAAAAAATATAAGTTATTGTTGTAGGCTGGAAATGTGGTAACAGGTGAAATGGTAGAAGAATTGGTTCTATCAGGGGCTGATATTATAAAAGTTGGTATTGGACCAGGCTCAGTATGTACTACTCGTAAGAAAACTGGTGTTGGATATCCTCAATTGTCAGCAGTTATTGAATGTGCTGATGCTGCCCATGGATTAGGTGGACATATAATATCTGTAAGTTTTTTTAGTATTGTTTGTTAAAAGGGATTGTAGAAGGATTTCTACATATTTTATTTTATATCAGTGACACAGATAGAATTAATTTGCACCATTCCAGTTATCAATCAGACGTCTGTGGTTTCTGCCATTCCACTGAAAGTGAGTTTTTGATCACTTGTCACAAAGGCCTTATGTGATACAAACATAGTTCACAAATAATAACTTCATTAATCACTAAGCTTTTGTGACATTTGATTTTGATTTGCTTTATCATTCAAAGTTTTATGAAATAAAGTTAAATATGGAAGGAGCCATAGCATTTAAATATGCAAACAGTCAGACATGGGTGCCAATAATATTAGTAAACATTCAAATTGTATTTATATATTGTAGGATGGTGGTTGTACCTGTCCTGGTGATGTAGCTAAAGCTTTTGGAGCTGGAGCTGACTATGTTATGATGGGTGGTATGTTAGCTGGACATACAGAATCTGGTGGAGAACTTATAGAACGAAACGGGAAGAAGTTCAAACTATTCTATGGTATGAGCTCTGCTACTGCTATGCAGAAACATGCTGGGGGTGTAGCTGAATATAGGTTAGTTTTTGACAGTTCAATAACATATTTTCCCCCTTATTTTACAAAAAAAATCCTGCTCATGTGACCATTAAACAATCACCTTCAATATCCTACCACAATAAAATCCTGCCTACTTTTCTCCCGTATTTAAACACATGCTGTCACATATACAGTGGCATCATTTTAAAATATTACCAATGTACATGACTTGAATATGTTTGTTCTTTATAAATTCTTTAAATTAATTAAGCAATTGTAAGTATGGTGATAAGCTTTATGCATCAACATTCATGTGTTATATACATGTATTTCAGTGTGCATTTCATATTTGATTATGATTGAATTTGTGTTAATTTCAGGGCATCTGAGGGTAAAACAGTACAAATAGAATATAGAGGTGATGTAGAGAAAACTATACAAGATGTATTGGGTGGTATTAGATCAACCTGTACATATGTTGGTGCATCCAAACTGAAAGAACTGAGTAGAAGAACAACTTTTATAAGAGTCACTCAACAGTTAAATGAAGTTTATTCATCTGTTACTACCCAGCATTGAGCTTTGAAAATTCCATTTTTATTTTGAAAATCCCATTAGCCAAGATAGTTCTTTTCACAGATTATTTAATTGGTTTCAATAATAATTTGGTTGTGAGCTAATTAGTGCAGATAGTGGATCAAGCATTTTAATTGTAAAAAAAATATCATGCATAGTGAACAAACCAACAAAATTTGGTGCCCATAAAAATAAATGATTTTACACGAACCTGATTTTTATTGAATTTTCTGTGCTGTATAAACTATTTTTAGTTATTTGTGATGTGTATGATGGTTCTTGCCACTAGAACAATTTTATCAGTATTATTCAAACTGAACCTAAAATATTCTTTTGTACATAGCTTTTCAAATAATATTTCAATACAACCTTATAGCTTTATTTTTAACTTTGATTTTATCATCTTGTATGTGAATTGTAAGTTGTGGTATTGTGTTGAAATAAAGATTATTTTGTGTCAATTCAGTCTCCAAATAATTGAATATCATTATTGCATTTGAGATAGAGAAAAGCGAGTGGTTGACTAGATCCTAGTAGGCTTTTCTGCTTCCTTGTGAAATTCCCCTCAACACAGAATGTAAAGCCTTCAATGTACAACAACTGTGTACAGCTCATATGTCCACCATATGAATGTCGGAACTTAAGGCACAGACATTTTAGGCACAGGAACTTTAAACACAAACCTTTGGGCACAGGTAAGTTTAGGCACAAGAACAATAAGCACACAACATTTAGGCACAATGAACTTTAGGCACAATGACCATTTGGCACAATACATTTAGGCACATGTAACTTTAGGCACACGTAACTTTAAGTTAGCAACATTGTAGAATGTTTGCCTTTGGTATTCTATGGTTAACTGGCAAACACTCACACAAAGCACTGAAAAATACTTATCACTCACAAACAAAACACAACACTGACTGGTCCATGTGCCTAAATTTCACAGTGTTCCTAAAGTTCCCATGTGCCTAAAGTTACATGTGCCAAAAGTTACATGTGCCTAAATTTCCATTTGCCTAACGTTACAGTGTGCCTAAAGTTACATGTGCCCAAATGTCTTGTGCCTATTGTTCATGTGCCTAAACTTCTGAGTGCCTAAATATCCAAGTGCCCAAAAGAGATGTGCCTAAAAGGGTCGTGCCTAAAGTACCTGTGCCTAAATGTGCGCATACCCCACCATATACTGTCCAAGTGAAATGATAAACAAAATTAAATTTACTATAAAAATCTACTTAATATATTTTTACAAATTGCATATTTTATATATAATCTCAAAACAAATAATTGTTAAATAATAGATCTTTTCCTTCAAGGTATAATATTTCAAAGTACAGGTTTATATAAAAAAAAAACCTTAATCTTATTCTATTTATTATATACTGTTTATTTCTCAACATGATAAATGCTGAAATGAAGTGTGAAGGTATGTTAAAATCAAATTATATAAAAATGACTAGCTTCTTTTAAAAAAAAAAATACTGATTGTATTAAAACTCAATACAAATATAAAGATAGCTAGTTAAATGTAAGAATTTGATATGAATCTTTATTGCAAATATTAGAGTGGTTCTTTCGTAACAAAATTGAATGCAATAACTTAGATGTGCAATTTAATCTGCAGAAATGGAAAAAAATTTCATCTAAGGATAACCCTATATTCAGAAAAATACAAGTAAATAATAATAATATAGACAAGAATACTAAAAATAGTTTAAAATAATAATCAAATCAAATTACAAATATATATTTATCTTTGTTAACTGCAATTTTGATTGTTTTATACCTTTTGGATGATTCAGATGATTTTAAAAGAATAAATACAGAGTTTGAAGTTTTAAAGATATTTTAGATATAAATATAGCCAGTAAACAATAGGCCTATTACTCTAAGTGGACTCTTTGAAAGGAGGGGACAAACCCGATCAAAGAGATATCATGTGTTCTACCTTACCAGAGAAAATTAGAGGAAGAACAATACAATAATTGAAATATGTGTGAAATATAATACTATATTAGTTATAAATATAAGTAATACTTCTATTCTGAGGTAATCATATACAGTACAAATATATATAACTTTCAGATAATATACAACCTAACACACAAAACAAGAACATAAATTTTGACAGACTATTTGATGCCAAAAAAACCCTTGTCAGTTTCTATCATTGCAAATATAAATATGTCTGAGGAGTGAAGATTGCCTCTCCTGAGATTCAACATTTTAAATTTAAATTTTGATGAAGACAATTGAAACCAACATTTTTATTTCGTTTTCATCAGAATAGAAAATAATAAATTGTGGTTAACTTTTCTGCTGGACCTTTGACAGATATCTATATTTACAATTTAAGTTTTTTTTTGTTTACAAGGTTTTTCAATAAATCAATGTCCTGTTCTAAAACAAACTAACAAGACTTGACTTAAACTAGCTAAATTATGCACATTAAATGCTTATAAAATTATTACACATTATGGGAAATGAACACATAAACTAATTATAACATATATTTCATATACTTATAAAACAAAAAGCTAACAAATAAATAATTCAACTTATTATAAAGCACATAAAAATGACACAAGTTTTGCACAAAATGCATCGATTCTCATCACAAAAAACATCAGACTGAAAAAACATAAACATGCTACATCACAAAGAGATGCACCCATATATAGTTTAAGATTCAGATACATTTACTGTATAGTGTACTGTTCTATACAGGATTTCACTAATAACATACATTTGTGATTTTATTACAACTGATATATTTTGATTTCATGCTATATTACTTGCTTAGAGACCAGCTCTATCCATCCTTTACATTAGTAGGCTACCTTGATAACATTATTTAATTTTCAAAAGTAGGAATCAACAGTATTGCCAACAAAAAGTTCTTTGACATTATTGCATTACTCACATCTTAAATAACTTAGCACATTGGATTTAAACACAATTTGCATGGAAATTAATTTTAGTAAACTTAAAAGGAGTGAGTACTTGTGGCATTAGGTAGAACTATTGAACTCTCACTCCAATATTTTGTTAGAGTTAAAACATTATCACAGTATCATCAACAGTTATTATGAAAAACAATATGCCAATTGCCATTTACAATGTTATACAGATTTTTATGTGAACCTTTAAATATGGCTAGTTAGCTTTTACCAAATAAATGTCATAAGTATTTTATTCAGTAATTTTGGCTCTTGATAAAATTTAAGAAATTTGTCAAGTTTTCTTGATAGCATGGTTAATATTTCTGTTATAGTATATATATAAATAATGGTTTTATCGTGAAATATTTTCAAAGTCAATGTCCTCTGGGGCATCATCCTCACTTCTTTCTTTCTTCATATCTTTCTTCATAAAAATCCACGGAGCACTGAGACGGTTAGATTTATTATTTGTTCGTTCACTAGATGTACTATTGTGACGACTACGATTTTTAATTGGGGTAGAAGGCAAACTAATAGTAGATGTTATTCTTGGTACAGGTTCAAGAAAGTTTGTGTTTACAGGTGTAACCAGTTTAATATCTAGATCACTTCCAGCTTGTCGTACTATCTGTACCACCTCCTCATGTTTGGACCATAGTGTATCAACATTACCAACACCAACTACAAAATCACCAACTTTCATACTACTATACTGTAAATAGAAATAATTCTTCATGAAGGATAACAATATCATAATCAATTAAAATCAATTTATATTAAACAGACACAATAATCATATACATTGTATTTGACAGTGGCAAATAGCATACTTCACTTATTCATAGGGCTGTGTATTGCGGCCATAAATCGTATTGCGATATATTGCGATACACCTCTCTGTATTGCAATACGCATTGCGATATATTGCGAAATGTCTTTCAGTTGATTGTTTTTAGCAAATTTGGATCTTTTATAAACGGTTTATGCAAGGTGTCTCTGTTTTGTCAACTTATTCTTCGTGCGTACATAGTAGATCTATGCAGGACTTAACAACAACAAAAAATACATTATACATTTTCAAGGTATGTGTAGCGTAGCGAAACCCCTTTCGTCTACGATTTTGACTATAGATTGCTAAAGACAAGATCATTGACTAGAAAGAAGACAAGCTGAAGACACCTTCTGAGGGAGCGGATGTTGCCGGTACACTAGAATGTTCTATTTTTAACTATATGTCGATTATCGATACGCTCAGATCAATATCGATATATTGCTTCCGGGTGACTCGTATCGCGATATATCGATATATCGATTATTTCCGACAGCCCTACTTATTCAGTAGTTAAACCAATACACATCCATATTCTGTCACACAAAGGACACCAAAATACAATGTAGCTACAGTACAATTTCGAATATAGTGTGCAAGCATGTATAATGCGCACTCCTTCCTTGCATCTGCGAAATTGGGGAAAATTCATTTACCACATGTATGTGGCAAAAATACGACATTATGTCGGCTTTTTCAAAGACACCAATATCGGGAAATAGTTGTCAATACATTGCTACCATTTAATTTTATAACAAAATCCATTTTAATCAAGTAGTTATTGTTTCTAATCGCTCATGTTGTTATTATTGAGTGTTATTTAGAAATCATGTATGAAAATTATTAAGTTAAAAGGCCATACTAATCGGTACTGAGGATGATATTCTATTGGAAGAAAAATGTGCAATTAAACGAAAACGTATTGAAGAAGATACCAATGTAGGAATTCGAAGGGATTACAGTAACTGACTTGGTGTAAGACTAATAGGCTTGACTTATGGTCATTAATGGCCACTATAAATCTACATTCTGTAAGAAAATTTCAACAACAAAATAATAATTTCTGTATTCCCTCGTGTTCCTTGTTATATAATGATTAACCTTCAGATTTATGTTCAAGAAAGAATTTTGGAATATAAAAACAAGGAATTATTAAACGTAGTGAACAATTGATATCCCTTCAAGTTTTATTTTACCATATAATAGTACAGATAATATAGATATGTAACTTACCCCTGCTACACTTTCTGGTTCTATATCAGCTACAATGACTGGTGAATCCCCCCGTACACTAAAACCAAAACCTTCACCACTTTTTCGATGTAATGATACTAATCTGGGTGTTGACCATTCATTCTTTGCATTAAATATTGATATAGGACCCTAAAATAATAGATCATTTCAGTTCATTGAAAGTCAATTAATCAGCTATAGATAACATAAGTTTGATAACCACAGACTATAGGGAAGACTTCCTAGTCAAATCATATACAGTACTATCACTATTTCACATGTATTGAACATTTACAATGTATAAAAAATGTTTTATTTCAATACCTTTAATTATTACCTTAGAACACAAATACATGTATAATGAAAATATCAAACATTTTACAAAATGAAACACTTACAAGCTTTCTAAATATATCTGTGACCTTTATCTTTGAGAATTCTGGCGTTACTGAGACAACATCATTTTCTGATCTCCCCTGTATTCTGGCAACAGTTACTAAATCAGAGAAATCGTCTTCTTCTTCCAATGTTGAGAATTTTTTTAATGCTCTAGAAAAACAATAAAACTTGACATACAATGACCTAAACTAGAGCTCATTTTATGATAAGCCCTATTACATAATATTTTATGGGCTTATAATTTGGCAATGTACTCAGATGTATTTTTGTGGTAAACTTTTAGTTTTGGTGCAAAAGAGGTAACTAAAAGAGCAAAAACTTGCATGGAAAATTCCAGCTAGAACTACAGCAGTACAGAATGACACTTGTTTCTGCCTTCATTGGGTCAAATTCACTATCAATATTACAAAACTTGACTTTACCTTTCATGAGTCTTGTCTAAAATTTCACCATAATGGTCAACCTTCCTCAATTGTTTACACAAATCATGAACTCTTAAAGCTTCTTCATGACCTAATACTGATTCTTTTAAATGAGCTTTTCCTATTATTTTTCGGTCCTCACTATTATTAGGTAATTTCAATCCATTATTTTCATCTCTACCCTCAGCTCCAATCTGTAGTCCTTGAAACATAGTCTTGATCTTTTCCATATCATCACTATCTGTATTTAAAATCAAACAAGTTTTCATGGAAACACATTAGACATTTTGTTCCTAAGAAATATAATTTTAATACTCCATCACAGAATGCAATCTTGATTTGGAGAGGGTACAACTTGATATAAGCTTTCTGCCTCGAAACCCATTTGTCTATCTGGGACTTGATATTTCTTGATATACTGCTTATGAAAATAAATGACCTACCTTTCTGATCTAGCAAGCCAGATGCTATATAATAATGGGCTAAACCTTTATAATAATAATGTTTAGTTTGGGCCATTGATATCCAGGAGAAAGGGATATAACTCTTCACAGGTTCACTAATCATTAATCTGTGAGTATCTCGATATTTCTCTGATACCAGGGCTGCTTCTTGTGCCATTTTCGTTGTAGCTAGAACACCATTTTGTACAGTTTTTAAATAACATTTCTCTAACACACATTCCTGAGCTTGACACTAGAAATAATAATAACAAAAATCAAAATTATTAAAAAACAAAAGTTAAGTTTACTGCTTCTTTACATTTTATTAGAGATCTATCAAAAGTTGGCATTTGCTATAGTTTCTATTATTACCGTATAATTCCGAATATAGTGCGCAGGCATGTATAATGCGCACCACTTCCTTGCCTCCGCAAAATCGGGGAAAATTAATTTACCCATGTATAGTGCGCACCCCTTTTCGCGGCAAAAATACGACTTTAAATTGGCATTTCACAGACACCGATATCGGGAAATAGTTGTCAATATGTAAGTCACCATTCATAGATTTTTTTTATAATAAACAATGTTCCACTGCAAATAACGTTTCTACTATTTATTTTTATAATAAAATCCATTTTAATCCCGTAGTTATTGCTTCTAATCTCTCGTATGGTATTATTGAGTGTTATTTAGAAATCATGTATCATGCTATTAATTTACGGTACCGAGGATGATATTCATCTTGAAGAAAAATGTGCAATTACCCGGTAAAATTTGACGTATTGAAGAAGATATCATTGACAGGAATTCGAAGGGCTAACGGTAACTGACTTGGTGTAAGACTAATAGGCCCCATTATACTTGTAATCATAATGCGAATAATAATCATGATATTGCGTCAGTTCATTTTGTGTGAATACTTATTATACTAATCGATAAATTGTACACGACTTAACTGAGATACCGCTCTATTACGCTTCTCACCTGATTCGGTATTTTTAATGCTATGGACGCTACCGAGGATGATATTCATCTTGAAGAAAAATGTGCAATTACCCGGTAAACTTAGACGTATTGAAGAAGATATCATTGACAGGAATTCGAAGGTCTAACGGTAACTGACTTGGTGTAAGACTAATAGGCCCAATTATACTTGTAATCATAATGCGAATAATAATCATGATATTGCGTCAGTTCCTTTTGTGTGAATACTTAATTGTGATTGTTTCGTTTGTTTAACGTAAATAAATATCATTGTCTTTCTTAATTAAGTCTTTAATCATCGCTGGAGTGACACGATTCTCTCAATAGTTTATTCTTATCGTCTGCTTTTACCCCCCGCATAGATTTATCGACTAGTATTGCCTCTCAACGGAAATGAAAAAATTGACGGCGTGAACCTTGTGTATCATATCTGATGAATAATTAGGAAAACAATGGATTATATTAAAACCCACTTATTCTGGTAACCGTATTTATATTCATGCAAGACTCGATTACGTATTGAGGCATGTCATCAAGCATGACAATCCATTGTTCCTACTATAAAAGCCATTGAAAATGCTTTGCCCGTGAACATTATTTTTGTTGGTACCTCTCGTCTTCACGTAATATTTTACATTTTAAAAACAAAGTTATTAACTTGAATCATTTTAGTTTTGTTCAAATAAATATTTAATTTATAAGATATTAATCATATTGGGCCGTTATTAAAATCATAATTCAATCTTTTACACAAATCAATTTTACCGCGAGTGTCGATGAAGGAAGACAAAATGGCGGATCCTTAACACCGACTTGCGGCATTTTCGTTGGGAAAAAATACTCCCAATTTATTTACCCGTATATAGTGCGCACCCCCTCTTTGTTGGGCCCATTTTATGGCAAAAACCTGCGCATTATACACGGAAATATACGGTACTTAATCTACCTATGAATAAAGTGGACTTTTATGTTTTCAATTGAGCCCAGCAGAAATATCTTTGCTTGATGAGAAAGTATCATTACAAACCTGCATTAAAGATGCCAACATTACAAGCGTTGAGGGTTGCATATCCATACTAGGTGCATTACGAAAATGACATTCTAAATGTAGAAAGGCTCCAGCTGCCTTCACAAAATATGTTATAGAATCTTCTAGTCCTGATATAGTAGTTCTGTCCTGAAACAAAGAAATAAAACCTACCGGTAATAAAAAGTAATATCAAAACCATTTTCAGTTCCTTGAAAAACATGAAGCATAGAAATATAAAAGAGCCAAACTTTATAGGGGGAAAACAAGAAACAAAGCAACATTGATTTTCTTAAATGCTAACAACTTCTGAAAATATTATATACCGTCAGGTTCTTATTCATTCAACATCAGACAAATAGTCTAATAAACTTCAGATGCTACCCTTTTACATACATTATAGATTTATTCAACATAATGTTAACCTACCTGTTTACAGGCTAACTGGGTATATAATGCACCAATATTATATAAAACACTACCTTTCTCAAAACCAATAGCTTTCTGTGTACTTGGTACCCCAGATAGAGAGTCATACCTATAAGAAATACAATATGTTTAAACAACAAAAGCTCAGTAGATCTGAAATTTCAGTCAATCAAAAAATACATAGGCTAAATACCAACATTGTCCATTTCAGTATTATATTAACACAATACTGTCTCTTTCAATCAGTGTTTATATGTCAGTATTTGGAAGTTACCCTTTAGTTTGAAAACTGAAACATATGTTGATAGCATGAGCTATTATTAATAAAATTATAAAAATTAAGATAATCTTACCAATGAAAATGTATTGAAAGATGTTTATCAGTAGGGAAGAAACGTTTTTCTACATAATACAACTGGTTAAAATATTCCATCAATAATTCCAGACCATGTGTATCTCTAACTGGTGTTCTGATGGCCTATAAAAGAGCAAGTACATTTGGAATATATGAAACAATTGGAATATATAGAACAATAACAAAAAATATGGTCAACTGAATTCTGTGCCTACCTTAGAGAAGTTTATGTTTTATGGAGATCAAAGTGTGAAGTGATGAGAAAGGGAGACTGATGTAAAATAAATTTCAAGTCAAGAGAAACACAAATTGTGAGATCCATAGTTCTAGTTAACATTACAATATATTTTGCATAAAATTATCATAGATTCAAAAATTTGATTCTTAAAAAAACTTCAAAAATCTTTCTTATAATGATTAAATAAATGACATAGATTAATGTCAATTAACATTAAATTAATTAAAATACTCTCTTTAACATTATAAAAGAGATAGCTAAGATATAAGTTAAATGTATTTAAAAATTAAGATATTAATGTTGATATTGCATGAGATATCATAATATTATTAGGATTATTATAGTCATTACTGTAATATTATATCTTATTAACAATCATATTAACTTGTTTTAACTCAAGACATATTTACAGGTATTACCTGTTCTAATGACATAATTTCCATAGACTTGACCTCATTATCATATGATATGAAAATGAAAGTAAGTAGAAATGACAAATGGGTAGAATAAATGACTCAGACAAATTATCATACTCTATAAGGAGCTTATGAGATGTCTTGTTCTATTATGGGTTACAGGGAATAAATAAATAGAATTGCTTGAACATTTTTATATTCCTTTTTGATACCAAATATCTCTAAATAGGACATTGATTAAATTAAGTCTATTACCTGACGTATATTATGTAATTCTTGTATTTCATTTGTAAACTTCTCCGGTTCTTCACTATAGTGTTCTAATAAATAATCCTATCAAATATACAAAAATATCATACAATAATACAACTATCACTTATATTAGATAATATGATATTTAATATCAACTGGTACATTTCTTTCATTTCTACAAGTAAATCACAACCCTGAATCCTAATGCCCACTTAAGCCACATGGTAAAATGATTCAGAAGATCCACACAAGAAATAACCTAGGTTGGATAGGGGAAGAAACAATTGGATGCTTCTCTTCCCTCATGGTGGTCTTCAGGTTTCCAAATTTACTATCTAGACCCAAAAATAGCCACAAAGTTAGAAAGAAATATATCCTTACCTTAATTGGTACTGAACAATCTACTTCTGTTGTTTCTTTTAAGCCCAATGGTATCATGGGTACACATTTAGCACAACTGTAATATAAACAAAAATACTGCTAACAACTGAACATCATCCAGCCGTTTCAACAATGATCAAAATAATTTAAGGAAAAATCATTTCACTCACAAGAATTATTGTGTCTAGTAGCCGTTTGTTATAGAAGAATTAAAATATGGACAAAGACAACCAGGGATTCATATTCATGGAAAACCTTGAACTAGAGCAGACTTTTTATATTGTGGTATTAAGAATATATACTGAATTTATACTATCAAAAATTTGGTTGAATCATCGTTAATTGTACCATCTAAAAGAATTTTTTTTTAGATAATCTGAGAGATTCCAAGCTGTAAATTTAAAGTTATTCATTGGTAGCCTACAATAATGGTGCTCTTTTTGTTTTTATTTAAGAGGATAACACCAACTATGTTTATTACTCCTCATTTTTTTTTTAAAGAAACAATATTTATTGACACTGGATTGGGCAGCAGGCTACGCCTATATATACCCTCTCCAGACAAACATAATTTACAATGATACAGACAACAATTAATAAATAACAAAGTAGGAGAAAACAATAAAGTTTAAATATAAGATTAAAATTCTAAAGTATTATATCTTGAACCTTTTGCTGATCTCAAAAAAGGAATGAATTTGTTCAAAGATTATGTTGAAAGTTTGGGCATACCGCAAAGGAAAAGGTCGATGTTGTGATAATTGAAGGTAGAAGATGAATAAAGCGGTTTCTGGCATCTGAATGTAAGGGACATTCTAAGAGAAAATGGCAAGTATCTTCAATTGTATGACCACAACTGCAAGTAGGACTGTCAAAAATATGTCTTTTATATCTATGCTGGTTTAAATCACTACAGGAAAGGGGAAGGCGAAAGTGAATAATTTGGTTTGTTCTTTTGCCAAACGAATAGTAGGTTCACATTGATCCTGAGAATTTAGAGCGGAGTTAAAGGAAGATATTGATCGAGAATTTCTAATTGAAGCATCAAGGTTGTTCCATTCACGAATAGCTCATTTTTACGATATAAGTCCTTGTTAAAATCTCATTATTTCTCTAGAATCTACTGAACCATAAAATTTCCTCAAAGTTTCTAATTATACAATTATACATACTTATCATGTTGGTATATATGAACTGAACTATTTAATTCAGCTAATTCTTCTTTTAATAACTGTATATTGGAATTGAAAAATGACAATTCTACAGCTACCTGTTCCTTTAATTTCTTATTACTAGTAGCTCTGAAATATATACAATAATCAATGATATGGTACATATATCATGAATTGTGTGTTAATCGGGAAGTTAACTAGACAACAACAGACCATAATCTACAGCAGCCTCACTATTTCATTGTCTAGATGTGATAGAACATATATTATTCTCTTGAAAACAGAACTTTTGGTGGTAAATAAACAAGCATATTTCAAACAATGTGCCTCTGCTTGTCACTTTATCATATAACCCTTTTTCATAATTCAACACTCTAAGTCTTTAGCAAAATTTAGGAATACAAAATTATTTGATATTGAAACCGATGCATCTTATTTCATTCATAAAAGTCATTTTCATTGTTTTTTTAATGATTATTTGAAACAAATTTAGCCTCCTCATTTTAAATTAATTGTGTATACTTTATACATTTAAAATTCTTGGTATTTTTGGTGACTGTTATATGCCATTGAACTCGAAAGTTACTTTAAAACAAACCACATTGTTAAAACCAGGTTATAAGAATTGCATTTAAATGTCTTGAAATACAAATAATTTAACATAACAAAATACAAAACAACATATAGACACACTTGTTCTGGGTGAATATTTAGACACCTGTAAGGTAAGGGAAAAATCAAGATTGGGTCAAATCAGTCTTACTTCAGGAAAAACTTTAAACCTTGCTGCATTTTATTCAATCAAACAAACTCTAAAATTAAACTCATTGATATTTTGTCAAACAAACTTGTCTAATTGATTGAAATTGTTTTTACTATCTAACACCTAGCATGTGATGGTTTGTGTCACTAGAAACTGTTAAATGAACTATAGACTAGCCGGGTGTATATCCATAATATAGGCACAATATAAGGTTAAGTAAATCTACAAATAGCTGTTTATTTTATCAATCTTGTCAATCCTGGCTTGTATACAGTCTAAGGTAAACAGGTTACTCCATACACCAAGTGGAACAATAAAATCTTATGTCTATTACTTATTGATATCATTCAAAGTTTAGATCAAAGTATTTCAAACAAAGACAATTGCAAAACAGTTTCAAAACATTACATAAAAAACATAATTAAAATATTCTCATTAAACAGTAATGACTCTTTTATTAAATGATTAAAATTAAAACAATCATTCATTGCTATAACAGAAGACATACAAAATTCCATTGAACAAGGTAGGCCTATATATATAATAAACTTTCTTTTTTTTTTTTTTTTTTAACTCCACTGGATATCATTATCAAAGGTTTAAAGTAGGTATTGTATATATAGAATAAATATTAACAGAATGTCAATACTATCATTGTTGATGTTTAAATATTATATATGGTTTAGATATAGTATATTGTTGATTTATGTTAATATTATATATACCTACAGAAAACAGGTGGACCTTTATTTCTTTTGGTTGATAAATAATTGACTTGTAGTTCGAAACATTACCAGAAATAACCCAGCAATATAATCTCATCATGCACAACTATCTTTTTATTTCTACATATTGAAACCATGTTGATTTTACAAAAGTTCTAAAGCCTCAAAAAATGTTAATATGATGTTGATATAAATTATCATTGGCTCTGACTATCATCTACTTTGCAATTCTAAATCACAGCAAAAATGTGTTTCTATTTTACTCCAAAATGAATAAACAAATTTGGCACGTGCATTATGAACAGTTACATGAAATCCTGGTGTTTTCATCTGTTATTTCTGATTCAAATATAAAGATATAAAAAAAAAATAATGAATAACATTAACTACTTTTAGAAAATACCTGATAAATTAATATGACAGTGTAAAAAACACGAAAATCTTGTTTTATTGGTATAAAAAGAAAGAATATTATCAAATATTCAGGTTTCTGTAATTAGAATAAAAGTAAACAGTATTTATAACTCAGTAATTATACCTAAACATTATAATTAACCTTTATCAATTAAACAGTACATTCCTAAAGACCACATACCTATTCTAGAGCTTAATTCATGTAAATAATGTCCAGTTGAAATCAAAATGTTTTACTTTCAAAATAATAAATTAATAAAACTTGAATTTGAATTTTTTTTCCAATTAAATCTCAATCATCTTTATAAAATTAATGAAATATGATGTTTAGAATCAATTTTTTATTCTTTGCTAAACACTTGGAAGATTGAAAATTTCTCTATTTCTTATCAGAAAATAAATATAATGGAATGACAGTCTCCAATTTATTGAATAGCTTTTTGTTATGAAGGAGGAAAAGGTATTTTCAATGGCCTATAGTTGAGATTGACTTATGCCATTAAACACTCCTGGTCACACCAGGCCTATGGGGCCCCACCAAGAGCAAATCAGGCCCCACCTATAGCCAATTCAGTTTGTGTATATTGATATCCGTTCTGAACGTAGAGTTAACTTTTTGATACCCCACCCCCAACCCAGTTCGTGGGCCCCTTGACAATAATTCAGAGCCCCAGCACCAATTCTATCCTGGCGCAAGGCTAGGTAACACCATATAATGAATTCATAAATAAAAGTGAATTATTCAGTAGGTTTATGAAGAAATAATTATTACATCTAATCACTAATCAATCAAATATCTAGGTTAATACTATATTAGGTATAAGGCAATATTCCTTTTCTAACATACCATAAAAAGTCAACTATTTTATACATTACTACCTGATTTATTGCCCTCAGCAATATTCTTATAACATTCCAAATTCCATGGCTTCTTTTGATAAAAGTTTTTTCATTATATATCATTCTACATTAAAGATGATTAATATAATTGTTGATCAAACAATATATTATACAATCAATGTTTAAATAATAATATGGCAGTATTTTTTGTGTGAGCAGCAAAGAATTTTTACAAGATTTACACAATGTACCCAATTTGTATTTCACATCTCTAATTAAGAATGGTTTAACTCTTATTAAAGATCTTGAATTTGGTGTAAGTTATTTCAATTTATCATACATTTGAACATTACACTCAGATAAAAAATTTTGAAGTAATTATACCTCACAAAAAGAATAGAAGAAATATTGTTTTTAAGCATAATTCAACTGCCTTTAACTGAGTCACCACTTGACATGTTTGGATTTTGTGTGTACAAGTTTTAAGTTAAAGTATTCATAAAAGATATCAAACACATGGACTTTTAAAGGTTAAATATAGCCTATGTTATAGAGCATAAATTATAAAAAATACCTTGACCTAGTGTCCTACCTATATAAATTTTCAGCTCCATTTCTCATGCGTAGCTCTTTATTTATTTGGTCATTCAATTTTGAACGTCGGGTTTGTAACTTCCCTCTTGCTGTTTGTATCAATGGATCAGAGCCCTGTAAGATAAATAAATAAATGAATAAATAATAGAATTTAAAAAAGTAATCAGATGTAAAATCGCAAAATCTTATTATCAATATATATATATATCAGTCAACATTCAGTTACCACTCGGCTACGACTGTCCGTAAACTTCATTTAACCTCATGGAGTGGCATTTGCTTCAAAGTTTGCTGATTGCTTTGTAACTTACTAATTATCCTTTCATGGCAAAAGAGTTTGTTTGGTATTAAATAGCAACAATAACTCATTCATCTTACATTATTTCTTATTGAACATTTTCAAAGATGGCTGACAATGTTAATATTTTTCCACTCCATAAGCAAATGCGAAGAAAAAGCTTGGAGTCAGCTTTAACTAAAAGAAAAACACTTTGAAGTATTGAAAAATTTATATTCTGGACGATCACGATCACGTGCAAAAATGATTCCAGAGAAATAGACTTGATTATCCAGACGGCTAGCTCATATTCAAGACCGTGAAAAAAAAAAAAAAGACGAAATAAGATCACGATGGGCCGTGTGATCATTCAATAGAAAGATTACAGATCAGCAAGTATGGCCTCAAGATCTCCACATAGTAACATTTATTCTAACCTCTCATCCACAGGTTGAACTGTTGAAAGAGGATACTGTAGAGAATTTAAAGGAGCCCAGACTTGATTTTTAGGGGTCGTTTTGGGCCATTACATTTAAACAGTCCTCAGAAATACTCAAGCTCTAAGAAAATCGCAAAATACCTTGAAATATACCTCAAACAAAAAATTTCACTTTTCATTTTTTTTCCGTGCTGTACGCGTCTGGTCTCCAGTCAGTCTGAAAATCGTGTGTCCTGTTGACAAAGTCTACAATTGAAAATGCGTTGTAGTCTATTTATATAGATGACCGCTATTGCACGACGGGAAGGATAACTCTTTGATTATCAAGACGAACCGTTTTCCAATATGGCCGGACGTTCGTAATTTCTTAAGACATTATGATTTTTCAAACACGGATAATTATGGATACACATGGATTTGAATGCTCAAATTTCAAAGGTAAGCTCTGTAGACTATTTCTGATTAGCTAACCAAAAGATTTCATGTGTTGAGGCTGTCGGATGATTGTCCGAAACAAATTAAGCCTGGGTCCCTTTAAATAACTAACAATGAATTGCTGTTAAAAGCAAATAATTTACAGACTTTGCTTAAAGATATATTTCATTTTTTTATGTATTAAATCCAGGAAATACAATACAAACATCTTCCTTATAACCAAGACCTTATCCAACACGTATTAATGAATGTCAGTTATTTGTCTAAGTTGTAATTCTTTTCATTCTGTAACTAAGTGTAAATGTAAACATGATATTTGAAAATGTCAGCTGTAAAAGAAATTTGTAATTCTTGACTACACCACTACAACAATAGTCTAAAATATAATAATATAGGTAAAGATAAAAAAAATCCAATAATGTCAAGGTTACCTTGGACTATTTTAGAAATATTGCCTAATTATTTCACTTTGTTAATTGTCCATTTGATCTTATTTTTTATTAAAAACCCTATGAGCACTGTATTGTAAATAAATATTGATTATAATTATATTTTACATAGTTAAGTGTTAGATCCATAAGTCCTGTTTGAAATTCAACCCTATGTATACATTATACCGTGAACAAATTATTTGGTAAGTTTAATGAATGATGCAAAGGTCAACAGATAAAATGCATAGTTCCCAATGAAAAGGTAAATTGAGAATCCATATATATAAGCTTAAATGCTTTTTTTCCATAAACCAGGTTATCTGGCTAACTGGGAGACTTGTGCTCTGTCTCATTATTCTTCTTGTTCTGTTGATACATTTTGACAATAAATGCTGACAATATCTGAACTGAAAATATCTGAACTAGAATAGGGAATCCTACAAAACCAGTAGTATAAAACTTGACAATGACACAGATTTAATGGGTGTAGTCAGTCTTTGTTGTAGTAAACTATAGAGGACATGGTTTGTTGATAAAACACAGTAAAGGTTGTATGTTCACTGTCCACTACTAGTTAATGTGACATGACCTGCTCTTCCCTCTAATTGTTACATTTCCACTTTGTTTATTACCATTGTAATGTTTTCCTGACCAACTAAAAATAGACAACTTAACACTGTAACAAAGAATAAATACAGAAGTCAGAAGGCATGTTATATGGTTAATCTTATTTTACAACTTCCTTAGAATACCTGAAAGAGCAGCATGCAGCACATTGAAAGTAGATATTGCTTTATTAGAATTGTATGGCAACAATTGTCCACTGGCATTTGGCTGCAAAGAATTTGGTCTTGGCATCAACCTTCTGCAAAAACCCGGCCCTGGGTCAATTTGCCCCACAGAAATTATTTGGAATAAAAGATAGCTTGCCAGGCAAGATAATATACGCCCACTGGCAGCATTCAATTTGAATAATAAATTGGGCAATGACTCAAAAAACATTTATTGAAAATTTTGTTCAATGCTTGCACCAAATTTCATAATTCCATTTTGACGCCATTTCAAGGGCAATAACTCAAAAACTATTTATGGAAAATCATCAAATTCGAACTTGATTACCTTCTTATCAATGCCAGGGCTCACACCAAGTTTCAAAATTCTTTGAAAATTGTAGTGTCTTATTGAAACCACAACAGAATTTTGATGCAATTAGGCAAAGTCAAGGGCAATAACTCAAAACTGCTCATTGAAAAATTGTCAAATTCAAACTTTACTTAGGTCTAATCAATTCCAATGCTCACACCAAGTTTCATCAAAACAATTGAAAACTGTAGCTTCTATTGCACACACAATAAAATTTTGATGAAATTTTACTAAGTCAAGGGCAACAACTCAAAATTGTTCATTGAAAAATCATCATTTCTGACTTGACCAAGGTCAATCAATTCTAAAGCTAAAGCTTAAATATTGTAGCTTCTATTTCACCCACAATAATATTTTGACGCAATCTACTAAGTCAAGGGCAAAAACCCCAAAACCATTCATCAAAAGACTGCCTCCTTATCAATTCCAATGCTCACACCAAGTTATTTAAAAATCCATTGAAAATTGTAGCTACTATTGCACCCATAAAAAAAATTTGGACGCAAGTTTAGATAGTCAAGGGCAATAACTCAAAACAAACGTTTATTGAAAGATCGTCAAATTCGAAATTTTTTAGATCAAAGTGAAAAAAAAAACCAAAAAAAAAACATATATATCAATAGGTCAACATAAGTTGACCTGGGCTTTAAATAGTCCTGAGGCTAAATTACACTATATTTACTAGTTTGACACTACCTGACTATTATCAATAACCTTAATGACATTTTTACCTTGTCTATATACTATTTATCTCAATTAATATACCATACTAAAGATTACTCTTGATAACTTCTTTCTACTTATGGTTTTATTAAAACTTGTCCAGAATTCAAAATGACAGTATGTTAAATGTATGCAAGGACAAGTAGCTATCAACAGTCCTCATTGAAAGAATACCTAAGTTGAAAGGATCCTCTATCATTTGCTTTCATTCCAAATAGTCCATTGTTCTAGACACAAATTTTTCTAAAGCAGCCTAATAGTTCTCTTTCCTTTATCTTGTATATGTGTTTTTAAGTTTTTCATTACACATTTTCAGTTATGCTTATAAACGGAAAGGTTTGCCGTTGATGTAACCTATTACACCTTAGTTTCATAAAGAGCAATTTTAGTACAGCTAATCAGTAAAAGTATTCACAGTTCACAGTCAAATTCGTGCATTCAAACCCATGTGTGTTTATAGATCTGCATTTGAAAGTTAATATGACAACTTGTGTTTTGTTGAGATGCAACAAATATAGCAATATTCCTAGTTTTACTCATTTTTGAAAATTATTTTGTGCATTTCTAGTACAGCTGAAGACTATTTACATACTTTAAGACCCAAACCAAAAACCATGTCCCTTTAAGATAATCAAGTTTTTTTTTAGCTGAAATATCATATTTTGATATGCAAATTATCTGTATTTCAACTCATAAAATGAACAATAAAATGAGTGTTATATGAAGGTCAAAGGGGTAAATATTGAGCCTTAAGCAAGATACAGATATCAGGTTATCTTTAATCTCTTTCTTTTATTCTTCATCAATATACCTTGACCTGAATGTAACTCATTATTCATACTGGTCACAGATCACAGCTGAATGGAAAAACTGAACAAAATATATAAATAGGATCCACATCATGTCAAATATATTTAATAATTCAAATTTCACAAATATACCAGACTACAGATCTGTTTTCCAAGTGTCGATAGATTGTAACATGAAGTAGTTATCAAGTGTCAGGTGAAATCTGATTAGGTTCAATGTCACATTCTCGGGACACAAAGTTGCCTAATTAGATTACATTAAAATAATTGCACACTGCGAAACAATATACTTATTTTACTGTTACCAAATAAAACAGAGCATCAGTATTCCATAGTTCTATTATTTTATGACAATTTGAATAAGATATTTTTATTATAAGAAATATTTTGACCTTCTATTTTCTCAAAGGGTGAATCATGTCTGCAGTTAAACAGAGAAGTTATTCTGTAATTACTTATACAAAATAAATGTTGATGTTAATTGTATGATATAAACACACAAAGAATATTTTTAACTGAATTACTTTCAGTACACCTCAACATAATATTTCAGATTTAATATTTGTTGATATAATAAATATATTTACAATCTATTTATAATGAAATATGGGATCAAATTACAGAAATATATAAAATACTTATTAAGACCCTAAATCTGATATAATATTTCAGGTAGTAAATAATTCAACACATATTCATGTAAAATGTTTACAAAGGTAACAGCAACTTTACTTAATATTTTAAACCAACTCTCTGATAGTTAATCAGAACCCAATAAACTGAATGAACTGTTAATACACATAACAATTGTATTCAAGTTGGTAAACAACTATATGTTATGAGGAAAAGGCAACGAGTAGACCAATAGGACAGAATGCAAAAGACATACCATACTAGAACAGAAGCAATCAAGGCATATACTTATATCAGTTTTGACGAATAAATATGGTTACCAGTTTTTGGCAAGGTAATTACAGGTGTCTGATTGTAAGTCATAATTAGTAAATTATATTTTTACCATAAGGTTGTCTTCCTGGTGTAAGAAGTTACAACCAAGCCTAAAACATAACCATGCATATTAATGCATATGTTCAAAATGCTATTCATATCTTTTCAATTGGTACAAAGAAATTACTCACTTCACACACCCAGATTAAATATCCCTATTGTAAACATAATGTTATCATTAACAGATTAAAGAACAATGCATATTAGAAACAACGAATATATATTAGGCAACATTACCATAATAATTTCATTTCAAGGGCCTCTGTCATATCAATTTCAAAACTCAAAAGATATATATAATTCCAAACAATCCTACTGTATATTTGAAGTCAAATTCATGCTGCAGACAAATAAAACATCTATAAGGCCATTTTCTATTGAAAATGGGAGGTTAACTTCCCACTATATGTCTTTCAGCAAGCAAAGTAAGCCTGAACTGCTAAACAAAAGCAAAAAGTCAATAATAAAAAATGCCAATATTCTACAATATGAAGGCAAAAACAGCTATTTTCAGCTATTTTGTGACTGAATGTTCTTGTTACCATCTTGTACAGACTCTCTCCTCTTAAAAAACCAACTGCATTTACTATATGCCGACTGTGGTATTATTTAAAGTTATGGTATGACAATGAGCTGTGTATATAGTATACTAGCAGCTAGCCATTTTGTATTTTATAGGTTTGGTTAAATAGTTGACCTTAAATATTTCATTTATCTCTATGATTTATTAAGGAAGGGCCAAATACATTGTTAAGACATGGCTTTGATTAAACTGTGTTTTCACATTTCAAATGATCATTTTTATTTCGAAGTTAAATAATTAGGACAAGTAAAAGTGAGTTGTCACTGAAATTATATATAAAATTATGAGACCTGACTTGATCTTACAGTATTTTCAACAATTTTACTCAGACATTGACACTAACTATGTCTCCCCTCCCTAATCTGATACACTACTTCACCTCCTGATCAAATTATCTGTACATCATTCTAAATATTCTAAAAATGTTCTGTTGTTTGAAAGGACAAGTTATTCTATGAATGTGTTATAAAAATTTGCCAAACTAACTTAACACTTCTAACAATCAGGTCTGTAAATTTCTTACATTACATGCCTGCATTAGATAAAGAGGAAGTGAAATTATAACAGGAGGTGTAGGTGACTACCAAGCCTTGGGTGAAATAGAGTCATTTGTAGAATGACATAATATATCAAGGTGTAAAAGTGAATGTAGATGTCTAGATATATCATGTTACCATGAATTATATAACTCTACTATTTGACCAATGTCATTATCAGTTGCTTGTCAATATTAACATATTTATTGTCAAATTTGATACAGGTCAGATATAATCCATGACAATCAATCTATACATTCCTTATTGACAACATATTCATTGTACTTCAGGGACAGACCTCATACAGGCTTCTGAGAGATTTTTATAAAATAAAATATAAAACATCAGGGCCCAAACAGGCTATCAGAAAAAAGACAGATAAATTTGGTATGGGTAACAAACGTTCAGTAAACATAAAATATTACTGTATTTCCTTCTGATTCATATTCCCACAGGGAAATTTATCAGTTTTTTCCTCCCATCGAAACTTGTTCAATTGCTATAATTTCATTATACTATCCAGGCTGATTGTGCATTCTAAACACATGTCTGTAACAAACTTTACAAGTTAAAAGTCATTGTAGACTATGTATGCTAAAACCATTTTAAAAAGACAAGAGAATGTAGTATTTAACTCTGTGGTAAATGAAAGGCATCCTAAAGTTGTTAAATAAAAGTGTTCTTCAGTTTACCTACATTTACCCATTATTTACTCAAGAATTAACATTTATCCATTGAGCTCTCGACATTTTATACTACACAGAAGTCTTTTACCCTCTACTCTTTATTGATTACGTATCAACAATGAAATATCTATTACAAAGATAGTTGTATCAGATATTTGCATGCAAATATTTTTTAAATACTTAAAATACATCACACAAAAAGTGTAGATACAATTTTTAAATAAAAACACCTTATTTCCAAAGCAAACAAAATATCTTTTAGAAAATCAAAACAATAAAACACTACTGCCTTGATTTAAACTTATTGCTCAAATTTCAAAAAAAATAATTCATAATCAATGGGTTCTCACTTGTAGGCCTACAATATAGATTTTATTTTCAAAATTTGCAATGAAGTAGACTTTAAATTATATTTACAAGCACATTGATTTCATTACTTAGTCTAGGGCAATTTAACTCTGATGTAAAATTTGGCAACTAAAGACTTTAGTTTTACTAGATACTAAAAATAATACTATCTCTATTTTTATTGAAATGATAAACCTTTAAATTTTCTCCATGTAAAACAATGTTGCACTTTGAAATATTTTACTACGTCTGCTGTTGATAAAATGATATTTGACATATTTTTCATTAAATTTTGACAAGAAGAAAATAAATCCGAATTTCTCACCTTCCTACAATGTCTTTCATTATTGTTTTTCACTGAAACCACACTTTTATGTAAGAAACTCATTTTAAGTTACATTCGTACACTTTTTAAAAGAAATATCCTTGAAATAGTTCGAATGTTTACAAGCGTTTTAACTTCCATGCTACTACAATCTCCTCTCTCCTCTTACTTCAACCATGACCTAGTGACGTCACAGGGACCAGTTTGTTTTTATGAGGCTGTTTGTTAAATTAGCCGAAAAGCCCCCTGAATTGTTTGTATATTTTTTTAACATGCAATTAAAATAGATAAAGTTAGAATTTTTCAGCATAGTTAAAATAAATCATAAAAACTCGTCAATCACGTAAAATTTTGAAATACTTGTTTTATATAAGGATTCGAATTAGTAGACACGTGACTTCGGTATATTATAGATAAATTTTATCGAAGGGATTCACTGTCACAATATTTGACTATTTTTTGTTTATAAGAAAAAGACAAATTTTATTAAGAAATCGTTACTATTTTAGCCCAAAGCAAAATTATAACCACTGGAAGGTACTCAGGACTGTTAGACTTAGTCAAATGATTTAAGATGCTTGCTGGAGTCAATATTATGAGTTTAAGCTATACGATTATTTAAATTGCAGGTAAAACTAATTTTTCATTTGTTTTTAACATGATCACTTTTATCAGAAGCAAAACTGAACAGTTAGAGCAGTGCTTTCCATTGTGAGAAATCAAAACAAGGCTTCTTATGACCTGTAGCCAGCTGCCAGAGTGTAGATTGCTATTACATTTCCTCACTTGTACTTATTGAGTTCTGTAGACCAAATAATTAACCCAAAGACATGGAATGGCTGAACGCGGTGATCTAGGGCTAACGATAACACCATTGTTTAAGAGCACGAGGTGTAAATCCATGTCAGCCTGTGTTCTTTAAATATGTGTAAGAAACAATACCAAACTAGTATGTTTCAGTTATTTTTTTTTTATTAATTTGATGTTTAAATACCGTAAGTGGGAAAGTGTAAATATCATTATAGTTGAGAAGAACTGAATCAATTTAAGACCAGATAAGCAAGAATTATATAATTGCAATTGATGGTCTTACAAATAGCACCTAATGGCCATTTTGAATTTTCCTGTAAGAGATACTTGGATTTGTAAAACCGCGAAAGAAGAAAGTGAACCGATTGTAAAACCTTTGATCTAGCGCCCGAGGTCAAAATTTTCTTACTTTGTTCTTTTACGGATTCAAGCATTACCGAGTACGGGTGTTTTATCTCACTTAAATATTTTTAATTGGACCTCAAACATAACATGTTTCGGCAAGGCTGTTCGACCAATTCCTGTCTTGATCTAATTATATTTTGTTTTGTTAAAATGTTGTACTACAGGATGCGATTGTAAAACCTGCTTCGGGGTTTAGATATAGATTATACAAGAGGTGGTCATTATACTATATAATGGAACCCTGAACATCAAGGATATTTGTGCAATAGATTTATAAAACCAACGATATTGTCGTGTTTTACATAAAACTGAGTTGGCATAATGGACCGGGTCATAGACCTATATGGTGTATCTTTACAAAAACTGCTGAATGGTAACACCAATTAACTGTTTGAAGCAGTTGTCCTCCCGTATTATTTTTTCATTGTGGCAAATGGGAGGCGACTACTGTTTTAATGCTTATAATTCAGACTACATTTAAAAAATCACTTTGACCGAATTTTAGAGTATAAACAACGATATATTTTCATTTATTTTTTTTATTACAGATCACAGAACATTCTCACCAATTTCTTCAAATTTTTAAAAAAAAACTAAGATAAGAACACTACCCCTCCCCTTATTACCTTGCACCCCCTCTATGTAGCCACGGGCAAGATAAGCAAGTTGCACAAATCTAAGAAAGGTAACATATCATACGCCCTTTGGCCTAATGACAATGGCCCACAAGATAATGTTCAAAAGAATTTGAAAAAAACTGTAGCCTGTCGAGTGAAAACGCCGACACGATATTTCGGTGAAAAAAAATCCAATCATTACAAAAATCAATATGGGTAATCGTTATAATGGCACTGACATGGCATCTAGGAATTGTAGTCTGTAAAATTGGAACAAGCCAGATGTTTAAAGATAAACGAATCAACAGGGCTAATACAACATTCCCCCACAATATTTCATTTTACTGCTCTCTGCAATCTGCTGGCTCTTTGGACCCCTAAAATTTTCACTAGTAGGCTTTGATATATTTTAATTTAGTAAAAAGCTGAAGGGGTAGGGAAATATAAGAGTGCTGAAGTGAGCTTTAGAGAAAAGAAACAATCTTTATATCTACTGGCACTATGCTTGTTTTGAAAGAATATCTAGACCTATGTGATTTAAAAATATAAAAGCATTATTGATTCATTTTTATGGTTTTTAATAGGAGATATAGCAGAAATCATACAATGAAAAGTTTGACAATATATGAGACGTTATTTAGGACAAAAGTATTATTCCTGAATACTGAATAGGAACACTGGTTATACCCGTAAAAATTAGACATCATACTGACGGATTTCAAATCATATATCCTGGAAGATAGTACAGAAAGCATTAAACTAATAACTTACAGATAGGTCTTAGAATATTTGTGTTTAAAATTTAGTACTTAAATAAGTATGCATCCCGCACTTTATCAATTTTCAGAAAGATAAAATACTTGATAAAGTGTGGGATGCATCCTTATTTTACCAATAGTCTTCCATAGTATTAAACACAAATATTAGCTCTAGGTCGAGTGTATTCTATTTACTAAATTAACCAAGAAAAGGAGATAAGCATTGTACGAATAAAAATTACTAACTGCAACTGATCGGTGACCAATCATGTTCAAATATTATTATTAATGTAAACCGCATCTGTTGGTGTACTGTAATGCCAACAACCAAAGGTAAGAAGTGAACTTTCTCGCCCTGCGCCCAGCTTAGCATTACCAACAGCTCCTTAGGCTGATAATGCTACGATAACAAACAGCTTGCTTATTAAGTACGAAGCTGAAATCGATTGAATTTGATGATTATTTTTTCGTCCTAACCGATTTTAGAATTGAATTATATAAATTGTATTGTAGTGAAAGGACAATGTTTTATATAACTCAAACCTGTTTTACATAACTTTATTTTTTAAAGAGCCTTATATTTATGTGCATTGTGGACATTTTGCAATGTCTGGGGTTTCTAGAATTCCACTTAAGATGTGAGTTCTAAGATTTCACTATTTGCATTTCAGGGTTTTATTATAATAGAACGTCAACAGATTTTGCATCATCAAATGCTTAATAGAATTGCAGAAATTTCGTCGGACTGTAAATTTGAAAGTTGAGAATTGGTCTTATCAGTGTCGCTTATACACATAAAAGTCTTTATACAATCTCTTTTACAAAAAGTAAAATGATCAAGACAGTATAGGGCGAATTGAATGTTTTATATGTTTTGACACTATTATTCATATTGTTGTTACTTTCCCATTATTTGTTGGTTGGCAATTAGAGCAAGTGTTCAAAGTTCTTTGTTGTCTCTGCAGATTTTTCAACATTTCAAACAATTCTTTTCGCTCATTTTCCATTCTATCGAAATCTGCTTTCCGTCTTTCCTCCAGATCTAGTAACAGTTTTACTTTTTGTGAGATTCGCGATATCTCATTTCTCAGATCTGTGATTTCTGCTTGCATTGCAGATTCTCTTTTAACCATGTAATCTCTCTGTATAGCAAGTCTATTTTCCATTTCTTTCTTTTGATTTTCTATTTGTAGCACCATTTCAGATCTTAATATTTCAATAGCAGAACGCAGTTCTTGTATACAATTATGTTCTCGATCATCCATATTGGATACAACTATTCCACACCCTTTAGCACATATTTTACCTTTTTCTCGACATTCCTTTAAATGGTCATGTAAATCCATTTTTAATATAGTATCGGAACATTCCATATTTGGGCAAGTCATCATTTCAAATTTACACTCGCGTGTATGAGCACTAATAAATTCTAAATTGCACGAATAATTGCACCCCTTTAACGAATTACGACACTTTAGTTTTAGTTTGTTTAAATCATTTTTCATATAACGAAATAATGGTTTAAGATCTTGTAGTAGTAAAACCTGTCGATCCTCTGGACATGTATGTTCTGTTAATAACCATTCATAAATACATACTCTACAGAAGGCATGTTCACATGGTGCTTGAACTGGGTCTTCTAAAACACCTCTACATATACCACAAAATAATCCTTCATTTACAGGTACTAGAAATCTTTTAATATCATAACCCATACCTTACACACCTTGGCCTGAAAATATACAAAGATATAATTAGATAATGTACAACTGAAGCATGAAATTTGTGACCTTGCTTTGATCTATGATTAACTTTCTGGTCCTATTTAATATAAAAAATGACATAAAGAATTGTATCACATAATAATGTCAACATATTTTCTTGTGTTATATGGTAATCGACTGCGTTGATCAATGGTGGCCAGCATGCGTGGTATTCAACTGATAACCCGAGTCTATCATCAAATTGAGATCTGAGATAGATAGCGAATGGACTTTTTCTAATTTCCCCAATGTTGACTGAATATATTAAAGGGAATCTTCTGTGTAAATCCAAATGATATAAAAAATCAAGATTTTCTTAGTATATCAAACGGAAACCACCTTAAATGGTTTTTGTAACGGTATTTCAAATTGTAACCTTCTGAATTTATCAAATTGGAACCTTCTGAATATATGAAATTGTAACATTCTGAGTATATCAAGTTGTAACCTTCTGAATATATGAAATTTTAACCTTCTGGGTATATCAAATTGTAACCTTCTGAGTATATCAAACTGTAACCTTCAGGGTATATCAAATTGTAACCTTTTGAGTATATCAAATTATAACCTTCTGGGTATATCAAATTGTAACCTGAGTACATCAAATTGTCACCTACTGGGTATATCAAGTTGTAACCTTCTGAATATATGAAATTTTAACCTTCTGGGTATATCAAATTGTAACCTTCTGAGTATATCAAACTGTAACCCTCTGGGTATATCAAATTGTAACCTTTTGAGTATATAAAATTATAACCTTCTGGGTATATCAAATTGTAACCTTCAGATTATATCAAGTTGTCACCTACTGGGTAAATCAACTTGTAACCTTCTGAGTATAGCAAACTGTAACCTTCTGGGTATATAAAATTGGAACCTTCTGAATATATGAAATTGTTACCTTCTTGGTATTTCAATTTGTAACCTTCTGAATTTATCAAATTGGAACCTTCTGAATATATGAAATTGTAACCTTCTGAGTATTTCAAATTGGAACCTTCTGAGTATATATAATTAGAACTTTCTGAGTATATCGAAAAGTGCGTATTTCAGAATATGAAATAGGGAGTCTGAATATATCAAATAATTATGCATAATATATCGAATAATAACCTACTGAAAAATACAAATCACTTTCGCATGTAAACGATGGGTTTACATACAGATTCGTTAATATTCACATGTCATATAATACTGATTTGCTGAGAATATCAAATTGTGACCTTTTCAAATGCCAAATGATTGCAATATAACAAATAAGTCGCCGAGTTCCTGAATATCAAGTTAATATCAAAGTACACAATTGAAAATAAATTTAAAAAACAACAATCTAAAATATCTACAGTGTATAATAATTCTGCTAGTAAAATATACCAACTCTATAGGTTTATCGTTTACCGTATAGAAATTTAACTGATAGGATATTTGACATAAATAATTTATATACCTACCATATGTTACCATAAAACCTATATTTGTATGTTTACTTTTTGTATTTCAATATATTTATATCGTACCATAATAATTTAGCATATACTTAAAGAACAACGATTCGGTTTAATTTCCCTAGTCCTGCATTTAAAGTTTAATTTTAGGCGTTCAACTCTACTCAGATCAATCTCTATTAGAGATTAACAATGTGATAATAAAGTGGATATTATCCCAACCATAAATTTAAACGCCAAGTTTGAATATAACATTTGAGTGGGACTGTTCCCAAAAAATATATTACATTCTGAGCATTGATCATGTCCCACCCGCCAAGCTATGATATCTCAGCCTCTACTACCTTTCAATAAACCCAATGTTATTCAGAAAGTTGTTAATCTCACCTCGATATCTCCTTGTAAATTTATAAACTAACTAAGTGAAACATGTAAAGATATATGAAAGGAGCGTCAATTTATCGCAAACATTTCTTGTTAGTCAAGTTGAAGTCACCCACTTCACTAAATTACTTCGTTTCCTTTTACTTGTTTCATCAAATCCTGTCTGATCTTTGACTAATTTACTGTCACCGAGTAGAACAATTAGCCCGTAAATGACTTCTCGAAATCACAGGATTGACTCGCATTTCACGTTTAAAACCATTCTAAAATAGTGTAACGTTCCACTTCTGACTTTAACTTAATCCCAGCCTATCCGCTACAAATTAAAGTGGACCTACTGATCTACCTTATTTTACATTAAAAAATGTACACCTCTTGAAACAAACAAAAGCTAACTGTTAATGTTACTTACTACTATAAAAGAGGTCCAAAAGAATATTAGGCCTATCTCCACACAGATATTCAAAGCATACAGTATACCCTGACGTCTCGAGGATCTACTATGGACATGCAGCATATACGTTAAGGTGAACAAGATGATAAGTAATTAAGCTTGAGGCAATGATTACTAAATGAGACTATATTGTTAGCCAATGCTAGTAATAACAATAGTTAATAGGTAATTACCATATAAATCACCTATAGCCTCTGTGTGATCAATGTAAAGGTGTTGTTTTATCTTTTATATTGCATGACATGATCTATAACTTATGTCATCAATTTGATCTCGCCTACTTTCGTACTTGACCTTAGGATGACTATGACCATAACTGCCGAGCATTTACTGTGCTTGTTGGGCACAGTATTTCATAATTTTCAAACTTTATTAATTAAATTTTTTTACCAAGTGCAATTATTTATCACCTGGTTCTATCATGTTGAAAAAAAGATTAATTGATTGATATTACTATATTATTTTTTCTTAGGTAGACAATTTACCAAGAAAACATTGTTCAAATCAAGAAAATTCAACCAAATTAATTTGACTTATGAAGTTACATGATGGTGGTTATAATCAGAGAATATACAAGAATATACAAGAATATGTTATGTGTGGTGGTTAAAGAATAGACAAGATAATGCAATTTATGGTGGCTATAGAATCGGAGAACTGATGGTTTCTACATTCAGAATAGATGGCGGTAACAATCAGTCGATAGACAAAAATATAATGTATTGTGGTTAAATACAGAAAACAGACGATGGTTACAATCTGAGAATAAACAATGTGTTCTTTAGTGTTTTATTTCAGAGAACAGACAAGATGATGTATTGTAATCTCTAGATGTGCGATGATTTCTAGACAAAAGCCAAGATATTATACTGTATTCATGCAGATACAACCAAAGAAGAGCCAAAATGCATATTGTTATGGTTGTCGATACATAAGATAATATGACATTCCATTGACCTGAAAAGACATTCATTTGGGCAATTTTATCAGATCAGAAACACGCCAGTAGCAACCACCTCATCAGACTGAAAATCGACTGCAAAGGTGCCACATTCTGTACTATAGTACGAGAACTAGTAATACTAGTATTGTGAGCTATTTGATGACTGTATAGTCTACAATATGTTGTATAATGAATCTATTGATCAATGACCATGATAAATGTTTTATGGGGATGATTAATTGTTAAGAATTGTTAACACGAGATTGGGAAATTATTTTTCTTATTACTAACTTTATCAATAGCTGAAGTGAATAATTGGAAAATCCAAATCGGGAATGTTTATGATTGTTATTAATTTAATCTCGAAGAAAATGTCAATACCATGTCCATTACTTAAAAGCAGGTTTTTTCTTTATAGTAACCTATTATATAAAAACAAGATTTCTATATCTCCAATTATTGATGTTTTTAGAAAAATTCTAGCAGTGAAAATGTTTTGTTATTGTCAAAAAAGTAGTGATCCTTAAAAGTCCCAATACATTTATCGGGGTTAATGAAGGGAAAGATATTTGCACTGAATCTTCAATTTTACCAGATTTCCATGTCATGGATTCGCAACCTTGCCATAAGCACAATCTACAAGTGTTGTGTCAGAATGAGTCTGGTGTAGCATAAATTGATTAAGTTGGGATCTAAAATTGCAATCATTGAATGATAGTTGATCAATAGTACAGACAAGTGAGAAATGTGCTTCTATTCAGATTTTATTATTAACAATATTGGGAATCACATTAATATAACGTGCCAATTATGTCTGTTCAATTATATTGAGTACAATGTAATCACGTCTCATCCTATCAGCTTCTAAACGAATTATCACCAACCATTCATGTTTTACCCCATTACAAAGATTGCCCCTCCACTGTATTGCGTGGGTATAGAATGTTCCTATAGATCACATATGGTGATATAAGTGGATGCCAACATTATGCCATTGGATTAAAAAACTCCACAATTATTCTTAGTATCGTAAGATCATAGAAGATTGTATATAGGCTAGAGTGGTATCAAAATATTTTACTTTTGCGCGAATGGAATTTTACACGTATTTTAGTTAGTCGGAGTTAACACTTAAAGGAACCTAACCTAAAGCTAAATACTCTGAAAAAACAAAATAAACTTTAATAAGCACTGGGGAGTTTAACAGCTATTTCAAATTTTAGTTATGATTTATTAGTTAAGTAATTATTTATAAAAGTCGTGTCAAGTGTGTTGATCCTATCAATTATTAAATCATAATATCATTATATATATCCATTTCTTTCATTTGTTACGTTATTTATAAATACTGGATATAAACACCAAGTCAATGGAGTTAAGTTTTGTGATTCACTGTAAATAATAAGGAATAAAACTTTGATTTTGTCAGCCTGTCGCTTATAGAATACATTTAAATGGGGTATTATATAATAACAGTTATTAGAAGGCATTAATCCATATATGGGCCTACTAGGGGGAAGTATCATTGGCTATTCCAATATATAATAATAATATATTATAATAACGGCACTTCATTTTAAACAGCAGGAAATTGGAAATTGATAACCACCGGTTTTATATATTATAGAATATATTCAAATGTAAATGTCATATACTGAAAAATGAATTCTTTGACATTTCAATATATTATATTTTATTTACCTTCATTACATCTAAATATAAAATACACATTAAGACTACGAACCTTTATCGAAAGGAAAGTGGGGGGGGGGGTGTTTTTTTTTATGGCAAATACTATTGATATGCCTCGATATACCTCACTTTTCCTCTATCAATATTATCATGGTGATGTCAGTAGATAAGAAAAATAAATATCATGTTTAAGTTACTATAATTAATTTCCTAGAATGGGCTTTCAGAAATTACAGTATTCCCTAAAACTTCCATACGTATTTTATTTTTATGTGGTGTTTTGAGTTAATGAAGTCGATATTTCTAATTTGTAGTCTACTTACATGTTTGAAGGCATCAAAGTATTTAACAATATTATTATCCATTTTATAATTCCTTTTGGAATGTTAAAACACGTCCGCGTAGTAACTAATATATTTAACAACTGTTAGAATTTCCCTCTAATATGACAATCCATTCAATATTGTCCATTGATTACCAGATATACACTCGATATAGTTTAGAGCCAGTATGTAACGTTATTGACTATTTTTTTTACAAACGAAAAGGGTATGCTATTGTAAAGTTTATACTTCCGAGCTACTAAATAGTTCCATTGTATTTCACCCCTCTTTATTGTTTAATTTCACAAAATTTACTCGTGTTCAAAACAATGTTAGTTGCATTTCAATAATAACTTAGTTCTTCTTCTGGTGAGAATCAACGTATTGTAATAAGGTTTCACTACACTCTGAAAACTATATCAAGCCACTAAAAGGAACGATATGATGAGAGACTAAGAGTATAGTTGCGGTGACTCATAATCGATTAATGCAGAGGTTGATGCAGACGTTGACTGTCCTGTTGTGTTTTATCTATAATCAATGAATTGATCAACATTATAAAGTATCAGATAATGTTTCGAATACTACAAATGATCA
Source organism: Nipponacmea schrenckii (assembly GCA_030562195.1). Taxonomy (NCBI): domain Eukaryota; kingdom Metazoa; phylum Mollusca; class Gastropoda; family Lottiidae; genus Nipponacmea; species Nipponacmea schrenckii. The sequence goes on along the minus strand of JAUJPP010000007.1, from coordinate 23,485,659 downwards.
TGACTAAGTCTGAATCAGTTATGAATAATGAAATATGAAAACAGCGTGGAATTTCAGGAAAGTTACAAAGAGTCATACAATTTACAGTGACTACGCCCTTGATGTTGTCAATATATATTTTATTTATAAGGAAATTTCTCGTTGTCATTTGGCTACTTCCTTATAAACCACTTTTAGTTCCTCATACTGAATTGAAGGATATTATCTTATTTGCTTCATCAACACAATTTTATAGCGCTACTTCAGGCATTATGGAAAATACATTCATTAGGCCAGCAAGATTTATCACAACATATTATCAACATAAATATCAAAACCGTATCATTCTAGGTATGAATATAATATTCATAATATACAGCATATAATATGATCTTTATTCGAATAACAATGAAATTTGCATAAAATGATTTCCTTAAAATACGATATAGCAAATTTATGTTGGTCTTAAATTATCTGTTAAAAAACTGTTACAGAGAGAAAGAAATTGAGATACTTACCGAAAAACAGAATCATCAAACTACTTGAACCGAAACATATCATATGAGACTTGTAGTTGACTCATGTTGTCCAGATTTTTGGGGTGTCTATAAAGGACATTCTTGTATTCGTTAAAAAGCCTTTGTGAGCTTTACAAACAAAACAATATTAAAACTGACACCACGCTGGATCCCTTAATCATCGTCTGCTACTCTGCCCGTCGTGTGATCAACTTTTCTTTGTTCATTTCTTTCAATTCTTCAAGACATTTAAAACTCAATTTAGATCTTGATCAGTTACTGCCAAATCATTCCTGCCATATCTTATTTACTTGTGAAATGAGATGGAAAATCGCAGTTGTATCACTTCGTTATTTCAATTAGCGTAATTCTACAGATCTACATATATGCCTACAGCATTGGCCTACGATTCTAATAATCTAATGATAAGATAACCATTTTTGTTGGTCTTATGATGACAAGCCACGATTTATCTTGGCTGTATTTACTTGCAAAGGTTTCAAAGCCTTTATTATCAAGAAAAAAGGGTTGTTATAGGATAATATACATTTCCCTTAAGGCCCATTTATACAGAGCGCGAGTTTAGGTTAAACACGATAAAGAGACACCTCTAAAATGCACTAAAATGAATGGTTTCTATTTTTCTAAGAACATTTTAGAGATTGAAATTTATCTTAGAAAAAATACGATGCTGATTTTTAGGCCGATGTCAGACAGTGTGCTGCTAAAAAATTTAAGCAATTTTATTTAACTTTGATTTTTCCATTAGCCTTACTGCATAAGGATCGTTAAAATCCCATGACGATACCCAATCGAATTCATTGTAGAAATGCTAAACCGTGGGCCCTATATGAAATCACTACGTTAATGCAAATAGTTATGTTGAAAATTAGAATGGACCAAATCGATGTCATGTAAATAACAGTACATTTTTTTTTCCACACAGAGGATACAGACAAAAGTATAAAAAAAAATTTTAATGTGATATTTTCTTTCCAAATTGTTTTTTTTTTTATGATAAAACCTTGTTTTTTGGAGTAGCTAACATTAAACCGTTAAACATGGGGTGTGTACAAAACGAAGACCCAAAGACCTAAGACCTAAGACCGAAAAAAGGATGACCCCACCAGGTAAAAAACGAAGACCTAAAAAAGAAAGACCCCACCAGGTAAAAAACGAAGACCCTGTGAAAAAATCCGACAAGGGATAGGAATATTCCATTGAAATTTTACTCGAAGGTTAAGCATGTCAATACGCCAATTTCCCCAGAAAATGAGCAAAATCCATCACCCCCTCCCTTCCCTACAGGGTGAAACATAAATACGGACGTAAAAAAGAAGGTATAAAAGGAAGACCCCACCAGGTAAAAAACGAAGACCCTGTGAAAAAATCCAACAAGGCATAGGAATATTCCATTGAAATTTTACTCGAAGGTTAAGCATGTCAATACGCCAATTTCCCCAGAAAATGAGCAAAATCCATCACCCCCTCCCTTCCCTACAGGGTGAAACATAAATACGGACGTAAAAAAAAAGGTATAAAAGGAAGACCCCACAAGGTAAAAAACGAAGACCCTGTGAAAAAATCCGACAAGGCATAGGAATATTCCATTGAAATTTTACTCGAAGGTTAAGCATGTCAATACGCCAATTTCCCCAGAAAATGAGCAAAATCCATCACCCCCTCCCTTCCCTACAGGGTGAAACATAAATACGGACGTAAAAAAGAAGGTATTTCTGGGGAAATTGGCGTATTGACATGCTTAACCTTCGAGTAAAATTTCAATGGAATATTCCTATGCCTTGTTGGATTTTTTCACAGGGTCTTCGTTTTTTACTTGGTGGGGTCTTCCTTTTATACCTTCTTTTTTTACGTCCGTATTTATGTTTCACCCTGTAGGGAAGGGAGGGGGTGATGGATTTTGCTCATTTTCTGGGGAAATTGGCGTATTGACATGCTTAACCTTCGAGTAAAATTTCAATGGAATATTCCTATGCCATGTTGGATTTTTTCACAGGGTCTTCGTTTTTTACTTGGTGGGGTCTTCCTTTTATACCTTCTTTTTTAGGTCCGTATTTATGTTTCACCCTGTAGGGAAGGGAGGGGGTGATGGATTTTGCTCATTTTCTGGGGAAATTGACGTATTGACATGCTTAACCTTCGAGTAAAATTTCAATGGAATATTCCTATGCCTTGTTGGATTTTTTCACAGGGTCTTCGTTTTTTACTTGGTGGGGTCTTCCTTTTATACCTTCTTTTTTACGTCCGTATTTATGTTTCACCCTGTAGGGAAGGGAGGGGGTGATGGATTTTGCTCATTTTCTGGGGAAATTGGCGTATTGACATGCTTAACCTTCGAGTAAAATTTCAATGGAATATTCCTATGCCTTGTTGGATTTTTTCACAGGGTCTTCGTTTTTACTTGGTGGGGTCTTCCTTTTATACCTTCTTTTTTTACGTCCGTATTTATGTTTCACCCTGTAGGGAAGGGAGGGGGTGATGGATTTTGCTAATTTTCTGGGGAAATTGGCGTATTGACATGCTTAACCTTCGAGTAAAATTTCAATGGAATATTCCTATGCCATGTTGGATTTTTTCACAGGGTCTTCGTTTTTTACTTGGTGGGGTCTTCCTTTTATACCTTCTTTTTTAGGTCCGTATTTATGTTTCACCCTGTAGGGAAGGGAGGGGGTGATGGATTTTGCTCATTTTCTGGGGAAATTGACGTATTGACATGCTTAACCTTCGAGTAAAATTTCAATGGAATATTCCTATGCCTTGTTGGATTTTTTCACAGGGTCTTCGTTTTTTACTTGGTGGGGTCTTCCTTTTATACCTTCTTTTTTACGTCCGTATTTATGTTTCACCCTGTAGGGAAGGGAGGGGGTGATGGATTTTGCTCATTTTCTGGGGAAATTGGCGTATTGACATGCTTAACCTTCGAGTAAAATTTCAATGGAATATTCCTATGCCTTGTTGGATTTTTTCACAGGGTCTTCGTTTTTTACTTGGTGGGGTCTTCCTTTTATACCTTCTTTTTTACGTCCGTATTTATGTTTCACCCTGTAGGGAAGGGACGGGGTGATGGATTTTGCTCATTTTCTGGGGAAATTGGCGTATTGACATGCTTAACCTTCCATGTAAAATTTCAATGGAATATTCCTATGCCTTGTTGGATTTTTTCACAGGGTCTTCGTTTTTTACTTGGTGGGGTCTCCCTTTTTTAGGTCTTCGTTTTTTACCTGGTGGGGTCTTCCTTTTTTAGGTCTTAGGGTCTTCGTTTTGTACACACCCTTAAACATGGGACAATGGTTAACCTATACGATTCTTATTAAAGGGAGACCAATACATTTTAACATCGAGATTACAGACTGCAATTAAAATCCAACACACCAATAATACCCGGTTGAGCACAATCTTGCCTACTTCTGTGGTGATGTTAAACTCTGCTTGCTAGTTTTCACATTTATATGTGAAAACATAGTGGACTGAGAGAGAATAGACAGACATGTTAGAACATACTATGAGTTGGTTTGGAAATAAAAAACATTTTGTAAGCATGAAAAAAGATTATTTCGTCAGAAACAGCTGTAATCAGTACCATGTGATGAATCACGTGATAAACGAGACACGCCCACATTGGGCCGACGGTCCAGAAAAATATTAGTCCACCTTTGTACTATGAAGTTTGACCCGAGGAAATACCAAGGAATTCCCTTCGTCTGCTAGCGCATTAGAGACAGTTATAAAGATGAGTGAAAGTTCAACTGGCGAAGGTAGGTTTGGACTTTGATCCGATATCATAGCTTAAATTATATAAAGGCAACACTTGTAATCAACTGGGCCAGGCAGATTGCTTCATTTCATTCACAATCACAGTGCGCAGTCGTATCAGTTTTTGGATATATAGTTTCGTAAAATGAAATAAAACGAATTCACGACTGACAGTGGATTGCATTTAAAGGATTAGATGATTTCATCTCAATTTGATTAATTGGTAGATTAAAACGTTTTGTATTGTCAACAATTTTCTCGTTTTTCTCCCCTTTTTTAGGAGAAACTAAAATTATGGAATGTTTATTTCATGTAAATAAAACGAAACGATGATATAGCGTTTTTTATTTTTTACATAGCTTAACGGTCATTGATAAGAATTACGTGTTTGACCCATATTGTGTTAAATCTCAGAAATACCTTCTATCTCAGAAGCTGAACCATTGAGTTTGCAGATTTTTGTCTTTTCACTTCCACTACAGAACCACTGCAGGACATGCAAAATTCAGTCTCCTCTCTATGATAGATGGTCTTAGAAATTTTAATTTCACTCTAAATTGGCCAATAACAGTATGTACCCATCACCCATGTACTTGGTGTCATAACTATACTTACAAATCCCTCTATAATATCATAAATGCACAAGATGAAGTTATTAATTGTAATATAAGCTCTACAGATGCTCAAACATGTATTTAAAGCATTTTGAGACAACAAAATGACATCAGAGATTAACACACTTTCATAAAAAAAACCAGACAAATAAGGCCCCCTGTCGGCTATGCTGGCGGAAGTACGCGCCAAAACTAGACTAGGATAATGAGTAGTCGCCCTTGACTCTCCTATTACACGCCACTACTACTATTATTCTCTCCAGAGACACGGATGTCGTTAAAAAGCTAGTGTGATCATGATGAGCTACCAATGTTTCATTGGACACTACACATGTTTTTACGTAATTGAAATCATAATTTGCCCAATGTCTGATTTTTATACAATAAATTTAGTGCTACCGTGAGACCAGGAGGTCTCTGTAAATATCTGGAGACCCACGGTCAATCTGTGAGACGTCTATTGATGTGATTTTGCTTTTTTCTGTTTTAGCATTTATTACCTTGACTCTTTTTTCCCAAACTGAACAGAATCATCGCTAACTCACTTTCATTTAAAATTGATAAAGTATTAAAGTATGGGATGTATCCAATAGTCACAATATTTGTCGTAAGACAAGTGTACTCTAACATGGTGTATGGTTTTTCAAGACAGTGTGCAAGATACATACATACATAAACCTCCCTCATACATGCATATTATCAAATTAAACCCTGTGAGAGAAAATTTAGCCTCATTTCCACCATAAGGCATATGACCAGAGATGATTATTTATATGCAGGTAACTATTAAACTCAATAAAGTATACTATAAATCATAAACATTAAACTCGTATATTATCAGGGGTTGAAATCATGCAAATTTACATATCCAATCCCACTTGAGTAAATATGTAAAATTTCAAAACCATGAATTGATATCATTTTAAGTAATGAGGGTGACGTATTGCCAGTGACATGAAATTAATAGATCTTATTTGACCTCTTGAAACTTTGAATGAAGTTCAGTTTCTTTTTGAGAGAAACACAAAATTTTTTGTAGGCAAAGTGCAACTGCCAAACTACATGATTTCAACTGTTTTATTAATTTTGCATCATCTATTTTGATATTTATCAACATTTTTTCATGGCTTTCTTCTTATGACAATTTAAGTGTTGTATAGTAATTTGAAAACTCTCACCTATTTGATAAATAACTGGTATTACAGTGTTTGAAGGCTTTTTTCCTTTTCAAGCTAGGAATAAGAGATTTTGATCACAGGATCTTCTTTGAAAAGGTTCCAAAGTTTGGTATACAATACACTGAGAAATACTTATTGTTAGAAGTTAATTTAATCCATTGAGTAAAATATTTATATATGTTTTATATTTTACATTTTTGGCTTCAAATTAGACAACAAAATAGTGTATCTATGAATGCAAATTTGACTGTCTATAGATAAATTTCATGCTACAGAAAATGTTAACAATATTGAATATGTGGAAAAACAAACTTTTCTTCAATAAAATTAATGACAGTTTCTTGTATGTTTCACTAGGCTGCTAGTTCTTAAAAACATATTGAGTTAACTTAATTGATATGCAACTGATCATGGTTCTAATTCAAGGATGAGTGTGTTAGCATGTCCTATTTTATAAGTATTATTTCCTATATAACATCATTATCAGCTGTAGGAAGGTGATTGGGTTTACAGTGTTTTTCACATGATATTATTTTTACATAACCTACTCTCTCATAACCTATAACTTACTTTTTATCTGAAAACTGACCCAGATTTAATTTGCAATAAATGGCTCAGACTAAACTATTTATTAGCAGCAGTAATTTGTGTACTCAAAATCAAGTCTTATGTCCTGCTTTGGAAATATTAATAAAATGAAATTATTATTTGGCTTAAAAAAGGGTTCCCTTATTTTCATATATATATATATACCATAATTGGACCGGTAATACTTTTATCAATAGAAAGTAGAGGTGTTCTAATGACTGGGAAAAATACCAGATGGTCCCACAAGTCCTTAATCAACTCGTAATTGGGCTATTTATGATGGGATTTCCCTCGGTAGGGTACTACCATAGGTATGTACGTCAAGTCTCAAATGTCGTTCAAATGTTGTTGATCTTTTTTTTGATCATCCAGTCTGTTAATTCGGTACATAACCAGACGCTGTGGTTGTTAAGTATGCACGAATGCGTACTTGCCCACATTCCTTAATATTTTCCACAACAACAATGGCATTTTGGTATTCCATTTTTATACGCCCACACAAGATGGGCGTATATTGTAATCGCCCTGTCCGTCCGTCGGTCGGTCCGTCGGTCGGTCTGTCCGTTTACATTTGGCTCGTGCTCACTCTAAAGGCTACAATTCTTTATGGATTCTTTTGATTTTTGATTTGTGGGTCAGTGTCATTATGAAGATGGAGCCCTATCGATTTTTCGTGATGATCGGATAATTTTTCACTGAAATATTGCGTCTGACTTTGCGTTTTTCACTTCATTAGCTATCGGGTGCAACTCGTGCTCACTCTACAGGCTACAATTCTTTATGGATTCTTTTGATTTTTAATTTGGGGTCAGTGTCATTATGAAGATGATCCCTATTGATTTTCGTGATGATCAGATAATTTTTTAGTGAAATATCGTGTTTGACTTTTTTCACTTTGTAACCTATAGGTTGCAACTCGTGCTCACTCTACAGGCTACAATTCTCTATGTATTCTTTTAATTGTTTGTATGTGTGTTGATATCATTTTGAAGATGTGCACTATTAAATTTAGTGATGATCCGATAATTTTCTAAGCCTAGGTTTTATTCATAATCAATGCTGCCAGTGGGCGTATATTACCTTGCCTGACAAGCTATCTTTTATCTCTAGCAAAAGGCAATAAAACGTTTAAATATCACTTTGTAAAACATTACAAATAAATAAGTTTTAACTCACTAATAATACAATACAAAATCAATTCTTACACACCTTCATTCATATGTCATCATTTGGTCACGTGAACAAGTCTAAATTTAGCGTTTGAAAGCAGAACCGAGTCAAATGGATTACACAAGCATTTCTACGTCCACATAAGCTTTCCATTGATGGTCAATCACAAAAGTGTCATAAAGAATCTGTTTCTTGAGTTATGCATTGTTGTATATCGAAACCTAAAATAGATCAATATGACAGTGTTGCTGTCATCCGACAATTCCTTGTTTCATCTGGAAGTGGGTTTCACAAGCTTTGATTGGTTAAAAATAACATTATTGCGACCTGCCATTTGTGGAAAACTATTCAGATTACACTGCAGACTAAAATATCGCCAAAATAAATGTTAGAAAGTTGTAATCTAATTTTGGTCAAATTGATTCTGATGAGTCAATGAAGATGAGCAAGACAATGAGGAACAATATGCCATTTATATTTTTTGATTTCCATTTTGCTTAATCTGTTGCACACATGACCTGGGTTTGTTGTCTCATCACAATGTAAAATGCAATGTAAAGATAAATTGTGATTAAATAGTAGAACAATTGAAATAAAGAGTCACATTTAAGTGATAGATATAGTAGAAACTGTGTCAAGATTGAACAATGCTCATTTCTTTCTGAATTAGGTTAATGTGGAATGTGATATATAAAGGATGTAGGATGGGGTCTATATGTTATCTTGACTCTCATCTCATTAATTATCTAAGTTGTTGATTTTTACAGTTCTCTATCCTTATTTTTATACAATGTTTGACAATTGAAAGATAATACAGATTAAGATGCAAAGATGCAATTGTAAAGATGCAATATTCACAGAAAAAATCTATTCAATGATATTTTGAAGAAACCTGTCTAATTTATTAGTGAGGGAATCAGTTGAGGTTGCCTCTTAAAAAAAAAAAGCATGAAGAGTCCTGAAATCAGCGTGGTGTTGAAAGATTATTCCTATTACCTGCTATCTGGTACAGAGTAGAACTCCTATAGGAAAACTTTAGAGGGAAAAAATGAAAAGGGAAGTTCAATGATGAATCAAAATCCGCTAATGTTACATAAATGAAGGTTAATGCGTATATATATAACATAGCTGATTTCAATTGACATTATTTCTAAAAGAAGTAGGTTTGAATAATAAGTGCAATGCTTTGTGAGTCACATTAGTCTGTCATCATCGGTTTATCACATGTAGTGTTCTTTCCTGTTAAACTCATTCAGTACTTAACTTTTCTTGTCATCACTTACACACATTTAGGTTTCTAAGACAAACATTAATTGATCCAGATCATTTAAAATTTTGATACTTTGATGGTCAAAATGGGAATTGATTTTCGTTATTTTGATACAAGTAAGTAAACTATTTATTATAACTTTACATTCAGATTTTTTTATTGCAATTTTCAAATGTTCATCAATCATCAGCAATACTTTACAGTTTTGCTTTCTGGTAAATTATCAATTGACATATCTAATATCTCTATCTGTTTATAGCTAGATAAGGCTAAGTCTATTGTACCACATGGTTTATCATGATCATTTGATCCCAAGTAGGTATGGTGAAACTTGATTTCAACTTATCTTAATACCTATAATATATATACTAAAATAAGGCATGATACTCTTCAATATAAATTGAATAAAAGTTAATCAGAGACTACTTGAATTGATTAGGTTGATGTCACTAACTCTTCCATCCCCTAATGTTTATTTAAACATCATATGGGGATATTTGATCCCTATCTTGACTACCTATAGTTTGTTTTAACGATTAGTTTCTTGAATATTTAAACAACCACTTGTAATGTAGCAATAAGTGAATCCCAACTGCTTCCTAATGTCATATGATCTACAGATAAATAGTAACAAATGGTTTTATACCTTGAAAAGTTTGATGTTTCTTTGTGACCTGCAAAACTTGAATATTGTTTGATTTTTTTTCTTTGAATGCTGTGTTGGATTTTTGTTACGTTGATGGAAAGAACTGAAAAGATTTATCAATAAGAAGTGGAGTGTGTTAATTTGGGGTCATTTGTTTATTAGTCATTATCAATATATAGTTTCTGCTGTCCATCATCAATTGTTTCCTTCCTGTTCAGTGTACAGCAATATCCAGAAATAATTAACCCCATCTCCTGTCATTCAGTCTTTACCAATCTTATGATGCATGAGAAGAACAACTATCTCTGCCCAACACCATCAGCTATTTCACACAATCCTAGAGGCAGACGCAGTTTCCACTTAGATATGATGAATGAAGAGAATAATTGGAATTCACATATACACAGTGATTCAAGAGGTTGGTACCGTCAGCCAAGAGAAGTGTCTTCACCATACTCAATTCTTCCTGCTGCTTCTCAAAATCAGTACCAGGTTGATTTTACACAACAGATAGCAATGCCTCCACCATCATATTATGAAGGAGTTGTTGGAGCTGCTCAAGGTCATCAACAGATCAGATCTGTACCAGTGAAAAGACAACAGTTTTCATCATGTCGATTTTATAAATCAAATATTCATGATGTTCAAACTTACCATGATTTTAAAGTTATTCAAAATTTATTGATAAAACAAGGTAATTAATATATATTTCTTATTTCAACCTTTCCTGTTCCCCTTAATTGATTTATTGTGCAGGTTTGAAGCCATTTCTGATTAGTTAAGGATGTTTATTTACTAGGTTTAAGCAACTAATAATGAACCTACTTTGTGATACCCATTAAGTTAACAATGAAGTGTTTTTCACTTGAAGTATTGTTTATGTCACTTGGAAAGAAAGTCTTATTTTTCACTGAAAGAGAAATGGTCATTAACCCAAGTTTACTGAGTATTTTATTGTGTGGTGAATCAAGTGTAATTTAGTGTAAATACATGGCCAGGTATATAGGATTTGGACCCTGGTTCTCTTCCATTTGACTAGAGATATTTTCATTCTACTGTATTTGATATGAAATATAAAATGGAGACAGCTGTTTTGAAATTAGTTGAATTTTAAAATGTAAGAACCAGGATGTAAGGCATCTGAATTAAACAGGAGTTTATGTTAAAATTATTCTAGAATTCTCGTCTTGTATACAGGTATATGTATACTGTTGGCAACCATTCATATGAATCATTTACTTTATAAACCCTGTGGCATCAACCACAAAGAAATTCAGCGTGAAAATCTGACAGTTTATCTATTATGTATTTAAAAAAGAAAATTGCCCTTTATGCTGACAAAACATTCTGCAACTTGTTGTTGAAATTGAGCTCTATCAGGTGATCAAGCACATATTTAAATGTATGAGAGCCAGGTGTATTCTGATAATTAAATATTTAATCTATAGATAATTGAATAAATTTAGTGTATCATGATTAATACTAATTATTTTTCTCAAATTGAAAACATTAAATGATGATACTGATGGTTTTTAATTTGTAAAGAACTTTTAATTTGTATATCTTTATACTCCATTAATTGTTTTGTGTCATGACTGCCATTCTAGACTTAAGCCAATCATTAATTAATTAAGCATTTGAATCAAACTCAACTGACACTAATGTCTACAACAGCAACATTTTGTAAATATATTATCAATTTGTGGTTGTTTGAGATTTAATATTGTATAGGTAAAGACCAATTTGATCTACATTGAAAGAAGATTATATACATTGTGACATTAACATACTGACTGAATTTGATTGTTAACTTCTTTAATTCTAAATGTGGATATTTTCTCAGTAACTAATAAAGCTTAGGGTTCTGTAATGTAAAGATGGAGCTGGCCCTCCACGTCTCGGAATGGACTCAATAAATTGGTGTAGTGTAACTGTGCATTCTTCATCTTTTCCTGTTTAATTTTGTAATTATTGAGTGCCATTGTTAATTACATCTGAATGGCTACAAGGAGTCATTTCAGATTTTTTGAGAAGAGTTCCACAAATAAAAGGCCCCCTTTAAAAGATTCCTTCAGTTATGGGGGCCTGATGTGAAAGGCTAATATGTCCAACGTAAAATGTGTATGACTGTACGTTAAACAAACACAGATTTGATGTTGTAAGAACAGAGTGCAATATCTTATACAAGATTATGAGGAACTCCTACATAATTTTCAATTCTATTTATGCTTTTTCATGACAAATTTGAACTTTCGTCTTAGTGATTTTGAAATGACAAATAAAAAGTACAATAAACTATAATCTTACCAATGTCATATCAGGTCAAGAATATCATTTAGATACATAATGACATGTATATAAAATCTATATTTACACATCATAAAACATTCAACAAAATAAGTCTAAATAACCAACAACTTTTGGCGAAATATATATGGGGGTAGATATAACAAAAAAATTCGAAACAGAAATAATTAAGGCAAGGTTTTTTTTATGAAGAATAGTCAAAAGAGTATCTGTTGTTAATTTTTTCTCTATTAAGATTAATAATGACAGGATTATCTATATTATAGAAAACAATATTGTAATAACGAGATGGATTAGTCGGGATTAGCTATTTTCGGAAATCTATAGTATATATATAATCGGTTTCTCTTTATCCAAGAAACAATTTATAGGAATCTTACAGTTATTAGTTTACATTGTTTATGTATGAAGTATGAGGAGGGTAAAATTTAGAAACCAATACATGATTCCATGATGCAAATACCTTCAACTCAGTTTAGTAAAAGCTGCAGATATCATACATTGAAAAACAGTACCTTTTCATTAAGCTTGTTGATGATAAACTGAAGTATCGAAGTCATACCAGGTTTTTCAAAACGGTTTAATTAGATGCATTATTGATGGCAGCTTTGAAAGTGCAATATGCAGAGTGTTATCAATTGTATTGAAATATCATTTACTGGTTATTATTAGGCAAGCAAAATACAAGTAAAAACTTCAGCATTTTATTATCGTATCTTGATTGTGTCTTAACCTACGACAGGTATCGAACTATGCCCACTATTCTTCGTGTTTTATGTCAAAATTGAAAAAGAGAATATAAAAAAGTGATATGAATTTTTGGGCTGAGATTTCATTGAAAGATTTTAGGGTTAGTTCTTGAACAATTTTTGTAATTTGTTATTCTTGAGGAAGTTTGATGGTTTGGACACAATACTATAGGTTAGGATATTGTGACAGAAAAAAATATTGTTTGAAACTTTAAATGTTATCACCCTAACTCCACTTTAAGACAAATAAAAGTAGAACATTGTGAGTAATGACCCATATTTTGACCTACCATGACTGGGTAAAACTAAGCATGAATTAAGATTAAGAAATTGCGGGATTTAAGGTTTGGTAGATTTTTTTAGAAAATGATAATTGAATGTGCCTACATAAAGATTGGTAGATCTGTAATAAGTTATTGCATCTGAAATGGGGTACAACATTGTCAATTGAAATATAACAAGGAATACTGTACATGGCAGTAAGTTTTCAAAGATACAAATAAATGAATATGCAGTAATTGTATGGTGATGTTGATAAGAATGGTTCTATATAAAGTGACAAGAAGTAGAATAATAAGTATTGGTACAGGCAATCTATTCTTTAATATATTAATCTAATATTTGTCTGATAATTTTTAAGTGATAAACATATTGATTATATTTGACACTGGTTTGAACTTGTCAAAAAATGTGTGATACCTCAATTATGATGTTGGAGGGTCTATTAAAAGATGAAAAAAAGATGGATTATTGTTTGGATTGGGAGGATATTGAAATAGAAAGTATATTGAAAGGTAGGAATGGTTGACATTTTGTGCCCCATGTATTTGATCTTATATACTATACCTAATAAATAGTTTATTAAATTTTCTGTGTACATCTATGATAATTCAGAAAAGAGATATTTGTATTGTAGAGTAAACTATTTTTCAATTTATATTTAATTATGACTTAAGAGAAAATTTAGAATGCTTATTGTCAATTTCAAGTAATTCCATGCAACTACAACGTATCTGCATCATTTAACTACCTGCATTATTGTCTTCAACTACCTTCTGCAACTACCTTCTCCATTATCCATTGCCTTCAACTATCTTCTTCATTGTCTACAACTACCTTCTTATTTGTTTTTTTTTAACGCAGTTCATTTGGTGTTTACATCAGATAATGAGTTCAAATGTCGTGTTATGTGAAAGTTTTAACACTAACATGGAACACTTACGTGATATTGACCTAACTCATTGTCTTCAACTACACTCACATTGTCTTCAACTCCCTGCATCATTGTTTTCATTTACCTTCTTGATTGTTTTCAATTATTCAACGTTGCCTTAACTTTCTTCTTTATTGTCCTTAACTACCTGCATCGTTGTCTTCAATAACCTTCTTCATTGTCTTGATCAATTATCATCATTGTTTTCAACTTTTTATTGTCTGGATCAATTATCATTGTTTTCAACTACCTTTTTTTATTGTCTTGATCAGTTATCATCATTGTTTTCAACTACCTTCTTTATTGTCTGGATCAGTTATCGTCATTGTTTTCATCCACCTTCTTTATTGTCTGGATCAGTTATCGTCATTGTTTTCAACTACTGTACCTTCTTTATTGTCGTGATCATCATTGTCTCCATTTACCTTTATTTTCTGGATCAGTTATCATCGTTTTCAACTACCTTATTTATTGACTTCATCAATTATCATCATTGTTTCCAACTACCTTCTTCATTGTCTTCAACTACCTTCACCATTGTCTTGATCTGTTATCATCTTTCCTAGACAATTTTTATTGTATGAATCCCTGGCAAGGGCTTTTGAGAGTCAGACCAGGGAATTTGCTTACCTCCATCAATTATGTTCTCTGATATAGAGTATTACAGGCAGATCTGGGTCAATTTTCAAGGACACCTTTATATATATAGAATAAATAACATTATGTTTGAAAAACTTTCATTTCAAACTTCACTTGTTGAATGAAGTATTTATATTGTTCAAACTTAGTCTATTACCAAATAATATTATTCAATCAAAGCACATGAATAAGTTCTTTGGCTGTACCTAGTACAAGTTGTCATACTAATATGTATTTGTATAAGAGACCATTCAACTCTCAATGTGGTAATCTAAATATATTTTCTTTTTCTCACATGCAAAATCAACATTACAATGATGACACAGCTAAAATGCGTTATACTTCAAATGTTATGTGTGCAGTAGATTTTGATTATGAATAGATGATAACGCATAAATGTTGTATAAAAAGCACATGTTATATTAATTATGATATTAAAATGATATGAAAGGTACCCTTGAAATTGTTGATAGATACATGATTTAAAATAGACTTTCTAGGTTACTGAAACCTTGCTGTTATTTTCATGCATTAAACTAGAACACCAATGCTGATTTATATTATTGTGCAAATTTATTTGAAGTCCTTTATGCCCTTTAGTAAACAGAAGGAACTGCATACTTTTGAAAAATTTGTATTAACACTATGAGCAGTAAAACCTCTCTTTTACTGTAGAGGATTATGAATTATTTTACTGGTAAACCTAAATTATATGTAATGATTTGTTGATTTTTTTTTGTTAATTATATTAAAGTAAGTTTACAATCTACCCATCACAATACAATAACAAATTACTTTTTCTTTATATTTCCAGTAAATATTTAAATTATTTCTATTTCTAGATTCAGATGGAGGTGGCGGTGGTGAAAATGGCAGCCATAATTTTACAGGTGAGAGGTTAATTTTTTTCAATGTACTTTTAAAACATTAACAATGGAATGTCATTGGGGTTTCAATGGAATGTCAATGAGATATCAATGGAATGTGAATGGATGCGTTTCTCGAGCTGATTTTAGCTGGCAGCAGCATCACTTTTGTTATAATGGTCATTTAGATTTGATATTGATCTTTCTTGCTATTTTCGATATAATTCCCCCTTATAAAAACAGAAACCTATTCATTTAGTTTAGAATTTTATTCTAATTTTATTATTATATCTGACTATGATGATATTAAACTTTTCTTTGATATAAATACATGTAGTCATCTTTGGCTGTTGTATTCAACAGTAAGAGGATCTAATACCTTTTATATTTAGTTGTATTGTTGGAATATTTCCATTGATATTATAATTTAGTCAGGTGTATATATAACTGTGATAGAATGGCACCTGTTTGTCTCAAATTTATAGACGGTAATTTACTTAGATTTTTGTTCTTATAAAATAAAGGTATCATCAATGAGCCAATCAAATAGACTTGTTATTTCAGTTTTCAATTCAGTCCAATACCAAATATCTGTCATCTGCGAACCAGCAAGATATTTTTCAAGGGACATACATGTACATTTGTTAATTTATATACAAGATGGCTTATAAATGTTAATTACCATCATGTATTTTCTAATGTATCTGATGATATATAAGTAGTTTATTTCCACCTGTTTACCTTTCACTTGTTGTTTATCAAATCTTAATCTGTTGATAAGTTACATTGTCGT
The DNA here is from genome assembly GCA_030562195.1 of Nipponacmea schrenckii. Classification (NCBI taxonomy): domain Eukaryota; kingdom Metazoa; phylum Mollusca; class Gastropoda; family Lottiidae; genus Nipponacmea; species Nipponacmea schrenckii. The sequence continues at coordinate 23,469,355 of JAUJPP010000007.1, read as the reverse complement.
ATTGTTAATACATGTATTAGTTTAAAGTCAAGTTAGAATTGCAATAAACCATGATATAAGTACAAGGCTAGTACAGACTTTTTGAGCTATTGGTCTGATTTTTATGGATGTATCTTGAACATCTTAGATACCTCTCTGTTTCATGTGGTTTCTCTTTGTATATAAAACCTACTATCAATTCAATGTCAATTTAGTTTTATATTATGGTAGTGAACAAGAAGGTTATCTTTCTATTTTGAAGATATTCTTATTTCTAAATCCGATAATTTGGGTGCCAATCGAACATAAACCCTGTTTACACTACAAAATTTATCCTTTCCCAGAACGGTTCTCAGAACAGTACGGTTGAATTTTGTGTTATGTAAATGGTCGAGCTTTCTCAGAACGGTTCCAATTCTTACCTCTGAGTTGAATTTTAAATAGAACACTGTCACACATGGACAGGATAGTCTATAATAGGTGCCAATGAGTTCCCCAAATTATTCCCCTAATGAAATATATAAATTTTGTTTTTTTTCGACATTTTTTCCAATGGAAAACAATTTAAAGAAACGTGTCTTAAGAGGATGAACCACAATTTATATTTTTCATGGGGGGGATTATTTGGGGCACTCATTGGCACCCATTATTGACTATCCTGTTCACACGTACCTGTGATCTGTCAGACATAATTGGTAAATAAAGCCTGGATCAACTACCTTTCTCTTTGGATTTTTTTCATATAAATATTGAGATTATATTATCACATTCATTTGAATTTTGATGAGTGAAAATTATAATCAGTGATGTGAATAATAATAATCAGTGATATTAATACTAGTTGTACTATAACCTACATGTTTAATACTGATTACTCTGTCCAATGTTCAGGGGACAGTGTCCAAATAGAAACCTTTAAACTTCCAATACAATATATATCATTGTCTTAATTAATATAATATAACCCTCATTTTAATTCATACATTACTCTGGCCACTTTCAATGTTACCAAGATAACATTACAGACTTGTCTTGGAAGTTATAACTTTATTTCTAGTGTATTCTCTGGAATATTTGAATTTCAACAGATAAAGAGTAAGTGCTATTTATTTTGTTTTGTTTTAGTTAATTGATGTTATGAGTTTGATTATATTGGACAAGATTCAACATGTTGTTATTCAAGAGAAATTTCAAAATTTGAAATAACATTTTCATTTTTAGTATAAATGAAATAAATTATATTTCAAATCAAAGAAATGCAAGACAATTAAAAATTCTATATTTTTATTTCAAACATGGATACAGACATGACTGGATTTAATTATATTTTCTTTAAAAAAATGTGACTGTGAATATTTTACTAACAAAGTTGTCTGATTGGAGTTTACCAACGTCTGTTGGTGACATAAAGTTTCTTTATTGAGTTTCTAATTGGTTGATAGATAGTATGTATTAAGGAATTCTGTTTCTCTGTATTCCAAGTATATAGTTGCCAATGCTACACCACAGTAGTACAAGAGAATATTTGTTAAGAGTAGCCTCCCATGTACTACGTATTTACTACCCAGAGATACATATTGAAGAACACTTACACACAAGTAATATATCATCATCTCCTTCCTCATTTTGAAATATCTTGATAGTTAATCTGCTCTTTTGTTTAGTTGGTGTGTTTTTACTGATTGTTTAATATTTAATTCCATGAAATGTGATATTGTACAATTCTATGTAATTTTTTTTCCCTGCACCTTGGCTTGTACATTATCTGAACTGATCCAGTAAGTTGATTCTCAGTAAGTCATTATTCAGAATAAACAGTAAGTCATTATTCAGAATATACAGTAAGGCATCATTCAGAATAACAGTAAGGCATTATTCAGAATATACAGTAAGTCATTATTCAGAATAAACAAAGGACTATTGTCGAGAAATGGCTTCAATTGCAATCAATACAAAAAGGCCATGTATCTACTAGGTTTTAAAATAATTGAATAAAATAAAGTATCATTTGACTCTCATGTGATGTTTATTATAATTGTAAGCCAATGAAAAAGAATGAGATAGATAAATATGATGAAACTTGTTATTTTTCTTACTGGAGATAATGAATTCTCTTTACGTTTGATGTTTGATATGATTAGATGATAATGATGTTAATATGAAGTGATTTGAACCCTTATCACATTCTAAACTTATAACAAGTTAAACCATGTTTATAATCTTATCTATGAGTATTTAGAATTGTTGATAATATTAGTTCCTAGAAATATTTGGATCCAATTTATCTTTGTATTTGGATTGCAAATAAATCTGTGATATAGTTGATTTGGATTGGGCTGGACAATATTGGTCAGAACCAATATGGCTGTATTAGGTCTGATGATAGCACGATATTAGGCTTCTGTGAGAAATTGACCTTTACTGCTTGTTTTCTTGGGCTTTGTAATCTTCTTGAACCCAAAAGTTTCTTCCAGCGCCATGATTTTTACTTTAACCATAAGTATCAAGGGTATGGGAATAAAAAAAAATTATTTTTAGTATTCAATGTTTATTTTTTGACAATTTTTGTTTTATCTATAATAATTTCTTGAAGTGTTATCCTATAGTCCAATTTCATTTTACACTTTACGTACTGATGGAAGAAGTGTTGTTCTTGCAGAACGGCATAGACGTAGGGACTTTATTATTGTCATTCCAGCCAAATACGGTGCCGTCACAGCTCACAACTTTACAGGTTACAGTCGCAGCATAATGCTATAATATGTCCACTGACTGACTTACACTTGCTGATTCGTAATTAAATTACATATGTTGTTTCTCTGTGAGATCATGTGTTAAAGACTTGTTATTATTTAATTAGGCTTACTTAACTAAGTTTTATAAATAATTTAAGCAATATCGATATTTTGATATTTTAATCAACTAACAATTGAAAAAAGGGTTTGTTCTGCTAATGTAATAGAAGAAGAAATTGAACTACAGAGACGTACAAAGTTTTACACTAATGAGATTGTTAAAGAACTTCAGTACAGAGGAGACAAGCTTTAAAAAGAGAATTATTATCTTATCAGTGAATAGGTACAGAGATCAAATCAACATCAATTCTAATCAGATTATATACCTGTAGCTTATATAAATACACTATATGAATTTATCTTGAACTCAACTTTATTATATAACATTATATCAATGATACATCTACTAGAGACAGTATTCCTGAAACCAGAAACTAAGAACCCAATGTACTTTTCAGTTCATTATAATTATTTGATAACAATTTTTTCAGAATAGAAACTTATAAATTATTATATATTATAATTACATTTTAACTACTTTATCTTATGAAGCCGAGGGAAATTAACAATGGGGATAATGAGGCGCTTTCTTTAAGTTTCTACTCTTAACATAAATATTTTGGACAAACTTTAGTCAGTCAGGCTATTACATAAGAAAAGATTGCAGGGAAAATATTAAGGATTGATAGGGATAAGGGCGTAATTCAATAGCTACCTATGCTTTTTAATGCTTAGCATAATCACATTTTGAAGATTCTATTTGAATAATTTGAGTTGATTAGAAGCAGAGTAGGTAGAACATGAGTAAATTGGTTTCACAAAAAGAAGTACATAAGACATAACATTTTGATTTATAGAATATTTTTATTTTTGAAAAAAAAAATTGTTATGTAAATGAAGTTAACAAGATAGAACTTGATTTAATGATGTTATCATTCCTACCAGGTACAGTTATTATTATCATCTCTAGGATAACTAACAATACTTGACTGATAATAACAGTTTATTTATTACCTTACTTAATCTAATAAACTTACACAGCTTCATCCATATAATGTTAGAGCCAATTTCGCAAAGAATTCTTTATAAATTTTATATCAAAATAAAACTTGAAGTACCTTATCATCATGATTCATATACAGATAATATATGTAAATAGCTTTTCTCTTTGACAGAAAAAAACGTTCACAAAAAATTTATCTAATTTTCAGAAACAAGAGAAGCTTGTGAAAGAAAAAAGATGAAATTTTTAATTTGAGGTACATATGAAAGAGTTTATGCTATTTTCATTGAGTCCTGGGTTCTTCTGTAGATATATATTCAAGACCCGAATCAACATCTGAAATTGAGAATCTTTCCCTTTGCAAAGATTTTGAATAAATTGAAAATTTGTATCTGTAATATATTAATGTTATATCTTTTATTAATTTGTTTAGTTTTACGGTTTCTTGTCACAGAATACTCATTTAAGGTAGGAAAGAATACAGTTGGTGGATTTTTTCTATTGTGCTTGATATAAATTAACAAATAAATAAACAAGTTATCCAGATATTTTTATTTATTTCACACAGTTTCAAATTGGGTTTAAATATCAGTATTGATAATTCTTTTTGGCAGAAATCAAAAATGATGTAGTTTTACATAATTCTTGTTGAGATTAAAAATGTTTTTTGAAATATTTGACAGTTCATGAGCTTCAAATAGGTTGTGTACATTTATTAGGATGAATACTGGCCAATAGTTATCTTAAATAGATATAGAATATATATAATATATATCTAATTTACATTAGAAATCATATCATACCAGATTCCTCTACAGATTTAAATATTTTATATGAAATTATATCTTACTAAAGGTTATTTGTAGCAATCATTTCTAGTGCTTAATCAACACAACACTTACCTAGACTATTCTCAAATTTTATCATCAAAAGTTTCTTTTTACTCTATGAATAATAAAATCATAAGAGTTCAAAAAGTATATTTATATCAATTACTGATATTGATAATATTCATAGTAAATGCTTACTAAGTAGATTACCACAGATACTGTTCAAAGAGATAATGTAGATTTGTTTAAAGTTTGTATTTGAAGATAATCCATCACTATGTAAATTCTATGTAAGAAATACTATATATTGCTGATTTCTTCTTTTTCTCCTTAATTGTTCTTAAGCTTTTAATGTTCTATTTTGTGAAAGCTTTCTTTAAATTTAAGAAAAACCTTTCAAATGCAGTTAAGTGCCCATTGTCGCTGGGATCAGGGGACCTCTCTCAAAACCTCAGCACATGTAGAGTGTGTTCATCTGGTTTCATTTCCTGATTAAATGTATTCATTTATCCTTTGGACAAACTCTTGAATCCCTATAGGCATTACAAATCAGGACTGTTACAGCCAAATTCACTGTAGTTTTAATCAATGAAGGCGTCTCAGAATCTTCAAATTCTAGTTTTCTAAATTTCCTGGGGTTGGACCCAAAGAAATGTCCCTGCCTCCTTTTAAGGTTTCGCAATGACAGGATACAGTCCCTGCACCACGGAAGAAAATTAAACCACAGTACTAATTTAGTCCTGGCAATGGGGCGATATATTTTATCAAGGTCAAGATTATGTTAAAAATCTACACCTCTCAAATTGTTGTACTATAAAGAGTACTAGTTGTAATGTTAGGTTACAATTGAATGTTTAAGATAAGATCATGAAATGAAAACATGATTTGTATTTAACAGCTGATCAAAAAGGTTTGACAATTGACCTAAACTGACCCTTCTAAAGGTGACTTTGCCACCCACATATTTGTTTTGAAAATGGCATGTCCAAACTTTCTGTAGATTTTACTAAATTATTATACAAGTTTTTCCAAAAATATAAAATTTTATTTATGTAGTGAAGATATTCTACACACAAGCAATGTAATATGTCATTATTATTTATTGAGCATCCAAAGAAGAAAGCGTTCTGCATTGGCTACATAATTATAATGGTGCTTGGTAACTTGAAGGTCCAAGATTCTGGCATTGGTTACAATTTACCTCACATGTTCAACCCCTTTCATTAGTGATGCAGGTTAAAGGGACAGACATGGAATAGTGTCTTGTATGTGTATGTTAAGGATTTTTCAAACTAAAAAATTTGTATGCTAATGCTTACGGTTCTTTTATTGATCTAGAAATAAAAAAGTATCGATTATTCAAATAGAAAGGAATTCAAGTAGAAGTAACAAATTCAAGTTAAAGTTTAAACAAAAAAAAAAAGAAAATTTGAACATAAATTCTAACTATAAAAGTTTTATCTATTGTTTATTTTATTAATCAGAAGATGAGATTTTGGTAGATGATAATAATTATATACCTATATAGATAATATCTAGTCAAGTATTCAGATATCAAACTCATGCAGAATCTATTGACAGTCCAAAGTTTACTTTGTTTCATTTGACATCATGGAGAACATGAGAGTTCCTGTAACTTTTTCCAGGTTTCATGTTAGTCCTGCAGGCGAAGTAACATTTGAAGAAATAGGTAATTTTGTTCTTTTTTTTCTGTCAGGATCATTTAAGAGATTTTTTTGTGTAGATGTAAGATTATATCACTTAATCTCCCTAACGCAGACAACAAACATTTCTGTTGAGAACAATAACAATTTTGTTTTCTGTTATCTGCAGAAGACAAAAATAATCCCACAGACAACGAATTCTTTTTACTGTTACCCGCAGACAACAAACATAATCCTGCAGACAACATTTCTGTCATCGGACAAAATCATTTTAGCTTGAACATAAGGGAAAGTCACATGACCTCAAAATGGTATCGATTATTCAAATATTAAGTAAACATGCTTGATATCACGAACATTTTTGTTTGTGTTTCTGGAATCTGTAGATGGCAAACAAAATGATCGAAACATGTTTTTGACGATTGTTCATCAAAAATGATTGTTGTCTGTGTCAGACTATATTTATAACATTTATATATGTTATATTTATAACACTAAACTATCAAAGAAAGGTAGATCAGGCACATCTAGATTCAGATTTCTATTTTGGAATGTTGTGACAAATAAAATTTGGTTGAGTGAATACATAAATCATGCTGATTTTGTTGTTTGTTGTTGTTTATTGAAGTACAATGTGATAAAATAATGATCTATTGTGCTCTTTTTTTCTTGCAAGTATTTTACATTGTAACATTATCGATTTTGAAGCAACCTATGGAATTTTTATTTTTCATCTCTGTCTAGTCGATTTTGATCAAATAAACCAATTTGTGAAATATGATGGAAACACTCTGCACACAATTTTTGCGTCTGTAATTTAGTCTGTTGGTATCTTGCTTCTAATAGCTGGTCAGTTTGAGATGATATTACTAATAGTTAGTTATTCAGATAACTAGTAATATAATCAGACAGGTTTAAGATTGTTTTCACCTTGTCTTGTAAATATGTCAAGATTATCTTTAGATCTTGGTTACAACTTGTCTTAATCTTATTGATATACTACTGGACATCTCCTTCAATTTTAATAGTCTATATCATTATTGATACCCTTGTACAAGATGCCTTCTTACATTTTATTAACCAGTTGACTAGACTTCTTGTTAAAATAGAGTCCATACTGTCCAATATTTCTACAGGATATCATAATAATAATACACTCTTATTGTACATGATCTGTCTAATATTCATCCCATGAGGGCAATATGATGGATGTATAAAATTTGTTTAAAAATACACAAGTTGTGTGTATTAGATGGACAGACCTATGTTCCTGTGATCAAGTACCGGTACATCTTATAGCATGTAGGATATATTATGATAGGTGAAATGTTGAATTTACATATCAAAGTCTCAGCACTCACTCTTACTGTTAAGATCTCTTATACCGGTAACAGATTTCAAACGCAATGAATAAAAATTAAAGATTTGAGATTCTGATATTGTCTTTAATGTATCTATAATACTGTAGTAATAGTATGGATCCAGTGGGCCATATCTGGAATATTATATATTATTGTGCTCTTGGGCTTCATCTGTGTCTCCTTCTGTTATTCTTCTAGACAAGATATTGGGGACAAATAATTGCCACACCAACAGAAGAGCAGGGTGCTCTTCTGTTGTGCTACTCATGTAATCATTTCTGACTCCTTTAGAAAATATAATAGACTGTCTCACAGATTGTTGACCTACCTTCCCCCCGTATTGGACCGAATATTCTTCAAGTGTAATCCAGTTTATGTTTTCCCTTTGTCGACCAGTGGTTGCCTTATTTCCTTAAGTTGCTCACAGTGGATTAAGCTTCACCACAAGGACATAGCTTTAGTTCGTATCTGGGGTTTTGTACCTAACCCATCATTCTCAGACGGAAAAATCTACGCCAAAGATTTAACATCAAATATTTTTTTTCAAGATTTTTCAAGTTTTGTTCAGGGACCTGTTTCAGATAGTTTTAACAAAGATACAATCAAGATTTTAAGAAGTACAGTAATCAGTTAATAAAAACTCAATTTTATTGAATGACCAATCTAACGATTGGAACTCTAAAATCATCCTAAGTTAAGTTTTCGTGAAACAGGTTCCAGTATTTTAGGTCTGATTAATTATCTGTGAATATTACTAGGAAGCCTTCTCAGCGATCAAGTGAAATGATGATAACATTGAAGTTTTAATCTGACTAATTATTGTTAAAACCCTGTTAAATATCACAAGGTATATTAGAAACCCTTTCCTTAATTTATCATCAGGATTCAGCTTTAATCTGTGTTTATTTAACACTTGTAAATGTTGTGAAGGTTATCTCTATTACACTGTATGAAACAATAGCAAGCCTTATCTTGTAGAGTTTGATAATCTAGTGAATGAGGGGTAAGAGATGATAGGAAAGAGGGTGTTTAAATCTGTAACCAGATGTACAGTCAATATATTTCTTAATACTACTTCAACTTATCTTCCTATCAAATTCTTCTTTAAACAAACAATGTACTAATCACTGGTATATAAAACACCATAATATTATACATAGAGGTTAGAACTGGGATTTCAGTGGAACTGTCAACAGTAGTCACCAAGTTTGAGAAATTTAAATTTGAACTTGTAATAAGTTGTGTTATGTCTAAAAATTAGTGATAGTTTGAAATAAGAAGACTAGTTAATTAAGAAGATGTTGATACCAACACTAGAAGCGTTAAACGATACATGGAGTTATTATCAATATCCAGATATTAATACTGAATACCAATATACACAATGTCAATATGAATGTAAGATACCTTTATTGTTATTTCATAACAGTTATTATGAATAATTTTTGGTATGCCTTGTCCATGATTCTTGATTTAACAAAATATTAACACTTTTTCCCTCTTTAGGGATTCCTTAAATAACAAATTAAATGTTATTTGAAATAACTTATTTCCAACTTGTGAAAAAAAGAAATAGATGAAATGAAAAGATTTAAACATTGTTAAAAAATTGCCAAAATAATATATAGTGTAGAGATTGAGAGTTTTTGTATAAAAATGTTAATGGCTTTTTTCTATATATCACATACATTCAAATTTGTTTAAAATTTTCTAATGTAATACATTTGAAAAATCTACAATAAATTGCAAGTTTAAATTAAAAATGTCAGGAGTTTTTGAAAAAAAAACAGAGTTTTAGGTGCTAACATAAGGAGTGTTACCTTGGTTAAACTGTGTATTACAGTTATCAAAGTTAAAGAGTAGAAGTTGTGAATATTATGATCATATCTTGTTTTATCTCAGTTAATAAGTTTATAGTCAATAATCTTTAATCTTAATCCTCTTTGATTATCTTCATCTTATGATATATCTGATACACATACTGTGCTGTACGTACTTCAACTTGTAGTACGGAATAAACTCAACAGATTTCAGTGTGGGAGAATTTTTAAAAGAACTTTAAAGATTTAGTTTTCTCATAAAAAATTGTTAACTGGTTTTGTTTTAAAAAAGTTATATTTATACAATTATATAAAAGGTGAAGTTTCCCAGTGTATTTTGAAACAACAATTCATTTTTCAAGAATTTGTTAAAATTATAATTAAAGATATAGATATCAGCTCATATATATCAAAATGTGAATTACTGTAATATTTAAAAGTTTTTTTCTGTGCTTTCAGATTCACCTGATTTAGGAGTACCATGTTTAACAACTGTACAGAATTTATCCTCAACAAGTCCCACAAACTCCGCCCAAGGTGTCAGTCAATATTGTGCTATATGTGGTGATAGAGCTACAGGCAAACATTATGGTGCCTCTAGCTGCGATGGATGTAAAGGATTCTTCAGAAGATCAGTACGGAAGAGTCATGTATATACTTGTAGATTTAATAGAAACTGTATTGTAGATAAGGATAAAAGAAATCAATGTAGATATTGTAGATTGAGAAAATGTTTCCGTGCTGGCATGAAAAAAGAAGGTAGGTATTTTATATTTTGACGCAACTTTATATTCATACAAGATCTTAAGATTACAGTGTTAATGCTTGGGTCATGTTCATTCAAGCATTTACAGTATGATGCATGTTTAAAAATCATAACCAAAAATTAAATAATGTGTATAATACATGTTTTTGTAATGAAAAATGATGTTCATTGTTTCAGCTGTACAGAATGAACGAGATCGTATAAGTGTACGAAGACCAAGCTATGAAGATATGAGCCAGAGCGGTGCTCTAGCATGTAGTACTTTACTTAATGCTGAAATGCTTTCTAGACAACAGGTAAATATAAATAATTTTCATTCAATCCGAAGAGAATTAAATATGGGAGACATGGCTGAGCAAAGGTGTCAGGACTTAGCTGGATGTCTTTTTCTCTAAAGTACCCATACAATAAGTTGCTACTTTATGTATTGGTTGAACTGACCTGCTTTTATGAATATTTTAGTTATTTGTGTTGAAAATGTTCTCTAGATAATTGTTTGTAAAAACTGTTATAAGCCAATTTTAAGACAAGGATAAAATTTATTTGATATATTTTGTAGATGGCAGGGATAGCTTTTCGAGACATATCCCAAAGAAAGATAGCTCTTGCTAATGATGTTTGTGAATCTATGAAACAACAACTATTAATATTGGTAGAATGGGCTAAATATATACCATGTTTCTGTGAATTACCTTTAGATGATCAGGTATGAAATTTGATTTTATCCATTTCTTAATAAGCATAAAACTGTAGAATAGTAAGCAATCAGAACACTTTTACAAACAATGAAGTACATCTTTAATGAGACAGGTAAACTAATATATCAGTCGCTGGCAGAAATAATACCATAAAACAACTTACAAAATACTTATGATATATTTACATAGAATTTTATAGATGTTTTAAAATTTACACCAGGAAATTGAATAAAACATATCTACTGGAATTTTATTATTGTTTAAGTTTTCTTTTTTCAGGTAGCCTTATTACGCGCCCATGCTGGTGAACATCTTGTATTAGGTGTTGCCAAAAGGTCTTTAGAAGTAAATAATGATGTTTTATTATTGGGTAATGATGCTGTTATCCCACGTACAGCTAGCGATGGTATTGGTATTATAGCTGGCCGAGTTCTTGATGAATTAGTTCAACCTTTAAGAGAAATACAAATTGATGATACAGAATTTGCCTGTATTAAATCTATTGTTTTCTTTGATCCATGTAAGTAAATTATAATCAGATCTGAAAAGGTATTATAAAACGATATTGAGGTGCTATATCCTTATCATTTTCTGATCACAATGAGATCCTGATCACAATGATAGCATATTCTGATCACAATGATAGCATATTCTGATCACAATGATATATTCTGATCACAATGATATATTCTGATCACAATGACATCCTGATCACAATGATATATTCTGATCACAATGATATATTCTGACCACAATGAGATCCTGATCGCAATGATATATTCTGATCACAATGACATCCTGATCACAATGATATATTCTGATCACAAAGATAGCATATTCTGATCACAATGATATATTCTTATCACAATGACATCCTGATCACAATGATATATTCTGATCACAATGATATAATCTGATCACAATGATATATTCTGATCACAATGATATATTCTGATCACAATGATGTTTTCTGATCACAATGATGTTTTCTAATCAAAGTGAGATTTTCCATGAACCTATTTAAATATTGACTGTCCATACTTCTATAGTATTTATTTTGTTACTACCAGGTAATAAAATGTGTATTATTTTGCTGTATTTAATTACAGATGCTAGAGGATTAAATGATAAACAGAGAATAAAGATGTTTAGATATCAAGTACATGTTAATTTAGAGGACTATATCAATGATAGACAATATGATTCACGTGGACGATTTGGTGAAATATTGTTACTCTTACCAGCTTTACAAAGTATAGCATTTGAAATGATCGAACAAATACAGTATGCTAAAATATTTGGTACAGCTAAGATAGATAATTTACTACAAGAAATGCTATTAGGTGGTAAGTATTATGACTTATATGAAAGTAATATACAAACCCTTGTTGCATGCAAGGAGTAGATTTAAGTTTTGTCAACTTTATTGCTTAGAAAATGTAATGATAAGTAAATTTAACTAAAATTTACTTTGAGCAATGACACTTGAGTACTTTTCTTCTGACTTATCTTACAATAATAGATTAAATCATGTTTTTATATATTTATAGGAGCTAATAGTGGTGGAGATAGTAATGCCAATATTCAGTCCCAAGAAGCTATATCTAATCCTATGCTATCAACTAGTGCCTACCCTGATGCCTTTTCACCACAAGCAGACTTATTACAAGGTCCAGATACATTACATTTAAATCCTGCTAGTTCCAGTCCAATAGGAGCTAGTTCCTCTGTTGATCCTCATATACACTCTGGAATGGTTCAAGCTCACACCAATACACCACCACCTGGGTTACTGAATGAATCATTAGCTCTCAATATGACAGATACACATCACATTCCAAATGGTCATCATGGAGCTTCATCATCTTCTCCTCCCAGACTAACACCTGTAACTCCAGAGTCTTACAAACATAATCAATGTACTCCTTCACAAATACAACAATTTAAACAGGAAGTTTCCTCTTAAACTTTTTTTAAAACTGGGACGAAATTGGTACAAAGCATTAAACCATCTGAGATCACTTGTAGAAGAACTGAGTTGTCATATGACAATTGTAAAAATAATATAAAAATCTCAGATATTGTTCGTTAACTGTCTTATTGTTAGTTCTTGTTAGATTGTTCAAATAAAATGTGATATCAGGTTCTTTCTGTCCAAGTCTGTCCATCTGTTTATTTGCATTTAATTTTTCAACAAGAATCTTTGCCAGTAATATTTTGTTATTGAAGGAAATGTATACCATACAGGATGTTTTATAGCTTACTGTGTTAAATCTAATCTTAATAATATGCTACAAAAAGAAGTAGCTAGAATCATAATATTATCCAATGGAGAGACAAACTGTCCAATTTAGAATGAAAGTATTATAAATTTAGTGGTAGGTTTGGCGTAAAACGCTCTCCACAATCTATATGTATATATGCCAAAGATTGTTGAAAAAGGTACAGTTTTATCATGTAAATATAAGTTTTATACTAGACATTATTTTGTTATATATGTGATTTTAGTTGGCATTATTCTTTATCTGTCTTTATATATTGTCTATGTTCCAACTATACAATATTTTGTACATACATACATAAGTCTATAATTTATACAAAAAAAGAAATTATTATTAGTGCTAAAAGTCTGATTATAAGGTGGGTTCACATACACTTTTCAACAATAAGCCTATCTCTGACACTGTGTTAACCAGAATATAGATTTGTATCATTGCTGTATTATTTTTCAACTTAAATTTAATGTAATGACCAAGTTCAGCTCACATTGTTGTGTTCATTATGTATAGTTCTATATTTATGCTACATAATCTAATACAAATGCAGATAGTATCATTGTGTATTTTATTTCTATATCTTTTTTTAAATTGTTTAAGTTGATTCTTACTATTATATTATATGATTATAATGGCTTATATTTATATAAAGCCTTGTTTCTGCTCAAAATAGACTTATATCTATAGATATTATGAATATATTAAACTGTTATTGTGTGCAATTTTTATCTCTTGAATAGAACTAAATTTTCTCTTGATAATGGTCTATTTGACACTGTTATATTATCAAACCGTTACAAGATAGACTGTGACCTTCAAGAATATTCAGTAAAGTTACTTGTGAAAATATTTAACTACAAATAGTGAGTAAAAAACATTACATTTCACATGTTATTTCTCAGCTGCTGAGATTAATTCAGTTTTAATATGTTTGAAATTGAAGTGGAACATACTAATGAGGTTTTTAAATGTAGTTGCTGTCTTATTAATAGGCCTTCTTTCAAAATTCAAACAACAAGAGGAGGCAAGTTAGATGAAGTTGAATATATATTTGAAAGAGAATTAGATTAATATAAATGATTAGTATGTAATGAAATATTTTTTATGAAATACACATCCATGTTATAATATAACTGTGCTGCACGTGGTTGAATATAGTGAACACTCTAAAACTTTAATAAATAATTAATAAATTCAGATAATTAGACCAAAGTTTTCTTCCTTTTTTCTTGGAATTTATTTCAATGCCTCCGGAGTTTTTGATTCCATGACACATTACTGTTGATCATACATGTAACAAAATTAAAGGCATATATTACATAGATGACCCGTTAAAGGCCAACAAACTTAACAGTGGTTATCTACCTTTAAACAGTAACTTCAGGAATCCGTGTTCTACAACATCGAGACAACTCTGGGCTTCAAAACAGGTTTCAATTGCGAATGAACTTAAGGGAAAGTTGCCACATATTCTCCTTTCTTAGATCAATTATTAAAAAAAAATTCATTTGCAGTAAAATAGAAAGTTAAATTCGGTCAAAATCTTTATCGGCACTATGAATTTAGAATCCTTTTCGTTTTTACAAAAGTTTAACTTGCTGTTGCATTCAAATTAAGAGTCACTGAATTCGATAATCGTACACGATTTTCTGATTTTCGCAAAATGTCTTAGATAAACTAAAGGATTTTGATCATAGGAACCTTCCTTACCTACAAAAAATCTCATCTAACTTATCAATGTCCTTCGTCATATAACGGCACCGAATTTTAAAGGTTAAAAGATTCTTAAAGTCATGAATTCTTCTTAATGTCAAGTAATGATCTGTGTGAACTGTGAAAAATGTCAGAATAGGAGAGAGTATCAGCCAAAGGCTGTTTTTACGGGCTTCTTGTTGAAGTGTTGGATCATTATATTTGTCGAATTGTAATGCCTGGAATACAAATGTCTTTGACCATCGTATTATTTCCGATTTAAACTAATTCACTGTCACTGTTCCCCGACCATCTATATTCATAGTGAAATGGCATGAATGGACATTAACTCTTCAGCACCTAATAGGCCAATGTAGACGGGAAACGCCATGCAATGTGTAATGAGGAGGGACATGATGTACATGATAGCTTTTCAAAACAAATGAGTTTGATTCTACAAACATTTCTTTTCTTCACACGATGTGAATATTTATGGTTCTCTCGTGTATGCAATGCCATGTCTCTTGCTAAAGTTCTATTTGTTATCTATGGGTTATTAATAGTGGTTCAACAAATAATGCTGGGTAATGTTCAAACATAAAAATATGTTATTGATTGATCGTTTAGAATAAAACTCTTGCAGTTAAAGACATTAGGAATAATGCTCTGAGACGTACTGGTATCACCTTAAGGTGTCAATTGGCAACACATTGAAAACACATCTAAGATACTGATAACATGTTAAAAATAAAGATCAGATGGGAATAACAAAAGCCAAGGAAGCTGAGAAGGGATTGTTAACGGGTTTTGTTATTTTTTATGTGTATTCGAGACACTGATAGCATCAATTAGCAATTTCCCATTGTCAATCAGTAGTCCGTGGTTCCTGTAATTCCACTTAAACCAATCGTTTGATGACGTCACTAATCGAAAAATATGCTTGTTTATGGTGTTATATAGAGATGCTCTCCTATAGAAGCACTGGCCTAGGTCACAAAAAGAGACTATGCGAATTTCAGTATAAATCAATTGATAAGAAATTATCTACTTCTGGAGAAATTTACAAAATAAAGCAATTATAAAAAAAATGCAAAGCGATTACTTCAGGGAGATAATGAAGGGGGATCTAATCTACCATGTACAAGAATATTACTTATGTTTTTATTCCTTTTCTAAAAGTTCACCAAACGTTTGGTATAGATATTAGGGAATTCATCCTGGAGTTCTTTATAAAAGCGTTTCACAATCACCGAGGCATTTTAGCTGTAGGTGGCGAAAAAAAGGATAATCTGATGCCCCTTTGAAGTTGCTTCGTTTTAGATTTGATTGTTGTAGAAACCGATACCTTTTCTATTGGCATAATAAGAAGATCTTCAATGGAATGATTGGTTGAATTGAAATGGTTCGCGATTGGTCTATCTTTTTTATGGAGAATGTCAAACCGATGACCGCTTAAACGAGTACGCAACGCGTTTTATGTTTCGCCAATATATTGTACGTGACATTTTTTTTTACGGGAAATTAGGTAAATTATGTTTTTATCGATGCAAGAAAGAACTTCCGTTCGTTCGAAAATTGCCGTTTTTCTTATTTTCAAAATAGTGAGAAACATGTATATATTCGCAGGTACGACACCGAGAACCCACACATAGCACAGAACCGAAACCGTTAGGTAGAGGAGGGGGCTTATTTTTGTTCAAATAGCCGAAAGAGTGTAGTTTTTAATTTTGCGCAAAAAACGTTTTGATAAACTCGCTCCCGTAGTTTATCAAATACAAGTTCGCAATCATAATCTGTCTTTCTTGTGCAAATTCTGTTGAATCGCAGAATTTGCGATTTTTTTTATGCCAGAAAATGTATGCTTCGGATGGAACGAAGTTTTGAATAAAAGTTGGTGTGTGTCAGTTTCTTTAAAAAATACTTTAATATCAAGTTTTTTTCCCATTCAGCCATAAAGATATTCGCATTACTCGGCGCGAAGCGTTTTCCCATTGCATTGCCAGAAGTTTGTAGGTAAATTTTTCCATTGAAAGTGAAGTCATTTCGCGTAAGGCAAATTTCTAATAAATCTAAAATTTCTTTGTCTGGACGTTCAGGATTTGGGTTTCTGAGAAATGCTTTTCGCACAACGTCTAAACCGGATTTGTTATCAATATTCGTGTACATGCTTGTATTACACAAGGCCTTCGCGATTAGTAAGTTAGTGGAATTACAGCAACTACAGACGTATGATTGAATATTGGAACGGCGCAAATTGAGGCTATCAGTGTCCCGAATACACGTAACCAATTTAGACAAAAACCCTTTAAAATTCCTTTAAGAATAAAACTTAGAAGGGTAGAGACTACTGGTAACACAATAAATTAGCTTTTAGATTTACTGTTTACATATTAGGAATTCACAAAGAGAGGCACTCGTTCAACGGGAAATTAATCTCAGTTTGGCCTATAATGGATAATTAAACTGGGAGAGATAGTAGTCACCAATAAAGAGTTAAGTAAGATAGGAGAGGTACTTGTGAAATAACTGCATTTAAGTTGTGTAGGTGTAGACTATTTAAGACATTGCCCGAAAGAAATCCCCAGGAAATAAACAAACATTGTTGAACATCGGCAGTTATAAATTCTATTATAAAAACTTCCTGCAGTTATTTATTGTTATAAAGAACACAATAGACTACAGGCAGATGATATATTTAGATTCCTGATAATTAGCATGAATAACGATAGTCCTATCGATTGTTGTTGCTCTGTATTGAACAAATCAAATGCCAAGATGTTTCTATTTTCATTGAAGTCGGAGGACCTGTACGTAGTTTCAACTTCTTAGCAAATTATATCATTTCTGCTTCATGGTAACCATCAAAATTCAAATTAACCAATCATTACTTTGTTAAAGGTATTTATTAAAAGGCGAATTACCTGGACAAATCGATGTATTAATTTAAATTTGATCCCAATCACACAAAAAAAAAAAAAAAACTGAGTTACGGAATTAATCAGTAATATACGTAGCTAAGTTTGACGTCAGTTTTTTTTTACAAAATTACATAACTACTTATAAACAGCTTCCAAATGTGACAGAAATATACAAGTAATAAAAAACGAATTAAATTCTTCAGTTTTAGGTTTACGTGGCCGACAATAATTAATTACCAATAATACTTGAACATATATTTTTCCACAATTATAACAATGAACTAAACAATACGATACTTTGCACTTAAAATCCCTGAAACACCGGTCTTTTTCAAATATAGCTTCAAATTCATTGACATTTATTATCAAAGTTTTTACAGACTAACAGGACTGTGCCTGATTGCATTTCATTTACCCTCAAAACGGCTAGTTACATTTCAACAAAGACACAATTTCCGACATATTTCCACCTCATAAACATTCTAATTATAAAGATTTTAACAGTATTTTTTATTGTAGAGAATTATTCAACTTCATGAGGACAATTTTCAAGTACCAATCCAATTTCAATAGAAAGTTTTAGAATTATTAAACTGCAATAATCCAATCTTTTATACTAATCAAGCGAATTAATCATTTCGCAACCTAACTATTAGATGAGAGAAACCTAAATGTACATTAGCAAAGTAGATTTGTATGGGTTTTGAAAACTGAATCACTTCCAACACAGTATGTGATAAAGAACATTACTCATTTGAAATTTTCAACAATGTCTTGAAGAATGATCTCAAGTTTTGGATGGAACGAAAATGTCGATTACTGTGTCAATATCTTCATATGTCAGATAAATTGTTATTATAAAATACAGTACTATAGGATAATCGAGTGTTTGCTCAAAGTAGGACAAATTTTTCAATAAATAGAACGATTTCAAATTACATTTGGCGATTATCATTGAATATTTTGTTTACTACATGAGGATCGGTTAATAGGTTCTTAGCTAAATTTTGATAGCTTAAAAGAATTCCAAATAAGGTAGGAGCTGTCAATCGCCAGATTTGTCAAATGTTCCAGCCATCTGAATCGTTGATCACTAGATTTGATTATATATTTATTAATCATAGAACTTACATTATTTTTAATTTGTTACTAACATTAATGAATCACATAAATAAGGACTGCATCTGTAGTATTATCATTGATTTTTTACCATTCCATCAAGTGATCTACACCAGATATGGACAAAATTGGTCACTGGGGAGTCATTAAGTACCTGGACCTGAAGGGTTAACTCAAACACAGATAAATTCATGTTGACAGGATCTCCACTTTAGGGGTTGACGTCCATTCATTAACACTGGAAAGGAGTGGGCAGACGGATTTTAACATTAAAGAGGGCCTTAATGATAACCGACGCCAATGAAGGTCTTCAACAGAAGACAAAGAGAAGGTTGATAGTTGAGGAACAATACACATATTGCAAGTGTTGGCATGTCATGAAGTGATTGAGCACATTTTCATCAACAGATTGTGAAAGACAACAATTTTTGAGCAAGATGGGTGCCGAAGCTCATCAAAACGCATCAGAAACTTGTCATACTTATGCCGTTTGGAAGCAGATCTGGATGTTTTGGCGCTAGACCTTGACCCAGAAACTAAAATCCAGTCTGAACTATGGTCAGATTTGTATGCAGAACCCCACCTTATTTACCCATTTATTATCTTGTTTGAACAAGAATAATTTGTAAATTGTTTGTTTTGATAAAAATACAGATGATTAAAAAAGAAACAATTTATTTAATATGAGATTATTTTTCTGATATATTTCCTCAATTAGTAAATAAGAATTTGATTAGTTATTGTTTTTTCTCAATGTATGACAGTTGAAAAAACATCATCCTCATGTCTTATTGCAAACCATGTACTATAATTCTTCTCAGGACATTGACATAGTGTACATGTACTTCTAAGCAGAAAAATTCAACAACCAAGAAAACATTAAACAGAAGTAAAACTATATTTCATGATTAATTTTAAATAGATCACCATCCACTTTTCAGGAAAGGTCTATGGAAAGCAGGTCATGGAGGTGTAAAAGTTCTTTATTCAGTTACAAATTTTCAACTCTCCGTCTCAGACACATCCATATACATGTACCAATAAACTCAGTATCAAAATTTACATGAAGAAATCTGATTTTATAATTTTGATCAATCGATGCAACATTCTCAATGGAATGGCTGTGACGACAACACATACACAACTTACACAAATATTATAAACTATTTGCTGACATAATAACAATTTTGATATCTTATAAAATAAATGTAGCAATAAAAAACAACAATGCAACAAAATATCCAAAATAATAATAAAAATGTCAAGGCAAAAAAGGATAATTATCTGATTATACATACCATCAGATTAGAAACACCTGTCACAGAAAATACCATAACATTAATATACAACAGCAATAACAAATTTCCCAAAACAACACACATAAATAAATATTGTTTTGTATCACTTACAGAACATAAAGAATAACCCCTGAACCATTTAGATTGGGAAGAGTTCAAACCATCACCTAAACTGAGGTAGGACATACATGTGGACACAACAGTTAAAAAACTTCTAAAAAATGCAACACTTAAATAATTTCTTTTAAATGCAACAAATGATATAGCATTGAACAGTCCATATGCCTGTTTCAGCCTTATATATTTTAAACAGTATATTTCATATTAGAATAAGGATATAACAGTACTAGTTTTTTCTTCAGGACTATTAGCTAATTCATCACCTTCTCTTAAACCTTCGCTATGTGGTGTTTTACCAATTAATGTTAACATTGCTTTAGCAGCAGGATCTTTATCTAATATACTTTTTCTAGATTTAATCTCCTGCAAGAAAAAAAACAAAACACATATTTCATTATCAATTGGCCATATACATCTTTGACTGTAGTTCATTAATGTTGTAAAGTGACATGTAAAATATTGATATGCCAGTCATTTTTCCATCAAATGCAACCCCATCAGAACATTAATACATATTCTTTGGTGCTACAGTGAAATCTGGATGAAGAAAACACAGTTTTAATATATCTTGGCCTTATAGCATTTTAAGTGCAGTTACATAGTTGGAAATGAAAAGAAATTAATTACAATATATACAATTATTGAATATATTTGTATTATTTATTTATTACAGGTGTGACATTATTTGAAATAATCATCTTTTCATCCCCAATACATAAAATAACTACCTATATCATTGTATTAATATTTTATAAAACCTATAATAACATACTTATATTTTTTAAGTTGTAGTTTATAACAGGATTATATAACTACAGTATTAAATAATTACATATGAAATAGATTTAACAAACTCTCCAATCTAATTTAATTGATTAAAGATTCAAATGTTGGTATTATTTGATAAATGTCTTATTTTAATTTTTGTATTAGTCTATTTTAATCAATTGTGTGTAAGTTTTTTCTACTATATTGTCTCAGTAGAGCAATATTGGTCAATATAAAATAAAAAGTGGTAATATTTGGAAATGATACAGACAGAGACAACGTTTATTTGGAACTGTTCTGGTTGCTGATACTGATTTCATACAAACCACATTTACCTAGTACCATTACAGGCATAATTTGTCTTGTCATTGTAACTTTAATACATATAAAACAATATGTAACTAAAATAAGACCATATCTTTACCAGTTGTGTAAGGGGGTATATAATTCATGTTTAAAGATAAAAATAAACCAGACCTCTTCAGTCATTCCTTCAAAATCTTCATCATCAATATTCGGTTCTGGTCCAACACCCCACACCTCTACAGTATCCACTTCAAATTCTGCTGCTTTAGATAGCTGTGGACTGCCATAAGTTGTACATCTTGGTCCTGCTTTACTATGACCATTAGAAAAACTCTGATCAATCCACATACCAAAATATTCAAACTGACCTCCAAATCCCTGTTTTAACATAGTTTAAGCTAAAGTTTGTATTTAATTATAACCATTGGTTGAATAAATATGCATTCCACACATTATCAATTTTGAAAATATGACAATTAAGCTAAAAGTTTCAAGAACAATGGAGCCAGCGATGAATTAGTTCTGTTAGAGAAAAAAAAAGTCTTTATAACCAATACTTTAACAGGAAAAAGGAAAGACCTATCAATCATCTTCCATGTATACAAACAAATTTGCAAAGATAACAAATTAATCATGGTCAATTTTGGCCAAATTTGAGGGAATTTAATGGTTAAGTTCATTCTAAGACGTTCTCTTCCTTAAACAGCTATTGAAATAGAAACGTTATATAGGATAAGGATTACAAACATCTGAGTTGGAATAAAGCCATTATTTATGGCCCCTGTACACATAGGCCTAAATAGGCAGCTGGGCTACGAAGCAAGATATTATCCAATAAATTGTCAGTATTTACGAACTATCAAAGAAAAGAACTAACTCACCAGACCATTAGGTAATGTATGTACATGTTGATTAAAATATTGATAATGATTATTATAACCAGTTGGTGTATATGTTGATAGGAATGGTATTAATTGAAATAAAAAACATTTACCATCTCCTACAATTACATAACAATTGATCAATTCTTCGATATCAAATGCATGTAATACATTTTAAAGGGAGGGAGTGGCCATCTTTGGGAATTATTTATATCCCTAATGTGTGAATGTATGTTTTTCACATTAATCATCTATTAAATAACACAATGCTTAGAGTAATCTATAAGACATCCTAATCATTGATATAGATGACCAAGACTGCTTACCATAAAAATTCGAATTTTTCTTCCAACTTTCACTTGCATAACCACCGAATACATGACCATTTTTATCTTTAACTATAACAACAGTAGGACCCTGGGATAAAATACGACCTACTAACTGGACAAAACTATCCCCATATAAATAATTACTAAATAGTAATCTCCATTCTCCTTGTAAATCTGCTGGTAAATTTGAGTTGAGATAGATCAATGTAGGATAATCTAATAGAGATTTGATTTTAGTCCAATTAATATTTTTAACCAATGGTATTCTCGGATTTACATTTTTTGATCTCATTTCTTCCTCCTAAAATTCAAATTAGATAACACATATAAACAGAATAAAATAAGATGTTACAACAAGATACATGTAGTAACATTTGCCTTATTTTTTCTACAGTTCAAACTGCTCATTTCATATTATCATCAAAGGTCACTAAAGCCATCAAACGTTCACATCAAAACTTTAATTACATCTCTCCAAAATTGTAGATGCTGATAGACAGTGTAATAGTTATCTTCCATCATCAGAGTAACATAATATTTAATTGAAACTTTCAAATTTAATGTTTAGCATGATAGAGAAAGGAATCAGACAGTGATGGGACTTGGATAATGGTGAACTATTATCATTGCAAACAATTAATTATTTGTCTTTACTAGTAAATATGAAATGTCAATGAATGTTTAATGTCAGTATTCTGTGATTGTCATTTGAAATTTTGTTTTATGAAACCATGTTATTGAAGAGATTTCTATCGAAAACACACAGCTTTGTTTTCAAAATGACTATTTTTTTTCCTGTTTCTGGTCAAAGAGCACAGGCAAAACTGAAAATGCCACACATGATTTGACAAGATAATCTGACGTAACTTGTGGTGCGTGAATGTAAAATGATGCCTTACTGTCCAACCATTAAAAATATGAATTTCGGTTTTTTGTCTTTATCAATCTAAAAGATTTGAAAAATTCTTTTTGCAGTATGATAGTATTGTTAATTCAAAGGATAGTAAATGATAAAATTCATCAAGAAGTAGGTGATCAACCGCCATCTTGGAATGTATGACTTTTGACCTTTGAAGACCTTGCGACCTGAACAAAAGTTGTAGCCCATGAGATCTATTTAAAGATGGGTTGCCTCATTAATAAGAGCCAAAGTAAGCTTACTAATTGATTAATTGGTTTTTCTAATGAATAATCCATGTATTCTCAAGTTCAAAAGACCCATGTGGACGTATAAATGCTTGTGGAATCCATTTGACTCTGATCTGCCTTGAAACGCTAAATTTAGACTCCATGTTTGTTCACGTGACCAAATGACGTCATATGAATGAAGGCGTCTAAAAATTGATTTTGTATTTTATTATTAGTGAGTTAAAACTTATTTAAATTAATTCATAATGTTTTTACAAAATGATATTCAAACGTTTTATTGCCTAGAGATAATAAATCGAATACCAAAATGCCATTGTTGTTGTGGAAAATATTAAGGAATGTGGGCAATAACAACAGCGTCCGGTTACGTCATGATTTATGTACCGAATTGACAGACTGGATGATCAAAAAAAAGATCAATGACATTTGAACGACATTTGAGACTTGACTTGCATACCTATGTTAGTACCCTACCGTGGGAATTCAAGTCATAATTAGCCTAATTACGAGTAAATTAATGACATGTGGGACCATCTGGTATTTTTCCCAGTCATTAGAACACCTCTACTTTCTATTGATATAAGTATATAATTACCTGTCCAATTATGGTATATATACATATATTTATTAAAATAAGGGAAGGCAACTTTAATGATATTTTTATTTTTGTTGCGCATTGTTTACTTCCAGTTCTACATAAGAGCTCTGTCACGTGACCTAATTTAAATGCCTAAACATTTCTCTCTCATGTTTATATTACATAATAATATATACTGTCCAATGATGTATAAAACTTAATATTTTGATCAAAATTGCGTTTTTTTAAATTTGAAAATTTAGTATTTACTTCGTAAGTAACTGTGTGTAATTTCATGGTATCTATAATCCATGTTTATTGGTTTGTCAACTTTTTACTACTGTAGCTTTTCTTCTCTGTGATCAATGTTAGAAACCCATTGCGCACTGCAACAACACTGTTGATCAATACAGTGAGTGATCATTTCCCAAACCTGTGATTGACAAACAAGGGTGCACAGGCAACATTCTCATTCTAGAGTATGTGATGAAAAAAATATCAATGAATATACATTAAAATTAAAAAAAAACACTTCTTGTCATTCTTGTAAATAGACTTTAGTCTGAAGATTTCACAATGTGAAATTCATATGCAACTCACTTCTAAATTGGTAAAAGAAAACCTAGTTAAGAATATCCATATCAAATGAAATATTATAAATATAGCAACCTTTTTAGTGTAAAAATCCCATTACATAAAAAAAAAATGAGAAAAAATAAATTGGATTTTGTTAAGTAATGCCCCTGAATAATGAAGGGCAAAGTTTACTATTGAGTTGAAATGAAGCTGCCAGTTTTCCAGTAAAATATCAAAAAACTTACAGAATAGATAGTAAAACAATGATTAAATACACGATCTATAACTTGTAAAAACAAATAAGATTTTGATAACCATTGATCTATATCTTCTTCTGTATAACTAATAGATGGAATAACAGGTACCACCATTCCTCTATCTTTCTCTTTACCTACAATATAATTCATATAATCTTCTTATCATATATCATGTACAGTATATCCTGCTCACACGACCACCTTTATTAAGAGTCCACCTTCAATAAGCAGCCTCAATAAATTCCCCCCTACAAGTTATCAATGTAATTAACGACTGATTAGAGACCACCTTCATTACGCGACCACCAACCACGTATTTACACTCCCAATTATTCAAAATGACTCAATTAAGCAAGCATGACACTTCTGATTATCTCCTTTAAAAGCTTGTTGCTGTTTAATATTATTTTATTATTTATATGGGCAGTTACAATACAGTATATTCATCATCAAAAAGACCTAAATTATACATGAAGATACTTTTACAAAATAAATATGTGTCTACTTGATCAAAATGAATTAGTATGTAAAGGGTAAATAAAAGTGAAATGAAGGGAAGAAATGACAGCATGTAAGATCCTTCTCACTTGATCCACGATACCATTAAAAAGCTGGCTACTAGTTTACTTGGTCACAAACTCACCAGTCAATTCAAATTTATTGTATGATCTATCAAAATTGAAATAGTCAGCCAAAAAATTATTTCACATAAATATGATAAATTGATTTAAGATGGGATTTTAAAATCTGGCAAATCTTACCCGTAAAAAATAAATCATCTAACATATAGACAGCCAATCTATATATAGATTCTTCAGTCGACTCTAGCTTCCAGGATTTGAATTCTGTACTTTGAGATATTGTTTTTAGAAAAGATTTGATAACATCTTTCACAAACTGGAAATATAATATCAATCAAAATACATATCAAGTGAGAGAATGCTATTAATTTCAGATTTAAAAGCATGTTACATTGAATTAAGTAATGGTTGGCTGACCCTAGAAGTAAAACCTATAATCAAAGTGAATATAACATTAATTAAGTCCTTCTTGAAAGTTAAATGATTTATGGTTAAAAGATTATCAATATACATGTTTAAAGTTATCCTTATTGTAAATTATTACGTATTTTGACGATTTAGTCGTAAAACTAATGTTATTGTTCTGATTATTAAATTTTTTTTTTTTGCGATTCTTGGATGAGTTTGCAGACAAACTGGTAAAGGTACACAAATTCTAAATCTACAGTTGATCTTAGAATAATTTCTATTATCAAATTAAACAAAACCGGAAGTTCTATATCTGACCGGAAGTGAGAACCGGAAGTTGAGGTTTTTTTGCTTTAGCAAGTTCATTTTCAGTTCCATTTCGACCGGATTTTCAGATTTGAAAACTTCAATGTATTTGTTAACTAACAATTATAGGTTTTATGCAATTCGGTTAAATCTTTTACCCACGATTTGCAATTCAAAATTCAAGGGTCATCAGCAAAAATTTCAGACCGTCATTTCTCGTGTAATATAAATGGTAAAATTTTGAAACTTTACCAGTTGATAGGCGATATGATTATAATTTTTGAAAAATTTTGAAAAAAAAATCCGACTTCCGGTTTAGCCTCAAATGACGTAACTTCCGGTCCATAACAGCTAGGTGAAAAGTGAAAACTGTTTTATAAATAACTTGTCAATAGTAATCGATTTGACCTAAATAATTAGGTCAAGCTGCCATATCGGCCGCCATTTTGAATTTTCGTTACAATTCTTAAACCCATAATTCAGACACTATTGATAGATCGATTTGATGAAATTTAGCACATAGATACATTGGATCATTATCTACCTTTTCTTGGAGACTGATTTTAAAATTTCGTATTTTTTTTTTGAATTATTCAAATTTAGATTTTTTCAAAATCAGGTCACTTTGGCGGCTACAGAAGGTGTGACCCACTTAATCTATGACCTTGAAAATTAGGTCAAATAATATTCAATATATTGTCTACGAGTAGGTATTTCTTTATTTGGCTAACTTAAGAAATTCATAGGGATAAGTGTACTTAAATACAGCAAAAATTGGTAATCTTCATATTTTCGCCATCTTTAACCGTTACGGAAGGTGTGACCTAAATATTTTATGACTTTGAAAACTATGATATTCAATATATTGTCTAGATGTAGGTCATTGCAAATTTAGCCTACATAATATTTTAAGGCTCCCGAAATACGTTGTAAGCAATTCTAGTTGTAATTGTAACTGTCCAGTGTATTTATCACATGTTATTTATCCACAAGCCTTCCATCATGAAAGACAATTTAAATCTGATCAAGGAAGTACCAAGTTTAAGGAAATCCATGCATATCCCCATCTGACAAACATAATAAAGTATGCTAAAATTGTGATCCTCACTACAAACTACATCCCCATTTATCAAAGCCAATATTCTGATATAATGAGGTATTGATTTATTTCAACTTTCTGCTGTAGTCTAATATTATTCAATCAAATCAGGGATAAAACAAATGGTTATTTATACTGTATTATTAGATTGCATACATTTATTCTGTTTTCCCGAGGAAATAAAATATAGCCTTAATTCTACTCATTTCAATCTAAACATTTCAGCGAGATTTGCACATTTGAATGTTAACAAAAGTCTGTCATATTACATAGATGATAAAGACACTTTCAAGTGATCCTCTAAATGGCTGACTAAATAAACTTGATTATCATAATGCTAAAGTACAGTAGTACCGGTCTACTAGTAAGAATATGTGATTCAGTGCAAAAGTAGAACTTGGGATGGTGAAGTTATATACGGTATTTACATTGTCCACTGCACATGTATAAGGATATAGTTTACCTGTACTAGTTCTTCTCCAGTTGTACATTTTCTACCTTTAGAAGAAATAAAAACAATCAGTTGACTTTTCTCTGTCACATTTCCTCTCAAAGCTACAGACATACATCTTAGAAACTGGGCATATGTTAAGGTATGGCTCTTATTATTGGTCAATGATTGCATCCAATCATAGAAATAATCTATTAGTTCTCCCTCAAATGAATGTTCACAAAAAACCTGAAATAGTGAAGATACCAGTAATACATGTATTGGTTTTTATTTCCACTCGGAAAAATTACAAATATTTTTGTTGTGAGTACACAGAATTAGCCATTCTTGATTAAAGTTTCATTTTAATCCTTTGAAAATTGTAGCTTCTATTGCATCAACAATAAAATTTTATTATGGAATGCCGTAACTGCCTTCTGTTAGTATTTTTGCAGTATCAGCATCTTTTTGTATTATCAGCATCATCTTTTTGTATTATCATCTTTTTGTATTATCATCTTTTTGTATTATATGCATGTCACGCTAAAGAAGTTGGAAGTAAGAACTCGCAGAAGTAGAAATGTAGAAAGTCATCTGTAAATGCCATCACTAAATTAATCGGAGACTGGGACTCATTAACCTAGTCTATGGCATCTTATTTACGTCGACTCCTTACGAAGATTACCGTTGATTTCCGCAAACCTACGGCCAGTTATGGAAAAGATGATCATACAAAAGATGATATTACAAAAAGATGATGCTGATAATATAAAAAGATGATAATACAAAAAAGATGATACTGATAATGCAAAAATATAATAATACAAAAAGATGATAATATGAAAAGATGATGCTGATAATACAAAAAGATGCTGATACTGCAAAAAGATGATGCTTATAATGCAAAAAGATAATAATACGAAAAGATGATAATACGAAAAGATGATGCTGATAATACAAAACGATGCTGATACTGCAAAAATACTAACAGAAGGCAGTTACGGCGTTCCATATTTTATCTTTACCGGTATCAACTCCTATGCTCACACCAAGTGCAATCAAAATCCTTTGAAAATTGTAACTTCTGTTGAAACAACAATATAAATTTTGATGCGATTTCACTAACTCAAGGGCAATAACCGTTCATCGAAAAATAGTCAAATTCAATCTTGACTGTCGTCTCATCAATTCCTATGCTCACACCAAGTCGATCAAAATCCATTGAAAATTCTAACTTCTATTGCAACAAAAATAAAAATTCAAGGGCAACAACTCAAAAACTGTTCTTTGAAATATTGTCAAATTTGAAGTTGACCACCCTCTTCCAATACTCACACAAAGTTTCAGCAAAATCCATTGAATATTGTAGCTTCTATTTCACCCAAAATAAAATTTTGATGCGATTTTACTCAGCAATAACTTGCAAAGCGTTCATCGGAAAATTGTCAAGAAAAATGTCTTATCAGTTTCAATATTCACACTTACTTTCATTATCAATTGTGGCTTCTAGCACTCACAACAAATATATAGCCCGGGCAATAGCTCAAAAACTGTTCGTCGAAAAATATCGATAAAATTTTAGAGGTGCGCTTAAGAAACAGGGGCTTAGAGTCATAACTAAGCAGCTGATTTAATAATAATATATCTGAAAACTGCAAATCATAAAGACACCAGTATATGTCAATTAAGCATGTGTCATGACAATATCACAATGGGATGTGCTCAAGTATATCCAGTAAGGAAGTGTCATTGTGCGGTGGTTTGATGCGGAAAATAGGGGCTGAATCGTGACTTTATCAATTGTTTTAAACATCGTACAGGGTGTGTGATAGTTCTGAAAATGTTTGTACATTATCAGAATGCACTACTAACATTGGCGCATTGTCAGTTTACCGACAAATGAAGGACAAAACTGGTATAAAAAAAGTAAGTGAAACTGGAAGTAGACTAACCTGGAGTAGATTTTTATCGATTTTATGATCACGAGATGAAATATTAACAAAAATCCCGTGAATTCTATCCTTTTCTTCATCCGTGAAGCAGGTAATGTCTTTCAAGTGATCATTTTTACTTTCAGAACCTCCCATTTTCAAATATTGGAAGAAACCATCTAAACCCTCCTTAATTTGACATTTTCTCAAAATAAAAAACAAATCTCACGTGACTGTGTGCGTTTCCGGTTTTATAAAGACTTGCAACAACCGAAAAGTCCAACACTCTCGAATTCTTACAATCTTACTAGCGATGATTGTTCTGCATTGTTTACCTTGACCAAGAACCCTACCTCTAATTTTTAACTTTACAAGAATCACAAGCTGAAAATACTAGATTGTGTTCTATCAACTGCTGTACATTATAGCCTACTCGAGAATGCAGTATCAATTGGTGCGCATTATATACCCGAGAGCCTTTTATTAACTTATTATGTACATTATTCTCAAAAGTTGACTATTAAAGGGTGCACATTATTTTCGAATTATACTCGAGAGTGTTCTATATTATCCTGGTGAACATTTATGCTAGAGTTTGTACTGTTGCATTAGTGTGAATTAAAAACTTGTGAGCTTTTTACTCGAGTATGTACAATCAACTGGTGCGCATTATACTAGAATGTGTACTGCTTAGTCGTGCGCATTATACTAAAGTGTGTAGCCTACTGCTAAATCGTGCGCATTATACCAGTGTGTGTACTACCATGGTGTGAATCTTACTTGAGTGTGTTCTATCAAATGGTGCGTATTATGCATCAGAGTGTACTATTTACTAATGTAGGCCTACATTATATTAGATGTTAATAATTAAATGAATCATCGAGTTTTTACTAATAAATGGTGCCATTCATACTCGATAGTCATAAAATGGTGCGCATTATTCTCGAGTGTTTACTATTAAATGGTGCGATTTATACTTGAGAGGGTATAATACACTGGTACGGATTAGGTTAGAGTTAACGAGTCCTTCAACACCACCTATGCTAGAGTTATACTAGAATGTCTATTACAAACATTTTGCACTTTTATTCTATAATTCACTTGTTTATGAAAAGGCTCTCAATTCATCTGTCCATTTGATGCACATGCACTTGTGTATTTTTAAAGGGGCACAGGCTTGATTTGTTTCGGACAATCATCCGACAGTCTCAAATACATGAAATCTTTTGCTTAGCTAATCAGAAATAGTCTATAAAGCTTACCTTTGAAATTTAAGCCTTCAAATCCATGTGTATCCATAATTATCCGTGTTTAAAAAATCATAATGTCTTAAGAAATTACGAACGTCCCGCCATATTGGAAAACGGTTCGTCTTGATAATCAAAGAGTAATCCTTCCCGTCATGCAATAGCGGTCATCTATATAAATAGACTACAGCGCATTTTCAATTGTAGACTTTGTCAACAGGACAAACAATTTTCAGACTGACTTGAGACCA
Source organism: Nipponacmea schrenckii (assembly GCA_030562195.1). Classification (NCBI taxonomy): domain Eukaryota; kingdom Metazoa; phylum Mollusca; class Gastropoda; family Lottiidae; genus Nipponacmea; species Nipponacmea schrenckii. The sequence continues at coordinate 23,437,920 of JAUJPP010000007.1, read as the reverse complement.
GCCGCGTACTGCACGGAAAAAAATGAAAAGTGAAATTTTGTTTGAGGTATATTTCAAGGTATTTTGCGATTTTCTTAGAGCTTGAGTATTTCTGAGGAATGTTTAAATGTAACAAAGGCCCAAAACAACCCCTAAAAATCAAGATTGGGGCCCTTTAACGAAATGTACATCGAAGTACTAACTTGAAAATTGTAAAGTTACTAACTTGAAATTTCAAGTTACTAACTTGAAAATTAAAAAATGAAAAAAAATGAAAGGCCCTAATACGCTTCCGTACCAAGTACATGTATTGTGTATTTTCGCCCCCCCCCCCCAATGTATTGCTCCATGGGCTGAATGTGGGAGACAGGACCATGTCCTTGGGCCTAATTCTGACCCATGTAAAATAAAGAGTTTATTATTATTATTATTTAGTGGACGTCATGATAGAGAGCTCGTTTCTTGGTTTTCGCAATAAACCAAGGACAAATATTCATTGAGTTACTTGTTAGGGTGTATTGAGATGTGAGTTTTCGTAATTACACAAGGATGAACCCTAGTGTAATAACAGTTTATTAAGTTGTGGGCCGAGGCCAAAGAACAATAATACAATACAATACAATACAATACAATATATACAATACTGCTTATTCCATACAAAATATGCTGCCGATAATATAAATACGTGACAGTGGTTACTTTATAGAGTCACGTAATTTAAATGCAAAAAAGACATACTTCGATAGTGCTTCTAAAACAGTAAATGATTTATTTGACATAATATTGATAAAATTTTGATGTGTTGCGGTATTGATGTATGGAGCTAAATATTCATCACGTAAATCTTCATAGAGAGGACATAAAAACACGAAATGGAAGTCAGTTTCTATTTCATTTCTATTACAGAATACACATTTTCTATTTTCCATGGGAATATTATGCCAATTACCTGTAACAATTTGTAAATCGTGACCAAAGCATCTTAACTTACATAAAGCTCTACTATACTTATCATAGTTGGAAAGATATTTTTCTGGTTCTAATGCAGATTTATACACATAATAATCTTTAAGTAAAGAATTATCATCGATATTATTTCGCCAGTTTTGTATACAACAATCAGCAATCCTTTGTTTGAACAATGATATGAATTTGTCTATATTTCCAATACTTTGGTTTTCCCATGCATAACCTAAACCATGCCTATATAACAAATGTTTAACATTAGTCACCCAGTTAGTTCTACCATGTTGGTCATGGTTATATAACATATTATATACATTTCTGGGTAATCTGTCATTATCTAATTCTAAAAGTTTTAACCAATATTTAATACATTTCGCCGAGTACAGACAAAATAGAGGCTGACGTCCACATTCTCCAAGAACGGCGGCATTACATGCATATTTTGGAAGTTTTAGTACATTTTTTAAATAACGTATTTGAACATCTTCTATAGCTGGTGAGTATGTGTGACCCCATATTTCTGCCCCATAGAGGAGTATTGGAGTGAGCATTTTATCAAGGATTTCTATTGCGGTACTAATTGGTATTCCATTTAATTTGCGATTGAGACATTTTACAATATTCCATGCTTTGGTGGATTGTAAGGCTAGTGTTTCTTTACATTTGGTCCACACCAACTTAGGAGTAAAGACCACACCTAGGTATTTATAGCTTGAGACACATTCAATGGGATCCCCACATAACCTCCAATTCTCGTAATGCCTTAAGGGGCCACCATTTCTGAAAACCATAATCTTAGTTTTGTTCTTATTTACTTTCATGCCAAATCTATTACAAAATTCTTCTACTGCATGTAATTGTTTTTGCAAATTAAAAGAAGTATCAGCTATATTGCTGATATCGTCGGCAAATAGAAGTGAAAATACATTATTATGGTTTTCAGATACGTAAATGCCTTGAGAATTATAATTTTCAAGGAAATTGACAAATTGATTAATAAATATGGAGAATAATACAGGGCTTAATACACATCCTTGACGTGTTCCAATAAGGCAATCAAACATCTCAGTTAAGCCATTGTAGGTTTTGACACATGATTTGCTTTTGCTATAAACATTGCGAATGATGTCCAAGAATTTGCCATGAATTCCGAATTGGATTAACACACTCCATAGGTAATCGTGTTGGACAGAATCATAGGCCCGGCTAAAATCAATGAAAAGACAATAGAGTCTACCACCTTTTTTAGAAATATATTTAGACACAAGACCCTGAAGGTTAAATATATTGTCCACTGTACTGTATGTCTTACGAAACCCTGCTTGATATTCGGTCAATTTGTTGTGAGCATAACACCAATTTGCCAGTCTGTTATTTAACACCTTTAAGAAAAGTTTTCCTATGACAGGTAATAACGAGATACCTCTATAATTTTCAACACAGTTCCGTGCGCCTTGTTTGTGAAGAGGAGATATGATAGCTTGTGTCCAGTCATTTGGGAATATTCCTGATTCAAATATTTTATTAAATACCGTCTTTAATACTGGTACAAGAGTTTCTGTACCATCTTTAATAATGTCTATACATATACCATCGATGCCACCTAACTTACCACTTTTCATGTCACGAAGGCTCTTAGAGATTTCCTCGGGTAGGATCATGCTGTTAAGTTCACTTGGTTCCAATTCAGCACAGGAATCACATGATACGTCATGTTGACGAACAACTTCCAATAATTCATCATTTTCAGGAAATTCATCAGGAGTATATAACTGTTTAAAATACGTATACCACTGGTCGGGACTGATAGAGCTTCTAACTGGTGTTTTTGATACAATTGTCTTAATTTTCATCCAGAATGTTTTGGGGTCGTTAAGTTTTCCTTCGATTTCACATTTTAAGCGATTACAATGTTTAATTTTCTTCGCGGTACACTGATCTCTAAAAACATCTCGTTTTTTCAGGTAGTCCTTAAAATATTCACTGTTTTTTGATCTTCTAAATCTATTAAGACTAACATACTTTTCTGATTTCAATCTTTCACATTCATCATCAAACCATACTGGTTGTATTTGCGTCCGTTTCATACGTGGTTTAGTTGCAGTCGAAATACATCCGGCACATTCATATATAATTTTATTTAGCAGTCCGATCATCCTATCCATGTCGTCATTACCTCTAATGGTTATCTCTGATATTTCGGCATATATACTACAAGACATATCACTATTGAGTAGATTTATATACGTGTCTTTCACAAATTTTCCTAAGTTGCATTTTAAATAGTTGTTACATGTTGTAGACTCTCTGTCCGTTTCTTCGCTATGTGTCGGGTTAAGTTGTAAATCACAACATATAGGATAATGATCAGACTCATCCAGCTTCAAAACAGTGAAATCGCAGATCCTGGGAAACAATGTGGAGGTAGCAGCTGCATAATCCACCGCACTGAGCCCACGGTTTGCCGTACACGTATACTGTCCATCAATATCACCCGGAAATCTTCCATTTAAGATGTGGATTGAGTTAGTCTTGATTATTTCTATGAATTGACGTCCAAAGTTATTTGTTTCACAATCACAGTTATTCCTAGGAGCACAGAAATAGTCGGGTTCGTAAATGTCTACGTCGGTAATATGTTCTAGGGTATCATCGAGTATGAAATCATCCAGCTTGCCTGTTCGACAATTCAGATCACCAATTAACAAAATATCTGTATCGTTATACTCACATCTAATTTCATCAAGCAACTCTTCTATTTCATCTAAGGTAGTTTTGTCCTTACTATTATAATAAGCCGACTTTTCCGGAGAAACATATCCAAATATCAATATAATGTCATTATCCGTGTTAAAAAAATATCTGTTTAAGAGCAATACTACAACGTCATCATAATTAGCACATATCCGTTTTACACCACTACTAATTAAGTTATCCACAAATACCAATACACCGCCATGTTTGCCAGGACGTCGACAAAACGAATAATGTTTGTGTGTTTTGGTAAATTCACTGTATTCAAGTTTTGGATCATAAACCCATGTTTCACAAAGTCCAATAATTGCTGCCTCAGAGATAAGTCTGTGAACATCATTGTTTTCCACATGGCGAAGAAGGCTTTGACAGTTCCAAAAGGTTACTCGAAGTTTGTTCGATCCACTACGATGGTGTTGTCGATTGAAAGTATTAACAGTCTCACATTTGTTTATTGGTTGCTAATAACTGGGGGTTTTCTTCAGAGAGATGAGCTCATTTTTCTCAAGGTCTATAGTAAATGGTTCACTATCTATAATCAGTTTATCAAAGCTCAGTCTAGCTTTCTTTTTATGAACAGTTTTTGCTTCAATCAGAAAGGGTATTAAAGCTTTTCTGACCTCACGAATTCGCTCACTGAAATCTTCAGACACAGAGACAGTCGAATCTCTGAGTGTTGTTTTGGCCTTGATAAACACCTTTTCTTTTTCGTTTTGAGTAGAAAACACAACGAGTACAGGTCTCGGACGCGTTTGTGAGTTTCGTTTCTTTCCTATTCTGTACATACGGTCAAACTTGAACTCTAATCCATCTGCACTTAATCCCACTTTGTTCACTAGTAGATCACTGATTAATCGCTCACAATCTTCTCTTGTTTCAAAGTTTTCACTCTCTTTTAAACCATAAAATATTAGATTTTTTTGCCTATCTCTATTCTCAATACTTTCAATTTTTAATTTCAATTGCTTGTTTTCTGCTTTTAAATCTTGGACATCCTGTTTAATAACCGAAACTTCTTCCTTAACATTCATTTCTTTCACTTCTTTCCTGAGGTCTGCAATATCATCTCTGAGAGACTGAATCATAGTAATCAGATTTGGTTCGTCAGTTTCTCTTTCTGGGGGTACCACTGCACCATTCTTGCCTAATGTCGTTTGTCTTGTGTTTGTTGGGCCAGGGTTCGTCTCAATATCCCCACTGATCATTAACAATAATGTAATTACTACAAGTGTCGAAAGAGTAAGGCTCTGTAGTTTTATTGACTGAAGTGAGCTCTTCACTTTTGCAATTTTCTGGTGGTACATACCGATTATAATTCTCCATACTGCTATGTGTAAAGCTTTTAATAACTGATAACTCCTCTCAACCTCCCGGAAGAATTGGCTGTCACAATAAATGTGGGTGTATTACGATGGCCATCGCTATTTTTAAGACGCTAGTGATACTTGGTCATATAATGGTTTTCATCTTTTTCAGATAGATCAGAAGAAGTCTCCAAAATAATAAACGTCATATACTTCATTATGAGATGCGAGAAACCTCAAATACAAACTACAGTATAATATTGATTCCGTGTAATTATGTTCAGTATTTATTTATATATAAGAAACTTCTGGAAAATGACTTATAAAGAAATGGCGGATACTGAGTCATATATATGACAGGAGTTCGTCAAACTGTATAAATAATGTAGAACTAGTAGGTTACATTATACTTACATTGCATTATAGTTTCTTTACCATTCTTTACTATTTAAGAAGACGATTGACGATAATATATTACGCATTTGAGCGTTTTGTCAGCTTTATTGAAAATTAATTTAAGAATTGGTGTTAGATTCTGTTTTTGTTTAAATTGCATCGAATTGGCCATAAGTTGGTATTATGTGCTTTTTCACTTGACATATGTTCTACTTCTACCCTCTTACTTACCTTCTTTTTGGGGGGGGGGGGGAATGAGTGCAAAATTTCATTATTTTGAAACAAAATGAAGGGAGAATGTGCTTAACAGCTACTGACATAATAAACCTAATCAAGATTTACTGGTATATAATATCTACTTGATAACCTATATATTAACTACCCTTATACACTCCAGTCCAATCAGTCAATAGTATGATTGACACTTATTTATGGTACAATGAAGCCTATTTGATTCTAGAACATTTAATGAATTTCTTATCAACTATTCTCTTTTGTTCACCAGAGTTAAGACAGATCTTTTCAATGTTTCAGTAATCACATAGCTAAGGGCAGGGTGAATGCAAGGACATCAAGCGTGACTTAAAGTATGACACGATTTTGTTCAGATCCGATGCAATAAACTGTCACACGATAAAATACAGTTTATAACCCTCTAGTGACGTCATCTCATAAAATTCCACTAATAGAAAATCCCAGGGATCTTATTTTCCCGTTGAAAATACATATAAAATCTCTATTAATTTACTGTTTTTGACTTAAGATAGCCTTATCAACATGAAGTGCAGCCTAGTTTATCAATAGGGGTTGCACCCCTTTACTAGAAAATTATAACCTAGTTCACGTTGATATAAGGATTTTGCTTGACCAACCATGCCTCAGTCTAGGCTATAATTGGTAAAAGTGTTCATAGCCGCAGCCCATTTTCCACATCATTAATTATTAATTCCTCCGGACAACGCAAGCTACGAGAAATTCACTGGATAGTAGGGAGAAACCGAACTATAATAGTCTTATGTTCAAAATACGGATCGTAGTCTTAAAAATATTTAGTTTATTCTCTGGTTTCTAAACTGACCAAGTCTTGAATTGAAGGCACGAGTTGTGTCTCCTACTTCAAAACACTTGCCCTCGTCAAATTATTGTGAATGTCATAAAAATCGTCTTTTTTTTGTCCTAAACGTTAATACACCGACAGTTCTTTGGGCGTTAAAGAATTATGGATAACTGAGTGTGAAAACAACATAAGCTTTATTCTAAACCGGATGTAACCCAGGAATTAGGTCCCATATATATGGACAGCTATACAAGACAAAAGTATAATACATATGGACAGACATTTCAGACAAAATGCAAATAATAACATAGTGGCGCACCGCACCATCACCAGAAATCAGTAAACCTACAATTTTCAGAAGACAGAATACTTATACAAGTATTTAGCACAGATAGCATCTTAAAATAGACTTTATGCCCCTTTTATCAGAAACTCAATATTTTTTAAAGTAACTCTACGAATAAAAGGTACCCGATCCAGAAGCATTTAACATGTGAAAACATGTCAAACGATATGTAGGAGAAACTAAGAACAATATTATGCAATCGTTTCAATTCTTACAGATTAGATATCAAATTAAAGGAAGACAAGCCTGTTTATAATAATTTCAATCTTGACGATCACACCTTGACCCAATTGAGCGCATAGAAATCGACCTTCCGGAAGATTAAACTACCACATTCCGTCAATTTAGGGAAGCCCAATATTCACTTAGGGACTTAATATTCACCATAATGCATGCATAGCACCCATCGTCGTCCCGTTCAATACAACCACTAATAAAGCAAGCAATATAGTTCATGCCCATTATAAGAGTCTTCAAGAGAAATTCCCCCATGGTTATAAGTAAAAATGACATATTCCAAAAATAGGAACCTAAATGACAATCTTGTTTACAGCAAACTATAAACAACCAACCAACCACCCTTATTCACACCTTTAAAAGAATAACAGGTCTTAGAATAAACATAAGATTTGAAAACTTTAAACCTGACCAATAAGAGCTCTATTCTTTAGTAAATTTACCTGCTGTAATAAATAACATAAAAAAATAAATAAATATCACAAAAGTTAAGTACATGTAATTATCCATAAAGATGCATTTGATTATTGAAAACGAATAACTTGATAGCCGAGTGAAGTTGGTTCGTTATTCGTTATTCGTTTTCCGTTATTCGTTTTTTCGTTATTCGTTTTTTTGCTTTCGCTTTTCGTTTTTCGTTATTCGTTCTTTTGTAAGCACCAAGAGGAGGATTTTCGCCATTCGTTATTCGTTTTTCGCTTTTCGTTATTCGTTATTGTATCACTTCTAGATGTTTAAATGACTTTGACTTTGGAAATTGGAATTTATAAGAAGAAACAGAGGCTATGATATTTGTTAATCATTCCTTTGTAAGCACCCACAAAGAGAGGGATATTCTCTATTCGTAATCGTTATTCGTATTCGTTATTCGTTTTTCGTTATTCGTTTCTCGTTATTCGTTATTGTAGCACTTCTAGATGTTAAATGACTTTGACCTTGAAAATTGGGATTTATCAGAAGAAACAGATGCTATGATATTTGTTATTTGTTCTTAAGTAAGCACCAAGATGGGGATATTCGCTATTCGTTTTTGTTATTCGTTTTTTCGTTATTCGTTATTCGTTTTTCGTTATTTGTTTTTCGCTTTTCGTTTTTCGTTCTTTTGCAAGCACCAAGAGGAGGATATTCGCTATTCGTTTTCGGTATTCGTTTTTCGTTATTCGTTATTTTTTTACTTTGACACCAGGTAAGTTTACTGCTGAATATATAGACCATTCTTGAGAACTAAAATTTATGTTTATGCTAAGACGCAGTATCCCTTTATTGCGTAACTAAATTGAATTGTAGCTACCATTCGCATGTAGTCGAATATAATTAAGAAATCACTTTCAAATAAAATATACCTTTCATTATGGTATTTATTACAGATGACGTTTGAATTCATGTGCACTTATTATCCGACAAATCAAAACTGTTTTCATTTTATCACCGTTGTTAATTGTTTTTAGACAAAATGATATTATACAAACAGCAGAATAATCATTTAAGTAGATAAGATATCCAATCTGCATATTTTTTCTCAGGCATCTGTTTTTTTTTGGACCAATAAAAAAGCCGAAAATAAATATAACAGAGATATTCAAATATAATATTTCACTAAAAACTTTCATTATAACCGGATTACTCTACTGATTTTAATAATACACACGACCACTATTACTACCTGACAAAACCTTTTATATCTGGGAATATTTCAATAACCTTTACCCAGTGCCAAGCTGTTTCTATGTGACATATCAAACTCTATGTAGGTTCCCTGGTATCTCTTGAGTCTCTTTCCTTGTGGTGAAATTTACTATTCTGTTAGTGGCTGTTGAATAAGTTTCTTGCAATTTTGTAGTCTGTTTATTTCATTCTCTTTAATGGTGCATTTTCTCCGAGTACTGTAAATAAGATTATGGATGCTTTTTCTCTTCTCTTTTTGGACTATTTCTAACTACACAAAACGGCTTTTTATGTCCTCATCTAGCCTTGACAAATCTAGCTTTGGAAAAACAACACTGTTAACCATAGTGCACTGAATGGCATTTTCATTAAAGCCTCGAAATACCTTTTGTTTTGTTTTCTGTGTTAGATGTTACACAACCAAGGTTTTAAGACCTTGATGTAATTTTCTTTCATATGAGCTCGATTCATTGAGTCTTTCTTTATCTGTTAATTGGACTGTCTGTCTTGTAGGCGATGAATTTGTTTCATGAAGTGTTGGTTTTGTCCTTCGTTCTTCTTTTTTGCCTTTTTCGGGACAATGATTGGCTTTTAGGCTCTTGAAGTTGAGTGTAATTATTTGAAAATTTTTATTCTGACCAGGATTCTCCTTTTCTTTTATACTCTTTTCAATTACTTACATATTAGTTACCCCACTAGTGGATCTGAAATTCAATGCCTTACTATGTCTGCCATTACTATTGATGTTTCTGTTGGCTAAGTTGGTGGAAAAATTTGGTATATGTGTCGTTCAGGCTGGAACAGATAGAAGTATTCGGTATATTTCGGGGGGAACTAAGGAGCGCTTTGATTGATATAACTACGGTACAGATCTAATGTGTTTATATTTTTCCATGTCTGAATTTTTGAGTCCTTTCCTATCCTGGTCTGTGATAGAATCTTTAACCTGGTTTCATGGTTGAGGAATGATCTTCCTATTGTGCTATTAGTAGATTTGCTAGATACTAATTTTGTTGACATGTCCAACATAAATTTAACTGAGTTAATTTATTGTTAGAATGTGCGTATCCACACTCTCATGAGAAACAACACCATGACCGTGAACCCAAGTTGTTATCCACATAAACATACATGTATTTATTCTTTTTTTCTCCCTATTTGATTGCATGTCTTTTTTATTTTTTAACACAATTACCGCACAGAAACCGTATGACCTTTATGCGAGACAAGATTCTAAAAATGTTACTATTATTCGCATTTGTATTATTCGATCGATTGATTATATCCACCTATGTTGTGTTCAACAAAACATTCAACATTGTACAGAATTCTTCTTCGTTGATGTGGTAGTTGTTACCTTTTAACTGGATATATAAATTTTGTGATCAGTTACCTCCCTTGCACTGTTTGAATTGATCCTTTTTTCTTTTTTTTCCTTTGTTGTATAATTTTGAGCAGCTATGACGTGTGTTGTGAAATACAGCGTATTCCTACTCTTCTATACCAATTTCCATTATGAAATTTATACCTTCACGTGGTTCCAATCCTCCAAAGGCCAATGTATCGCCAGTATTTTGTTTTGGATATTCCGGGTTTGGTTTTGCGATTAGGATTTTTTGTAGGCCGTACTTTGTATTTGTATTATAGTTATTTATGTAAGAACCATACTCTTATCATTCTATATCATATAGGTCTATAAATGAATATACCATCTACACATCTTGTTGCATTTCAACCAATTATAGGTAACAATCTGACATAAACTGTCACATCCACAAGTCAAAATTATTAAGTGTATCATTAAAGGGACTAGTTCGCCATTCGATTAATTGTCAATTTACAGATCACGCAGATTTCATCTGAAAAAAAAAAGGATAGTTGTCCTTTGCCTTGATTAGTTTGCTCAAATGTCATGCAGCCCAAACATTCACAGTACTATTTTATTAAGATTTTAACTACATAAGCTAATAATGTCAAACACATTCTATAGAACATTTCAGTGAAAATGTCACACAGTCTGAACTCTTTATTTTCTCTCACACAATGTAGATAATAAATGGAATTGACATTTTTTGTTAAATATTGCAACAGAATCTTGTTCCATATACTTTTTTTGTATATTAAAGGCTCTCCAAATTTCCAAGTATCATTATAGTGTTCTTTTGCCGTATATTGTTACTCCGTTGCTATAATTGTGTATTCAATATCTGTAATCGTTGCAATACTGGGCGCCAAATTTGACTACAGAAAACTGTAAATGTGAACTCTTTGTAGTCATATTTAAAAACAGCAATTTGTATATTTTGGCGTTATTTTGTTACAAAACACAATATCAGTGTCATTCCTTCACTCAATGATCAACGACTATAATTGCTACCGTGTCTCATTCTAATAGCTAGTCTTATATGATAGTTTGCATAATTGGGCGCTTCGTAGAATGGAATGTAGATTATATCTTTAGAATATTAAAGTGGTAATATTCATTTGGAAATATTTATACTATAATCGTAAGAAGATCTGGATAGAGCGCTATCTCACCATCAGAACCTATCTGTCTTGCAAACATTATTTTGTAACTACGATAGAGGCCATAAACCTCAACCGATTTGGACGAGGAGAATGAAGGAGAAGATTAAATTTGGACGATCTGTAGAGGAATGCTTTAAGAATTGCTGCCATTGGTTAAAGACTGTCATTATCGGCATGTAATCACATGTTTCATCTGGTTTGAATAAAACATAGTTATTCTTTGTTGATTTCCGAGTTTTCATCTCAGATACGTTAAAGTTCATGTATTTATTATTACTATTCTGATATAGTCATAATTATGTTGTTAACACCAGGAATAATCCAAATTTGCGCTTAATATTAAACCATCTAGGTTTTTATTATTATGTAGGCTATTATGTTTCTAACATGTCAGAATGTACAAATGTCTTCGGCCTGTGGTTTGGTTTTTTCAGAAATGATCAGATACAAGACAAGATTTAGTGTTAATCATCATCTTTAAACATTTAAATCTGAATAGGTGCACACATTTACTGTTATTTTAGAAGAAATATTTTAACTTCAGAACTAGGTGGCCACGACATGTAAAGTAACATCTGTTGAATAAATTAAGATCTGTTTTAACAAAATTAAATATTCAAATAAGCATTGTAACCACGAAAATGGACGAATGAAAAAAAGAATCTAAATACATGTATAAAAAATGTGCATGAAAGATTTCACAAGAGATGTGAAGCGAACAAGAAAACACAAAATCCAACAGGCTTATTCTTTTTATATCGATGGTGCAAATTCTCTTTGAATCCAGTTAATAGGTGCATCAGTGTGCGAAATGAATCGGCAATTCTTCGATAATGTCCATTAAGTTTACAAGTTTCAAGATAAGCAGTTATTCGATTTTTACTGCAAAGTAATTTATCTTTATAAAGTTAGGTACCGATTTTGAACGTTGTGTCTAATGTTGGAAAGTTTAATTTTCAACTGGCACAAAAATTGTATCTTTATATATGAAAAATATCATGGCATCTAATTAATTGGCGGCTCAATTGACAGCCATAAATTCTTATGTTAAATCCTATGGGTGCGTGTAAATAAATATGTTATAATTATAAAATATATATATATAGTTTATTAAAGCGAAGCAATTACATGCAACAGCCAAACACGAACATATATACATGTACAATACATATGGAAATAAGAAAACATCATCGAGTCTACGCATGTTAAGTTCAATTTACCACCGGTCAAACCTCATTACTTAGGGCAAATTGATGGCGTGAAAATGAATCTACCCAGATTTAACAATTCTGTTTCTGAATGTTCTGAACCGTGGTGGCTCAGTGGGTTAGACGCTTGCTTTCATTTCTGAATGTTCATTTTATATAAAGATGGAAATGACTGCAGAATATTCGATGGAAAAATTGACGACGAATTGTATCATAAGTTGGGACAACATAAAAGGAAGTGAAATTCTTCTTCAATGTACTTAGATTTGCAACATAAAATAATATCTTTCTCAGGAACAGTTTTGTTGAAACGACTTATTTCGATCTGGAGTTTCAGATTTCCGACAAGGAATTTGCAAATTAAATATTTTAAATTTGTCACTGATGTCACAAGATACGATTCGAATTCAAAAGATGATTTATAATTTTTTATAGAACCTGAGCCTCCTAGACTTCTCGAGATTTGAGTGCCAAGTTTGAAGATACTGGGTTGAAAAGCTGAGGGTTCTTAAAGATGAATGTTAGCTCAAAGTCTTTGAAGAGAGGTTTAATGCCAGAAACACAATTACGCTTGCCATTCATTAAATCTTGACACAGAATTTTTTATACACCAAGAATCAAATGATTATCAGAACAAGCAATTTTATAACAGAAATTAGCGGACAATGGGAAAGACCAAGTTTTCCAAATGCTGGTGCTAGTGGGGTGCCTTTTCCTAGACGGAGAATGTATTTATTTTTCATGAAAATTACCATCGAGCAGCCCCCAAACTTCGGATGCATATGATAGTTAGGATATTACAGTGGATTTGAATAGCAAGCATTTGCTTGAGGTATTCCAATATGAGGATTTTAACAACAGCGAACAGCAATCACTAAACCAATAAATTACCAATTTGCACAGAAATGACAAGAAAATCACGGGGATCATTAATAAATATCAGGAAAAGCAGAGGTTCTCTCTGCTCTTTGGTGAGACAATTCGAATTTATCGTGACAAGATGATAATCAAAAGATAATATACAGTGGTCCGAAAATTCTGTTGCATTTTCGACAGTAAAAATTGGATAAACAGTCAAAGGAGATAGGATCCATCCACATAATGAATGGAGCCTCTCGAGGAACCCAGCAGACCATTCAAAGTTAACCAAACAATTGATTACACAAGTCGAGTAGTTTTCTTCCGAAGTTATTGACAACAACTTCCTCAGAAATTCTATCTCTACAGAGACATCACATCATCACTAATTAGAAATATTTCATCGGAGACCGTACTGGTCCTGCTATTCAGTTCACCAAAGACGATAATACTGTGGAATATAAACGAATATGATGAAAGGATTACTAGCAATGTTACGATGAGATGCACAACTGACTTTGATTACACACAGACTCATTTCAGTACCACAGATATGGAGTTTTCAAATGGATACTTAGCATATATAGCAAGTCCACCGCATATAGCACTGCATTTACCCATATGCTGAATCCCTGGAGAGTAATTTTCTCTCTGAACTTCAACCATGTTTCTGATAAGAGAAGAATTTCATACGTGTTGATAATATAATTAAGAAAAGACAGTGATTTTAGGCAGTTTTTGTTCCATAAACAGAAAATGATAGTCTATTGTTCGCCCGTGGAATGTGCTAATTGTTACCACCGACATCATCGTACCAAATGAAGTCATTCTATTATCGGTTGCATCGGTAGCGAATTTGGCTGGTTATCTTTGAGACAGGAGTTGATGTCGAAGCTGGTCCAATACTGAACGACAAGTGAGAGGCATTACTTTTGAGACCGGGTTAGCCATTTGAGTAGGTTCTCAGGTATCGCATGGATTAGGTTTCCTCGCGGGATTTCCCTTCGGCTGAGGCATTGAAAAGTCTAAAAAGGACAAGTTCAATGATATCAGATTCAGATTGTATATAGGAAGAAGAACTTAATTATAGCTTCTTATATACGTCTCATTTATAAGTCACAAATATTACTTTTACTATAGTATTCAATGATTTAATAAGCCGTTTGGAGTTACAAATATGATATCTTGAGTCATAAAACAAACTGCTATGGAAGACCATTTTACTATTTAACCAACCTTTTCTGAATTGACAAAGCTTGTCGTTATCGATTGTGTCTGAGGTTAACTTTTTCTGTTTGTCTCGTGTATAGGAAAACCAGTTTCTAAAACCAGATGAACGATCAACCCATGTCCAATAATTTACTTACTCAATAATTGTGAAGTGTTAGTTGTTAAATCTGAAGAAATCAAGAAGGCTTGATAAAATCAATTAGATACACACACCAAGAATCGATAACACATATAAATTTCATTTACTTAAAATAAACTTACTGTAAATTTTACACGTGTTCTGGGCTAATTTCATTCTGAAGATTTTTCTCGATTGACACCACAATTCGTATCCTTATTTCATCAGCATTAACTAGACAACTATAATCTCGAAAAGAAAAGTGATTAGAATTGTTCAACCTAAATGCTGTAATTTGGAACACATCAAACAATTTCTAAATATCAGATCAAAATGTTATGGTTGATATTTAACACTTTATATAAACATGTAATCCTGGAATGAAGGAGGATTTCGTTTTGTAGAGCCCTACAGAATTCAGATTAACAATAATGCAGTGCTATACCTGCGGATATTGGATCAGTTTGCCAGGCAGAGGTCTCAAGATGGAGGTTGGTTTGAGAATGACGCAAAATCTTCTCAGTTCTATCAGAGGCCTCCAGTTGGTAGTTAAACCTATTTCAATGTCAAGTTTTGGCAGTTTAAAATTGGTCTTATTTATAATATCTGAAAATGTAGGCTGCAATTTTTATGTCCTCGAGGATTTGCGAGGACGGAATTCAAATTTAATTAAGTTTTTGAAACAGGAAAGATCTCAATTATTAAGAATGAGAAAGTAAGCTATTCTTTACTGATCCTCTGAGGGTGTATTTCTGTTAAAGAAATAAGATATTCTTGATCGACAAGAGAGTTAGTGTAACATTAGCATTATGACAATGACACTTGAGCCAGAAATTAACGTCAGAATGGGATTGTTTTTTCAATAGAATATATTTTATTTGAATATTTAGAACGTTGACATAGAATATTTATTTCACTGAGGATTTCTTTATATATTTTATACCTTGTGAGAAATGTAACTATCTATGCCTTATGTTTGGTGATGACTATAGTACACCTTCTATATTATATGCAATGTTAGGTTATCAAGGCATAAAACATTGAAAAATAATCAACATTTACAATGTGTCATTTTGTAGAATCTCTTGTCATAGTTTAATCATCTTTGTTGGTCAAATAGTACCAGGTTATGAAAATGACACATCACAGAATATTTAATTTTGAGTTGTTTTAAGTCTATTTGTCATTGATACCAATGTGAATTGTCCAAACCTTAATCTCGGACACGTCATTGAAAGTATAAGTTTACTTACAAATGTATACTGATTGTACTGTAATATAAGTTTAACCGATTTGGTCTAAAAATTGAATTGTGTACTTTACAATACATTTCAGACACCCTAACCAATTACAGGAATAAATTTAGAGAGTCTCATTGTTATTTCAAAGTGCCAATTTGAATCGAGATTTCATTGTCGAATATAATTTTTTAATGACGCGTAGCAACATATAGAGCGTAATTTGTCGTCAATTCTTACAATTTTTGAAACTTGATCGCATACTAATCGATGTTCAAAATGTCACGACAATATAGTCTGAATCGGATTTTAATTCTGTCTTTTCACAATGTTTGGTTAAGACATCTTGGATTAATAGGTGCAAGGAAATCTGTGATCTTTTTGGCACTGTTACACTAGCCCTATTCAGATCTCTTCTTTTTGTATCCTCTGACAGTGAAATTAAAGCTATAATTAATATTAATTATGGAAATCCATGTATATATAACGTTCAAAAGGGACCAATTTATGTTAGCCGATCATACGAAAATGTTCTATCTACTGAAACAACAACAAAACTATGGGGCCACTTGATACAAGGTCACATGATATAGCCTTTTTTAAACACTCAAAACAAACTTTTTAACAACCATTATAAGCATATGTATGGACAGCTTAGGTCAAGTACATTATTTGACTTGAAAATTATTAAGGTAATTGAAGGTCAAGGTCACTTGATATAGCCTTTTGAATTATTTTAAAAACTAAAACGGGTACAAAAAAATTGTTGTCGACCATTATAGGCCTATGTGTGGATAGCAAAGGTCAAGAAAATTCTACTTGTAAAAATTCAGGGTCATTGAAGGTCAAGGTCATTTGATTTGGCCTTTTAAATTTTCAAAAAAAATCAATCGGACATTAAAAAAAATTAAATTTGAAAATCAAAATTCTGTTCCCAACAAGTTTTAGATAAAGTAACGAGGTTTCGAAAAACACCAAAATCGGACAAATCGGATAAAAATTAGCGGACTTAAAATTTTGCTGAATGTTACCGGTCTGTGATGACACATAAAGTATCACTTCCGGTTTGGTTTTTTTTATTCTAAAAGGGTTCAAATTATGCCTGATAGTATATATGTATAGCTTTTGTACTGATTTCTTACATACACCGGATGCCGGTTGACCCGATGCGGTTCTAAAAAAAACGGTAGTTCTCACGCAAGAACCGGAAGTGGTAGAAATCAATTAGATACACACACCAAGAATCGATAACACATATAAATTTCATTTACTTAAAATAAACTTACTGTAAATTTTACACGTGTTCTGGGCTAATTTCATTCTGAAGATTTTTCTCGATTGACACCACAATTCGTATCCTTATTTCATCAGCATTAACTAGACAACTATAATCTCGAAAAGAAAAGTGATTAGAATTGTTCAACCTAAATGCTGTAATTTGGAACACATCAAACAATTTCTAAATATCAGATCAAAATGTTATGGTTGATATTTAACACTTTATATAAACATGTAATCCTGGAATGAAGGAGGATTTCGTTTTGTAGAGCCCTACAGAATTCAGATTAACAATAATGCAGTGCTATACCTGCGGATATTGGATCAGTTTGCCAGGCAGAGGTCTCAAGATGGAGGTTGGTTTGAGAATGACGCAAAATCTTCTCAGTTCTATCAGAGGCCTCCAGTTGGTAGTTAAACCTATTTCAATGTCAAGTTTTGGCAGTGTAAAATTGGTC
Organism: Nipponacmea schrenckii; assembly: GCA_030562195.1. Taxonomy (NCBI): domain Eukaryota; kingdom Metazoa; phylum Mollusca; class Gastropoda; family Lottiidae; genus Nipponacmea; species Nipponacmea schrenckii. Next base: position 23,420,299 of record JAUJPP010000007.1, on the reverse strand, counting down.
TTATTTATAATATCTGAAAATGTAGGCTGCAATTTTTATGTCCTCGAGGATTTGCGAGGACGGAATTCAAATTTAATTAAGTTTTTGAAACAGGAAAGATCTCAATTATTAAGAATGAGAAAGTAAGCTATTCTTTACTGATCCTCTGAGGGTGTATTTCTGTTAAAGAAATAAGATATTCTTGATCGACAAGAGAGTTAGTGTAACATTAGCATTATGACAATGACACTTGAGCCAGAAATTAACGTCAGAATGGGATTGTTTTTTCAATAGAATATATTTTATTTGAATATTTAGAACGTTGACATAGAATATTTATTTCACTGAGGATTTCTTTATATATTTTATACCTTGTGAGAAATGTAACTATCTATGCCTTATGTTTGGTGATGACTATAGTACACCTTCTATATTATATGCAATGTTAGGTTATCAAGGCATAAAACATTGAAAAATAATCAACATTTACAATGTGTCATTTTGTAGAATCTCTTGTCATAGTTTAATCATCTTTGTTGGTCAAATAGTACCAGGTTATGAAAATGACACATCACAGAATATTTAATTTTGAGTTGTTTTAAGTCTATTTGTCATTGATACCAATGTGAATTGTCCAAACCTTAATCTCGGACACGTCATTGAAAGTATAAGTTTACTTACAAATGTATACTGATTGTACTGTAATATAAGTTTAACCGATTTGGTCTAAAAATTGAATTGTGTACTTTACAATACATTGCAGACACCCTAACCAATTACAGGAATAAATTTAGAGAGTCTCATTGTTATTTCAAAGTGCCAATTTGAATCGAGATTTCATTGTCGAATATAATTTTTTAATGACGCGTAGCAACATATAGAGCGTAATTTGTCGTCAATTCTTACAATTTTTGAAACTTGATCGCATACTAATCGATGTTCAAAATGTCACGACAATATAGTCTGAATCGGATTTTAATTCTGTCTTTTCACAATGTTTGGTTAAGACATCTTGGATTAATAGGTGCAAGGAAATCTGTGATCTTTTTGGCACTGTTACACTAGCCCTATTCAGATCTCTTCTTTTTGTATCCTCTGACAGTGAAATTAAAGCTATAATTAATATTAATTATGGAAATCCATGTATATATAACGTTCAAAAGGGACCAATTTATGTTAGCCGATCATACGAAAATGTTCTATCTACTGAAACAACAACAAAACTATGGGGCCACTTGATACAAGGTCACAAGCCTTTTTTAAACACTCAAAACAAACTTTTTAACAACCATTATAAGCATATGTATGGACAGCTTAGGTCAAGTACATTATTTGACTTGAAAATTATTAAGGTAATTGAAGGTCAAGGTCACTTGATATAGCCTTTTGAATTATTTTAAAAACTAAAACGGGTACAAAAAAATTGTTGTCGACCATTATAGGCCTATGTGTGGATAGCAAAGGTCAAGAAAATTCTACTTGTAAAAATTCAGGGTCATTGAAGGTCAAGGTCATTTGATTTGGCCTTTTAAATTTTCAAAAAAAATCAATCGGACATTAAAAAAAATTAAATTTGAAAATCAAAATTCTGTTCCCAACAAGTTTTAGATAAAGTAACGAGGTTTCGAAAAACACCAAAATCGGACAAATCGGATAAAAATTAGCGGACTTAAAATTTTGCTGAATGTTACCGGTCTGTGATGACACATAAAGTATCACTTCCGGTTTGGTTTTTTTTATTCTAAAAGGGTTCAAATTATGCCTGATAGTATATATGTATAGCTTTTGTACTGATTTCTTACATACACCGGATGCCGGTTGACCCGATGCGGTTCTAAAAAAACCGGTAGTTCTCACGCAAGAACCGGAAGTGGTAGAAATTTTTTTATGATGCGGTTTTATTTCTATAGGCGACTTCTCTATATTCTGTAATTTTCAAAGCGATCGGATAATTAGCAACAAAGTTATGCAATTATCCATACTATTATTATGCAATTACTAACTACTGATGCGTAAAAATTTTAGTTTTATATATTCATTTTCTATTCCAGTACGTATCTTATCGTATTTTTCAAACCAAATTTCTATACCATTTTCGAGTTGGGCTATGGAGCTTCCCGAAAAAAAAAAGTATAATGAAAACAAAGAGTGGCAAATTTCTAATTTGCCACTCAAATATCATTAATATTAATATAGCTTTTTTATTCGACACCATTTGCACCAGGCCAGCACTGAGAAACTAGTTCATGGCTTCATTACTTCAAAACTTGACTATTGTAATAGTTTGTTTTATGGTCTTCCGGATTATAAAATAAAAAGAAATAAACATATCCAAAATTCCGTTGCAAGAATGGTTACTAGACGGAATCTCGGACGCCATAGAGATATGACACCTTTCCTTAACGAGCTTCTTTGGCTTCCGGTTGAACAGCGAGTTCTTTTTAAAATTTTATGTATTGTTTTTAAAGTTACGACATGCTGATACAGCAACCTCCTACCTAAATGATATTATATCTGTCCATAGTTCAACATATTGTACCAGGAAGAGTGTTGAAATAAGACAAACCATTCTCTTATCCACGGTAAGAAAACTTTAAACCAATACGGCGACCGTGCCTTATGTGAGGCTGCACCAAATCCATGGAACAATTTGCCACTGGCCTTGAACATTTTACATTCAATATATCTATTCTATTTTATATATATTTTATATCTGATCATTTTTGTATTTATTTCATGTTTTCAGTGCATTTGTTTTAGTATCTGTTGAGACTGTTGAGAGTTATGTTTAATAGTCTTGAAACAATAAATATTATTATTATTATTATTATTTCCAAAACAATGGAGCTCTTGGTAAGTTCGATTAGTTTCTGCACGTCAAACTAAACTTATTTACTTATCGCTTTACGATTGGCATTCACAACTCAAATATAAATCATAATAACAGTAGGCTTTAATATAAATCAGTATATACTTCTATTGAATAGCTACTGACACGGGTCAATTCCAGATCAGCAATTGCTGAACCAAACAGCCAATCTTGGGTTAATAAACATACCCTATACGAAATACATGTAAGAGTATCTTGTATTCAGAGATTTCCGTAAAGCGTTATTAATCAGGAAATTTTCAGATGACAATGGAGCTTTTAAGCATGCAAGGATCCATTCGTATTACATTTCCAGTTAATCAAATCTGTTTTTGCCGGGATATAGAAATTAGGTTTTAACATGACCACGGCAAAATCATGACTTTTAATACACCAAGATGACTGACGATAAAGGGTATATGACCTAGTAAGATAAAATGTAATTATCCAACTAGGAGGTGGCCATGATTAGAAATGACCAGATTATACGGTGTAAGATAAAGAAGGATTAAGAACGTAAAGGAAAGTAGCACACATTGTTAGATTATTTGGAGCTAAAACATAGGAGGTTGAAACATTTCCTAATCTTCTTATAATGATATTTTATAAACCAGAAACTGTTGGTGGTCTAATATAATCTGTCGATTTAATGTAATAATATAAGAAGATTTCAAAAGATTATTTTGTAATATACAATATAATAATAGCGTTATAATATATAGCACAAGATTTGTGTCAGGTCATAAGTTTGTATACTCAGACTTGTTCTTTCATGTTCGTGTCATGTTCATACAAAGCTGAACCTTAAAATGTTTATACAAAGCTGAACCATATCATGTTTATATAAAGATGAACCACGAAATGTTCAAACAAAGCTGAATCATGCCATGTTCATACAAAGCTGCTATATCAGGTTCATACAAGGCTGAATCAGGTCATGTTTATGCGAAGCTTCTATATCATTTTCTGACAAGGCTGAACCATTTTATGTTCATATAAAGCTGTACCGTTTTATGTTCATACAAAACTGAACTATTAATGAGTCAAAACAGTAACAGTGCCCCACATTCCCCTTCTATGATAACCATTTAGGCCTGATTTATTAGGTAAAGGAAAAGAGTTTTCCCTAATTAGAAGTTTTCACAATACCAGAAGAAGCGTGTAATACTAATGTAGTTTATATTTAACAAATGTTCTGAATTAATTCTTCTCTTTCGGTATTCACAAATATCACAAACTTTAAAAGATACTAAATTGATTGAAAAACTTTTTCATGGATTTTTACAGGCTCTCTGTTAAATAGATACCCATGTTTCTATCGTTGCCAAGGGGCCAAAAAGAATTCAACTTCGATTAGAACGTATGTACGCAAAGTATTGTATTATTGTATCAAGTAATTGAAATGTTGAAACATTTGCCTGGATATTATCTTAATCGAATCTTGATGTAATTTGAACAGGTTGTTTATAGCATCATTTATTGCACTGAGGTGGTGAAATATCAATTACTAGTAATCCAAAAAAAAAAAAGGAAATATTTTGAGTGATGCTAAGAATATACTTGAATTAAGTCCTGGGAGAACATTCACCTTTTATAAATACAGGTAATGCCATTGTAAGCATTTTCTTAATCGATTAACAGTTTCTTGAATGAAAGCAGTTAAAACTCACTTGTCATACAAGTTCGACTATTATTCCTGCTGTTTCTGTGGTTTCCAGCTATTAACACTTGCAGGATAATATTCATATTGTAGTCCATGTACTATTTGATTTACTTTTACATTTCATTTTCATTTCAATTTGATTAAAGAAAACGCTGCAAATTCCAAGGTTCTAAGTTTTTCTTGCAGTGTATTATATATATATATATTTGCTCTATTCGTTTTTATAAAATGAAATATTATATTTAATAATTTATTATTCATATTTTCATTTATTAATTTACTTTGTAGTTTCCATGCTTCTATTAATCCATTAAATTGATTTTTCGTGACTTTCAGATCAAAGTTGGTAAGCCTACTGTCGGGTGATTATATTAGGTCAGTGGAAATTCAAATGAGATTTATGAGATTATGGACTATGTGACCACATTATCTGTGAGAAGTAGTAATGGGCATCCGGTTGAGTACTGTACTTTCATTTAGTATCATTTTTCTTAATCAATTAACCTCAAAATAGACTCATGTGGTTTTTTTTATAGTCCAATAGTCCGAGTTTTCAGTTGATACACCATAGATATTATGTTGAAAAAATAATAAACCATTCAGATACGAGTAAAGAAACTTTGATTCAATTCAATTAACTTACATTAACTCTTAAGATATAAGCTCACGTGGCTACGTAATGAACTTATTCTGTTACAACAGGAGCGTAAACTCTAATACAACCGAAATAGACAATTATTGTCCAGCTAATCCCTGATAATGCTGTCGAATTTCTTAACAAGCCAGTGACCCACAAATCTGTCTACTTATTTTTGTTAACATGTATCACGACTTAGCCTACCTATAGGATCAGTACGGATAATATATTTTAATTTTAAGGTCAAAACCGGGCTCAAGAGAATGGACCTATTTAAAATAAGTTTTTTTTTTAAATTAAAACAATGTCCAGCGTTATATAATATAAAAACAGTTACACAAAATATGTGTCGCCTTATTAAGAAAGTCTAGCGCTTTCAATTTATCATGGGACTTTTCAAGACTGTTTTGTTACTAAGTGTAACGTTGTTAATGGAGATATTTGTGACGTAACGGCTATTGTCTGTAGTACATTGTGTCTAGGTTGGAACAGTTTAATAAATTTTCTTTCTGTTTCTTTCAGTAAGTAGGCCTATTCCTCATCATCTTGTTGGCATTTATAAAATGGGAAAATTTTAAAGTTTCCACCAGCACATACTTCTCGCTCTTGTTAAATGACGTTTTAGATTCTTTGGTTCGGATTTATCACTCTTATCTTTTGGTGTTCTCAGTTACGTTTTCGGCAACGCGTTTGCTTGCAAGACGAATATGTGCAATTGAATTGGACAAAATTCTTCGAACAAAGAGATTGGAAGAAATCTAATAAAAGACGAATCAATAATATACAGCAGAAGGCAACCCAAATATCTAAAACGTCATTTGACCAGAGCGAGATTCGATTTGAATGAAAACTCCTTCTTTGTAGAAGTAGCCTATGTGGTGATAAAAGATGCGATGTGTTTTCCGTGGAAAATTTCAATTACTTACAAACTGGACATGAAATAAAATTCAACAACGGAAGGATCTTTAAAATAAAAGCTAGTATGACATGCAAAACAGGGAATCTAGTTTACTGTATAATATGCACCATTTGTTAAGAGGAGTAGGCTACGTTTGCCAAAAAGGAAACAGTCTAAGAGAACGCGTCCGGATTCACCAACAACAAATCCGACAGCCAGAATATAAACAAATTCCTTTAAGCGAACACTTAAAAGTATGTGCTGGTGGAAAATGTGGGATGGTTTGTTGTAACAAAAGGGATACAGTCGGTTTTATCATTCTTTTCTTTCAGTGTCCTCGATTCCGTTAAGGGCAACGCGTTTGCTTGTTTAATTCCATCTTCAATAAGCTTAAACGGGTAGTTTTGATCCCAAAGGAAAAACCTTAGGTTCTTCCACTCTTTTTATTCGAAGACTTTTGTCAAATTAAATTGCACATATTAGTCTTGTACCGATAACGGAACTGAGAACACTGATAGAAAAGAACACTGATAGAAAAAAACACTGATAGAAAAGAGTGATAAATCCGAACCAAACAATCTAAAACGTCATTTAACAAGAGCGAGAAGTATGTGCTGGTGGAAAATTAAAAATTTCCCATTTTATAAATGCCAACAAGATAATGAGGAATACTTACTGAAAGAAACAGAAAGAAAATTTATTAAACTGTTTCAACCTTGACACAATGCACTACAGACAATAAACGTTACGTCACAAATATCTCCATTGATAATGAAGAGTCCCATAATGGATGAAAACGCTAGAATTTCCTTATAATGTGGCACTTATTTTGTGTAATTGTTTCTATATTATATATATTTATATATATAAATCAAATAAATAACAAAATAACGCCGAAATTTTATCTCCTACATGTTTCAGTAGTATCTTCAGAGAGACATATAGTTACAATAATGAAGTTGACGTATAAGGTCGTATAAGGTCATTATGGAGGAATCTGAATGAATTATTATTATGTGAATGAAATATGCATGAATATAGTAATCATTCAATAAATGTGAATTTTAAAAGAGATCACCTATTCAATTAAGGTTTAAATTTTTGAATAAAATATTCCTCTTTCTTTATCACAGTTGTTCGGGAGCTGATAGAACGGAAATATTTTAAATTAAATTGGGTCACGGGTGCACTCGTCCAAGTGTTTACTCACGGATATCATTCTATATTCTGGATGTTTAATTTTGATTTTTAATGAACCCTAACTCTCATTCTAAGATATTCCGTCTGTTCGATGTATTGCTCCTTTCAACCAGTACACGTTAGCACATAGATGACATTGCGAGAGGCACATGTTAATAGATTGGCTTTTACATGAAAAGTCCCATATCCCTTTACTTGATCTATATACTACTGTGGATCAGAAACAACTTACTATATATATAGGTACTTGCTTTACTCACGGTAAAATATATAAGTAACAAGGGTTATCGTCTGAAGGCCTAACATTTCTGTAAAATGTATTAACATTTTATTTTATTAATGGATATGATTGAATTCTGGTTTAATGTATTTTGGAAGGAGACTAACATTCACCCAGTTTAACTGGAATCTGTTGACGTTAAGCTGATTACCCGTCTACAATCTGAAACTAACTGTCACTGTTGATGTTTGAATCTCTTACTTTAATTCATCGATGCGAAGTCTCAGATTGTACTGTATAAGGTCAATCTACCCCACTCTTGTGTCGACATTCAACTGCTGCTACAACCCAACCTTAAAGGCCTGTGTCCACATTCGCGTTTTCAGGGGCGTTTTCACGCCACGTAATACGCGTCGAGAAACCCCAAAGAGTATTTAAATAGTGACTTGTCCACATAGGCGTAATCGAAAAAACGCCACGCTTTGTCGACGCGGCGTAAAACGCCCATAACCTCCGAAGGGGTTTTGAGCGTTTTATGCCTGGCGTGATTCAATAGCTCCCGAGTACGCTAATGTGGACATGGTACAACGCAGCGTATCACGCAGAGTCATTTCAGGCGTTTTCCGACGCGTATTACGTGGCGTGAAAACGCTACTGAAAACGCTAATGTGGACACAGGCCTTAACAGTATGTAAATGGCAAGCTAAAACGTACATATGAGTTCTATCAATAAAACACTACTGCCAAAGAGAGCATTGAAAATTTCAAGTAGGTCGATGTACCTTTAAACTGTCAAATCATCTGTTGTTGCCTCATAAATTGAATTAATCAACGAGTAGTCTGGAATGACGAGGTTCACAGATTTATTTTATTGAACAATTATCAATAGATATGTATTTACGCTGAATTTCATGATCCGATAGTCACAGGCAGATTTTGAACGATGATTCGACTGGCTACTTATAATGGGAGAACCAACGAGGTTACAGTGCACGGTTGAACTGAATTAAGTTTCATTTTTTGGACGATTAATAAACAGATTTCATCGCCATTTATGGAAATATTTGACGAATAATCGGATCTTAAATTATCGCAAATCACCAGATACTGAAGATATTTCGGCAGTCTAATTAAAATAAAGACCTAACTATCGTTCGTATTTTATTAGTTTCGTTTCGAATGTTTTTATTAGCTATTGGCCTTGTACGTAACTACTAACTGTTACGTCTATATTTTAATTAGACTGGTATTTCGATAAGACCGCATGAATAAGCACATAATTGATGTAATCGCAGTTGAATGTGCCAGTATTTTTGAAGGATGCAGATGAATTCAGTGGGGAATAATCTTTTTTGGAATGAGCCAAATATGTTTGAAGAAACATAACCCATGGCCTAATATAATAAGAAATCCATTTCACTTTCTATATAAATCATTTAATTGCCGACATTTTTCAATCAAATTACATAGAAACGCACTACAATACAATAACGTGACGTCATTAAAATAGTTATGGAGAATGGAAGGTGAATCCATTTAATATTTACAAAAATGCATATTTTGCTAGTATTGTGACCCGTTCAATTTTAAATTAGCATTGGCTGCACATCTGTCTAAATGAGTACTCACAGGTATTTTTCGTTACATCCAGAGCATCTTTTTATCGGGTTAATTTCCTAATTCGTTCCCATCGCTTGAGGTATTACATCATTAATTAGGTTTATGGGATATTTTCTAGCTCATAGGAATTTCCGGAGTTCACATAGTCGTGTTTTGAATGTTAAGTTGTAGGAGGCGATGGTACATATTCGCCTTACTAGATTATACGGTACCATAGAGTGTGGTACCGATATCTTGGTGTGTTTTGGGTAACAAGAATCGAATTGCAGGTATTGTTTGGTATCTGCACTTTTATAGAAAATGTGTGCATCTTTTCAATGTCATTTTTATTTCAAATTTGATTGAAAAACTTAATGAAAAAACTGAATCCCCACCGTTTACAACAAAAGTTGTATGTATCAGAAATAACGGGGTTGATATTTCTCCAAGTGAAATTAAATATACAAGCAATATGTTTCTTCATACTCCTTGATTTGTTTATATTGTCGAAAGATGTAGGCCTTTAAATCCGTTCCGAATCTGTCCTCTATCAACATCCATTCCAAACTGCAACCACCGTCCAACTGGAAGTTAAATTTTGCACAAAATGTTAACAATTGTAGTAGGAATGGAAATTCCTTACCTTGACTCGATTCTACAAAGTATATCACTTTAGCGAGAACCAAAGTAGTATACGTTGTTTACATGTAGAAGTTTGGAATCGAAATAAAGTTATATTATTGTTAGTTACGTAGCGTCCTTCCGGTTTTCTTCGTAGCAACAGTACTAGATACACGGAGAGCCGTGTGCATAATCACACAGCAAATTCTACCACATTCGCCTCCATTTTAAAGGGATAATAGGCGTTAGAATACACTCGTCCTACGGCTTATATTTGTGTTTAATATTGACTATTAGTTAAATAAGTATGCATTCCACACTTTACCAAAATTTAAAAAGCCACAATAAAAATATATTCGGAATTTTTAAAAAAAGTGAGCCAGCGACAATTCTATTTAGTTTGAAAATAAAAGCGTCTGGTAAATCAACGCTAAAACATCATTGTGCAATTCAACAGTAGGGGTCAAGAACGCGTGAAAACCCACATGTTAGAGTTACTTCCCTTTATATTTGACAATTTGAAAATCGCTTGATGGATGGCTCAAGCGTTTTATGATTAACTACTTTATTTTGGGGATTTATCGGATTTTAGAGGGATTTTGATGTATAGGTATGACACCAGGTAAGTCCACTGATGGATATATACTGTTATTGTCCAAATTTGAATGAACTTAAATTTGTATGTTCGTTCTAACGCCTATTATCCCTTTAAAAGAGTTCTATTTACAGTGACACGTGCTAATCACAATCACATTCAGAAAAATATCTACAACAGTAAACACATGACGTACATTTATATACAGATAATTGTTCCAGATTTACAGCATGAATGTTGGCGGAGTTGGCTCGGAGATATTATATGCCTTGGCCAGATTACGGATCGCCAACTGGGATACAATGGTTGTTGGAATATTTCTTCGTTTGGCATATTTCTTTGCAACATCCTTCGTTGTGGAGCAACTCTTACCAAGATACAAGGAATCAGATTCCAAAAGGAAGTGATGAAGGTCACATCTGTCCACGGCTTGAATAGTGGAAACCTGCTGCAAGGTTTTAGTAGTAATGCCAAAATAGCAGTTAGGAAAAGCATCAGACCATCGCAGCAATTCTGTAAGGCTTCCAGAGAAACAGTGGCGGATGCTAAACCCAATTCACATCAAACATTAAACACCAAGTCAGATGCCTTTCCATTCCCGCTATCCCTGCAATGAAAAATAATGGTCTTCCCATTGGCCAGAGACACCACCTTTCTGAGGAAATGCTCTTGAGCTTCTTGCTTCCCTTCCTCATCAGAAAAGTCTCACATTCAGCCCATGGGGCGATACATTGGAAAAAACAAAAAAAAAATTTGCCCATACTGATGATAATTTTTTACCAAGAGTCCAAGTTCCGAGATGATGCTGGTGATAAGATGTGATTCCTTTACAGAAATCCGTTGACACTGATTCAATATGGACCTTGGCAATTGCAAAAACAATAAACAGAGGACTCGCAAATGAAGCAATGCCAAAGCAGACTGTGATGGGCTGATATTAAATGAAGTTAGGGATATTCCAGTCACTATTGATGCTTCCCTCAGTAACATCCTCTCCTCAATAGCAAAAGGTTATTGCCCTTGTTGTTGAGTAGGGTACAGATTGTTAGTAATAGTGATACTTTGTACAAGTGTAGTGGAAATCAACAACTCCTTCTTCACCGGAACAGGTTCTAGAATAAAGCATCCTTGTTCCGAATTTGCTGAATCTGTTGGTGAGGATACTTCAACAATGGAGATAGATTAGGGGGAATCCTGTGGGATTTCAATTACTTCACTTGTACCACCCTAGACACATCAATTGGACTTCGTTTAAGCATGGCAGACACAACCTCACCCCCGATGGTTATGGTGCAGTTTCGGAGATTAATCACACAGTTGTGTCGTTCCAGGAAATCCAAGCCCAGTATGATGTCATATTCGATTGGAGCTACACACACATCTGAAACATACTCTCTACCCCCAATTTTAATGGAAACACCGTGTAAAAGTGTTCCATTTACCAAGTCAGCTCCGATACCTTTTAACCGAACCGCTTTCCCCAGCCTCACATTTCCAAGACCTATGATAATATTCGAGCTTACACGGGTAAGCATAGCAGCTGTATCGACAAAAGCATTAGCTGGCATGTCAGCAACAGAGACGGGGATGAGCAGCATTGACAAACTCCCATCTTGGGCCTTTCGGACATCAAGAATTGTTTCCGGGCCATTTGAACTTACGACTGACGACTTGCCCTCGTCCCCAGTCGGTTGGAGTTTAAATCCTTTGAATCTGGATCGGAAGTCCTGACAACTGGAGAAGGTGTCCTGTATCTGGAATAAGAATAGTTATAATTTTCCCGTGGTTCCCTGGACCATTGACTACTAGAATCGTTGGTAGGTGGTGTCACGATACTCTGTTCGGGGATCGTGGAGACGATGGAATCGGAGGAGGAGATCTATGTCTGGCATAGAATGACCTATTCCATGGTGCAGGTCGTTGTGTAGAAGGTGAAGGCTGTCTCTGGAACCGCGAATCTTGACGCAGCATTGTTTTCTGAATTTCAAGAACAGCATCCTTAAGGTAAGAGATGCTACTCTGTAGCTCCTTATACTGCTGAGATCCAAGAGTTTCTGAGACAGATTTTACTTGACGGTGGTTTGCTGATGGTGATCTAGAGCCATAAAGTGCTCTCGAATTGGTCTGAGAAGCTTTCACATACCTCACTGCTTTGTGAAGTGTTCTAGGGGACCTCTCCATGGCCAACCTAACAGCCACCTTATCCCTTCATCCTTTAAATAAAGCATCATGAGCCACATGTTCTATTACATCGTCACAACCTGTCCCGAATCCATCAATAGCCAAGAAATGGACCTTACCAGCATACATCTAAGGACTCGTTTTCGAGTTACTTTATAGTCTGCAACTCTCTTCGAGCGTTGGTTGAAGTTAACAGCTTGTTAAAACGAGTGATGAGTACTTCTTTATGTCCAAGCGGCTGACAAATTCCAAAGCTGGTCCGAACAAACAGTCGATCATCTTTGAAAATCTTTTCCTGTCTGACCATCCTCTTCTGTCGGGCCTCCTTTCGAAGTTGCTGTGGAATGCTGTCCAAGTGGTACAATTGTCCCCGGAGAAACGAACTAGCTTAGCAGCGGGACTGTGACTTCTGGAAATACTTCGATCTTCATCTGATGATGTGTCAATTTAAGAGATAGCGTTGCCAGCAGAGGAAGAGCTTGAAGACCTGCGTCGATAGCATTTCTTTGTCTTATGCGTAGTCTTGCTTCTGCCTCTACCGTTATCACGTGAGTATGTATGGTCATTCCCAGAAGAATCTGTCGATCGAATCTGACTACGCCTTACATTCGAATTGCTTGATTTATAGTTCGGTTAGCGGAGTCAGCCACACTAAGCTTGTCTGTGGACACCCTCGATCCAACAACATATTTCGTATCAAGGGGCTTTAACTTAGGCTTGACATCCCTCTCCTGTGATGTACCATATATTCGTCCAGGAGGAATAACAGACATTATACTCTCTATTACAGGATCCTTTGATGGAATTGTCTTTAATGGATCTACACCTTTCAGACTCAGCCTCGGCACTGGTATCAGCAAGTGGACCGAGAGTGATCCTACCTTCTCTTGCCCATTTCTGCCATGTTGAAACAACAATCCCAGTGACCTCAGCCAAATCCTCGAAATTGAGTAAACCAAGACCTGTTTCACGCAAAGCAATTATGCGATTGGCTTTTTGTTCCCCAACATTTGGCAGAGTTTTAAGTTGATCAATAGTTGCCATTTGCATATCAATTACTCCCTTCGTGTCCATCATGAAAAAAAAATAACTCTTGATTTATACTTTATAGTTTTATTTAATAAATTTAATTCAAAATTGATGTAATGAAATGTGTTAAATGTGCAGTAATCAAAGCCCAGAACCAACAATCTGCCAGCAATTAACAATGGCCGTGATAGCTGACCATAAAACACTTTGCTTCCAAGACAAAACAATCAACTTCAATCAGTTGATTAATTCTTGAATTTATTTAACTAAATAAATGAATAACTAAATGTAATAAATAGCAACCAGAACCTTCTGTTAAAGACAAAGAGCAAGTAATATTCAACGCACAAAATGGACCGTGATATACGTCAAAATGTTGAAATAATGCTTTTTCTTTCAATAATTAAACTAAGGCCTCCTAGTTTATCGGCGACGCCAGTTGTAGTAGGAATGGAAATTCCTTACCTTGACTCGATTCTACAAAGTATATCACTTTAGCGAGACCTAAGTAGTATACGTTGTTTACATGTAGAAGTTAAGAATCGAAGTGAAGTTATATTGTTACGTAGCGTCCTTCCGGTACTCTTCGTAGCAACGGTGCTAGATACACGGAGAGCCGTGTGCATAATCACACAGCAAATTCTACCACACGATGTTAACAAATTATCTACGGCACTTCAAAACCTTGTGTGTGACTAATTCAAGACATTGTCAGAAACAATACTGATCACCGTACTCTTCAGCCATTTACTATAGATGTGGATTGATTTTAACTCGGTGCCATTTACTTGATTGTAAGATGCAGTTGGTGAATATAATATATAATGCTATATGTGTCCTCTCTTCTCGGGATTATGTCATATTCTATGAAAATGCCGGAAATATATGGGAAGAGATAACAATCATTTTTCATGCCATTTACTACATGTCGATATATTTGAGTTGATAAGATATATGGTTGATTTTACTACCAGTCGTTGTATAATACAAATAGTTTTAGATTTCAGCATGGTTTAAACTCGTATATCTTATAACACTGTTAAATTCAAAATTGGTCAGAATGAGTTGAATTGAATCCGAGTGATAAATGATCAATCTAACCGATCTAGTGGTAACCTGCATTGATCTAAAAAGCCTACTCGAAAATCCAGCTAAATAGTTTTTCAAACGTCAGATTTACTGACAATACTTGTAAATAAAGAAATGAAATCTATGGTTTATTTCCAATAAATACAAACCGTGGTTAATTGCCACTTTTATTGCAAATGAGTTTCGTTTATGTCTGATAAAATGGGATTTACATGATAATCATTTCTTCCATTTCTTCATTATTTAAATTTTCTCTTTAACAAAAAATGATCTGAGCATCACGACTCAGAATCAAATTAGCCTTATTTGTTAATAAAGAAGCTAAATTTCTAGCATATAGAACAGCTGAAAGGCTCTTTGTTATGAAGCCTAAGTTATACAATTTCTGTCAAACTTTCCATTATTATGTCAATATATTAAGAGAAATGGCTACTGAGTGAATTAAAATTTCACGAGAAAGTCAATAGGTGTCTGTCATATATGTCAGAATTACCGGAATTATATCAGACCTTACAGGCCACTGAAACAATGTACGATCATAATATTCTGTGGTTCCGCCACTGATATCTGGATGAACCGAAATCGCTAATCGTATTGCAATGCTAGGGACACAATAGTCAAGCACATTATGACGGCATACACATTGAAAACATACGTTTTAAATCATCTTTTTGTACGTAATGCATCATTGTGGTCAGTAAGCCTTATCTAGTCATTTTGTGCCCGTAATTATAACTTTTGAAAAAAAAAACTAAGAGGTTATTTATTTTTATATTTTATTTTTTTTACATTATCAGTATTGTGTATGTTGAAATTACTGTTAATACAATACTAGTATCCAAAATAAGAAATATTTGGTTCAATCTCTATTCTTTTTTGGTTGATAACTGCCATTTTGAAACAAATTAGTAAGGCTTTACGAATTTTCTTATGTTTGACTAAAGTGATTCGGTATTTCAACTATCCGAAACTATTGCCAATATAAAAAGACGTAAAGGACAGCTATCAGAAATCAAACTAGTTGTCCTTGATTTCACAATTCTTATTTGTTTCCTTCCTTTTATTAATCGGCTTAAACTTAAACACTCATTTTTCACACTTGAACATTTCTCACTAAGGCGGGATGATCAGGGTTGACACAAAGGCGTCTAAAACAATAGAATAGTATTAATTGATTAAGATAAATAGCTATAAGAACAATTGAACTCTTTATAGAAAGACTACTTTATTAGCATGAATAATATTTAGTTTTAATAGCTTTATCAAAAAGCGAATCGATTTTCTTAAAAGAAACGGTCGGTCTATAATAATGAAAACAAGATGCCTGCTGAATCCTAGTAGACACTATATTCTACTCATCTATTTTCATTCAAGCTTTATTTGATTCTGGTGCTAAATTTAAATGTCGATAGAAAATGGATAAATTCGAGTAATTCTTGTCTGATTTTGAAAAGGTTATCTTCAACACAGATCCAGTTTGTAAACAATAAACAAATAGATTTTTTTTGCTGCACCTTTTTTGATAAGGAAGACGGACAAAGCCATGCCGTGTACAAATGAGGGACAATTTGATACGAATGATATATTACATGTAAACCGTATGCCTAATTTCCTTTCCACCAAGACCTTTACCTATGATCTGAGCCTTCAACTGTTTTCACTTCTTAAACACATTGGCTGTGAAAATAATTGCTATCAAACATTTTGGGTAAAATATTTAAAATTTGCAACTTTGTAAACATTGGTATATACTAAAACCAAACATTAATTTGAACCAAATATTTGGAAATGAGATATTGCTTATTTCTGGATCGATTTACATCAAATTAGTTTTATTATATTAATTGTAAAAATATGTATTTGGCGCATCTAAATTTTTTCAAAAAGTATTTCCCCAAACATTCAAAATTTCCAATTTTGTTGCTTATTTTGCTGATCAACCTGAAATTCTCAGAATATAGACAAGTTGTCCATACAAAGTGACAGAGTGAATAATGTTCTTTATCGGTTTGGGCGTAAGGACTTTAGGTTTAGCAAAATCACGCCTGGCGCCCCACTTTCGATGTAAATTAAAAATGTCGACACAAATGATATATAATGTCTATTGTGCATAATTACAATCCACATACAGAAAAATTCTAACCGGAAGTGATACATGAGCCGTTATCTTATAGTTACACATATTAAGTTATAAAAATTCCTTCGACATTTTTATCTGATCTGTATGATTTTGGCCTCTATCCAAGTCTTGTTGGGACAAAATTTTGAATTTCGAATTTTAAATTACTTTTAGACACGTTTGAATTTTTGGAAAATTTTATAGTGACTACCTTGACCTTCAATGACCGTGGAAGTTCCAGTGTACAATGACCTTGAACTAATTCTATCTATAGATAATTTGATAATATTGGGTTAAAAATATCAACTTCCGGAACTATAGCACATCGAAATTGCAACTTAATGGATAACTGAAACCAAAAGTTAACCGTTTAAGTTTTTATGTTTAAACTAAAAACGGTTGTGAGCACACAGATTTAGAAAGCTAGAAGTTCCAAAAGATCTTGCAGTTTTGGGAAAAAATATCAAGTCCACGCACGTGGCTGTTCACAGCTCTAGTTTCATTTGTATGTAGAATATGTTTATATTTTGTGAATTTCAGATCGATCCGATAGTTAGCCACAAAGTTAAAAATTGCAAATATTTTACCCAAAATGTTTGATAACAAATATTTTATCCAAAACATTTCAAAACCTTTCATTTATTATATTATATATTTATCAATAAATTATTAGTTTTCGTATCGATTTTTTCTTTTTCTTTAATACGACCACAGTTTATATGTTGAAATGAAAAATACGAAGAAAAAAATCGTTGTCTATTCCCGATTCTGGTTTTCAAACTTTACCCCTAAGAGTACAAGTAGACGTTGAAAGTAGGATTGTAAAAGAAAAAATTGATTCATGTAATTTTAAAATCATTTATTTTCCTTTGATAATTTTTATTAACTCTCAAAGATCACGAATCGTCACCTATTTTATATTTATGTTGTCATCGTACTGATTAAATGTTGATTTATAATGTTTACCAATGGTCTGCTCGACCACAAACGCCACCAAGAAATGGTAATCGACTTCCGGCTAAATACCTTTTACTTTGTTTACAATTCTTTTACACAGAATCTTCAAAGTTCATTTTTAAGTGGAACAAGGTCGTTCGCATGCAATGAAAAAAATATCCTGGTCTATAGAATTTTTTTAGGTTCCAACTTTTCATTGATAAATAAAATCATAATCGGTTTTTAAATTTTTATCAATACTCGTTCACTTGGTAGCCTTAATAAAGATTTTTAAGAGCATTCATTGATCAATCTGTAGTCCTCGCTACGTAAAAATTATATGGAAGGTGAAATCCGCATTAAGTTTAATTTTGAACTTACATGCCTAATCACTATATTTCAAATTCTTTATTCTAAATTCCAAATTCTATGCATGCCAATTACAAATTTCTAGCCTTTTGTCGTCTAATTTTAACTGTGAGATCTTATAATCTAAATTCTTCATTTATAATTTTAACTTCTTATTTCTAATTTCTAAACTTGTATTTCCAAATTACATATATTTTATATTCCTTTTTGTCTATTTTGATTGTTGAATTAAAGTTTTCATTTTTTACATTCTAGATTAGTAATATTCAATTGTTTATTACAATGATTTATTACATTTTACACATACTTACTGTCTTTTTCTAGTAAATGACCAAAAAATTCATCATTACGAACATTGAGTTTTTACAATCGTAACATTTCGTTTCAAAAAATCTAACAAAATAAAAAATAGGGAACCAGAATGAGGTAGTCAAAATGAGAACTGCGTGAAATCCGCCTCAAGTATTTTGTTCACAATAACCGCCCCTTACATACACTGGTAAATCACGTCTACAATTACGAAAACCACCAATGTATTGAGTTAGGGCTTCGTCCCTATTTTTTGGCCACTTTTTGTGGCCAATGACCAATTTTTATGTCCGGCCAGTGGCTGTGTATAAAGAATCTTATTATGAATTAAAATTTTATGATAAAAAGCGAAGTTTTTAATCAAATCTAAAATGTAATTTCTTCTGGTACTCTTTAGGCTATTTATTGGAATTTAAGATTTTGAGATAAATATGGTGCCTATACCAGGAAATGTTTTGACAAATGCCATATTGTACAGTACACAGTGATGGTGGTGGGACAGATATTTTGATGGATTTGGCAAAATTTCAACCACATGGTTTCTTCAGACCTGTAAATATATCGAAAATTCCAATATAATAGTATTTTCATGCAAAGCTTAGTTATTGGTCAGTTAGAGATGAAGACTGTTCATAGCCAATTTTTGAATAGTTCACAGTGATGGTGGTGGGGCAGATATTTTGATAGAATTAGCAGAATCCTAACCACATGGTGCCTTCATACCTATGAATAAATCAAAAATTCCAATGTAATGGTATTTTCATGCCAGACTTAGCTACTGGCCAGTCAGTGATAAAGACTCTTCATGGCCAAATGGCCAATTTTTTAACAGTCCACGCTGATGGTGGTGGGAAATAATTTTTGCTGGAATCGGCAGAATCCTAACCACATGGTGCATTTAAACCTGTGAACATTTCAAGTATTCCAATATAATGGTATTTTCATGCCAAACATGTTGACTGGCCAGTCTGAGATGAGGACATTGGCCAACGGCCAATTTTTGAAAAATAGCCAAGTTTTGAAAAGTCCACGGTGATGGCGGTGGGGCATAAGTTTTGATGGAATTAGCAGAATCCTAACCACATGGTGCCTTCAGACCTGTGAATATATCAAAAATTACAATATAATGATATTTTAATGCCAAACTTAGTGACTGGCCATTTAGAAATAAAGACTCTTCATGGTCAATTTTGGAAAAATGGCTAATTTTTGAACAGTCCACGCTGAGGATGGTGGGCGGATTTTTTTTTTTTTTTTTTTGGAATTGGCAGAATCTCTACCTCATGGTGACCTCAGCGTGGACTGTTAAAAAATTGGCCACGAAAAGTCTGCATCACTGACTAGCCAGTAACTAAATTTTTGATTGAAAATACCATAACATTGAAATTGTTGGGACATTCACAGTTTTTAAGGAACCATGTGGTTAGGATTCTGCCAATTCCATCAAAATATCTGCCCCACCACCACCAGCGTGGACTGTTGAAAATTGACCATGACGAGTCTTCAACTCTAAATGACCAATAACTAATCTTTGCATGAAAATACTATTATATTGGAATTTTTGATAAATTTAAACGTCTGAAGAAACCATGTGGTTGGGATTTTGCCATTTCCATCAAAATATCTGTTCCACCACCATCACTGTGTACTGTACAATATGGCTATTTTTCAAAACATTTCCTGGAATAGGCACCATATTTATCTCAAAATCTCACATTCCAATAAATAGCCTAAAGAGTACCAGAAGAGATTATATTTTAGATTTTATTAAAAACTTCGCTTTTTATCATAAAATTGTAATTCATAATAAGATTCTTTATACACAGCCACTGGCCATAAAAATTCGTCATTGGCCACAAAAATAGGGACGAAGCCCTAACTCAATACATTGGTGGTTGTCGTAATTGTAGACGTGATTTACCAGTGTATGTAAGGGGGCGGTAATTGTGAACAAAATACTTTAGGCGGATTTCACGCAGTTGGACTCAGACGAATTTAGTCCGTTCTATTTTTAGAAATCCTCTTTCTCCCTTCCTTTGGGGGTGTTTGCATGCCCATTTTGGACTAATTTTTGGTCTAGATTTGAAATTTGATGTCTGAAATTGCATTTTCTTTCAGAATTTCTGAGATAATGAGAAATTTAATTGGCGGAAGGTTATTTCTAAAAAAAGTGATTTGTGTGCAGTGACAGTCAAGCGGATGTTGATAAAATGTAGTGGTTTACTTTCATTTTGTTTAGTTCAAAATTTTCATGGTCATGGTATATTGGATTTTTGTACAGAAACCAAGTATTGGCCTGGCTTTCATGTGGCATATAAGAAACTTTTCAACGAGATTTCTGGTAAAAGTTCTAGAAGGTTGAATTTTGTGATTTAACATGGAAATAGATGGCAAATGAATTAGCGGACTAAGTCCAGTTCTCATTTTGACTACCTCATTCTGGTTCCCTATTTTTCATTTTGTTAGATTTTTTGAAACGAAATGTGTAAAATTTAATAAATCATTGTAATAAACAATTGAATATTACTAATCTAGAATGTACAAAATGAAAACTTTAATTCAACAATCAAAATAGACTAAAAGGAATATAAAATATGTAATTTGGAAACTAAATGCGGATTTCACCTTCCATAAAATTAGTTATTCAATGATAGATTATATTAAAGCGACATTAGACAACATTTTCATAATCCAAAACATCGTAGAATTTTTTTTGATAAATGAATGAATGGAGTTTTACGTCCTACTCTTATGAATTTTTTTTTTTTTTGGAATGAACTAATAAGTTTAAAAAGGATGAATTTACAACGGCTTGTACTGATTTTAACATTTAAACATGACTCCATATATTAAGTTGAAATACTTTGAGAGAGCAGACGTTTTCCGACATGCTCCCAAAAGCTTAAATGTTTACGTTAATATTCTAAATAATTTTGACGTTTAAAGATCAACGACAAGATTTCAGTTCAGAGACAAATTGCTTTGGTTTTTTTGGTGTCTTTATTTAGAAAAATTCTATAAAGAAAAATATGAATGAATTTGGTAGTTTCATCGTCTATTTCTATGCTTTCAATTGGGGTTAGGGTGAAATCGTCAAGTGAATGGTCGTCAAGATTAAAATGCTAAGAAACAGCCTATGTTTTGAATAAAACTTTCTGTTCTAAAAACACAGGCTACTGTCTTCATAGCCTTGTCAAAGCGATAGTAATAAATTATAAGGTATGAAATAAAACATGATCTGGATTTTATTTCGAAAGCACAAAAGTTAACAGATCTTATTCAATTTGAAAATCGATGTCAGTCTTTAATTATTCAAATTACACAATCCATAAGGTGCAGAAAAGTAGGACGTAAAACTCCATTCATTTCATTTTCCAATTACCTGATGATTTATATGTTTATTATCAATTCATATATCAGTAGAACATCCAATCAATTCCAAATTGTTATTTGAGAGAGTCAAGTGGTAATGTAATAAGATATAACTTATATTTAATGAGATGGACTGGTTTTGATACGAGTGATAATCCATGATTTTAGAATATCAGCAATAATAATTACCAACGTAGTGTTTTGAATTCACATAACTCGTAATGAATTGTAAAGATTTCCTTAACAGTAGGCTACCTTTAGGAAATCATTGGAACAGAATTTTCAAGAATGTGAAAATCTCAGAAAGTTCCTATGTCAAAAAGATTAAATGTTAGGATTTTAAAAAGAAGATAAACATTTGTGATTTATGAACCGCACACAGTAAAGAATGTTGTAATTTATATTAAATTATCATTTTTTTTTTTAAATTTTCTGAAGATAAAAAAACTAGTTGGAAACTTTGAATGAGCGCCATTATAATATATAATTATGCGATAATAGTTATAAAATGCATAATATACTCATTGCTATAGACAAGACTGTAAGACCTTTTTGATGCATAAAATTATTGTTTTTACAGAAAATATTTAAACATATCATTTTCAAATTGTTGTGTTATAATAAACATTTTAAAGATATCATATTTACAGTATTAACTGTTTTGTTTATTTATATTCTCCAACTGATATTATTTAACACTAGAGCACGACGTCCTAATAACAATAATTATCATGGAATGTAGCCTATATATTAAGTAAAGATAAAAAGGCTATAAACTTATAGTCGATTGAAGATTTCTGTGAGATATTCATAAAAATTTAATGAAAACTTCATCTTAACCCGTTATGTTTATAATTCTCATCACTTTTTGTGAAAAAAGGGAAAAGCTGTCTTACACTGAAACTTAACCGTACCTGAGCAACTCAAAAACCGATATATGTGCTTTCTTCTATGTAGTTCCTTTTTTTTTTGGTATAAATTACTTGCCAGTCTTAGAATATTTGGACACTTAGCAATCTTTTTAAAACAACTAAAAACTGAATTATTCATACAGTATTATTCTTAATGATATGTCACTGATTGTAATGTTACATTAGGTTATATTAGGTTGATAGGTCTTGGAGTTTGATTGTTGTGTGTGTATATTTGTAAGTTGATTTGTAATATGCCATAGAGCAGCAATTGCTCATTATAGCCGATTATTTTTACTATTACTAAGAAAAGAACCGTTAATTGATAAGATTAGTGGTGAATACAGCACCAGCTGTAATACTTTCGAGAAGCCATTTTCTTTTTTTTATGATATAAAAAAATGCGACACCTATCGCGGATCGCATTAATTTGTACTCGCATTTTAGTCTATACCCCATGTCGCATTAATTTGTTGACGCATTTATTTCTAGTCTTACAGTATCTTATAAAGAAACCAGGCGACATTCATATTTTTGTAGACATTCTTCAGTTTTTTTTTAGCTCCATAGAAATACTAAAAGACTTGGCATTTCCCTAATATTAGATTAAACTCGGTCCAAGAGACTCCTTTGTTTTATTACCTTTCTCATTTGAATTTTTATTCAACATTGTTGTACTTTTACTAAGTCCGGAAGTTCTAAGCAAGTCTCTGACAGACCTCGTAGAAATACAGCATGAAACCGTATGGATGAACAAGGTAGTGAGGCGACGATGTGGAATCTGATCTATGCTTTGACCTAAGCTACACCGGATGTCAACAAAAAAATTAATTTCAACACAGAGCAGCTAGATGTGAAAGCAGAAGAGCATTAACTTCGAGAAGAATTGCAGTTGATTCGTAGGATTAGAGAAAAAACTCGTATAGACGGGAGGTATTCAAGAAAAAGAACTGTTAGAACGCGAGTTTCAGCAAATAATTCCAGCATTGTCATCGATTCTGATGTGGCAACCCACTCTGGGGGTAGGGTTACAATATAGTTGTCTTGTAGTTACATGTGTTCATTATTTTTAGAAGTTAAATTACTGTTTGATATGTGTGTGGGTGCATGCATACATATATACATACATAAAGGCATT
Organism: Nipponacmea schrenckii; assembly: GCA_030562195.1. Classification (NCBI taxonomy): domain Eukaryota; kingdom Metazoa; phylum Mollusca; class Gastropoda; family Lottiidae; genus Nipponacmea; species Nipponacmea schrenckii. Next base: position 23,396,565 of record JAUJPP010000007.1, on the reverse strand, counting down.
TACTAGTATAACAAATATCTTCGAAAACACATCTTACTATTCGAAGGAATTGCACAAGGTAATTATTAGTCACTAGTTTGTAGTCAAAGAAGGGTGCCAGGTTAGGATGAATTATTCCTGAAATGGATTTCTGTTTCGGCTATATATTAGAACTAATAATCCTTTTATAGTAGAATAATACAATTACGTTGCCACGTGTCCAAACTATATGGCCTAAATATTGTACTTAAAGGGGCCCAGGCTTGATTTGTTTCGGACAATCATCCGACAGCCTCAAACACATGAAATCTTTTGCTTAGCTAATCAGAAATAGTCTACAGAGCTTACCTTTGAAATTTGAGCCTTCAAATCCATGTGTATCCATAATTATCTGTGTTTGAAAAATCACAATGTCTTAAGATATTACGAACGTCCCGCCATATTGGAAAACGGTTCATCTTGATAATCAAAGAGCTATCCTTCCCGTCGTGCAATAGCGGTCATCTATATAAATAGACTACAACGCATTTTCAATTGTAGACTTTGTCAACAGGACACACAATTTTCAGACTGACTGGAGACCAGCCGCGTACAGCACGAAAAAAAAATGAAAAGTGAAATTTTTTGTTTGAGGTATATTTGAAGGTATTTTGCGATTTTCTGAGGACTGTTTAAATGTAACAAAGGCCCAAAACGACCCCAAAAATTAAAGATTGTGTGAGAGACAAATAGCTTTTAGAATTAAACTAAATGTCAAGGATATTTAAATCAAAATGAAATCATGCATCCTTCGTTAGGTCTTGTTGATTGATTTTTATAAACTTCAACTCTTGGAAATGTATATTTCTGAATATTGATCAAATATTTCAGTTACCTATTACAAGTTTACCATGGATGTACAGATAAAAATACACCACTAATAAAAACAATTATAAATACTTTCAAATATAGAATTTAAGGGGAATGATTTATATAAGAGTAGCTTTCATGCATGTCTACACAGACTCAAAACTTTCCAGAACGTTTTTATGGATGATGTGGAAAAAAGAAAATATAACTTGTTTTCATGTCAGAAATATCAGATGATTAAGTGGCTTGAAGCTTTTATATCCTATTTTTTCATATAATAGATAAATATAATATTATAAAAACTCCCTTGACGAACCCAGACTATACCTATCATAGGGATATATTCAGATAAACCTTGATTAATTAAGATAATAGAAAACCTACTGAGGTATTGGTATCAATGAAGTTTTATGGTAAAAGTGATAAAAATGGATTATTTCGTCTAAAATCAATAATTATATAAATAATTCTTGTATTATTAGATAACATTCTCATATTAAGTCGATCAAAAACATTTGAGAATTCCACTTATTTTGATGGATGTATTTAACCAGTGTATAATCTTAGATTTTATCCATTTATAAAAATCAAGTCGAGTGTATCCTATCTGGCAAATATAATTTGTCTAGTTGACTGAAAATTTTGGTATGCGTGTCTTAAACTCGAACAGTCCCAAGTGTGGTATCGAAATATGAGGACAGTACGTTCCTACTTTATTTAACAAAGGTAGTGTTATGATGTCAGTCACTCAAATGTTAATGACGATAAAGTAACCGGCTTTTATGATCATGGAGAAAATAGTGCAGCAGATTATCCGAGAACAAAGTTCGCATGTTAATCTTAAAATTAGATTCTCCAAACCAGACGGATTCTCTTACTATAGCAGAAGATACTTTTTTTGGCAGACCAAATGATTCATCTCACCAAAGCAGGAGTCTTATTTCAACAAATCAACTTATTCTTTTGGCTGTATATAGCAACAGATCACCGCATTCTCTTTACTATAGCAGAGGAGTCTTCTTTCAACAAACCAGTATCATATCCATGCAGAGGTGTCCCCTTTCAACAGTCCTGTGAGTTTTCCATGCAGACAAGTCTTCTTTCAACAGACTAGTGTGATATCGATGAAGAGCAGTTTTCTTTCATTATGCCAGTGGCTTGTCCTTATTGTAATGATCAGTTGTCATTTCTTTCTAATGAGATCAGGGGAATTGGTCTCTTTAGTATATTGCCGAATACTCCAATCCTGATCAGCATTTCACTATTCAATTGATTGGAGCGGAGGTTTTTTTCCAATTAGAGCATAACATATTAGAAACCATGAAATGGGTCTATTCAGAGATGGGGATTCCTCATATGAGCGGTTACAGAGCAATCGATTGTCCCTTCCGAGATTTTTTAAAAGTGTAAAATCAAACTTTCACACAATTGGATCGTATTAGGAATTATAGCAGGTGATATTTCGATTTAAACAGTAAACTTTTTATCATTTACTGGACCTCACTCCAACTAGAAAATTGAATATTTTCAAACTAAATTAGACTTCAATGTTTTAATATTGATCTACACAAAATAAGCAATAAAGAAAAACCTTAAACTCTTAACTACCATCTTTCAAATAAAGGTCATCTTACTATTCTTAATTACAAAATATGCCCAATCAATAAAGTTTTTAATTAAAAAGCAGAAAATCTATTATTGTTCATAAACACATGTATATCATTCTATTTACCCCATTACAAAAAGTAGCCAATGTCATAAATAATACCAACTAGACCTCTACACGTTTTAATCTCCTATATCTGTTTTCTTTCTGTGCTTACAGACTGAAAGAGATTTATGTCAAAGTGTCGGGAATTAATAGAATGAAATTAAATGAACTATCTCGTATTCATACACATTGCCACACGTCCTGATCCTCTAGTTTTATTAATACCAATGCAAGGCGCTTTTTAGACCTGAAATACTTAAGTTCTGAATTATTTTCAAAGCATTAAGTAGACATGTGTTTGTTCTTCAAATCGCGTAATATTTTAAGCATGTCAACAATCCCAGCACAATCTGGACGGATTAAGGCTTGTATATAGTTATTTCCCAAGATTTGAACCTTATCGAAAATCAAATAAGTTCTACAAGTAATGACCAAATGTTATCTTTGTTTTCCTGGGGATGGATGTCGTTTTTAGAAAATGTTCTAATCCCAAACAATCTAAAGTGGACATAATTATATTACCACGTGTAACAACCATATAAAAGATAATATGTCTATAAAATTTGAAAATTTACGTCACCTTCTTCTATACATGATACAAAAAAGTAAACGATCTTCAAAAAAAAAAAAATACTTTTATGGATATACTATTTCTTTCTTTAATTTCGCAAAATCTCAATTTATACACAGAATCTTCATCGAGAAAAGTAATCCATCATCAAGTAAAAAATTCAAATTCCAGATAGGACTAGTTTGTTCACTGAGACTTAAATCAATCACAAAGTTAATATTTAGAATTATATTGATTTCTATGATAAAAATCCATCCTTTTTTCCCTGTGCAATTGACTTTTTAAATCATGCCCTTTTTTGAACCTTCAAAGAAAACCCTTCTAGGTTCACAGCGTTTGCCGCAAACATTTCTGAACTTCCGCTTTCTACTGCCCCTAGTACAAACAATAACAATGTCAATGTTTACGTAAATGCGTGCAGTTCTGCACAATGAACAGATAGTGTCTGCCTTCAGGAAGAATGCTCGTCATTAATGACCATGTTAATGCCGTAAAGCTGAAAGATGACATTAACATCCCACATAATGAGATCAAGTTGATCAAACAGTACCAGAGGAATTGGGTCATACAAGTGCTTTCAGCTATTTCTTATTTCCTATGTCAAGGTCAAAAAGCTCAAATTCAACTAATGAGAGCATGGTAGTCTACCATGGATGTCCAAAGATGCATTGTGACATTTTCGTTTGAAAAGTCCGACAAATATTTGTCAAGGTATCTATCAGTAGTAAATGGTCGGAGAAAGCTTCCTGATTTACAGAAAATATGAATAAAGGGGCCCAAGATATATTATATTGGCATACTAAGTTAACTTTAACTTTTAGTTCTGAGAATTGATGTAAAAGAATATCCTGCGAAGAAAAGGTCCATTATCATTGAAGCTGACTCAACAAAATCATCCCCTAGTTTAAAAGTTTCCCTTTAGACGCCTCCCTTACACCTTAGTTATTTGCAATGTCTTTGATCCGTATAATCGCAAAATCAAATATATGATACCCACAACGCCTTTAAATTCGTGCACAATATAAACTTTTAATGCGTTTATTATCTTTACAATTTTTATAATTGAAATGTTATTTAAGTAAAGGTTACTGATAACTGAAAGATGGAACTGAAAGATCAATAGCCTTAGTTAACGATATATTTAATTATCAGTATTTTCATGACATTTTCCTAACTCCTCATTAAAGTGATATTTATTTGCAAACAAACTCTGCCTAAAATATCGTAATGCTTGGCAGGTATCTAGATTTAGGAAATTATTGACGTCAATGTCTGCGACTAAATGACCAAGAGTGTAGTAGACTTAAATGTTGAGAAGCTTGCAGCATTTTCCAACAGGTCTATGAACCATTGTCCTTCAATACGATATTCTAATAATTTGCTTAATGATATCTTGGTTAGTTGAAAGGGACAATGATCTCTTTAACTTAAATTAGGCAGTCTATATGATCTGGCTTGCAGTAAATATAATTGATTCATAGCCAGAACGGAATTATCTGATTTTTCTCAACTCAAATAATAGCAGACCTATATTAATTAAATAGAATATAACGATAGAGATCTTAGATGTGAGAAATTGTTATGAAAATAAGACTTATATTAAGTAGAGGAATGACGCAGTTCAGATCAGCCAGTCGATGCTGGTCTGTTACAACCATTAAATTTGCTTCAATGTCAGTGTTACTGTAAGTCAAAAGGGATGAAAATCATGACCAACTTGTTTCATTAGCATTAATCATAATAATAAACGACACACAACTTATACAAATATGTGAAAGCGTATACGAATGCAGCGCTTTTTTTTTTTTTCAGTAAATTTTCATTTTCCAAGCCAATTTTCGCTATCTCGAGGGGATCAACTCTGGCTGTATCCAATGATAAATGTAAACTTTTACAGCACACGCCATTTAGCATTAATTGTGTCTTTAAACATCGTTCAGACCCGATAATCCTGCTACACTATCAACTATAACGAACTCAGATAATATTGTGTCAGTAATTAATTAAGCTTCAAAACATGTATATGTAGTATTTTTTTTATAAAATGTCTACCTTCCCTTAGTCCACAGCCTGATTTAACTAATATAATCAGCCATGAAGGATCCAATTCTACAAAATAAGATCATAAAAAACAATGAATTTCAGACCACTCAGATAATAAGCGGCTGAGTTTAATTTCAAAGTATTCTGTTCATTTGCATCAGAAGCATCAGAGTAAGACAGTTCTATAAATTAACACACTCATCACACTTAACATCTGTTATGTAAATATACAGCAATACGTCACTTTCATTTGTACCCTTTTATTCGATGTTCAAAATATCTTATGATGTTAGGTCACACAAAAAATGCTGTAACATTTCACCACAGACGTGGTGAAAAAACATTATTAAACAATTCGTTACAAATCGATTAGTATATACCATGCAATAATAAACTGATTAGAATATATCATAAACGATTTAATAAGCGTGTTTTAATCAGAGTCTATGGTTTGACTGATTTGACATGATTGCCAGTCTGTTTCAAATCACAATAGCTGACCGATATTTTAAGAGTTAAATGACTAAATTGTATCATGGGGCAATAAAGATGTATATCTGTATCATATTATATTGATCTTGGAAATGTTTTTTTTTATTTCATGATAATAAGGCCAGAAAGAAGTTACCATAATTACAAGAGGGAACGATTCAGACAAGCAAGGATAAATATGAGCATATCGCTGTCTGAATCTAATTACTTTTCTGTTTTGGGGGAAAATTTATAACCTTATTCTTTCCTGATGTGACATTTTCTGTTTTGCTGTTCTGTTGTGCTGTCGTAGCCTCTGAATTGTTTTTCTGCTCATTCAAAGAATGTGTTAGAACTCTGATATTTATTACTACTAACTAAACATCTCTTGCCGATATTGTAAGACACCCGAGTCAAGTAAACAAATAAGGAATAAAGCCACTTTGTGTTTAAAATTATCTGTTTGATATTAAATTGAGCCTTTCAATATAATTAGCTATAACCATTTGTCTAATATTATACTGTTATGAAGACTGGAAGTCAACTGTTCACACGTGTATGTATAGGAATATATTATTTTAAAGATCAAAATGTCATTGGAGATGGACGTAAAAGGACTGTAGTAGGTAAATTGGTGGAACTTATATTGTTCTGAAACAAGCCATGATGATATAAAAAGTCCTTGTAACTGTTGCGTCAAAAGCTTAGATGGATTATCGAACCAATTTATCTCTAATTTCCTACTGTCAAAATTGAAGAAAAACAATAAGATTAGTTATAATAACGTACATGTTATGTCTTTTGATTCGCATCTCTATACCTTTGGCTATGCTAACAAATAAGCTTTAAGCTTTCTTGAGTATTTGAGGCAATTATTAGAAAGATGCCATTGACCTTACCTTCAACTTTACCACTGGAAGCTACTTTCATAGATTATATTATGATTTCAACTAAATATTAAGAGACAGACTTCCCTAGATTTAAGTCTATGGTTTTGAAAATTTACTTTTCCAAACTTACATATAATCAAACTGTCGCATTCTTCAGTTATTATTGATGGTTACCAATCTTGTAATAGAATATCAATTGCATAATAAACTGTGAGCCACACTTTCGAGCTACCTTTTATAAACAAATATCCTGAATTATTTTGACTGAATTTTGATTGACCAAATCACTTTACTTTATAGTTTTATACGCCCACATGTATATGTGGACGTATTTTGTCGTCGCCTCTGTCCGTCGGTCTGTCGGTCCGTCAACATTTGTTGTAGACACTATAGAATCTGTGAATTTTAATTAAACTAATGTAGGCGTATATTACCTTGCCTTGCAAGCAATCTTTATTTTGTGTCATGGATATGAAATAGAATAATCTGCGATGAGGATAGGATCATAGCGTTATACGGGTTGGAAGACATTTGGATTATTATGAACTGGCCTACAAGGACGTATCTGAGTTATGATCAAAGTTCAGAATTCATCTCAGTGCTTATCTCAGATTCTTTAAGATAAGAGATAAAAGGCCGTTGCTGTGATATTTAATCATTGAAGATTAATTATATCTGGTAGCTTTTTGATGATTATCAACGGCCTCAATTGCCTTCTTTAAATTACTTCATTAGTCTCTAATATACGGTAACATATCTCACATGAAATATTATAATTATGGAATTTGGTTAATGATAAATGATTGGGTGGTTCTCATTAATTGAACCAATCACAGACTGATATTTCTAAACGCTGAAGAAAATTTATCATGGTAATTTAAGCAGTAAGTGATAAGATATAGGTTGATTAAGGTATTAACCTGTTCCTTATTATTTATTCATGCTAGAGATGGGAACATATTCGAATTCTCTACTGACCTAGTTATATTTCAATAATCGACCACAAAAAGAATTGATATAGCTCTTTGTTGATTTATTGTAAAACCCGTTTTGATCTGAAATAAATAGAAAGTAGCAAGAAAACCAACATTTATATTTCTTGACTTGAATAGACTGACACTAAATATATATTTCTTCTGACTGATATATAAACTTTCTATTTCATGATGTTGATGTTGCCTTCTTGAGATTGACTATAATGCACAACAATATGTCCAATAAGCTCTTGCAATCTGGTCTAAACAGGAAAAGTCAAATTAGTTTCACTAGCTTATCAGAACTGACCGCATTGTCTTATTTTAGAACAACGTTTCCATATTATGTATTAAGGCAGTCTTCGTTTAATACAATACATGTACTTGCCATTTATTATCGCATACTTCCAAAGCTTGAGACTGGATCTTTTTTTTAAAATCCAATATGGGTACAATTTATTAAGTGAAGACATCATATGAAGCAACCAAAATCATTATAGAAAATTGACAAATTTCGAGAGTGTTATGATACATGTATGGTAGTGATAGAAATCTAGTCTGGTGGAGAATTTCTTGTTCAATTTGAAGAATTAATTAACTGATGATTATTACAGAGAAAATGGGGTTTAGAACAACATTCACCACCAAACAAATTACCTCATTGAAATACCCGCTCCATGTAAACGTTCTGTACAGGTGTTTTATTATCATCAAAGAGAAAACAGAATTTTCTATGAACAGATGGTACATATTACTTTACCTCCACGGACTACATTATCAACTTAGCATCTTTACTTTCTTATGTTTTCTCGGTAAACGATGTAGTCCAAATACACAAATGGCATTAACCAAGGGATACAATTAAGAAAAATATCAGATGAACTGTCGAATAATATTCTTGTCCACTTATTTTAGCAACCGAATCAGTAATATTTGTACTGACTCTTGTCAAATGTCATTACGTCAAATCTATCATTGAATAAAGTATAAATTCTCTCAAATAACATCAAATGAATAATTTCATTTACTAAACAAATCTAATATGTCTATAAAATACTTTAGAAAGTATGGCATCTTAATGATATTATACTACCTCGAAATCTTGATGACTATTCTAACAAGTAACATATCTATAAGTAACAACTATACATCTTAATGGCATGAACTAACAAATGCCCGTCTTTATGACATAGGCCTACTAAGAACTATACATCTTTAGAACTATACATCTTTATGACATATACTAAGAACTATACATCTTTATGTCATATATATCTATATGACAAATACTAGTAAGTATACATAATGTATGGCATATACTAGTAAGTATGCATAATGTATGGCATATACTAGTAAGTATACATCTTTATCACACAATACTACTGTTTATGACTTCAGAACGCGAGTTTATAACTATGCAAATTAGGTAAAATGTAATACATATTCGTGGTCATGTTAAATCGCAAAGGCTCGGGTAATATTTCATCTGTCAACTCATTTGAAATGAATTTCATATTGCATAAGCACTCGTTTCAGATCCTCTTTTTATGGCATATACTAATATTACATCATTATGACATAAACTGAAAATAGCGATGGCTATCGTAATACGCCCACATTTATAATGGTAGCCAATTTGTCCGGGAGGTTGATAAGAATTATTGGTAAATGAAAGATTTTTCCTTCAAAGTTCATCCTTGGGTGATTAGAAACACTCACAATAAATTTCATCCAAATCCATCAAGAATCCAGCTGTCTATCGTGTCCACAAAGAATTAAAGATCAAGGGCAATAATTCATAAAAATACACCACTAATAAAAACAATTATAAATACTTTCAAATATAGAATTTAAGGGGAATGATTTATATAAGAGTAGCTTTCATGCATGTCTACACAGACTCAAAACTTTCCAGAACGTTTTTATGGATGATGTGGAAAAAAGAAAATATAACTTGTTTTCATGTCAGAAATATCAGATGATTAAGTGGCTTGAAGCTTTTATATCCTATTTTTTCATATAATAGATAAATATAATATTATAAAAACTCCCTTGACGAACCCAGACTATACCTATCATAGGGATATATTCAGATAAACCTTGATTAATTAAGATAATAGAAAACCTACTGAGGTATTGGTATCAATGAAGTTTTATGGTAAAAGTGATAAAAATGGATTATTTCGTCTAAAATCAATAATTATATAAATAATTCTTGTATTATTAGATAACATTCTCATATTAAGTCGATCAAAAACATTTGAGAATTCCACTTATTTTGATGGATGTATTTAACCAGTGTATAATCTTAGATTTTATCCATTTATAAAAATCAAGTCGAGTGTATCCTATCTGGCAAATATAATTTGTCTAGTTGACTGAAAATTTTGGTATGCGTGTCTTAAACTCGAACAGTCCCAAGTGTGGTATCGAAATATGAGGACAGTACGTTCCTACTTTATTTAACAAAGGTAGTGTTATGATGTCAGTCACTCAAATGTTAATGACGATAAAGTAACCGGCTTTTATGATCATGGAGAAAATAGTGCAGCAGATTATCCGAGAACAAAGTTCGCATGTTAATCTTAAAATTAGATTCTCCAAACCAGACGGATTCTCTTACTATAGCAGAAGATACTTTTTTTGGCAGACCAAATGATTCATCTCACCAAAGCAGGAGTCTTATTTCAACAAATCAACTTATTCTTTTGGCTGTATATAGCAACAGATCACCGCATTCTCTTTACTATAGCAGAGGAGTCTTCTTTCAACAAACCAGTATCATATCCATGCAGAGGTGTCCCCTTTCAACAGTCCTGTGAGTTTTCCATGCAGACAAGTCTTCTTTCAACAGACTAGTGTGATATCGATGAAGAGCAGTTTTCTTTCATTATGCCAGTGGCTTGTCCTTATTGTAATGATCAGTTGTCATTTCTTTCTAATGAGATCAGGGGAATTGGTCTCTTTAGTATATTGCCGAATACTCCAATCCTGATCAGCATTTCACTATTCAATTGATTGGAGCGGAGGTTTTTTTCCAATTAGAGCATAACATATTAGAAACCATGAAATGGGTCTATTCAGAGATGGGGATTCCTCATATGAGCGGTTACAGAGCAATCGATTGTCCCTTCCGAGATTTTTTAAAAGTGTAAAATCAAACTTTCACACAATTGGATCGTATTAGGAATTATAGCAGGTGATATTTCGATTTAAACAGTAAACTTTTTATCATTTACTGGACCTCACTCCAACTAGAAAATTGAATATTTTCAAACTAAATTAGACTTCAATGTTTTAATATTGATCTACACAAAATAAGCAATAAAGAAAAACCTTAAACTCTTAACTACCATCTTTCAAATAAAGGTCATCTTACTATTCTTAATTACAAAATATGCCCAATCAATAAAGTTTTTAATTAAAAAGCAGAAAATCTATTATTGTTCATAAACACATGTATATCATTCTATTTACCCCATTACAAAAAGTAGCCAATGTCATAAATAATACCAACTAGACCTCTACACGTTTTAATCTCCTATATCTGTTTTCTTTCTGTGCTTACAGACTGAAAGAGATTTATGTCAAAGTGTCGGGAATTAATAGAATGAAATTAAATGAACTATCTCGTATTCATACACATTGCCACACGTCCTGATCCTCTAGTTTTATTAATACCAATGCAAGGCGCTTTTTAGACCTGAAATACTTAAGTTCTGAATTATTTTCAAAGCATTAAGTAGACATGTGTTTGTTCTTCAAATCGCGTAATATTTTAAGCATGTCAACAATCCCAGCACAATCTGGACGGATTAAGGCTTGTATATAGTTATTTCCCAAGATTTGAACCTTATCGAAAATCAAATAAGTTCTACAAGTAATGACCAAATGTTATCTTTGTTTTCCTGGGGATGGATGTCGTTTTTAGAAAATGTTCTAATCCCAAACAATCTAAAGTGGACATAATTATATTACCACGTGTAACATCCATATAAAAGATAATATGTCTATAAAATTTGAAAATTTACGTCACCTTCTTCTATACATGATACAAAAAAGTAAACGATCTTCAAAAAAAAAAAAATACTTTTATGGATATACTATTTCTTTCTTTAATTTCGCAAAATCTCAATTTATACACAGAATCTTCATCGAGAAAAGTAATCCATCATCAAGTAAAAAATTCAAATTCCAGATAGGACTAGTTTGTTCACTGAGACTTAAATCAATCACAAAGTTAATATTTAGAATTATATTGATTTCTATGATAAAAATCCATCCTTTTTTCCCTGTGCAATTGACTTTTTAAATCATGCCCTTTTTTGAACCTTCAAAGAAAACCCTTCTAGGTTCACAGCGTTTGCCGCAAACATTTCTGAACTTCCGCTTTCTACTGCCCCTAGTACAAACAATAACAATGTCAATGTTTACGTAAATGCGTGCAGTTCTGCACAATGAACAGATAGTGTCTGCCTTCAGGAAGAATGCTCGTCATTAATGACCATGTTAATGCCGTAAAGCTGAAAGATGACATTAACATCCCACATAATGAGATCAAGTTGATCAAACAGTACCAGAGGAATTGGGTCATACAAGTGCTTTCAGCTATTTCTTATTTCCTATGTCAAGGTCAAAAAGCTCAAATTCAACTAATGAGAGCATGGTAGTCTACCATGGATGTCCAAAGATGCATTGTGACATTTTCGTTTGAAAAGTCCGACAAATATTTGTCAAGGTATCTATCAGTAGTAAATGGTCGGAGAAAGCTTCCTGATTTACAGAAAATATGAATAAAGGGGCCCAAGATATATTATATTGGCATACTAAGTTAACTTTAACTTTTAGTTCTGAGAATTGATGTAAAAGAATATCCTGCGAAGAAAAGGTCCATTATCATTGAAGCTGACTCAACAAAATCATCCCCTAGTTTAAAAGTTTCCCTTTAGACGCCTCCCTTACACCTTAGTTATTTGCAATGTCTTTGATCCGTATAATCGCAAAATCAAATATATGATACCCACAACGCCTTTAAATTCGTGCACAATATAAACTTTTAATGCGTTTATTATCTTTACAATTTTTATAATTGAAATGTTATTTAAGTAAAGGTTACTGATAACTGAAAGATGGAACTGAAAGATCAATAGCCTTAGTTAACGATATATTTAATTATCAGTATTTTCATGACATTTTCCTAACTCCTCATTAAAGTGATATTTATTTGCAAACAAACTCTGCCTAAAATATCGTAATGCTTGGCAGGTATCTAGATTTAGGAAATTATTGACGTCAATGTCTGCGACTAAATGACCAAGAGTGTAGTAGACTTAAATGTTGAGAAGCTTGCAGCATTTTCCAACAGGTCTATGAACCATTGTCCTTCAATACGATATTCTAATAATTTGCTTAATGATATCTTGGTTAGTTGAAAGGGACAATGATCTCTTTAACTTAAATTAGGCAGTCTATATGATCTGGCTTGCAGTAAATATAATTGATTCATAGCCAGAACGGAATTATCTGATTTTTCTCAACTCAAATAATAGCAGACCTATATTAATTAAATAGAATATAACGATAGAGATCTTAGATGTGAGAAATTGTTATGAAAATAAGACTTATATTAAGTAGAGGAATGACGCAGTTCAGATCAGCCAGTCGATGCTGGTCTGTTACAACCATTAAATTTGCTTCAATGTCAGTGTTACTGTAAGTCAAAAGGGATGAAAATCATGACCAACTTGTTTCATTAGCATTAATCATAATAATAAACGACACACAACTTATACAAATATGTGAAAGCGTATACGAATGCAGCGCTTTTTTTTTTTTTCAGTAAATTTTCATTTTCCAAGCCAATTTTCGCTATCTCGAGGGGATCAACTCTGGCTGTATCCAATGATAAATGTAAACTTTTACAGCACACGCCATTTAGCATTAATTGTGTCTTTAAACATCGTTCAGACCCGATAATCCTGCTACACTATCAACTATAACGAACTCAGATAATATTGTGTCAGTAATTAATTAAGCTTCAAAACATGTATATGTAGTATTTTTTTTATAAAATGTCTACCTTCCCTTAGTCCACAGCCTGATTTAACTAATATAATCAGCCATGAAGGATCCAATTCTACAAAATAAGATCATAAAAAACAATGAATTTCAGACCACTCAGATAATAAGCGGCTGAGTTTAATTTCAAAGTATTCTGTTCATTTGCATCAGAAGCATCAGAGTAAGACAGTTCTATAAATTAACACACTCATCACACTTAACATCTGTTATGTAAATATACAGCAATACGTCACTTTCATTTGTACCCTTTTATTCGATGTTCAAAATATCTTATGATGTTAGGTCACACAAAAAATGCTGTAACATTTCACCACAGACGTGGTGAAAAAACATTATTAAACAATTCGTTACAAATCGATTAGTATATACCATGCAATAATAAACTGATTAGAATATATCATAAACGATTTAATAAGCGTGTTTTAATCAGAGTCTATGGTTTGACTGATTTGACATGATTGCCAGTCTGTTTCAAATCACAATAGCTGACCGATATTTTAAGAGTTAAATGACTAAATTGTATCATGGGGCAATAAAGATGTATATCTGTATCATATTATATTGATCTTGGAAATGTTTTTTTTTATTTCATGATAATAAGGCCAGAAAGAAGTTACCATAATTACAAGAGGGAACGATTCAGACAAGCAAGGATAAATATGAGCATATCGCTGTCTGAATCTAATTACTTTTCTGTTTTGGGGGAAAATTTATAACCTTATTCTTTCCTGATGTGACATTTTCTGTTTTGCTGTTCTGTTGTGCTGTCGTAGCCTCTGAATTGTTTTTCTGCTCATTCAAAGAATGTGTTAGAACTCTGATATTTATTACTACTAACTAAACATCTCTTGCCGATATTGTAAGACACCCGAGTCAAGTAAACAAATAAGGAATAAAGCCACTTTGTGTTTAAAATTATCTGTTTGATATTAAATTGAGCCTTTCAATATAATTAGCTATAACCATTTGTCTAATATTATACTGTTATAAAGACTGGAAGTCAACTGTTCACACGTGTATGTATAGGAATATATTATTTTAAAGATCAAAATGTCATTGGAGATGGACGTAAAAGGACTGTAGTAGGTAAATTGGTGGAACTTATATTGTTCTGAAACAAGCCATGATGATATAAAAAGTCCTTGTAACTGTTGCGTCAAAAGCTTAGATGGATTATCGAACCAATTTATCTCTAATTTCCTACTGTCAAAATTGAAGAAAAACAATAAGATTAGTTATAATAACGTACATGTTATGTCTTTTGATTCGCATCTCTATACCTTTGGCTATGCTAACAAATAAGCTTTAAGCTTTCTTGAGTATTTGAGGCAATTATTAGAAAGATGCCATTGACCTTACCTTCAACTTTACCACTGGAAGCTACTTTCATAGATTATATTATGATTTCAACTAAATATTAAGAGACAGACTTCCCTAGATTTAAGTCTATGGTTTTGAAAATTTACTTTTCCAAACTTACATATAATCAAACTGTCGCATTCTTCAGTTATTATTGATGGTTACCAATCTTGTAATAGAATATCAATTGCATAATAAACTGTGAGCCACACTTTCGAGCTACCTTTTATAAACAAATATCCTGAATTATTTTGACTGAATTTTGATTGACCAAATCACTTTACTTTATAGTTTTATACGCCCACATGTATATGTGGACGTATTTTGTCGTCGCCTCTGTCCGTCGGTCTGTCGGTCCGTCAACATTTGTTGTAGACACTATAGAATCTGTGAATTTTAATTAAACTAATGTAGGCGTATATTACCTTGCCTGCAAGCAATCTTTATTTTGTGTCATGGATATGAAATAGAATAATCTGCGATGAGGATAGGATCATAGCGTTATACGGGTTGGAAGACATTTGGATTATTATGAACTGGCCTACAAGGACGTATCTGAGTTATGATCAAAGTTCAGAATTCATCTCAGTGCTTATCTCAGATTCTTTAAGATAAGAGATAAAAGGCCGTTGCTGTGATATTTAATCATTGAAGATTAATTATATCTGGTAGCTTTTTGATGATTATCAACGGCCTCAATTGCCTTCTTTAAATTACTTCATTAGTCTCTAATATACGGTAACATATCTCACATGAAATATTATAATTATGGAATTTGGTTAATGATAAATGATTGGGTGGTTCTCATTAATTGAACCAATCACAGACTGATATTTCTAAACGCTGAAGAAAATTTATCATGGTAATTTAAGCAGTAAGTGATAAGATATAGGTTGATTAAGGTATTAACCTGTTCCTTATTATTTATTCATGCTAGAGATGGGAACATATTCGAATTCTCTACTGACCTAGTTATATTTCAATAATCGACCACAAAAAGAATTGATATAGCTCTTTGTTGATTTATTGTAAAACCCGTTTTGATCTGAAATAAATAGAAAGTAGCAAGAAAACCAACATTTATATTTCTTGACTTGAATAGACTGACACTAAATATATATTTCTTCTGACTGATATATAAACTTTCTATTTCATGATGTTGATGTTGCCTTCTTGAGATTGACTATAATGCACAACAATATGTCCAATAAGCTCTTGCAATCTGGTCTAAACAGGAAAAGTCAAATTAGTTTCACTAGCTTATCAGAACTGACCGCATTGTCTTATTTTAGAACAACGTTTCCATATTATGTATTAAGGCAGTCTTCGTTTAATACAATACATGTACTTGCCATTTATTGCCATTTATTATCGCATACTTCCAAAGCTTGAGACTGGATCTTTTTTTTAAAATCCAATATGGGTACAATTTATTAAGTGAAGACATCATATGAAGCAACCAAAATCATTATAGAAAATTGACAAATTTCGAGAGTGTTATAATACATGTATGGTAGTGATAGAAATCTAGTCTGGTGGAGAATTTCTTGTTCAATTTGAAGAATTAATTAACTGATGATTATTACAGAGAAAATGGGGTTTAGAACAACATTCACCACCAAACAAATTACCTCATTGAAATACCCGCTCCATGTAAACGTTCTGTACAGGTGTTTTATTATCATCAAAGAGAAAACAGAATTTTCTATGAACAGATGGTACATATTACTTTACCTCCACGGACTACATTATCAACTTAGCATCTTTACTTTCTTATGTTTTCTCGGTAAACGATGTAGTCCAAATACACGGCGAATTCTGTTTTATGGTCAACCGACCTCGATCATCAATAACAAATCAGCAAATGGCATTAACCAAGGGATACAATTAAGAAAAATATCAGATGAACTGTCGAATAATATTCTTGTCCACTTATTTTAGCAACCGAATCAGTAATATTTGTACTGACTCTTGTCAAATGTCATTACGTCAAATCTATCATTGAATAAAGTATAAATTCTCTCAAATAACATCAAATGAATAATTTCATTTACTAAACAAATCTAATATGTCTATAAAATACTTTAGAAAGTATGGCATCTTAATGATATTATACTACCTCGAAATCTTGATGACTATTCTAACAAGTAACATATCTATAAGTAACAACTATACATCTTAATGGCATGAACTAACAAATGCCCGTCTTTATGACATAGGCCTACTAAGAACTATACATCTTTATGACATATACTAAGAACTATACATCTTTATGTCATATATCTATATGACAAATACTAGTAAGTATACATAATGTATGGCATATACTAGTAAGTATGCATAATGTATGGCATATACTAGTAAGTATACATCTTTATCACACAATACTACTGTTTATGACTTCAGAACGCGAGTTTATAACTATGCAAATTAGGTAAAATGTAATACATATTCGTGGTCATGTTAAATCGCAAAGGCTCGGGTAATATTTCATCTGTCAACTCATTTGAATGAATTTCATATTGCATAAGCACTCGTTTCAGATCCTCTTTTTATGGCATATACTAATATTACATCATTATGACATAAACTGAAAATAGCGATGGCTATCGTAATACGCCCACATTTATAATGGTAGCCAATTTGTCCGGGAGGTTGATAAGAATTATTGGTAAATGAAAGATTTTTCCTTCAAAGTTCATCCTTGGGTGATTAGAAACACTCACAATAAATTTCATCCAAATCCATCAAGAATCCAGCTGTCTATCGTGTCCACAAAGAATTAAAGATCAAGGGCAATAATTCATAGTAATATATTTCGATTGGTCTGATTTTTAATAGTGTTCATCCTTGGGTGATTTCAAAAGCTCACACCAAGTTTCGTCAAAATCCAAAATTATTTTCTATGAGTTATTGCCCTTGTTCTTGAATTCTTTGTGGAAACTATAAGGAGCTGAATTCTTGATGGATTTTGACGTAACTTGGTGTGAGTGTTTGTTATAATCCGAGGATGAACCCCGTTTGAAATCAGACCAATCGAAAAATATTTGATATGAGTAATTGCCCTTGTTCTTAAAAACGCTTCTGGCTTTGTTCTTGAATTTTTGTGGACACGATAGTGAGCTGGTTTCTTGATGGATTTTAATGAAATATGGTGTGTTTGTAATCACTCAAGGATAAACCCTATTTGAAAATCTAACTATTCGAAAATTATTTACTATTAGTTATTGTCCTTGTTCTTGAATTCTTTGTGGACACGACAGAAAGTTGGATTCTTGATGGATTTTGACGTAACTTGGTGTGAGTGTTTGTTATAATCCGAGGATGAACCCCATTTGAAATCAGACCAATTGATAGAGAAGTTATTTCCCTTGATTCTGCCTTTGCGACGTCAAGATGGCGGCAATAGCACTGATAGATTTGTTGACTAAGAATGAACTGACAAGCGTAGACAAATTGTCCATGTGATAAGACCCTCCATATGGCATTGCAATAACATGAAAAGACACAAAACGTGGTTTTTAATATTATCTTGAACATAAACAGTTCGCTAATTTCAGTTCTTGACGTCTTTTCCATATTGGTTCAGTAGGCATATATATACAAATATCGCACGCGCGAACCTTAAGCAAAAGTTTAATGGCATTTTATGCTAATGATTGTTTTTAGTCTATGCTATTTTTGAAATCCTACTTTTCCTTTTTGGGGATTTCTGAATACTATTTTTGATGAAATTTTGATCTTGATTTTGAATTTGATGTCTGAAATTGCGCTTTCTTTCAGCTTTAGTGAGATAATGGGGGAGATGATAAGCGGAAGGATATTTTCTAAATGATGGTTTTGTGTGCAGTGACAGCCACGCGGATGCTCATATAATGTGGTGGTCTGTTTTCATTTTGACTAGTTCAGTTTTCATAATTATGATATATTGAATTTGTACAGATCGTATTCACAATATTAAGATATCATAAAATTCGTCTTATACCTTGACTGCAATAGCCATATTTCTTTTATCATTAAAGGATGTAATTGCAGAAAATGAATCGTAGCGAATGTAGCCAACCAAAATCTTCAATAATCTATTGAAATTACTGCATTTTGTTATAAAGGAAAGATGGTTTTTGCAGTCAAGGTATAAGGAGAAGATCTATAGAATATCTATGTATGGCATTAATATTAATCGCCTTGTTCTTAAGCTGTCCCAGATACAAGGTTTTATTGTACGACAAGCTGTTTCTAGTTTCTATTATATCAGAAAAATATAGCATTTCATGCTGTTAGCATAAAGAGTACCAGATTATTTTTAAAGTATTCGTCTTTGTCTTCCTTCGAATAATCTTTACAGGAAATAGTTTAAGAGAATCTGAATTCTTTGACATAAGTCTTTGCTCTAAGCCGAACGAATTTCTGTCTCCAAGCAAAAATCAAGTTCTCACAGTGTCAGACTGATTATGTCTAAGAAACCATAAAATAATATGATAATACTTGACTTAATACTGACATGTCGTTATAATATACATGAACTTTATTAATCCATCAATATCTGAACAGTAGATTACCGATACCATATTATACCACCATCTATATTGTTTTCTACACACGACTTGTCTTTCACCATAATTCAACTTGCTCTTACGGGCTTATACCATTGACTCTGATCACGGATGTTTCACAGACAATTTATTCCTGATACAAGAGACAGTTCGCCTGACATTTAATCAAGTCGTGTGGTTTTAAAAGAAAGAGTCACAAACCTATTTTTTTTTCTATAATCTAAGGCTCCTGTAAGTTTACAATCGATTTCGTCTCTACTCTATTGAAGCTTTAGACTGCGGGCCTCTTTTAAAAGGCACAGCAATTTTGGTGGCCGATGATTACATGATTCTATGGTTACAGCTTAAAAAACCTTAGTCCATTCCCTATTGTCAGTATAACTTGTATCTCGCCAGCACATTTGGCTGATATTTTGCGTACTCAACAGATAAAGTAGTAGAACTATATAAGAGGACGTATTGTGTTAATATACTGCACAATATGACATGGTTAAAGATTTCATTAAAGAATTAGATAGTCTACGAATGTTTTTATAAGCTGCATCGTCTCTTTCGTCATCTGTTAAAATATTAAGCGATTAAGACTTCTTAGCACACAATTTATTTTGCGACATTCGGAAAATTCAATATAGTGCTTACAAGAAAAAGGTTTGAAATGTTTTCATTTCGTTGTCTTAGCAGATAACGATTATAGATTCTTTAAGTTAAAGGTACTGTCCTTAAGTAGATGTTAATACACGTATTCTCATATCCCGCATTTGTAATTGCGAAAACATACGATTCCTAAAGCAATTTCCTTTTCAATAAAGGTGCTAGAATGATTCTGTTTGTGTCCATATACTCGATATATAAGGGCAACTTTGAAGGGTGATAGTTCGGAGAGTAGAAAATCTTTATACCTGTACTGCCAAGGATGGAAACCTTTTGTGGCACATTTCCAAGAATGAACATCCTTTCAAATTACATGCTTACATATGTCTACAGCATTAGAAATAAATCTCAATTTTTTTTATTAGGATTACCTCCCAGGTTGTAAAAGAACAGTCGGTTGAGATTTGTCGATTTTAGAACGATGACGAGCAACGGTTGACATGGGTCACATTATAAACTAACGACAAGTGTACACACACATTTACATATTTATATACATGTTTGTGTGGTAAGAAAGGGTATATACGGCATTCACTCAAATTGGGTTGACAAAATTAAAAATCTTCCTGATTACTTCCCTTTACCAATTTCTTACTTATGCACTGCAACAATATCCAATTACAGAACGTAACCACTCAGTCAAAACGAACGACAGACCATGACCATGATAACAAAATTCAGCTCATATTGAAATTTATTTCATTATTGAATTATTAAATGGGATATCTTGCGTTCACGATAGATGTTTATAGCATAGCATATTCAGTGCATAAATACTTCAGAATAATAACATAACAAAAGCCCAAAAAAGCAATAATCTAGCATGCAGATATGAAATTATCAACAAATTATATATTCTTATGGAACAAAATTTTAAAAAAGGCCACAAAAAGTAAAAGTTGTTTATCAATTCATTTTCGATTTTACCTATTGTATATTAAGACGCCAAAAGATACACCAAAGCAAGACAACGACTCTCGAGGCAATGCACTTTGTACTAGAATACAAAGGCTTTAAAACAATTTTGGCTTTCAAGCCTCAATTAGATTTTTTCATATATTTCAAACAAACATCGACATTTCAATGTCATTTCTGATAACATGTTTATCCTGGAGGAATTACAGGAGTTGATCAAGTACAACTACTCTTCGATGTTGATAGTTTCTTGTGGGTATTTAATCATTGTGGTTGCTTTTCTATATGACATGTTTATTTGAAATATTTGTGTCGGGTCTATGGGACTATTCTGATTATGTACAAATAATAACATTGTACTCATAGACCTCCATTAATACATTTTAAATCCAGGAAACAAGGTGATAAATGAGCTAATCAGAAAAATAAAGACGTAAATAATTCTAGAAGGGTGGAAGGAATATTTGGTGGATAAATTTTGTTGACTTTATAATTATAGAACTTGATTATAGTATTATCTTAATTAACTAAATTATTAATTGGATTATCAAAAATACATTATGATCACGAAATGTTTACAAATTAGTCATAAAGATTGGCAGGGCACTCTTAGAATAAAGGCCATAAATCATAATACTATAATAAGATTGTTTTCATTGTTTTTAACGTTAAATGGTTCACTGATCGGGCCTATTTTTTTTTATTGTATAATGTTGGTTGCTTAGATTATGTATATAAGAAAAAAAATTCTAATTAAAATTTGGGATATTACTTTTGAGTAAATTCTCTTTCAAATCAGACCAGAAAATATTCTAGTAATTGCAGCATTAATTTCTTTCCAGTGCAGCTATTCAAGTAACCTTTAAAGGGGCACAATCTTGATTTTTAGTGGTCGTTTTGGGCCTTTGTTACATTTAAACAGTCCTCAGAAACGCTCAAGCTCTAAGAAAATCGCAAAATACCTTGAAATATACCTCAAAAATTTCACTTTTTATTTTTTTTCCGTGCTGTACGCGGCTGGTCTTCAGTCAGTCTGAAAATTGTGTGTCCTGTTGACAAAATCTACAATTGTTATTACATGTACTTTCTTTTTGTTTTATCAGTGTGGGCCTGCGCAGTAGTCTATTTATAACTCTTTGATTTTCCAATATTGCGGGACGTTCATAATATCTTAAGACATTATGATTTTCAAACACGGATAAATATGTATACCCATGGATTTGAAGGCTCAAATTTCAAAGGTAAGCTCTGTAGACTATGTCTGATTAGCTAAACAAAATATTTCATGTGTTTGAGGCTGTCGGATGATTGTCCGAAACAAATCAAGCCTGTGCCAGTAACCTTTAAATTGATCCCCATTCACAGCTATTTGTGTATCACTTGTCAAACGGAAATGATCAAGTTCGAAACCCCTTGCAGGTTAAGAATATAAATGATAAAATGTTTAGTTGTAGGTTTTCAGGTGGTGTTCCTTTGAGTGTCATTGGATAGTTTGAATTAAAACGCGGGGATACGTGTTTGGATTTTACGAGTGAAGCCACCTGGGAAATGAGATAAATTGAGTGACATCTCGCATTATCATTGTCTTGTCAAGATATATTAATTTTATGTAGAAGTGAAATATTAACTACCAGTTTTATAATGAGTATGTACAAGCACGAGTTGATAATTATTTTAGCAAAATAACAAGCATAGCTCATCAAAGAGTCCCAACCTGTCAGCATTATGCTGAGTGCCTGGTAGGCTCTTATTTTTAAAACCTTAGAATACTATGTGAAAACGACAACAATAAATACTATGCAGATTACTATTCATTATTAAAAGTATTGACCAAGGAATATAAAAAAACTAGATTAAAGTAGTATAGGTATTGGTCTTGTAAACCATATGTTATTGATTTCAACATTGAATATGAAAGTGAAATGTGTTTCACAAGAACCGATTTTTTCTGAAAACGTAAATCTTATCAAACCTTATAAAAACATATTATTTTCAATGTAACTACTATTTAGTGACAATGAAATTTTCAGTAAATGGAAAAATGATGAAGATTTATAAGAGTCAAACAGTAATAACATTAGTAAGCAAACATCACATTTTACCTAAAATAATGTGTCAACATCTCTTCGAAACATGTTTATAACTTAGAAATCTGTCAGTTTTTTTGACCAATTACGAAATAAATTTATATAGAAAGACATTTAGAAAGACCATTCAAAAAGGCTTTACTGTCAATTTCCAAAACACATTAGTTTTTTTTATTGGTTGAACGATCACCAACCACAAATAGATAAAATCAAAATAAAGTAAAAGAACAGTGAAATGCACACTTAGTAACATGCCAACTTACAAGAGATTAGATAATCTGTTTATAAATGTAATTCGTTCCACTCCAGAAAAGTCCTCGTTGATAAACAATTGATTGAACAAGCTAGCAATGTTTGCTCAGTGGAGTACCTTCCGGTTGGCTTGTGTTGCTTTGAAACATTCCCAATTTTAACACCATTAATGGAAGTATCTTTACACCTTTTTATATACGCCCACATGAAAATGTAGAGCGTAAATTCGTTGGCCGTTCGTCCGTCGACAGTTGCTCGAAAACTAATATTATATTTAGTCAATCATGACGGAGTTTGGTGAAACTTGGTGTTAATGATTCTGCTCATCCAAAAGTTTGAAATTTATTAAAATATTTACGTGATGGCCTTGTTCTCAAACTCATAAAAACAAAACAAAACAAAACCTAGAAAATCTAGTTCAATATTTAGCTTATAGACACTCGAGAACAATTCTTGACATATTTTGATGAAACTTAGGTGAAAAGTCAGATAAATCGGAAATTATTTGTTGAGTTATGGCCTTTCAAAAGTTTTAAACGCGTTCAAGTTTTACCTTTAGAAAGCCACAATTCTCGCCAGATTTTGACAATATTTGGTAAGCCTCATATTGTTCATTTTGACCTCAAATACTTCAAAAGACTATTGGTTATTTCATATTGATGATTGTTAACATACTGTCAATTATTTTCATTCAAAATCAAAGCTACCATAGTTGGCATATCTTATGTTGCTTTGCAAACTATCTTAGTTAAGGTACGTACCGGTATATACTCGAGATGTTGGTGTTCGATATGAGATAAATTAGAGCCACAGCAAAAACATATTATCAACCAGATGTAATACCATTGGCATCCAGCCTAAGTATTTGGAGGTCAATGAATGGTTTGACATTTTAGCAACATTTCTAGAAATAGTTTTGTTTAAACATGTATTATTATCATAATTATTTTATTATTTTGAGTAGAACAACTTGTTAACCAAACCTGTAGTTGATCTTACATAGGCATGCCTTTACTCTTAAGACCCAATCGTATTCTTTCATGTCAGATGCTTACATTCAATTTTGATACCTCATAACACACCTGTTATATAATGTACAATGTTTAAGTAAGTTAATTTATAGCACCATCTTGGTAGACGTTATCGTTTGTTAATAGACCATAGATATGAATCTTGAAAAAGATAACTATCTTTAAATTCAGACTTGCACCAATAATCAATTCAACCTTTAACTAATAGTAAGTGGACAGCTTGCTTCAACTCATTCATTTTGAATGGTATTTTAGCTTGCCTACTAAAAGCATCCCGCCTTAACACTGTTATTTTACTAAGTCGAGTGAGAAACATCTCGTGATTCCTGCAGTAAATCCAGCTAGTTAGAACTTTATGTCGGACAACGTTTCTTATGGAATTCACAGTTTTCCCTCCAAATGGATATTTATATTTGAGTGAACGAGTAAGTTTATTTTCATTTCATTTTTCACCAATTTAAATTAATATTTATAATTTGGTTTGTGTTGAATCTGAATCTGGTATATAAGATTGGTTATCACTATTATATCTGCATAAAAATTACGATTTCACTCGAAAATTATATAGGATTCTGTTGATTATTTATGGTGAATTATCAATAACCTTTCTTGCAATTTTGTCAAGATATGTTGTGGAGTACATGTATATCATATCACAAATTTTCTATAAATTGTTTATGTTTACGTTTATCTTTGGCAAAAGTACGGATTACGTCATCACCCTTATTATTTAAGATGACTTATTAGCAAGGATCTACGTCAACCTTCGTGTTATTCTTGTAAAAAAAATAATTGGTTTTTTGTTTCTTTTTATCTTGAAAACACATCATCCAAATACTTTAACTATTAGTTGTTATTTAATAAAACAGTAGATTATTGCAGGGCGATAAACATAATGTTATTTCGGAGGTAAAATTGAATTCGGGTGCAAAGATTAAAAATAAAATCAGTTCTCTACTGGAAAATTATTTAGAATGTCATAGGAACTATGGAAGCAGGAAATAATAATATGAAAGTTAATATCTTCGACAAAATGGAAGGTATCTCAGTCAAAGGTTCAAACTGTTGTTGACAATTGTAACCTTTCAGACTCTATCTATCGTGTCTACAAGCCAAATTTGATTAGGGGCAAAAACAAAAACCGTCCATACACTTGACCGATAAAAAACACACCAAGTTCCATTAAGATCTGGTGATCTTATTTCACCCAAAACCTAGGTCGAATTTGACCATGGTTCATTGAAAACTACGGGAGCAACATAAGGTAACTCGATGGACGGGATAGACAAACATGACGGGCCGTTATTATTTTGGAAAACCAGCCCGGAAAACTTCAAAACTTTTAAACAACATTCATGACAGACTCGGTGCTGATGAGGCCATAAAACTAGGTTAACGCTTAAAAACGAGACAATACGTAATAGTTCGTTACAATACGTGTTAGTGATCTGTAGTGGAACGGGAATGGTATTTATTCCTCGGTATAACGAGTTTCTCCCCACTTTTATCACGTTGTGTTTTTAATTTCTCGGCTCCAAAACTTCCCGGCTGTCACGATTGACCCATAGGTTACCCCTAAAGAACGTGAAGATATCCAATCAAGCCTTCAACAGCAACCATTGAGGAAAATATTTCGCACGAAATGGTGATGGGCGCACAACTTGCAAGATAAGCCTATGATATGCAATGCCGACTAGGAAATTGATATTGCCTCAAAAGTTATCGCTTGTATTAAATACTGAAATATATTACATAATGCTGGTGACACTCTAATTCAGGGCACATCTTATCAATGTAAATATAAACTGCATGGGTTTAGCCTGGCTGTCTTTAAACGTCCTCCAATATTCATTTCACGGAATTTGAATGCTGAGTTGTCTTTTGGCTGCACTAAGGAGAAGTGGCTTTGAATTATGTGATAAGTGGTCAAGAGTTATTTCACCTGACTAGTGAAATGACCTCATAAGGTCACGCCGACCAAATATCTAATTCACTTATTTCCTAATTTCAAGAATATTGGTCTTAAAGCAAATAAAAGATACCAAAAGTGACTTAAATTGATGATAAGATAAAAAGGGAAAATATTCAATAAAACTGATTGGCAATAATAGGATGGGTGAAACTTCAAGACGAGAAATCCTTTAAACATTATCTCATTAAATGTTATATCATGAAAAGTCTGCGCTTATCAATCATTTTGTAGTTGTACAGACTTAATAAGGTTTAGAACTGGAATTTAAAACGTGAATATTATTGAATATTTGATGTACCTCAACAGGCAATAGAATGAACGACTAGTTATCTCCATACCAAATAGGTGGTATAACCAGTTTTTCCAATGGAAATTAATCAAGTAGAAAATTATTTACTGTGAGAAATTGTCTTCTCCTGTTGAATGCCATGTCAAATGTAATTATTCAGTCTGTAGGTGGCGACACTTCTGCTACTTTGGGAATCTCTAAGTCAGACTTTATAACAAAATATTGATAAAACTTTTAAAATTTTCACTTCAATGACAACCATTCTCTTTGAAATTGGTAATATAAAAGTTGTTTTATTATAAAGCCACTTAACTTCAACCATTGCAGTTACTTACTACCTTTGAAATATTTATTTCTAATTTGAAACTGTTAAAACTTAGTTCAACGAAAAATATACTATTTTAGATGCATGGAGGGTTTATGTATCTTAGAATGTGATTTGTGTTAGACATCCGTGATGACGCCCTTTTGGCAGGGGCGCAGATCGCTTTTTCAATGTGGGGGGGGGGGGACCAGTGGCGTACCCAGGATTTACTCAAAAGGGTCGACATGAGACCTAATCTAGATCTAATCTTAAAACACTATAACTAAATACGATTTTTTTTTACCAGAATCTGTTGTCTGCGCGGGGAAGGGCCGACAGGTCGCTGGGTGACCGATACCTTTCAAACTATCAATTTTAATTTCTGTGGCGGTCCGTCAATTTTACTGATCACATGACATGACTGACGAAAATATGCGACCGACTTCGTGACGACTCGACGACGCTTCTAAAGAGTGAGGGCAGAAAACAAACAAAATTGTCCCACTGTCGCCGAAGGCGCAAACTTTCGGAACTTTGGTGTTCTTGAATGCCAACTTGTGCCCTTTTTAAGCCTAAAAAAGACACCCTACTCAAACCATTTGTGGGGGGGGGGCACATGATATCATGTTCCTCTCCTGGATTTCTGACGGGGGGGGGGGGGGGGACGTGTCCCCCTGTCCTCACTGGATCTGCGCCCCTGCCTTTCGGGTTATGACAGTTTTTACATTTGAGGCTATGACTAAGATCTGTTGAACCTTTGAAAACATTTCAGTATCTTTTTTTTGTCAGATATTCTACATTCTTAAGATAAACTTTGTTAGAAAAAAAATAATATCCATGCTGTTAATACCTGATAGCCTTAAAATAAAACAGCACGAAGTCCAGTGAGCGCCATCTGGTGAAAAATAATTCACAAAACAGGTGTCCGAAGTATTTTCAACACGCTCAATAATACTTCATTAAAAAATACACTGACAATATTCGATCCTCATACTTCAAAGTTAGTTAATGTAATACATGTAAACTTTTGCAAATGTAAATAATAAATTCTTTTTTAATTTTAAATTATGGTTATGTTTAAGGATAGCTAACTTTCACGTCTTAATACCTTTCAGCTACATGGTAATCCCTTCTTCAATGCAATTTTCGTGAAAAATTGTTTCTCCTTCAGCATGGGCTTTTAATTTTCTAATTTCCAGTCAACGTGGCACCTGGATTATACTCTATGCCTCAGTCATAGAGTCTTAGATCAAATCAGATGGCATGCAAGTTGAAGATTTTTGCAATATTTGGCCAATGATACAAAGGTCTATTTTCTTCCTCTTTGTGATATATAAATATGTTTTCTCGAGAGTCTAAATGAGTCAAAAAAAAAAAATGCCATGATTGTAATGGATAGTGAAAGACAGCAGTATGAAAAGGGACCTATAGAATTTGTGAATTTTATAGTTTGAATTTAAGTCTTGTCTTTGTATACTATTGTTCAATCCTTTTTATTGAATACCATATGATTTAAAGTCATAAGAGTTTCGATCTGTTGATAAATCGTTTAATCTGACTCGTATCTTTTTCACCATATATATTCGAAATAAAGTTCATTGGAATTTGTTAGGAACGTGGTATTAATGACGTCATTTATCCAATAGTTGTATATGATAATCAGTGCTTCTGTTCGTAACTTTAGCACTTTAACAGAACTATGTTGTGCCATGAGATCTATGAATACAAAACGGACTTCTTACTTGCCATTTAAGTGTTTATTGAATGCATTAAAGATGTCAATATCCTATCATTTAATAGCTTCATAAAACGATTTTTTTGTAGATAGTTGTTAAAATTCAATAAGGGTATTTGCTTATTTTACTAGGTTTTACCTAATAAAAAATTTACCAAGCTATGTTGATTCATGTGTGATATTTAAACAATATTATTCAATATTAAAAGTGTTTTATGATAGGATAACAAGACTCTAGAGGATACATCTGTGCTGTGGAAAAGATCATAAACCTGGCAATATTACTGTATTCTTTTTTCTAACTAATAGCAATAGCAATGTAGTATTTACGATATGGGATAGTAATAATTTATCGCCAGTTATGTTTGGTTTAGATTGCAGAAATATTTAACACAATAACCGTGTTTCCACTTGTCCAAAAAGCCGGCTTTAAGCTACCTTTTCTGTGTTTCCGCTTGTTAAATTCCCGCCGAAACCTCCCTTTTTGCGTTCGGCAATTTATCGGGGGCCAAGTGAAAGTTAGCTTTAAAGCCGACTTTATAAACAAGTGGAAACGCAAAAAGACGGCTTTTTCACGTTCGGCAATAGAGAAGGACTAGTTTTATCGTCCCACATGCAACATTGGTAGACTTGTACATCGCGACCTGTCAATAATGTGCCGCTTTTTGATCGAAACTAAAGTGGTTCGGGAACCAGATAAACTTCGTGGAATAGCAGCGTGTTCGTCAATAAAGCTGGCTTTAAAGCTAGCTTTACCTTACAATTCTAAGTTGAAACGCAGTTATTGGCAAATCGACATTAGGAAGAATGTTGTTTTTACAACCAACGATTTCATTTTGGGAATTAATAACGGCATTACTCTGTTTATAGTTTTAGATCATAGTTGCAGATAACCGTCCTTTAAATCAAATTGAATTTTGTCTATGGCCATTGCTCGTTTTATGTTCTCCACTTATTAAAAGTTGACATACATTTAATTATATATAAAACATGATACGCACCCTCAACACTAGTATATTTTAACACGTACCAATGAGTAAGTAACCCAAAATATACCTTCAATGTTCTTGATCTTTCTTACATCATTGCCAACGTGCCGTCGGTCATTTACTTCAACTTGCTCAATAGATATTTATTGTATCATAATTTATAGAGGCTTCACTATTATTCCAGAGAATATATTAATATTCCTATGGCTATACTAGAATATTGAACTTGTGGCTTGTGGCAAGATAGGAGTATTGTATCAGATTATATTGAACAGTTAGAAAATTGGATGAAAATAACAACCCCAACTAATTAGTTTCTAAATCCTGGAATTTGATCACCAGAACATGCCACTTAGTAAACTCGAACATCTGAAGGGGTGTCAGTGATCGTCGGTCTACCAGTCTTGCCGAATCATATTACTTTATGATTGTTGATAGATTTTTCACTCATATCGTCTTATAAAGAGGTATATACTAAATATACAATATTGCTAAATAGCCCAAAAAACCGCCAAGCTGGCTCTTAATGCAAAGAACTAATGATATGAATAAATTATATATAAGGATGTAAATGAACGACTTGGATTAGTACCAAACAAATGACCTTGCACGAATACCAACATTTTCTTTAAATTGCAAGAGCAAGCTCGTTGGTATGTTGTTATCGAGACGAACGTGTACCGAGGTCTGGTTCTTTTCAGATTTACAGATTATAAAATGAATGATGAAGACCGACTCCTACAGAAAACCTTGAGAAGTAGCAAATCGGCCATTATATTTCACCATAGAACGGACCAAGTAAATCAAGGCAAAATAAACAAATTAAGAGATAAAACTACTTTTTACCGTAGATTATAGAACAGAGTTATGTTCGGCATGTATAGATAAAATACGTGTAAATTATCCAGACACTATCTTATAATAGCGGAACCATACCGCAAACATCAACAAAAATCTACTTGTGATAATTGCTCTCTTCAATAGTATTTGAATCGACTTAGTTGGCTTAGTTATAGTTATATTTTGCAAGTTCATTGATTACTTCATTGCAGGATTCCTTGCATTTTTGTTCCATCAATTTTGAGAATTTTCAAAATTTGAATAATGGAAATTTGTATCGATAATTATATGCGTTTGAAGTACGAAATTTTTTACAGTTTTGTATCTTTTCATATGTTTCAGGTCTATATTATGGAAGACAATCCCTGCCAATTCGGTGTTAAACATTAGTACAGTAAAATCAACATTTGTACGCTTAATTTGACATTCGTTCACTAAATTCATAATTTGTTGTTAAAAATTTATCATTCGAATAAAGAATATTACTGAACAAATTAACGATAAAGCCGAACTAATATTGCCCACTTCATAACGCCGAATGAAGTTTACCGAACAAATGTTGAAAAACATTTCTCGCATTTCATGAGAACGATATCATTATGACGACATGTGGCGCTGCTCAATTTTAGTTAGGTCTTCGTTCCTATTTGTTTCGCCAATTTTTATGGACGGCCAGTGGCTGTGTACAAAGTAAAGAATCTTATTATGAATTCCAATTTTATGATAAAAAGCGAAGTTTTTAATCAAACTCTTGGTTCTCTTTATTCATTGGAATGTAAGATTTTGAGATAAATATGGTGCTTATACCAGGAAATGTTTTGAAAAATGGCCATTTTTGTACAGTCCACAGTGATGGTTGTGGGACAGATACATGGTTTCTTCACACCTTTGAAGATATCGAAAATTCCAATATAAAAGTATTTTCATGACAAGCTTAGTTACTGGCCAGTTCGAGACGAAGACTCGTCATGGCCACTCTTAGAAAAATAGCCAATAATATTTGAATAGTCCACTCTGATTGGCAGAATCCCAACCACATGGCGCCTTCAGACCTGTGAATATCCCCAAAATTCCAAAGAAATGGTATTTTCATGCCAAACCTAATGACTGGTCAGTCAGTGATGAAGACTCTTCATGGCCAATTTTTGAAAAATGGACAATTTTTTAACAGGCCACGGTGATGGTGGTCGGGTATAAATTTTGATGGAATTGGCAGAATTCCAATGAATAAAGAGTACCAAGAGTTTGATTAAAATCTTCGCTTTTTATCAAATTGGAATTCATAATAAGATTCTTTACTTTGTACACAGCCACCGGCCGGCCATAAAAATTGACCAAATAAATAGGAACGAAGCCCTAACTCAAATTGAGCAGCGCCACTTGTCGTCATAATGATAATGTTCTCATGAAATGCGAGAAATGTTTTTCAACATTTGTTCGGTAAACTTCATTCGGCGTTATGAAGTGGGCAATATTAGTTCGGCTTTATCGTTAATTTGTTCAGGAGTATACTTTATTCGAATGATATATTTTTAACAACAAATTATGAATTTAGTGAACGAATGTCAAATTAAGCGTACAAAAGTTGATTTTACTGTACTAATGTTTATCACCGAATTAAGCATTAAGAATGATTAATTATGGCAGGGATTGTCTTCCATACTATATATCTATGGATGCATTATTGAATTATTCATTACATGATATGTTTCGTGACCTGTAATGAGGTAATGATAGACGATGCCTCGAAACTATCGCGTCGTTCTTACGTCATAGAAATAACAGAATCGTCCATTATTAGACTAAATCAGTCTTGGGTCATGATATTTTCTGGTATAGAAAACTAGTTCGCATGGTCACACCTTTAAATTGTCATCTAATTATGCTCGTGTCCTGATTCTAGTAACTTTGTCAGACGCGTTCTGGTATGCGTGTCGAAGCTCTTATCTGATAAGCAATCTTGAATACGTATTGTTCAATGGCTTTGTCAAATCAACAAAAGGTCAAATATATCGAACAAAAATTAGATCAGACTGGTCAAAATTTAATTTTCTGACCAATTGAAGTGTTTAACATTATGTCTACCATGGTATCACATTCCACAAACTCTATCTACGTCCACGGTTAATTCGTTTCAGAAGAAATGGTGGTGAGCTTATATTTCTTTCTATTTCCAATCATTTCTTTTTTTATCACAAGGTTCTACAATAATGCCAAGTCTTAAGAACATGGGCAATTGTAGAAAACATTTGAATTTACAATATCCCGGAACAGGAAATAATTTGGAAAAGAAAAATGAACCTTCCATACCTTCCTTTAGCAGTTTACCTACTGAATATTTATTGATAATTTAGGATGCTTTTTTCGAGGAATAGAATGTTTTTGAGTTTCTTGCCTATCATCCTTTAACATCGTGTTCGTTTTTTTTGTATTTAACAGTTTATGCTTACGCTGAATGTAAATTCTCTGCTGAATTAATAAAAGAGGATATCTGTTCTTGTTGCAAGCATTGGACAAAATAAACTTCTGGACACGGCATTGTGATATTTTGCAAGGAAGGTGGCCATAGCGAAACAGAATTGTTCAGTGGAATACAGAAGAAGATGAATTTCCACATGAAAATTGGGCTAAATGAATTAAAAAACCCATCTGACTCGTGTTCCTATTCACTATTTATAAAAAAAAATTGAATATTCACACTTCGTGACACAGGCCAGTGCTTTTTATGTGAATGGTTTTCTGACTCATGCTTTCTGATGTGTTAAAGAACTGGATTGCTGAACTTGATATAAATCTGTTTTCAATGATTCTATTGTATAATTAGAGATGAAGAAATATTGAAATGGATTGTTTTTATCCACAGCTGAGGGAGAATTCGATTCATCAATAATCATTTTAACTTCAATAAAGTTACAGTCAAGTATTTTGGTCACGAAACGATTTGGCCAACATGTCACATGCCTCTCAAGATATTTCATTTGATGGAAAAAATAATCACATGAATTTATTTTCATATGAAATATTTATTGGCGTGCTTATTTATGCATTTTATCCTAGGATCATCGTGACCTTGGTGACATTCCGGTATTGGAATTATGGTTCAATGCACCCTGTATGGTGGATTCAAGCGATTCTATTTGACAGCCAGGCTCAACCTTTACGACTTTCGGTTGAAAAAAGACTATATTATGGAGAAATACTCCACTCTATAAAGAACATATTATCTACCATCTGAACTTCTGAGATGAGTGTCATTAGTTTATACATGTAAATGTTACTGCTAGGGTTTAAATGTAATAAACTGTATGGACTTCAAAATATTTAACTTTGAAATTCGATTGTTCAAGAGACCGAAATCACAAAAAAAGAAAATTGGAATCATAAGGACTTTGCATTCAAAACACGTATGGAAATCTTAGTCGATGACAAAAAGGGTTTGAATTAATGGTACTATGTATAGAACACCTACCTTATCTTTCTATCTATACACAACTATACATTACCTTTTGAGGTAGTGTTTGGAAATGCCATTTTGAAATCAAACTCTGTGTAGCCATATATGAAATTATTTATTCTTCCGGAACACCAACAATCACTAGCCAGAGATTTTTCAGTGCTAAGACTATTTCTATTTGTCACATTTCCGTCTATATGTAAGCCGAATTAGCCCGATGCCTTCTTAAATACTGGTTTTATTGATATTATGTATTGTCTTTGATGTCGTTAATATCTTGTTATTTTGTTTGCAAGTTTCCAACGATAGTAATGGATTTTACTTTCCGGTATATAATTTATCCTTCTAATTAGATTGAAGTTTATTTCTATTTATACAAACTAGGCTGTTAATAATTGGTTGCAAATCGTACCTTTCCAATCATAATGGATATAAATTAGGTTTTCTGGTTCTCTGTACCTGTGAAGCAGAACTGGGAAATTAGTAGAGACGATTAATAGTATCATTCGGTTTAAAAGAGGAAATAAAAAAAATGATATTACCTCTAAAGCATTGAGTACACCATCACTTTAATCTCGTTTTAAAAGAACTCCATTTATCTTCTGGATCTTAAACCTTCTTCCATTACTTTAACTTCTAATCAAACGAACATTACAATGCTTTAATGGAGCATTAGCATGAAGGTCTGTCGGTTTAAATCTGTTACTGTTTATAATGTTCTTATCTTTCTATTCGACAAAAAAAACGACATACTTCAATAACACAACAAGGAATTATAGTAAATATATCACGCATACGTGTGCGTCCTACTACATTGCAACTATTGAAATTCGTTGTCCTTTTATTTTACATTTATGAAATTATCTTATGTTGTTTTTAGTTGATGTTAAACTAACAAGAAATCTTTCTCGAGGCTGAGGTATTGGTTTGTAGTCGGATATATACGAAATATGCTATTCCTATACAATCTTCTTGTGATTCCGATTTCCCTGCTTGAACAGATGTATTAAAAGCATTGTATAGATCGAGCCCGATCATGTTAATATTACTGATCAGCATGATAGAAGAAATATCCTTTCTTTAAATGTCTTATTTATGGTAATGCCGAGAAGGTTGAATTGCCAATAGTTGTCTTTGAATTCATTCGAATTAATCCCTATACACTTAACTTGGTTGCTTTATTCGCCATCTATTCAAGAATTCCGTTCATCGCCTGAATTAAATGTGGCTTAGGACTGTTCAGTATATGTAGTATTTTAGCAATTTGAAAAATATTTGTTATACAATTCAATTCTTGTGAACACACTTCTGCTTACTTCTAGACCGGCAGCCCAGGGCCTCGAAGGTAGACGAACTGGGTACCAATATCTGAGCACGGAGGCATGTATGGGATCACTTAGGTTGTCTGAATATGGCATTCTGGCATGCCCCCCCTGGTGGGGAAGGGGGTGGCTACCCTTCTAAAGGGCCCCAAAATAGGTTCAAACTAGTTGACGGAGATACCACCCGAAATCTCCACCAATGTCCACTAAGTACCTTAAGATATTCAGCAGTGCAGATGGCAGAAATTTTGTCTGATGTGGAGTGGGTGCCAGACGACCCTTAAAGGGTCCCAAAAAGGGGCTATCCTAGATGACATTTGAGCCAACCAAAACTTATGCCAAAAGAACCAGTAGGGTATGTAGAGTGTAAAACACCCAATGCCAGAAAAATTATTCGGTGGTAGGGTCGTGCCAGAAGCCCTTCAATTTTGGACCCTTCAAAAAGCCCACAGTTCAGACTACATTGCGAGGTACCACCCGAAATCTCCACCAATGTCAACTTATTACCTTAAGTTGTTCAGCAGTGCAGATGGCAGACATTTTTTCTGGTGTGGAGAGGGTGCCAGGCGACCCTTAAAGGTTCCCAAAAAGGGGCTATCCTAGATGACATTGGTACCAACCAAAACTGATGCCAAAAGAACCAGTAGGGTATGTAGAGTATAAAACACCCAATGCCAGAAAAATTATCCGGTTGTAGGGTCGTGCCAGAAGCCCTTCAATTTTGGACCCTACATAGGGCCCACAAGATGAGTACAGACTACATTGAGGAGATATCACGCGAAATCTCCACCAATGTCAACATATTACGTTAAGTTGTTCAGCAGTGCAGATGGCAGACAATTTGTTTGGTGTGGAGCGGGTGCCTGACGACCCTTAAAGGGTCCCTAAAAGGGGCTATCGTAGATGACATTTGTACCAACGAAAACTAATGCAAAACAAAAGACTCAGTAGGGTTTGTAAAGTGTAAAACACCGAATGTCAGATATATTATCCAGTGGAAGAGTTGTGTCAAAAGCCCTTAAATTTTGAACTCTTCAAAGAGGCCCACAGTATGACTTCAAACTTGATTGATGAGATTCCACCTGAAATCACAACCAATGTATACTTGTTACCTTATGGGGGTTCTGTCTAGTATAGAGCACCCAATGCTATACAGATTTATTCCGGTGGTAGAGTTGTGCTGGAACCATCATTTTTAAAATGATTCACCACTGCAAATTTATTTTTCTTATTACTGAATCAATCATTGTTCACCATTGACTGTTAACTTTAAGTCACACTCAACCAGAACCAACTAACCCTTATTATTGGTATTGGAAGGTTGTTGTTCTGGTAGCAAATACCATAGTGGCCATCACCGCAAGGCGTCGCTTGACAGAATCGTGTAATATGCATCTGATTGGTCAGAGGGGCTTTGACCAATCAGATGCATATGACAAGATTTTGTCAAGCGACGCCTTGTGGTGTAATGAGACTTAAAACTGCAGTGATTGGCCTCTGTGGGATATGAGTCAAATCCCCTTAAATGCATAATATATCGAAGATGAACTGTCAGTGTCTGTGTTCTACAATAGATCTTTATTTATATGGCAGCAGAAACAAATCACTCCACCCTATGACAGTCTTAAGCGGATGGTAAGTATGTTTGAACAGATAATCTGGTTCTCTAGTCCATATCACTGCTGAATATCGTCAGTCCATTCTATGTCGGAAGTTTGATCTCCAGCGTCCCCAGTACCACTGACGTCCTCTGTCTCATCATTTTCCTCTGCGAACAGGTTGTCGGGCATTGCAGGACCTGGGAACCAATCAGGAACAAAATTACCATTCTTTTCTATCCACCCATAATCAATTGGGCCAAACCCCGGTCTGGATGTGGGGTGTCTGCATTACACCAGATAAGGCGCGCCGCATCTTATTACGTACAGTCTTGTCACATGGGGGTAACAGCGCACAGTCCACCGTTTTCATGTTGGCCAGCGTGTTCTCCTGAAATAAAAGACATTTTATAAAAAGATAGTGACCCAGTTTACATAGTGACATGCATTTAACACATGACAGGTAAATACGAATTCAGTCATGTCAGTGTCAGATTTGAACAAAGA
Source organism: Nipponacmea schrenckii (assembly GCA_030562195.1). NCBI lineage: Eukaryota > Metazoa > Mollusca > Gastropoda > Lottiidae > Nipponacmea > Nipponacmea schrenckii. Next base: position 23,359,138 of record JAUJPP010000007.1, on the reverse strand, counting down.
AAAATAAGCTGTGACAAATAGTGAAGGTAATGCCAGAGTACACTAAATTTATATTTCACCTTTCTAATTTTCCCAGTCATCTGAAGCAGCTTGGAGTGTCTTGCGTCATTGACATTCACCATTCCTTTAACTCTGTACAATGCACACACGAATTCTTCAGCAAGCGTTCCATTTGGCTCAATCCTGGATGACAGACTGTTGAAAAACTCTACTAATTGGGTGCTGTTCTCCACCAACAGCAAGGGTTTTACCTTCCCCTTTCTGTAGAAGGCTGAGGTCACGTCACATCCGGTGAACGCGTGTAGACCTGGCAATGCTGCTGGAAGGCCTGCTCTCTTCTCCTCCAATGTCTTGGCAATAGCAGTCAAGTCGATGTAGCGACGGTCATTTCCTTTGCCACAGTCCATGATGATTGTCTGTACTGGAATATCACCCACCATGTTACGACCAAGCATACCAAGAAGAATCATCATGACGTCTGTGTCTGAGACTCGAACAACAAGAGGGCCATTCAGGGCAGAGGCATGGAATGCTAGAAGAGTGTCCGCCTCCTCGTGTTGTCCTTGCAGTGAGCTTGGAGAGTCGATAGTCATCTTAGCATTGGCTTGGTCAAATCTGATCCGAACACAATTACCACCATGGGATGCCACCAGTGTCCTTCTGCCAAGTATAGGACCATAATGTTCCCCCTGCCATTCCACAAGGAGGAATTGTGCTAGCTGGTCCTTGAAAATGCCGTTTTGAAGCAGTTTCTCACAGCTCTGCCTTGGCCTTTGTTCACTCCCAGTTATGACGAATGGCTGATCTTTTGCTCCACGCAATCTACGCTGATCAATGATGAAGCCAAGTATCTGTCAAACAAGACATGGACTTCGTTCCCAGGAGTGGCAAAAACTTGAACCAACAAACTCCTTGCACGAGCTCCATATGACGAGATGGCCCCAATTGCCGAAAGATGAGAGTGAATCAAGAGTCCGCCATCAATGAGTGTAGCCTCGATAGCAGGTAGCCTGGTAAGCCCATTTTGCATGGAGTCAAGTTTCTTTAGGAGCTTGCTTTTATCTTTCTTGAGTCGTGAACCATCTGGCTGAGCAGACACTGACAGTTCATCTTCGATATATTATGCATTTAAGGGGATTTGACTCATATCCCACAGAGGCCAATCACTGCAGTTTTAAGTCTCATTACACCACAAGGCGTCGCTTGACAAAATCTTGTCATATGCATCTGATTGGTCAAAGCCCCTCTGACCAATCAGATGCATATTACACGATTCTGTCAAGCGACGCCTTGCGGTGATGGCCACTATGGTATTTGCTACCAGAACAACAACCTTCCAATACCAATAATAAGGGTTATTTGGTTCTGGTTGAGTGTGACTTAAAGTTAACAGTCAATGGTGAACAATGATTGATTCAGTAATAAGAAAAATAAATTTGCAGTGGTGAATCATTTTAAAAATGATGGTTCCAGCACAACTCTACCACCGGAATAAATCTGTATAGCATTGGGTGCTCTATACTAGACAGAACCCCCATAAGGTAACAAGTATACATTGGTTGTGATATCAGGTGGAATCTCCTCAATCAAGTTTGAAGTCATACTGTGGGCCTCTTTGAAGAGTTCAAAATTTAAGGGCTTTTGACACAACGCTTCCACTGGATAATATATCTGACATTCGGTGTTTTACACTTTACAAACCCTACTGAGTCTTTTGTTTTGCATTAGTTTTCGTTGGTACAAATGTCATCTACGATAGCCCCTTTTAGGGACCCTTTAAGGGTCGTCTGGCACCCGCTCCACACCAAACAAATTGTCTGCCATCTGCACTGCTGAACAACTTAAGGTAATACGTTGACATTAGTGGAGATTTCGCGTGATATCTCCTCAATGTAGTCTGAACTCATCTTGTGGGCCCTATGTAGGGTCCAAAATTGAAGGGCTTCTGGCACGACCCTACCACCGGATAATTTTTCTGGCATTGGGTGTTTTACACTCTACATACCCTACTGGTTATTTTGGCATCAGTTTTGGTTGGTACCAATGTCATCTAGGATAGCCCCTTTTTGGGAACCTTTAAGGGTCGTCTGGCACCCTCTCCAAACCAGAAAAAATGTCTGCCATCTGCAATGCAGAACAACTTAAGGTAATAAATTGACATTGGTGGAGATTTTGGGTGGTACCACGGCAATGTAGTCTGAACCCATCCTGTGGGCTTTTTGAAGGATCTAAAATTGAAGGGCTTCTGGCACGACTCTACCGCCGGATAATTTTTCTGGCATTGGGTGTTTTACAATCTACATACCCTACTGGTTCTTTTGGCATAAGTTTTGGTTGGTTCCAATGTCATCTAGGATAGCCCCTTTTTGGGACCCTTTAAGGGTCGTCTGGCACCCTCTCCACACCAGACAAAATTTCTGCCATCTGCACTGCTGAATATCTTAAGGTACTGAGTGGACATTGGTGGAGATTTCGGGTGGTATCTCCGTCAACTAGTTTGAACCTATTTTGGGGTCCTTAAGAAGGGTAGCCATCCCCTTCCCCACCAGGGGGGACATGCCAGAATGTCATATTCAGACAACCTAAGTGATCCCATACATGCCTCCGTGCTCAGATATTGGTACCCAGGTCGTCTACCTTTGAGGCCCTGGGCTGCCGGTCTATTCATACATCGCCTATACGATTATCATATAGAGAATTTCGACAACGAGAGGGCCATATATATGTACATCTAAATTATATTGTTAAACAATGGGATGCATCTTTTGGGGGAAATGAAATGAATGAATGGACATTTACGTCTACTTTTCTGTACCTTATGGGCTAACGTAGATTTGCAGTGAAATCTTGCCAGACCAGCGGCAGTGGCCTACTCTTTTTCGATTTCCAACTGTCGAGGAGGGATCTTGCACCTACACAGCCTATTCAAACGAGTCTGCGGTGTATTGTCCCATTCAAACTACTTTATTTTCCATATCAGTCCCTTAGACCTGCATCATTGACTAGAGGAATAAGGGTAGAAATATACAAAGTTAATATCTCGACTTATGCTTGAATTCAAGCCCGGAGCAAAGACGTCTAACACAGTGAGCCACCGCGGCTCCGCACCACTGTGACTGAATACATAATAATGATAATCATAATTCTTGGTATATTTATATACTTAAATTTTTCTTTTACAGATGATAAACATTGTAATGTTAACATATAATATAAGACCATGGTATCTCTCAATATTTCACTTACCAATTTCTTATCATTTTGACACTTCAAAGCATTCCTAATTATCTTAAAAGTGTTCCAGCTTGTTGTTAACTTTACTTTGTAAGCCTTTTATTTGAGTACCATAATAGTGTTTAATGTCAAGAAAACTGGAACATAAAAATAGCGACTGCAGTATATTAAGAATGGCAACTAATCATCAAATAGCCATGATTACTGTTAAATGATTTAGTCTTGAAACACAACAGAAATGCCTGACATTACAAACTTCATAGTTCATGAAATTCGACCATCTTTTCAAACATTGTTAAACATACAGAAACTCGTACGATTTCAGTATGACTTTTTAGAACTTGTTGCGCCATATCTCACGTTTTTAAGGGGTGTAAATAGAAATTTGTCATGTTTAATAATAGGTCTCGAATGGCGATTTTGAAATTGATAGCTAATTTTTTTTAAGAAGTTAGGGTATGGACATTCAGAGAATTGCTATCGAACCAATTTATCCATTTTCATTCAAAATTGATTTGACATTGTAATTATCTATATCTATTTAATTCTCTGTATCGTATATTTCCATTTTTTGATAATTTGATAATACTTTAACGTAATGCAGTTTCTATCATAATATTTTTATAAATGCGCCAATATATGATATACAACATGTTTGTCTTGTTCTACCTATATTATTAATTTTATCTTCAGGTTTGAACAAATATGACGGTATGAACTACATCTAATTAACAATCTGTCAAGATTCTATTCAATTAAGATTGAAAACAGTCTGACAGATTTGTATAATAATCTCCAAGATCGACAAAACCAGTATTTATTGATATAACTAGGCTAACCTGGCTTATTATAAATTGGTCTACCACTAGTTTCTGGAACCAAGGTTTTATTTTCCTGACTGAAGCTACAAGTATAAATACAATTATGCTTTTAATACTTCTTGTATCAGAGTAGCTTCTGTGTTTGAGTTTTGTATTCATATGTATTGGACCACTGGTTTCATTGTCTTCACTTGTCTAATTCCATTTATCAATGCTGGAATTAATTGAAAGATTACACTTGATGGACATACCATATACCTCACAGACTCTCTCTTTGTCTGGAGATATGGTCGGCCAATCTTAGTAAATGATGATGGGTTAGATGTCGGAAAGAGTTTCCATTTAAACACTATCCTGTTTTTGTTTTGTCTGTGCTGAAGGACTTGCAGACAGTTTTGAATAAATACCATGCTTTATTTATTGAAAGTAAAAGCAGCCTTGTAATTGGTGGACTCTGAGTCAGCTTTTCAAATGATTAAATGCATTCTATATTGACACGTGATTCTATTTTCAGCTAAATGAAAATACAAACTTAGCTGGATTGGGCTTTCTAGTTCATTCTCGATTACGTCTTTTGCGACCTATACACGGCCAAACCTTTAAATGGATTCCAATATACTTAGCAAAAGACAGCGTGTAGTAGCCGGTCGCACTTGAAGCTCTGCTTGCTCTTTTTGTAACACATGATAGTACCTCTCTTTGGATTCGTGCCCTACTACACAACTATTACTTCCTATTTTGTCATTCTTTTCTTGCAGTTGTGTTTTCTAGATCCTTTTCTGCTCATTGGATTTGATGCATTCATGCTAACCTGACCTGGAGGTCCAGGGTTCAATCCTGACAAAAAGTCTGAGAGTAGGACGCAAAACTCCATGCATTTCATTTCTGCCAGTTGACACTTAACTTATCAGATAGTCACCATGAACATTTTAAGCTATAATGTGAGTGTGTTTTTTTATTGAGCTTCCTGTTTACAATCGCCTGGATGTGAGTAATTCATAAGAGGAACTATCTATCACCTTGGACACTCGAATATGAGTATTATCATGTTCAATGGATTTATGCGATGTATAGTTTAAGTGAATGAAATACCACCCCCAATGTCTATATACTGATATTGCTCTTAATAAAAAGTTAAAAATACAGGGGATAAACCTGTAGTATTTACTCAATAAATAAAGCAATAACTTTACTGTTATAGTACTTAAACTAATCAAACTCCGGGATAAATTGTGATTGCTGTTAACATCAACTGTTTTAATAATTTTACTTGATGATCGTGTATTATTAATTTATTCCATCCAGGCAGTTATTTTCTGCTTTATAAAGTGATAATATAGAAAGAACAAATACATGCCCCAAGAAATAAAATATTTTGGTGTAGACTTGCTGCGAAAGTAATAAAGTTTTGAGGTAAAACGGACTTGATTGGGGGTTTACATTGTTTCAAAATGTGAGTTTTCTTTTAATTTCGGTTTGTTAAGTCTAATGTCAGCAGTATTTGTATAAAACGTCAATCTTATTTGAATATGTACATGACTGATTGCATATTTTGAAAAACCAGAAACAGCACTGACACCTATTGAATGTTTCTCTCCATGATATATTCAACTTGTTAAAGTTATTTTTTTACTTCCATCAATGTAGTAATTTAGATTGATCTAAACATGACTGAAATATAAACAATTTCAATTTCCATTTTCTCTTTTATTAATAATGCCTTGGACAATATTGTAAATATATATACTGCAGTTGTCGATTGCATATCGGGACGAGTATCACGAAATAATCGAAAACGTGGCATTTTAATCCATTTTCAGGCCATGGAACCGTTTGTATGGAAGCTGGCTGCGGCCAGAAAGGCGAGAGAGCGAGGAAAACGGCCAGAAAGTGATAAAAATCTTCAGGACTATTTTTTACAACGTGCTTTACATCTTGGTTGGTTGCCGAATAGTGAAGACAATCTACAATAAATAAAACAGCTCAAACAGCTTTAAAAGTTTTACTTTATATCAACATATTTGTACCAATCGTTATAAAAAACAAAATTTTTTCCATATCGCAATAAATCATCATATCTCATGATGACGTCTTATTCGAATGATTGGCGGGAGGCCGCGATGGATCAGTGAGTTAGATACTTGCTCGCAAACCTGAGTGTCCAGAGTTCAAACATTTGGATTTGTCAGTCAGAGGAAACTTTCCCACAAAAAGTCGAGAAGGCGAGGAAATAGGCCTTATTCCTTGCCCTTTTCCTCAACTTCTTTTACCCGTACCTTCTCGACTTGTTCTCGCCCTTATTCTTACTTCCTCGTGGACGAGAAGTCGAGAGTATATATGGCCGAGGTCGGCTTCCATAGTTTTGGAAAATAAGGGGACCATGATGCATTTACATCAGTATGGTTTAGTTGACATCAGTGCGAAGAGTGAAAACTTAGTCGTTCACACTATATGTATGTTAATGTTTAAAACACAACTATATAATATGTGTTATTGCGGCTTGTCTTCTCAATTCTAGACACATTGGTTCTTAAAGCTTGGACAGAAATATATTGTAGGCGACATCATGGCTGTCCTATTTGGCTTATAACTTGTGAATGAGTTCGGAATTTCCATGGAAAATTATCCAAGTAATCCTTGCAAGATATGTATAGAAGTCATATATCGGATGATGTTTCTTGTTTTTGCCGAAGCATTTGATATTATGATTCCGTTAATTGAATTAAACATAATTTCCCTTTAAAGACATTTATTTCGTATTTCAGATGTGGATCGTAAATAATCGTGGAAGTCATTATAGAAATATTCAAGTTGGAAAGATGAACAAAAATAAGTTGATACAAAATGCTTAATTTGGAACCAAGGATAGTATAATCAATTTATATATCGGATAATCGTTACGGTTTATTTTTTCGTCAAAATGATCCACTATACTATTTTGGAATTTTAAGTGATATGGTCGGCTGATTAAATTGTTCCATGCTGGAATTAAAAATGTAAGTACACTTTAATTAAGTTCGGGGTAGGGGAATGTCCTAATAAAGCAGCTTTCTTTTTGTATTAAACGGACAACATATAAATTATGCAAAATGATCTGCAACAAAAAAAACACAAATATTTTGAAAGGAGTTTTCGAAAGATGACCTCGAAAGTTTTGTGATTAGTTTTTGGGGGTTTTCTTTTTCTTTTTTTAATAAATAGTTGTGCACATTACGTCAAACCTACATGTGTAAAATAAAATTAATTAACAATGGGAAAATGGTAACCATGGTATTGGAAAATAATAAAAAAACACGAGTAGGCCAGATATTATAATTTTGCTTTGAATCACCACTTCCGTATCTGGAAGTCTGTAGATGGCTCCAGGTTTTGCCTAACGGATCTTGATCTCTCAAATTCACACATCAATAAAAGATACCACGGGTGTTCATCAACCAACCTTAACATGGCAATTAATTTTAATTATGTATTAATTAGATATAATAAAAGTATTCATCTATTACCGTTTCCACTTCCGTTGTAATATCAATACCGGAAGTTAATGAAAGTGAATTGAGAGGGTGTCTCTATAGTTGTTAACCATTGTTAAATGTATTGTCAATAAATCGTTGCATACAACATTTATCCTTTAATCAAGCACTCAATTCACACACAGGATACGGATTATTGTTTTACATTCTCAAATTAAAATGACACGAATTGCTGGTTATCATTCGCACATGATATACTGCGAGTTCTAAAGGACGGTTCTGTCTATTTCACTTGTTACATAATGCCACACACTGACCTGATTATTAAAAAGATTAAAATAATAGTTTAGATTCAGTAAAAAACGAACCCAGCTTGAATTGCACCAGGGAACTTCATTCTTAAGATGAAAAGTATTTTTGTAAGCTTAATACAAATAGGAGCACAATTTGTCGAACAGTCGATTGAAATTAACCCTTCTCCCGCTTTACACAGACAGTGGATATATTAAAGAAAACACGGTGTTTGTGTACGTATTCAATATTGTGAATTTGTTACTGCACAAAGGTTATACTGACAGAACTCAAGAATTCAACTTTCTACAGGCCAACCAATTTCATTAACTTTAGAAAACTTCTCGTGAATTGATAAAATTGTGCCTTTCATCAGGCAATTAACGCTTTATTGCATCTGCAATAATCAAATTGATTTCTTGAAAGTGTTTTATAAAGTTTACTTTTTTTAACGGGTTTGAAGATTCTTCACAATGTCAAACTATTTGGAAAGGCAATAACGATGGATTGAATATGCCAGTACATAATTAATCGTTATTACCTCTGTAAAATTCTGCACTTCATGCCCAAATACGAACATTTAGCAATCCCAACCAACCTGTAATAGTTATAATATTTTCGGTTTTGAACATTTTGTTAAATTGTCAAATAATTAATTGAGCTCAAAAGTTCAGGACTATAAACCCACAATGAAATTACAGAAAATTTGACCCCTTCGATGTCTTACAATAGCAATAACCTTTTTTGTTCTGTGTTATCCAAATGTGAACCTGTAAATCGAATCTGATATATCAATTTACATATACATGTAGATATAATTTATGGGAATGACTAATAAACCCCAAAATTCACCACTAGTTAAACATGTAGCCGACATCACGGTTGAATGGGAATAATAACAAAAATTTTTCGTATTAAAATGAGGTAGTATAAAAAAAATGCAGACTTTCGGCCCAGATGTGCGAGGGAGTATTAACTTACTTTATATAACTGAAAACGGATATAAAAATTTCATTACATGACTTTTTGGATATTTCTTGTTGAATCTATGTTATCTATTTCATTGGTTATTCGTTTCAATTATCAAGCCGTCAATCAAAGTGCAAACTGGTAGAGGTAATTGAAAATGTTCTTTACAGCTGTTAAAAGAAAGATTACTGTAATATTTTCGTGAACATGTTTTAAAGCAGATCTCGTTTGAGTGTTTATTCAAGATTCAAAAAATAGATATGAAATAATATACTTTTAGTTAATATTACAAATGATAAGTTAACAAAACCAAAAATACTGGACAATTCAGTGTTGTTGCAAATTTCTTCCAAAGTGATATGCAGTTCTTTCGAAGTAATATACGATCGGGCTATTGAAAGAAAGCAATATTATAAATGTATCAAACAATAAGTAATAATAAAAAGTGTTTTGAGCTCTGTAATGCAGAAATAACTTCAACTTCAAAATGTAATCGGTCAACATCACTGATAGCGGATGGGATTTCTGCTTCAGATATTCTCGCAATTTTAAATTCAAAATAGGACCGCTGTGCTCTTTAAATTTAAGTGATTCCACCGTGATATTAACTGGAATATTGAATTAATGGGGCGTTCTCCCTTTCTATTTTAATTATTGTTTTCTTTGGAATCCACAGCTGATATTTAAAAACAACAGCAGTTCAAAAACGTCAGTTTACATGTTCATCAGTTGTTTAGGAACCTTAACGTTATGTGTATAAGCAATCTTGAAATCATAAAACGAAAACTATCATTTAAATAATTCAGATGGAAAATAGTCAGCAAGAACCTGAACAATCGCAGATAAGCAATACTCTGTTTTCAAACAATAATGTATTAAATAAATAATCAACATTCAACGATAGAAGAGGTCACTATCTTTTTGTGGGGCCTACTTTACACAAACATATTTTTGTCTGAATATATCATAATTGTTTCCTTTTTTTATTGTTTCCTTTTCTTACCAGTTCTTGTGTTGATTATTTACATATTATGTTCATGCACATAGGCCTACTCTGGCGATTGCAAAAACATATTCTTTTCCTCGGTCTTTGGTTTTACAGCAGCTCTTGATAAATATACTTGTTCATTTAACATTGTTACAAGACTTATTTTTTATTACTGGTAATCCAACACATATTTAGATACCACCAAAATTGTAGGGCAACGCTGATTAAACTACATTACTATTCGAATGAGACTGTTCAAAAACAAAGTCTTTTGTTCGGAAATACTATTAAAACTATTCAGGTTAATTCTAGTGAAATTATATATAAACGCAATAAATGCAGATAAAAACGTCATTTAAGCATGTAATACTGATTAAAAATGTCGATTGAAAAGCTACAGTCATGTTTTTTGGGTTTTTATTTTCTTTTTCTATTTATGGGGTTTTTTTAACAGAAAGTTAAAAAAGAAAAGATAGTAGAACTTTTGTATTATAGATTCAAATTAGTTTTATTAGTGAACTTGTAGGAAAATCTGCTTTAAGTATTAATGACTAGCAAATTTGGATCAATTACCAACTGGTAATAATATTCAAGATTGATTATAATGACATTATTTACGTTAAGCCACCAATAAGAAGATACTATTAATAAGCTACTAGAACTCATTATTGAATTTTGTCAGGGAAGGTATGGCTGATTATTATAATTCTACATTGATGATTTCTGGTCCCATCCTAAATAACACGTTATGTAGTTGAGGAAAGCTGTGTCCATCATTAGTACTGTATAAACAGTCAGTTACTGTCTACAATTAAGATTTTAAACATAGTTATTAGTTACAGTAAATATATTCTATCAGAATATTAGTAGAGTAATTAACTAGTAAATATCCAACGGTTCAGAATTTATAAAGATCTTATACACTAATTTCTCACAGTGTGGGTCCCTTATAACTAGTGTGTACGGCATGCCGGACGAGAAGTTATTGTACCCATTAACTCATTGTCGCTAGCCCAGATCATAACTTCATACGAATGTTAATTTGGCTAATAAAAACGAACAGAGCAATACCGTACAGTATGAAGGAAAGGGCATTATGTCCCATAACTGACATTTTATGATATTTATATGTCCACGAATTCAAAGTCTTAATCACATTTTCGGCCAAGGCCTGTCTACTCTTTTATTATTAATGTATTTTAATAAAAACGTCTGCATCACTGACGAAGAGAAAGAATTTTGGAAATACATGGTAACTCTCAAAATTGAAGTTGTTAATATGTTAACAAACTGAGAGATTCACTTAGAATTTCCTATATAATAATATAGAAATATGTTTTTTCTTTACCTTTCATTGATAATTACATCATTGAATTACCATGCCAGTTTTAGATTACTGCACCAGGTGTAAAATATATACGTTAATTTAAGGATAACGTAACTAATGCATCTTTCCAAACAATATTTTCTGAACGACTTTCGCCAATGTTGTTACGGCTTCCACTAAATCCGTCGAATGCCAAACCGACATTACATGGCTGAAACGGGTCCCACTAGCATCATCAGCACTGTTACCACTTGTTCCCGAAGCGACTCCTTGTACATCATCGGCTACACAGACTCCTCAAACCGAAAAGTTTCAAGCTGATGATTTAAATGCCAGTCAGTCTGCTAAAGCGGTACAACCGAAAGGGACTGGTAAACAGTCAAAACAAAATCAAAGTGATAGTCTTTCCAAAAATGACAAGTCCGGCAAAAAATATGGATCCTCTTCCAAAAAAGGAGGAAGAGATATTTTGAAGTCTGCCATATCTGATAGTATAGATATGGAGACTTCAGAGGTTGATGCGGAAGTTCTCAACCCCCCTTACCGCAAACCTCGTAGTCCAATCAAACCGCCCTGACAATGCATCCAAAAAATATTATAATGCAATGGAATTGTCGAGGTTTAAGTCATAATTTAAATGAAGTTCAGCTATTAATCCAACAATACAATCCGTTGGCTATTTGTCTCCAAGAGACATTCCTTAAGCCAACGAATTTACATTTAGTGCCATTCAAACATTTTGTTTCCTACCACCATTATGGCACTGGTGATGACAAGGTCTCGGGTGGTGTTTCTATTATTGTTAATAGAAACGTTGCTCAGTCCGAAGTCACACTCAATTCTCCTCTGCAGGTAATTGCCGTGCGAGTAACACTCCACGTGCCTATTACCCTATGCTCCATCTATTTGCCACCTAACTCCACTCTAAACCCCAGAGACCTGGATGACCTTGTTGCCCAGCTTCCATCTCCTTGCATTTTGCTCGGAGATTTCAATGGTCACCATTCTTTTTGGGGTAGTCCTGATGACAACAGCAGAGGAAAATTAATAGCTGACTTCATATATGACAACGATCTTTGTATCTTTAATGACGAATCGCCTACATATTTCTGCTCAAGAACAAAAACCTTTTCTCATCTAGATCTGACAATTAGCTCACCATCTTTGTTCCAAGATTTTTCTTGGAGTGTCCATGACGATCTCTGCCACAGTGATCATTATCCTGTAATTCTACGGAATAATGTTCCTTCACCAGTAGACAGGCCACAAAGATGGAAACTCTCTAAAGCTAATTGGTCCCTCTTTGAGGCGCTTTGCATTTCTTCATTTCCTCAACATGATCTAAATGAAGCAGAAGACCCGATGGAACTATTTACCACCATCTTACAAGATGTATCGGGTCAGGCGATTCGTAAAACCTCGGCAACTCCAAAACGATTCAATAAACCATGGTTTAATGAAGTCTGTAAAATAGCACTAAAAGAACGTAATCGTGCTTTACGATTGCTTGAACGTGCTCCTTCCGATGACAACATGGCCTCTTTTCGCATTGCACGGGCCAAAGCCAGGCGGACTATCCGCCAGGCAAAGAGGTCGTCATGGCAGGAGTACGTGTCAAGGATCAACAGTCGTACGTCTTCCAAATCAGTCTGGGATAGGATTCGTAGGATCAAGGGTAAAGCGGATACAATATCTGTGAACCATCTAGAAGTAGATGGCTCAACGCTCACTACACTTCCAGATATTGCTAATTCGTTGGGAAGTAATTTTTCTTTCAATTCATCCTCAAACTTTTCCTCTGATGCTTTCCAGAGAGTCCGTCTCCGAGAAGAGAGGAAAAGGTTAAATTTTACATCTAAAAATGAGGAATATTACAACGAAAAATTTACTATATCTGAATTAAAATATTCTTTGAAACAGGCCCATGATACAGCTACTGGGCCTGATGATATTCATTATCAGATCCTAAAACATCTTCCTTACCCAACCTTAAAAAAACTTTTACTTATATTTAACCAGATTTGGGATGACGGTGTCTTTCCTCCTTCGTGGAGGATTGCTACAATTATTCCCATACCTAAACCTGGTAAGGATCCTACGAATCCTACAAATTATCGCCCTATTGCATTGACCAGCTGCATATGTAAAACCATGGAACGGATGATCAATAGAAGGCTCGTTTGGCACCTCGAGTCCAACAATCTACTTACTTACCTCCAATGTGGATTTCGGTCCCAAAGGAGCACCCTTGATCATCTCGTTAGATTTGAATCGTTCGTCAGGGACGCCTTCATCCAAAATCACCATTTAGTAGCCATATTTTTTGATTTGGAGAAGGCATATGACACTACTTGGAGATATGGCATTCTTCGCGATCTCTTTGACTTCGGTCTTCGAGGAAGATTGCCATTATTTATCTCCAATTTCCTACATGATAGGACGTTTAAGGTACGACTTGGCTCCATTTTCTCAGATCCTTTTCCTCAGGATAATGGAGTTCCTCAGGGTAGCATATTATCTGTTACCCTTTTTTCCATCAAGATAAATTCCATCACATCGTGCCTTAGACGGGGGGTTGATGGCTCTCTGTATGTTGATGACTTTCAGATGTGTTACAGTTCTACTAACATGCAGACGATCGAGCGTCAGTTGCAGCTTTGCTTAAACAATCTACAGCAATGGGCGACTGACAATGGATTTCGATTTTCGAAATCCAAGACCGTCTGCATGCATTTCTGTAAAAGAAGAGGTTTGCACCTTGACCCAGTGCTACGTTTGGACAATGCTGTCGTTCCTGTAGTACAGGAATTCAAATTTCTTGGTCTTACATTTGACAGCAAGCTTTCTTTCCGTCCACACATTAAAATCCTCAAGAAAAAATGTCTGAAAGCTCTCAACATACTGAGAGTCTTATCCAACACTGACTGGGGAGCTGACCGTAAGGTCCTCCTCCGATTATATCGAGCTTTGGTCCGATCCAAGCTTGATTATGGGTGCCAGGTGTATGGTTCAGCTCGTCCATCCTATCTCAAAGAGCTTGATACCATACACAACCAAGGACTTAGAATCAGTTTAGGCGCTTTTCGCACAACTCCAGTTGAAAGTCTGTACGTCGAGGCTAACGAACCCTCATTGTACGACAGACGTGATAGACTTTCACTACAGTATGCTATTAAAATAGCATCTTTGCCATACCATCCGGCTCACCGCCCCGTATTTAGTCCTTATTTTGAACATTTGTACGAGGCAAAGCCTCGTGCAATTTCTTCTTTTGGAGTCCGCATTCAACCACTTTTGTCAGCGGCTGGTATCAGCCACGACAGTATTGCGGACTTCATAATGACCACAACTCCACCGTGGTCTATTGCTCCATTTCAGATAGACTTTAGTCTATCAAGCAATAAGAAGTCACAGACAAGCTCGATCGTCTTCAAGTCGAAATTTCTTGAATTAAGGGCTAAATATGGGGATTATACTCCTTTCTATACAGATGGGTCCAAGGATGGTGATAAGGTGGCAGCTGCAACAGTGACACCATCCGAAGTCCTGTCTGTATCTCTTCCACCAGCAGCCTCTATTTTTACTGCAGAACTCGTTGCCATTTTACAGGCACTCGAGTTCTTTCAGTCCTCATTATCCTTAAAAAAATGTATTATCTATTCTGATTCTCTGTCCGCATTACAAGCTATTCATAACATCCAGCTTGTGCACCCAATAATCGGAGATATTTACAAGCTCTCTGGGCCAAAAAAGGACATTGTCCTTTGTTGGCTTCCCAGTCACATGGACATACGGGGAAATGACAAGGCAGATGCGGCGGCTAAGGCTGCTTTGTCACTGCCTGTCTCCCCCTTGTCCTTGCCTTACACCGACTTTAAGTCGGTGATAAGGACTTTTATTTTGCAACGATGGCAGCAAAAATGGGATGCTGCAGATACAAACAAACTTCATGCCATCAAGCCTCTTTTGGGGGATTGGCCATCCTCCTATTGTGCCAACAGGAGAAATGAAGTTGTTTTGTGTCGCTCTCGTCTTGGACATACACACCTTACCAACTGTTACCTGCTTAAGCGAGAGCCTCAACCAGTCTGTGAGCATTGCCACTTTCGCCTGACAGTGAAACACATTCTGATTGAGTGCACGCATCTCAAACCTATAAGATCTCAGCACTACCGTGCTAGATCCTTGTTCCATCTGTTTGCGCAACCTTCTCTTTATGAGAAGGTTGTCGCGTTTTTAAAACAGACTAATCTGTATTTTAAATTTTAAAATATATTTTGTGTTATAGTTTTTTTTTTGCTATTTCTTTTTTAGCCTATTTTGGGTTACAATCATTCTGTGATATTGTTTTTAGCATTGTTTTGTTGCCCTTTTTGGGGTTTCTGTGATAATTTTTATTTTACTGTATTATTTTCTACTTTTAATTTTTGTTTTTATTTTAAATCGTATTCAAGTGCTATATAGCCCGTTTTGGTGCTGATGCACTTTATTGCATTTCATTTCATTTCATTTCATTTCTGAACGAAGTACACGTAATTAGTTAATATTGATTGAGCTAATAGATATTTAATTATAGTAAGTAAGAATCGACATTGACTGAATGGTTTAATAATAACTAAATGCAATATAAAACAAACTAGAGCTGAGTACAGCACTATGCTTGGCCATCTACATTTTGCCCCATAGCTTTATATCCCTTTTGCACGTGATTACCTTTCGCCCGGTGGTTTTACAACCTCTTTAAGAAAAGGCATACTGTGAATTTTTTCTATGTTTTTTTGCTTGAAATTTTAACTATTATATCACATACATAATCTAGTTTCATTCTTATGTGTTGAAAATCAAATTTCTAACTATGCCTTTATTCAAGTTGTCTTTATTATATGCATAGTTGAAAATAGATGATTTTACATTTTAATGTGAACTATTTTAATGAAACTTAGATAAAAGATTCAGTTGGAATTAAAATGCGTCTAGGCATGATGATAAAATTTTAGTTTCCAAGAAAGGTCAATATAAGTATATATTCATCAGTGTCATAAAGTAACATATCTATGGTAGCAGATATATTTACAGATGAATAGATATCTTATTGGCCAAGTTTAAAATTTTCTAATTTTATGTTCATTCTAAGAACTATTATCCCTTTAAGTAGACCGGATAAAAGGTGTTATCGTAGAATAATTGTGTTATTTAACTAAATTGTATCGTCTGCTAAAATTTGTATAGAGTTACTCCTTTAGCATATTCTAATTAAGATAGAAACAAAATTCAACGGTTTTATAAATTGCGAATTCACATCTATAAATGGAGGTATGTTCGATATTTGTATGTGGATACTCTTCGATGGGCTATTCCAGAAGATGATATTTTTGACCCATTATTAGTATATCTATAGACATGTTCTTGATACATGAACCAACCATTGCTTTCTCAATCCCAGTTTCTCGTCATTAGAGACTAATAACCTCCCTTAGCTACTAAATGTATCCGAACAGTTGCCTTGTATTTTTTGGACTAATTCAAAATTGCGACCTCCATTCAATCATTGTTTTTATTAATTCAAATAAGAAACTTTCTTGCGAATCTGTCTCAGCTGTTATGCCAGAACAAGTTGTGTGCTCGTAATCGCTCCTCGGCTAAACTTACACTGTAAGCCATTTTTTTTTGTAATACGGCCTTGAACTTGTAGATCCAATTTTCCCAGAATAAAACTGTAACTAAAGATCCTACGTCTGCTTAATCAAACATTTTCCCGCAATAGCTTGTAACAAGGAATCTAATTGGTAGAAGAGTAAAGACTTGAACAATCAAAATTAATGACGAGAATTTGGGATCGTGAAATCAATCGTTGGTTCATGTATATGTACAAACGTTTCTTTAGGAACATGATCTAAAGACAGCATAGGTCGAGGTCATTGTACACTGAAAATTCCAAGGTCATTGAAAGTCAAGGTCAATTCTTCCAAAACGTGTCTAAAAATAATTTTAATTCGAAATTCTGTCTTACAACTTTTAGATATAGTAACAAGGGATTTGATAGAGGCCAACAATATTTGACAATTATTCATGATATTTCTTTTATGTTTGTATTTATGCATTTGTATGTATTTATTCCCCATAAATATGGATTTCATAATAAAATAAGAACTTGAGTTACAAAGTTTTGAATTGTTTAATTTGGCAAAATTAAAAATTCTAATTTTGTCCGCTAAAATAAGTTGGGTGGACTGGAATTGTGAGTGAAGATATAGAATTTTGAATTTTCAAAAAATTCAAACAGGGATAAATAAATAATAAAATATTGATCCCATCATCTGATTTTAAGTAACAAGGTTTTAATTGATACCGAATCATTCAAATCAGATCAAATTTAGCCGACTTATTTTTTTTTTTTTTTTTTTTTTTTTGCTAAAATGCGCCAACCCCGTGTAAGGGCGCATGTGTGATTCAAATTATTTATTACATATAATCTTTTTGTCTAAATTTGTGGAAGCAGGTGATTTGTCAATTCGGAAGTCCCCACACACAAACCGGAAGTGATTCAAAATTTCTGATGAGACATTTTTATTTGTTGTGGCATTCTCTCTATATCCTGTAAATTTCAGACCGATCCGATAAGTACCACCCAATTTGAAGGTTTTTTTTTTAAATCTGATAAATCTTGTAACAAACCTGAGGTAAATCGATCCATTAAAAAGCCCTACAGTAAGTCACTTCACTTCAAAAACTTTCATGTTAGATATTCATTTTTGATTCCAGCCCATTTAAAGATCTATGGCCAGAGCATACTCTATGACGTCGTGAAACACTTTATATTTGTGAAATTGCAGGAATCACAGTCGTCT